>CM051241.1:140481240-141068740 GCA_027917425.1 Gastrophryne carolinensis
CGCTCTGATGGATCAACACTACCAGTTTGTGGCCTTGCCCTTCGGCCTCACTTCAGCTCCCAGGGTGTTCACCAAGGTGCTGGCTGGCGTGATGTCCCTGCTCAGATGTCAGGGCATTCGCGTGCTTCCCTATCTGGACGACATCCTCATCACTTCCCAGTCTCTACATCAGGCAGAGTTAGATACTCAGCTGGTGGTGTCCACTCTGGAGTCATTTGGATGGGTGATCAACCACCCCAAGTCCTCATTGTCCCCTTCCTTGGTAACTCCATTCCTAGGAATGAATCTGGATACAGTTGAGGCAAGGATCTTCGTTCCTCAACAGAAGGTGGACAGTCTGATTGCACAGGCTCAGTCCCTCCTAGCTTGTCCCCATCCCTCCATCAGGCAGGGGATGCAGCTGGTGGGCCTGATGGTGGCATGCTTCGAAGCGGTCCCTTATGCTCAGTTCCACTTGAGGCCTCTGCAACTTCACCTATTGTCAGTATGGGACAAGGACCCAGCGTCCCTGGACAGGGTCTGTGTGCTCTCCCCCCTGGTCAGGAGGTCCCTCTCGTGGTGGATGGACTCAAGGAACCTGTTGGGGGGCAGATCCTTTCTTGCTCCTTCCTGGGAGACGGTCACCACGGATACCAGTCTGTCAGGTTGGGGGGGTTTCTGGAAGTCCCTGCGGTTCCAGGGGAGGTGGGGCTCTCAGGAGGCCCACACACCTATCAATGTCTTGGAACTGCGGGCGATCAGGTTAGTTCTGGCTCGCTTAACTACTCACCTTCGGGGCCTGCCTGTTCAGTTGCGCTCGGACAACCAGACGGCAGTTGCCTACATCAATCATCGGAGGGACCCGGAGCAAGGGGGCCCTCCAGGAAGTGTCTTTGATCCTGACTTGGGCGGAGGCCAATGTCCCCTGCATATCAGCTGTGTACATCCCAGGGGTGGAGAATCGCTTGGCGGACTCTCTAAGCAGGGGGACCTCTCGCCAGGGAGAGTGGTCCCTATGCAGCAGGGTGTTTCAATCTCTGTGTCACCGTTGGGGCCAACCAGATGTGGATCTGTTTGCGTCCCGCCACAATCACAAGCTCCCAGCTTTTGTCTCTCTGTCCCAGGATCCTCTGACCTTGACCTCGGATGCGCTAGCAATGTCATGGCAGGACTTTCAGTTCCTGTATGTCTTCCCTCCAATCCCCCTGCTGGTCAGGGTTCTGCGCAAGATTGCTCTGGAAAGGGTGCCAGCAATTCTGGTGGCCCCCAGGTGGCCAAGAAGAGTGTGGTTCGCAGACGTGGTACAGCTGGCAGTAGATCAGTACACTCTGCCCTTGGTGCCAGATCTGCTCACTCAGGGCTCACTACGCCATCCCAATTTACAAACTCTGGCTTTGACGGCTTGGCTGCTGAAACCTCCATCTTGATGGAGAAGGGGCTGTCTTCCTCGGTTGTGGATACTTTGATTAAAGCTAGGAAGAAGGCTTCCTCTTCCATTTATTACAGGGTTTGGCGTGCCTACATTGACTGGTGTGAGTCTAAGTCTCTTCCCGGTCGTGTGTTCTCTTTTCCCCAGGATTCTGGAGTTCCTGCAGCATGGGTTGGAGATGGGACTCCAGCTCAGTATTCTGAAGGGTCAGGTTTCTGCCCTGGCTATTTTCTTCCAGAAGTCCTTTGCTCAGCACCCTCTGATCAGGACTTTTTTCCAGGGGGTCACTCATGTGGGTCCCCCACGTAAGCCTATGGTACCTGTTTGGGATCTGAATTTGGTTCTGTCTGCCTTGCAGGGTGCTCCCTTTTAACCTGTGCAGGATGCGGCCTTGGCCATTCTTACGCTCAAGGTTGTATTTCTGGTGGCTATTACTTCTGTCAGGCGTGTTTCTGAGTTGGCGGCGCTTTCCATTCAGCCCCCCTACTATGAGAGACACCAGGACAAGGTGGTGTTTCGTTTCAAACCTGACTTTCTGCCTAAGGTAGTGTCTGCCTTTCATTTGAATCAGGATATTGTTCTTTCTTCTTTGGGCCCTAATCCTAGCAATGCTGAGGAGAGAGTTTTGCACTCTTTGGATGTGGTTAGGTGTCTGAAGTACTATCTGGTGGCTACTGCACCTTTCAGGAAAACTGATGCTCTTTTTGTGGTCCCTTCTGGTCCTAGGAAGGGTTTGGCTCCTGCTAAGTCTACTATCAGCAAGTGGATTCGTCAGGCTGTGATTCAGGCCTACTCTGCTAAGGGGAAGATTCCTCCCTTCCGCCTTACTGCTCATTCTACTCGTGCCATTGGTGCCTCTTGGGCTTTTCAGCACCAGGCTTCTGTTGAACAAGTTTGCAAGGCCGCTACTTGGTCTTCTGATCATACCTTTTCAAAGTTTTACAAGGTTGATGTTAGTGCCTCAGCTGATGCTGCTTTTGGTCGAAAGGTTCTGCAGGCGGCAGTGGTTTAAACTGTCTGCTGCTGATTTTTCTTGGGGATCCCACCCTACTTTATGGACACTGCTATTGGATGTCCCAACTGTAAGTATTAGATTTGGAGCAGGACGTACTGTATACTAAGAATAATACAATTCTGTGATTACTCACCTATAGAATTGGTATTATGAGTATACAGTACGTCCTGTCCAACCCACCCTTGTTTTGCATTATATTGGTTCCCCTGTATGGTTATTGTTATCATTGTTATAGTTGATAGTTTGGATTGTTTAATTCTCCTGGCTTCTCATTAACTGCTTTTCAATGCTGGGGATTTGTGGGAGGTCCCCGGGTATTTGAGGGGCTGGGAGGAGCCTATTTTCGATGTCTCTGCAGTCCAGTGCCATCTGGCGGAGTATATCCCAACTCTAAGTATTAGATTTGGAGCAGGACGTACTGTATACTCATAATACCAATTCTACAGGTGAGTAAACGCAGAATTGTATTTTTTTTTCCAAAGATCCTTTGTTCAACATCCCCTGGTCAAAACCTTTTTCCAGGGAGTTACTCACGTGCGTCCCCCACGTAAATCTGTTTCCAGTCTGGGACTTGAACTTGGTCTTATCTGCCCTGCAGGGATCTCCCTTTGAGCCCTTGTAAGGGGCTCCTTTTTCCATTCTCACGCTTAAGGTGGTCTTTTTGATGGCCATCACTTCTGTTAGGCGTGTTTCTGAGTTCTGCGCTTTCCATCAAGCCTCCTTATTTTGAGGGACACCAGGACAAGGTGGTGTTTTTAAGCCAGATTTTCTGCCTAAGGTTGTTTCTGCCTTTCATCTCAATCAGGACATTGTTTTGCCTTCTCTGTGTCCTAATCCCAGTAACCCTAAGGAAAGGGTTTTGCATTCTTTGGACATATGAAGTTCTATTTGGTGGCTACTGAATCCTTCAGGAAGACTGATGCTCTTTTTGTGCTTCCGTCTGGACCTAAGAAAGGTCTGGCTCCAGCTAAGTCCACTATCAGCAAGTGGATCCGTCAGGCTGTGATACAAACCTGCTCTGCTAGTGGGAAGGAGCCTCCCTTCCGCCTTACTGCTCATTCTACTCGTGCTATTGGTGCCTCTTGGGCTTTTCAGCACCAAGCTTCTGTTGAACAAGTTTGAAAGGCCGCTACTTGGTCTTCTGTTCATACTTTTTGAAAGTTTTACAAGGTTGATGTTAGGGCCTCAGCTGATGCTGCTTTTGACCACAAGGTTCTGCAGGCGGCAGTGGTTTAAACTGTCTGCTGTTACTTTTGGGGATCCCACCCTACCTTACGGACACTGCTATTGGATCTCCCAAGTGTAAGGAATATCTTCTGGAACAGGACGTGCTGTATACTTAGAATAATACAATTCTGTGATTACTCACCTGTAGAATTGGTATTATATGTATACAGCACGTCCTGTTCCACCCCACCCTTGTTATTATCTTCAGTTACCTCTATATGGTGATTGTTCCTATGTTCAAATTTTCTTATAATGGTTATAGTTCTCCCGGTCTCTTGCTAACTGCTTTTCAACACTGGGGATTTTGTGGGAGGTCCCGGGTATATATGGGGGCCGGGAGGAGCCACTTTTCTGTCTCTGCAGTCCAGCGCCATCTACTGGAGTAAATCCCAAGTGTAAGGAATATCTTCTGGAACAGGACGTGCTGTATACATATAATACCAATTCTACAGGCAAGTAATCACAGAATTGTATTTTTCCCCTGAGTTGAAGAGGATATTGTGGCTGTCATGGTCTCCTTCTGAGTCTTTAAACTCTGTCGACAGCCCTCAAGTGGTCCTAACCTATATTGTGTCATAATGGAGTATTGGCTACTAAAGAAGTTTTAAAGAAAATATTTTTTCCTCTGAGTTGAAGAGGATATTGTGGCTGTCATGGTCTCCTTCTGAGTCTTTAAACTCTGTCGGCTGCCCTCAAATGGTCCTAAACCTATAGACATTATGGTGTATTGGCTACTAAAAAGGTAATAAAAAAAATGAAAAAAAAAAGGATGGTTGATTTTCTCCATTCCGGAGGATGTTGAAGAGCATACGCTTTATTATAATCTGATCAGATTTGATCAGGTTGTTTTCCGACCATTCTTAAAGTACTAGATACTATGTATCCTTTTCCTCCAGATCAGATTGAATTATGGTCTCACCCCCCTGTGGTGGACGCTCTGGGGCCAGGTTTCTTTAAGATTTTGGTTATGCCAGCCTCTGATAGTGCTTCTCCAAAGGATCCAGCGGATAAGTGCGTGGACCAGGTGGCATGTCATGTTTTTATGGGGTCAACCTTGCGGCCGGCCTGTGCTACATTCATAGCATTTTTTGTGAGCAGGAGGTTGTTAAAGCAACTGGACTCTAAGACTTGTATGGCTCGTTCACGGAAGCCATGCTCCCAGTTGATCAAAGCCAGTTGGCTCCAACAGGTATGTGATCCAGGCTATGGAGGTTTGATCTGGTTGTGGGCCAGAGGCCTAGCTCTGGTGGTCGCCTTAAGTCGTGCTTTATGGCTTAAGCAATGGCCAGCTGACATAGCCTCTAAAATGGAATATGACGGGACTCCCCTTTTAAGGTGGGGCGTCTGTTTGGGGAGTGCTTGGTTGACTTGGTAAAACATGCTACTAGTGGTAAGTCATTCTAATACTGCTTCCGCAGGGCCTCTAATACTCCGAGGTTCCGGTTAGAGGTTCGGCCTCTTCGGGATACCGAAGAGATTATTGGAATAAGACAAAGTTCCAAATTAAGGCAACAGGTATCTGGCATAATAAAGCCAGACCCCCTTCAAAGCCTGTCCAGGCATGAAGGGATGCCCCCGCACTTGCAGATGTGGGTGGACCATTTCTGCATTTTGCTCATATTTGGAGGCTTCATTAACAGATATTTAGATACAGGAAGTTGTATCCTCAGATTACAAGATCAAATTAGGAGCCAGACCCCCTTGGAGATTCTCTTGGTCAGGGGTATCCCGAATTCCGCAGTAAGCAGAAGCATTGAGATCTGCTGTATCTCGCCTTTTTAGAGATTGGAGTTATTGATCCACAGTGAAGTTACTCCAGCCGGGCAGTGTATATATAAGGATACATACCTACATTGCTGTAGGTGGCCTACATCTTCAGTTTGTGGCGTTACCCTTCGGTCTATCTTCAGCACCAAGGGTGTTTACCAAGGTGTTGTCAGGTCTCATGTTTTCTCTAAGAAGTCAGGGTATACATATAATCCCTTACTTAGACTATCTGTTAATATGGGCCCCATCATGTCAGGGGGCCCAGAAGAATACACAGACTGTCTGATCGACATTGGATAATTGACTATCCAGTCGAATTCTTAAGTCAAATATCATATCATAGCTTCAAGAGTTATTCTTTCTGGGACTGGCATTAGACACGTCTCAGGCAAAAGTGTTTTTTCCAACACAGAAGTGACTCTTACTCCAGGCCAGGGTACAGGGTCTCTTGTCTTGGTATCTTGCTTGAGTCAGTACCTTTTTGCAGTGTTCACACAAGACCCCTGCAGATGGAATTGCTCACAATCTGGGATCGAGACCCACACACTCTGATTCACTCTTTTTGCATGACACCATCGGCAAGGCATTCTCTAGCCTGGCCCTCAGCCTCTTCAGACTGGCAAATCCTTCCTTCCAGTACAGTGGAAGATCATCACCATGGATGCCAGTCTATCTGGTTGGGGGAGTGTCATGGAGTCACAAAGGATCCAGGGGCAGTGAAGTCCGAAGGAGAGCAGAATCTCCATAAAGACCCGGGAACTGAGAGCTATTCTATTGTATTCAGACATTGGACATCCCATCTGATGGGGAATCCCGTCCAGATTCAAACAGACAATTGGACGGCGGTGGTACATATCAACCACCATGAGGTCATCAGAAGCAGTAAAGCCCAGATGGAAGTGAGCTGGGTTTTTTACTTGTCTTTTGGTGGTACACATACCTGGAGTGGACAACTTGTAGGCCGATCATCTCAGCAGAACGGTCCTGCATCAGAGGGAATGGTCTCTTAGCCAGGGTTTTTTTTAATCCGTATGCATGTGCTGGGCAATCCCAGACGTAGATCTCTTGCATCACGGCTCAGTTAGAAGGTCCGAAGTTTGTCTCAGCCCAGGGATCCTCTAACAATAGCAACAGATGTCCTGACTCTTCAGTGGTCAGCATTCAAGCTTCTTTATGCATTTCCCTCCGATTTCACTCCTGGGTCAAGCACTAAAAAAGGTTTAGCTCACAAGGGAATCCCAACCATTTTGGTGGCTCCTCGGTGACGAGAAGAAGCTGGTTCTCAGACATAGTAAGGATGTCCCAGGGCAACTTGTGGAGGCGACGATCCAGATCTTCTCACACAGGGGCCTCTAAGGCATTCCAAATCACAGGTTCTGGGTTGGAAGGCTGGCTATTGAATCCTTTATCTTGGAAGAAAGGGTTATTTTCTGCCAGAATCAACTATGGTTCAGGCCAGGAAGAAATCTTTATCAAGTGATCTACTATAGAGTCTGGCAAGCATTTATAGCTTGGTGCGAATCCAGGGGTTCGCTTGTAGAATATATTGATTTTTTGCAGAAGTCTTGATGAAGGTCTTCAATTGAGGACAAATATCTGTCTTCTTTCAGAAAACCATAGCTGATAATGATTTTATCAGAACTTGTTTTACAAGGAGTCGCTCATGTGTGCCCTCCTCTTAATCCACTTCTGTCGGCTTGGGACCTGAACTTGTTTTTTTTTAGGGTCCTCCCTTTTTTGAACCATGGTAGATGCGTCATTAAGTCTAAGAGTGCTTATGGTTATCTCTTAGAGGCAATAACCTCAGCAGGCGGGTTTCTGAATTAGCAGCTTATCACTAAGCCTCGTTATTTAAGTGTTTTAGGATTTTCTTCCTAAAGGTATCTTTTCATTTAATGAAGAGATGGTTTTTGCCTTCCTTATGTCCTGCTCCAGTGTCTGAGGAAGGGGTGTTCTTCACTGTTTGGATGTGAGAGCACTAAGGTATTATCTCACTACACAATCTTTCCATAGTTTGGACTTCTTATGTCATACCTGAGGGTCCACGGAAAGGTCTTCCACCAGCTAATTCTGCCATCAGTCGATAGATTAGACAGACAGTGGTAAGAGTCTATTCGGCCAAGGGGAAGGAGCCCCTTGTTTGGGTCACAGCTCTTTCCACTAGGACCATTGGTGCTTCCTGGGCCTTTCAGCATCAGGCTTCGATGGAACAGGTTTGAAAAGCTGCCACCTGGTCTTCGGTTCATACATTTACCAATTTTACAAGATAGATGTTAGGGCCTCAGCTGACGCTGTGGTTGGTCGAAAGGTTCTTCAGGTGGTAGTGAAATAAACTACCTACTGTTCCGTGCTGGGGATCCCGCCCATAGATGGCACTGCTTTTGGAGATCCCAAGTGTAAGGAGGGTCTGGAAGAAAAAACACAATTCCGTGAAACTCACCTGTAGAATTGTTTTTTCTGGGGATCCATTCCAGACCCTCTGGCCCACCCTTTTTGGGTCATGATTAATCTTTGGATGCTTTTTTTGATGGTGTTTAGTCCATTTATTTCATTGGCATTTAAAAAAGAAAAAAAAAGTATATTTTGAGAGAATTCAAGCGGAGTTCGGTGTGAGGTAACATTGTCTCCTATAAGGGGGCCTCCCGGACCTGCCTCTGGTTTGATTTACTGCTTTTTAAGTACTGGTTTTGATTAGGCAGCTGCTACTTATGGGCCAGGAGGGGCCACACCTTTTTTGTCTTGCAGTCACACCCTTCGGGCAAGGAAGTAATCCCAAGTGTAAGGAGGGTCTGGAATGGATCCCCAGTAAAACCAATTCTACAGGTGAGTGTCACAGAATTGTGTTTTTCACCGAGATAACCCTTAAAAAACCTTTAAACTGCTTACCCACCACAGTTAAACTTACCAGTCTGTAGTTCCCAGGTTCCCTTGAACCCCTTTTTGAATATTGCACCACATTTGCTAAGCGCCAATCCCTCGAAACAGCCCCCGTAATTATTGAATCTACAAATATTAGAAATAATGTTTTGTCTTTTACTGTACATAACTCACTTAAAACATGGGGTGTATGCCATCTGGTCCTGGGGATTTATTGATTTTTATCTGCTTGAGATGACTCTTTTTTTCCTTGGTTAAACAAATGACATTTAATGGAGAGTTTGTTATTGCTCAGCATTTCACCTGGGACGTCACATTTAGTTTAGTAAAATTTTCTCATTTTGCTCTCCTCATTACCATCTATAGGTGTCCCCTCCTTGCTTTTCGGGGGGGCACACAGGTTTGTATCTTTTACTGTTTGTATAGCTAAAGAACATTTTGAGGTTAGTTTTACTCTCTGGAGATCCGGCTTTGCTGTCCTTGTCTGTTTACATAGTTTATTTTCTCCTTAATAGTTTTGTGACACTTCCACAGTCCCTTTCTACTATAAACGTTTAAATGCCTTTTTCTGTTGTTCATTGCCCCCTTCCCAACCTTTTTGTTTAGCCGCATTGGTTTACTCTTGTTTCTAACCTTTTTTTTTTCTTGTAAGGTATATATTTGTTACAATGAAAATTGAGGATTTCTTTGAAAGTATCCCATTTACTGTCCATGCTTTTCCCAGGCAATGCAGTTTAGAGCAGCTCTAAGCTGGTCGAACATTGCCTTTCTGATGTTCCGTGTTTTTGTGGCTCCATGATAAGGCACCCTAGTGACTGCTAAATGGAAATGAATAATTAATGTTTCCAAGGTGTCCCCCAACCTGTACCTTTGTTACGTTTGTCTGGTAAATTGGTTGGTAATATGGCTCTGCCCCTTGTTGGAGCTTGTACTTGTTGGGAAAAGTAGCCATCTTTTCCTAGTGTCCTGTTCAGGTCACTCCATTTCTGACAAGTGGGTATTCGCCACCAGGTGGCGCACATTTACTGCAAGACAAAAAAGCAGTGACTCCTCCCGGCCCCCTATAAAAGGCAGGTGTCTCAATAGAATCCCCAGTGTTCACCTGCAGTATTACTGCGAAGACATCTATGGATGCTCTCTCAGGAATATCGCAGCTGAGCGGGGCATCCCAAGCCTGACGGCCGCTGCACCCCTATTCCCACTGTCTCCGTGGACCCACGTTGCCTCCCAGCCTCGGCTGAACGGGACAGGTGCAGGTAGGGAGAACGCCGAGGGTCAGGCGCTCACAGCGCTATCCCCAGAAGCCTCCATATGGTGATTAGCAGACCATTCAGCAGGTTACAGAGCACTAATGGCCCAAACCGCTGGCCTCTCCTGTATAGGTGATCCCTCCTACTAAAAAAAGGGGGGGGATGGGCGGGTACACAGCGTGGGGACCAAGGAAGGACCTCCCCCGCCGCGTCCGCAGCAGCACGTAGCAAGATGGCGCTGCAGAACAGCTTGTCAGCACTTCTTGAGGGGCGGGCCACACCCGCGGTGACGTGAAAAGAGTCACCGCATGGCTCCGCCCCCCCCAACGGCACAAAGGCAGCGCCCGCCTCCATCTCCCTCATAGCCCAAAATGGCGGAGGCCCCGCCGATATGCAGCAGCGCAACCCGCCCCTCTGCAACGGCGCGACCCCGCGCCCTGACAGTGTCGGCGGCCGCAGACTGTCAGACTGACAGCAGCACCCCCCCCCCCCCCCTCTCAGCGGCATGAGTTACCTGGAGAGAGGAGAAGAGACATCTGAGGAAGCGAGGGAGGTAAGATGGTAGCAAACTAAAACCGAAAACACACACAAATAAAGCTTGTGGGATAATCACAAACGGGTTCCCTGAGGGGGTCCCCCCCCCCCCAATAGGCTCACCATTTGCCATGGCCGGCTACCCTTAGGACAGGGTCTGCGGCCCAGAGCCTAGTGCCCTATCTGACAGGTGAGGTACTGCCCCATGTGCGGTACCCCCCCATCCCCCCCCCCCCCCGGACGGACTTGGCACGGTTGGTTTCTCTTGCGCTTGGTGCGTATTTGGGAACATGACAGGGCAGGCGTATCTGCCCCTGGCCCCTTATCGCCTGCGACCTCGCCAGCACCCCCACTTTGCTTTCTGCCCTCTGCCAAGGGGAAAGCCAACTGGGGCCCCGAATTGTTCTGGCATACCGGTGGCTGGCCTTGAGAGTCCTTCCTGGGCTTGTCGATATCCCGTACTTCCCTGGGAAGCTGTGAGCTTTGATCCCGCCTCTCAGACTTGATTCTCCCATGTCGGGGTTCTCAATGCCGCGGTTATGCCGTCACCCTGTACTGTTTCCTTGCGCGATCCTGCTAACAGGTGCATGGATCACTGGCATGTCATATTCTCCTTGCCGGGCTTGCTTCACTCTGTGTATGCCGCAGCCATTGTCGCTTGACATCAGGAAGAGGGTGAGACGCCTTGTTGATTTTGCCAAGTCTCGCATGCGGGCGGAGGAGAATAAGTATCTTAAAGCCTGTGTGGATTCGTGCCTTGTTGTCTCTGTCATGGCCGATGGTTCTGGCTGGTGTCAGGTTTTCGGCCCTACTTGTTGCGCCTCTACGCTCGCTCTGCTGCGGCAGTGGTCGACTGACACTGCAGCCAAGTGGTCGCTCTCTTGCATCCCCTTCCTGGGGTTCAGTTTATTCGGGGGGCGTCTGGTCCTTCTGCCAAGGTGGCAGACTCCCTCAGCGATGGAAGCCTGCACGGTCCTGCGGGTTTCTTCTGCCTATCGCTCCTTGTGGAGGAAAAGGGTTTTTCAGGGGCCGCATAGATTCCTGGATCTAGGTAGATCTCGCGGCCGACCCAAGCTCTCCTGGGGAGCTAAATCCAAACCCCCTGCCATGTCCTCTCTGGCATGAGGGGGCGTCCTCACCCTTCCGGGTGGGGGGACGGATTCTGCTATTCTCGGATCGGTGGATTCAGGAGGTGGTTACTCCGATTACAATTGCGGTGTCGGATCTCCCGGGATGCTTGACGGCGCAGGGCCTGCGGATGGTCGTTCTGGGCCTCCTACCATCTGGTGTGATTGTCCCGTTCCTTGCCAGGAACGGGGTTGAGCGTTTTTTCTCCAATCTGTTCACGGGGTCCGAGAAGGACGGCATGCAGCGTCCTCTCCTGGACCTGAAGGGTCTCTACAGGTTTTGTCAGACACTTCCGCTTGGTGTCATTACGGTCCGCAGTGAGCTCGCTTCGACCCGGCGAATTCATGATCACGGTGGACATCAGGGATGCTTACCTGCACATCCCGATTTTCCAGGGACTTCAGAAGTTCCTGAGGTTTGTGTTGGTGTTCAGCTTTACTAGTTGTGGTGCTGCCGTTCAGGATACCCTCAGCCCCCCGGGTGTTCACCAAGGTGCTGACGGGCGTTATGGCCCTCCTGAGGAACCAGGGCATTCGTGTTCTTCCTTATCTGGACGGCCTGCTGATTGCGGCTCCATCTCTTCAGCAGGTTTCGATTGGGTGATCAATTATCCCAAGTTTTCTACCACTCCCTCAATGGTGAGGTAGTACTTCTTGGGCATGACGACGGACACCTCTCAGATCAAGGTATTCCTCCCCCAGTAGAACGTGGAGATGCAGATGCGGGTCTTACTGTCTTGCCAGCGGCCATCGATCCGTCTGGGGATGAAGCTGGTGGGCTTCATGGTGTCTTGCTTCGAGGCAGTGCCCTTCGCTCAGTTTCACATGAGGCCTCTTCAATCAAATCTTTTGACCGGTTGGGACCGGACACAGGAGTCCCTGGAGCAGTATTTGTCTGTCTCCTCCGGACAGGCGGTCCCTCTCGTGGTGGTTGGACTCCAGAAACTTTTTAGTGGGCAGGCCCTTTCTGACTTCTCATTGGGGATTGTCACCACAGATGTCAGTTTGATCGGTTGGGCAGGTTTTGGCAATCGCTGAGGTTCCAGGGCCAGTGGGCCGCAGGAGGTCCTTTTGCCCATCAATTACATGGAGCTGAGAAGCGATCTGATTGGTCCTGTTTTCATTTAACTCCCCATTTACGGGGTTGTGTGGTCCGGGTCCGCTCAGTCAATCAGACGGCTGTCGCCTACATCAATCAGGGCGGGTCTCGGAACAAGCGAGTCCTCAAGGAGGCGACCCGGATCCTGACTGAGCGGAGGAGAGTCTTCCCTGCATCTCAGCGGTGGAGAATTAGGAGGCAAACTCCCTGAGCAGGGGGACGTCTTGTCTGGGGGAATGGAGAAGATCTTCCACGCTCTGTGTCGCCGCTGGGGTCAGCCGGGCGTGGACCTGTTTGCGTCCCAACACAATTACAAGCTTCCAAGGTTTGTCTCCCTGTCAAGAGATCCTCTGGCCTTCACCACGGATGCTCTGGCAAGTCTTTGGACGGAGTTCCTACTATTTTACGCCTCTCCTCCATTCCGCGCCTGGGTCAAGGGCTGCGCAAGATAGCCCAGGAGCGTGTGCTCCTCGTCGGCAGAGGCAGAGTTTGGTTCGCGGACGTAGTTCAGAGGTCAGTGGATTGCTACTTCATGCTTGACGATCCAGGGCTTCGCCACCCCAATTTAGGCTTGGAAGAATTCCTCTTCCATGAGTTTGGCACGCTTACATTGCCTGTGTGAGTCCAAGAGTCTCCCCGTCGCACATTCTCCTTTTTCAAGGATTTTGGAGTCTTACAACATGGATTGGACTCGGGTCTCCAGCTGAGTACCCTCAAGGGCCAGGTTTTGGCCCTTGGATATTTTTTTCCAAAGATCATGCGCCAATCATAGACTTATGTTGATTTTTTCCAAAGAATTACTCATGTACGTCCACCGCGTAAGCCTATTTTACCGGTGTGGGATTTGTACTTGGTGCCTTCTGCTCTCCAGGGTCCTCCCTTTGAGCCCTTGTACGATGCTGCTCTATCCACTCTAAAGGTGGTCTTTTTGGTGGCTGTCACTTCGGTGTGTCTTGTTCAGAGCTGGCGGCACTTTGTATGAAGCCCTCTTACTTTGGGCGGCATCAGGATAAGATGGTTTTTTCTCTTTAAACCTGATTTTTTTTTACCTAAGGTTGTTTCTTCCTTTCACCTCAACGAGGACATTGTTTTGCCTTCTTTGTGTCCCGCGCCATCTTCTTCTAAGGAGAGGACCCTCCATGCCTTGGATGTGGTCAGTGCCCTTAAGTACTACCTAGTTGCTACTGAATTCTTCAAGTCAGATTCTCTTTTTGTCCTTCCTGACGGGCCTAGGAAGGGTCTGCCTCCAGCCAAATCCACTCTCAGCAAGTGGATCAGACAGGCGGTGGTACAAGCGTACTCTGCCAAGGGGAAGGAACCCCTTTTTCGGATCACAGCTCACTCTACCAGAGCTGTTGGTGCCTCTTGGGCTTTTCAGCACCAGGTATCAGTTGAACAGGTCTGTAAGGCCGCTACTTGGTCTTCGGTTTATACTTTTACAAAGTTTTACAGGGTTGATGTTAGGGCCTCAGCTGATGCTGTTTTTTGGCCGTCTGGTGCTTCAGGCGGTAGTGTCATGAACTACATGCTGTTGCTCTCTGGGGATCCCACCCTTCTTTTGGACACAGCTTTTGGATGTCCCACTTGTCAGAAATGGAGCGAACTGAACAGAACACTAGGAAAAATAAAATTTTGTGATTCTATTTGCCTGAGCATCAAGTTTTCTGTGGATTCCGATATATCAGGAGGCTTGTAGCAAACCTCTATCAGTATTGTATTTTTGTTTCTCTCTCCAAGTATTTCTACCCATACAGACTCCACATAGTCATTCCCCTCACATATATTGTAGAGAGGATTTTCCAAGTATACAGCATGTCCTGTTCCAGTAATATTCTTGGTGTGCCACACACCCCGCTTCACTTCTTAAATATTCATCACTTCATGGGTTAATCCACCGCAGGTGACGTAGTGCAGAGAGGAAGTCTTGTAACGAGCCCCCTTCCGGCCTATATATACCTGGTACCTCCCTTCAATCACCAGTATTTTTTCTCTCTGCTTGCTGACAAGTCAGAAGTTGGAAGTCTCCTGCTTACAGGTAGGCCGGGGTATTCTTACCCCGCCACCCCCCTTTTGGTCTATTTCTGCCCGGTTTGAGTTTGTATACCTTTATGGTGAAATAGGAAGCCTCCCAGCCTTGGCTGCTCACCGGGCAAATGGTAGATGGCACTTTAAGTGCCTAGGAGCTTATCTCCTACCGCTCGACCTCATGCGTGGGGCAATGCGGCGAACCGGCATGGTGATCCGGAAATGGGATGCCCCTGTCCCGAGGGTCCCCGTAGCCCCTTTCTCTCCTGTTGGGGGGGTGGTGGTGAGGGTGTGCTTTAGTATGTGTGTTTCACTGTATCACTGCATGTTAACGTATATGTCATGTTTATACATTCACTGTAGCATGTGTATATTTTGGGTCTGCTTTAGGGCAGCTTGCGCTGGGTATGGGCTGGCCACCTCTCTGGCAGTTGGTTGCTTGTGGCCCCCTCTCCCCTCTCCTCGCCTGGCATTCATTGAGCTTTGTCAGCACATGCGTTTTTTACCCTCCCCCCTCCGCTGCCTGGACGCGCGTGCTGGATCAGCTGTAAAGTGTTCCAGCTGATCAGCGTGGGGGGGGGGGGGGGGCGGGCCTGCTGACGCGGCGCCGACGTCATGCGGCGTCAGCGGCGGGCCCAGCATCCCAGCTTCCTTCAAAACAGGAAGGCACGTGGGCGCACGGCCGCACTTTGTCTTCTGCCGGCTCATGGCTGCTGGCTGCAGGCTTACCGGCTGATTGCGGTACAGGTAAGCGGCCCCTCCCGTTGGGGCCGTTAAATGGGAGATATTGTTTAATAATACAGTGAGAAATCGCTATTATCAAGGGGGCGTCATTTAAGGGCACTTGGTGCCATGCTTATATGTTATACACATGTGAAGGATCTGATGGTTGTTTTCTTGCCTTGCAGATCCTGGGATCCCTGCTTATGCTAGCCCTCCGGCTCTATGTGCCTGGCTAATTATTGGGATTGATTTGAATGTTTATATACATAGACTATATATAAGTATATATATATATATAAGTATATATATATATATAAGTATATATATATATATATATATATATATATATATATATATATATATATATATATAGTTTCTATTAAAGGGGACCTAAACTTAAAAAAAAAAAAAAAAAAAAGATTTTTATATAAATCCTCCCTTCCGGGACATTACTAAAATAAAGGGGGCGTCCTGGGCCGGCTTATGCCTTAAAAGTCCCATTATTGCGAATACCATAAATCACCATATGGAGGCTTCCGTAGATTCCGGAAACGGTTCTGCTGTTCCGTTTGGGGGGTGCGTAGGTTGTGGGGTTCCACTCCCAGCTGATGATATCTTTATTTGCATCCCTTGTGCAAAACAGACTATTGCGCGCCAGTCCGTTGCTTCGGCTGCGGTGCCATCGCATCCTTCATCATCTCCTACCTCTCCATCCCTATTCCGGACCCCGCATGACACTGTCAAAAGTGGGGATTCGCATTCCGAGGCAGCAGCACAGCCCTGCCCCCGGAAAATGATGCCCGTTAAAGCAGCATTTAAAACCGCTACAAAACGTAGGCACCTGACTCCTGTACCTTCGGCTCCACAGGACCAGTTTTGTGAACCTGTGGAATGGTCCGATGGATCCCCTGACGAGGATGAACTCCCGTCGGAGTCAGATGAGCCGACAGGTCAGCATGAGGCTGATGAGATCGGCGATTGGTCAGAGGGGGTTGTTTTTGACACCCCCTCCATTCTGGCTCAAATGTTTAATATTTTGAGTTTAGATACGCCTGAGGCGGCCGCCCCGCCAAAGGGTCAGTTATGTAAAGAGCCTCAGCCGAGTTTGGTCTTTCCCAGACAGCACCACTTTGAGAGGGTGGTTCTTAAGGAATGGGAACATCCCACACGGTTATCTGGAATTCCTTCCAGTTGGGAAAAGCGTTATCCTTTTCCACCAGAATTGGTGAGGCTGTGGTCTGTCCCTCCGGACGTCGATACCCCTGTACTAGGACTCTCCAGCTCGGCTATGGTACAATCTGCTGAGACCACTGTCCCCAAAGATGGGGAAGATCGCAGGATTGACCAATACGCTCGACATGGTTTTATCTATTCCGGGTCAGCATTGCGCCCGGTATGTGCTTCAGCCCTTCTTCTATTGGCAATTAAGTCCCTAATTCAGGGGCTATATGAGGATCTTGATCCCGCTTGCAAACAGTTCACTGCACTTAAGCAGTGTGAATCTTTTGTGGCTTATGTCCTGGACGCTCAGGACAATGCGCTGACTATGAGTAGCAAGGCGGCAGCTATGCTGGTGGCTATTCGCAGGTCAGTATGGCTGCGTCAGTGGTCAGCAGACACGGCTTCCAAAAAGGTACTCACAGCCCTCCCCTTTTTGGGGTTGCGTCTGTTTGGGGAGAAAATTGATTCAGTCGCAAAAGATGGTAAGATGCCACAACGCAAAAGGCCTCGTGGTCCCTTCAGGGGGACAAGTTCCGGTAGGCCTTCCTTTCAAAGGTTCGGAGCGGGAAAAGGTACGTCCTTTCACGCTACCAGTGGCGCAGGTTGGACTGCACCAAGCCCAAGCCTGCTGATAAGCCCACTCAGCAATGAGGGGCTGCCCTCACCCGTGCGGGTGGGGGGACTATTGCGACACTTCTACCATTGGAACCATGTGGTTCTAGGCAGATGGATCCAGGAGGTAGTGTCGACAGGTCACAACCTGGAATTCGAGTCTCACCCTCCCTCGCGGTCCATTCAGGGGTCGGTTCATCCCGGCCTGAACTCTCATCAAGACGCTGTGTGTCTTTCTTTTGCCCAAATTCGCACAAGAACACTTCAGCTATTTCTGCTAGCGTGTTGGGTCCAGCAACCTCTGTTGTTGGATCAGTCCTTCCAATTGTCCTCCCGTGTACGGCAGTTCCTCCTGTGGTGATTGGTCTCGACCAATCTTGTATAGGGCAGGTCTTTCCTGACCCTCCCTTGGAGAGGTGTCACCACAGACACCGGTCTGTCGGGATGGGACAGATTCTGGAAGGAGCTGCGGCTTCAGGGGCAGTGGAGGCCCCACTTACCCATCAGAGAAATGTCCCTGATCCAGACATGGGCAGTGTTCCATGTTCCCTGTCTCTCGGCGGTTTACATTCCAGAGGTGATGGAACAGGTAGCGGACCGGTTGAGCAAGTGCTCTCCCCGTCTGGAAGAATAAGCTCTCCATCCTCGGGTGGTTCTCTTATTGTGTCTCCAATGGGAGACTCCGGAGGTGGACCTGTGGGCCCCTCATCTCTATCTCAGGCTCCCGAGCTTCGTGTCTCTCTCCCGGGATCCTCTGGCTCTGACAGTGGACGTCAGGTCCCTGAACTGAGGAGCTCTGGGATTTCTATACCTGTTTCCTCCGTGGCCCTTGCTGGGCAGAATTCTTCAGAAGTTGGCTCTGGAAAGGGTGTACGCCGTTCTCATGGCCCCAAGGTGGCCAAAGCGATTAAGGTTCGCAGACATCGTTTGGCTGGCAGTGGACCAGTTCATTCTGCCTCTTCGGCCCGATCTGCTCACTCAGGGTCAATTGTGTTACCTCAATTTACCAGCGCTAGGTTTGATGGCCTGGCGGCTGAAACCTCCATCCTGAAGGAGGAGGGTCTTTCTGATTCAGTCATTAAGACTCTGATCAGTGCCCGGAAGAAGTCTTCTTCCGTCACCTACTATAGGACTTGGAAAGCCTATATCACTTGGTGTGAGATAAGATCTTTTCCTTGTAGGGTCCTTTCGGTCCCCAGGATTCTGGAGTTTTTACAATCAGGGCTGGACTCTGGTCTCCAGCTAAGTACATTGAAAGGGCAGGTCTCTGCCTTATCTGTCTTTTTTCAGAAGCGTGTTGCGCTTAAACCTTTAGTTAAAACTTTTTTCCAGGGGGTTACGCATGTGCGGCCTCCCAGGAAACCATTACTCCCTGTTTGGGATTTGAATTTGGTTCTTTCGGCTCTTCAGGCTCCTCCTTTTGAGCCTTTGCAAGATATTGCTTTGTCTACCCTGACTCAGAAGATTGTCTTCTTGGTAGCGATCACTTCTGTCCGGCGTGTCTCAGAATTGGCGGCCTTAACTATCCAGGCGCCCTACTTCGAGAGGCATCGGGATAAAGTGGTCTTTCGGTTCAAGCCAGACTTTCTTCCTAAGGTTGTTTCTGCTTTTCATTTGAACCAAGATATTGTTCTTCCCTCCTTGTGTCCTAATCCTAAGAATGACAAAGAGAGGGTTTTGCATTGTTTGGATGTTGTACGCTGTGTTAAGTACTACTTGATTATCACGTCTCCTTTCCGTAGGACGGATTCCTTTTTTGTTGTGCCCCATGGGCCTAAGAAGGGTTTGGCACCAGCCAAATCTGCCATTAGCAAGTGGATACGTCAGGCCGTTACTGCGGCCTATTCTGCTAAGGGAAAAGTTCCCCCTTTTCGTATTACTGCTCATTCCACTCGCGCTGTTGGGGGCGTCTTGGGCTTTTCAGCACCAAGCTTCTGTTGAACAGGTTTGTAAGGCCGCCACCTGGTCTTCTGTTCACACTTTTTCTAAGTTTTACAAAGTTGATGTGCGGGTGCTGTTTTTGGCCGCAAAGTTCTGCAGACTGCAGTCATTTAAGTTATGCTTCACCTGGCCTTGAGATGCCCTTCCCTTGTGGACACTGCTTTTGGATGTCCCATGAAGTGATGAATATTTAAGAAGTGAAGCGGGGTGTGTGGCACACCAAGAATAATACCATTTTGTGAGTACTCACCTGAAAAATGGATATTGTTGGTGTGCCACACACCCGCTTCACACCCGCCCTTTTCGGTATTACCGAAGCATTTATATGGTGAAGCCCTTTTTTATTTATATCAAAATTAATTTTGGAGGTTACTGGTGGAATACTGGTACCTTGTTTTACTGCTTTTTGAATATACTGGTGATTGAAGGGAGATACCAGGTATATATAGGCCGGAAGGGGGCTCGTTACAAGACTTCCTCTCTGCACTACGTCACCTGCGGTGGTTTAACCCATGAAGTGATGAATATTTAAGAAGTGAAGCGGGGTGTGTGGCACACCAACAATATCCATTTTTCAGGTGAGTACTCACAAAATGGTATTTCCTTACGTCTGGGTTATTCCGCCACAAGGTGGCGCTGGACTGCAGAAAGACTTGTGGCCACTCCCGGCCACATAAATAGCCAAGTACCTCCCATCAATTTCCAGTGTTTCTCTGCAGTCTGGACTGCGAAATAGAAGATGGCTCTCTACTGCACAGGGAGTGGGGCATTTCAAGCCTAGGGCCCTGCAGGCTTATTTCCACCCGTTCTAGACCCACTGCCTCCCAGCCTCGGCTGACGGTTCGGGTGAAGGTAGGACAGCACTAGGGTCAGGTGCTGAAGGAGCTCGGCTCCGGGCCGCAAGACCCTGTACCAAAGGGTAGCTGGCGACAGGCTTTCTATGGTGAGCCTCATTGGGATGCCCCAGCCTCAATCCTTGGGTCTTGGTTCCCTTCTCCTCTCCCCTCTAGAAAGTTGGGCGCGACTCTTTTTGTGGCCCGCTCGGTGGGCAGGGAGCTGTATTTGTGTGCTTTTTCTTTGATGTTGTACGGCGCTCCACGGTGGTTGGCGCTATGTATTTATTCTTAGTATGCAGTACGTCCTGCTCCAAATAGATTACTTACACTTGGGTTATCCTCCGCCAAATGGCGCTGCACTGCAGAGACATGTAAAACAGGCTGCTCCCGGCCCCTCAAATACCCAGGGACCTCCCACAAATCCCCAGATTTCTCTGCAGTGCTGACTGCGAAGACATGAAGTATCAATCTCTCGCAGGTGAGCGGGGCTATTAAAGCCTGCGGCCCTGTTGACTATTCCCACCCGTCCTCTGTGTGATGTGCCTCCCAGCCTGGGCTGCGCTGGTCGGGTGAAGGTAGGTAGTACCATGCGTGCTTATGGAGCGCTGCTCCACCGCAGTCCCCCACCAAAGGGTAGGCGGTATAGGCTGATGGTGAGCCTCTGTGGGATGCCCCTCCCGCATTATTGCCCCATGCCCCGTGTAGCGGTGGGCCCTGTACAAAGGGCCGCCATCCTCCCTCGTTCCCCCCCGTAGCTCGGGGGGGGAAAGAAAGGGGGGGGTGTGTTTGTTGTCAGTGTATTGGGATTACATGCTGATGAATATGGCCTTTGTAATGTCCTTTGGACTTGTATATGTGGTGTCAGCCGCCGCGCTGATTTGTATTTTTACTCGTGTAACTTCTGCCGCCGCGCACGCTTTTTCCTTCATTGGATGTTCCGTGCCGGGCGGCGGCGCTACCTCAGACGCCTCTGCGTCCTCATTGGCTGCTTGTTGGACTTCGCGCCCATCGGGAGGGCGGGGCCTGGCCTGGCACGCTCCGCGTCATGGCACGCTCTGGCCCGCCTTTCGAGGTACTCGGCGCCATTTTGTCAGTTCGCACGCGCGTGACGTTCTTGCTTACCGTGGTCCGTAAGTGCCCTCGCGGGCGGCTTTTGTACACATTGTAGTGTTTCGGTTCTGACACCCTTTTCTTCTCATTGTGTCTTTCAGACGGGTGAATCCATTGGCTTCTCCCGGCCAGGTGTAATTGATAGTCGGGCGTTCAGGTTAGTTCTAACTTGCTTGACTACTCCTCTTCAGGGCCTGCCTGTTCGGGGGCGCTAGATCTGACGGCAGTGGCCAACATCAATCATCAGGGAGGGACCCGGAGCAGGAGGGTCCTCCAGGAAGTGTCTCTGATCCTGATCTGGGTGGAGGACAATGTTCCCTGCATATTGGCGGTATACGCTCCGGGGGGGGGGGGGTCCCTCTGCAACAGGGTGTTCCAATCCCTGTGTCACTATGGGGACCAACCAGTTGTGGATCTGTTTGTGCCCCGTCACGATCACAAGCTCTCGGCCCTTGTTATTCTCAGTGTGCCACACACCCCGCTTCCCCTTTAATTCTTACGATCGGGTTACTCCACCAACAGGTGGCGACGTTGCAGGGAGAAGTCTTGAAAACGAGCCCCTTCCGGCCTATATATACCTGGGACCTCCCACTCAACACCAGTTTTTTCTCTCTGCGACAAGACAGAAGAAAGAAGTCTCCTGCTTGCAGGTAGCCGGGGTCAAACCCGGCATCCCCTTTTGGTCTATTTCTGCCCAGTTCTATTGTGGTGTTTATGCCTAGTTAAACGGAAGCCTCCCAGCCTAGGCTGCTGGCTGGGCAAAGGTAGATGGCACTTTAGGTGCCTAGGAGCTTATCTCCTCCGCTCAACCCCACTTGTGGGCAGGGCTGTGGAGTCGGAGTCGAGGAGTCGGAGGAAATTTTGGGTACCAATGCACCGACTCCGACTCCTACTAAATTTTGATTTAGCAAGTTTAAATGTCCCAATTCAAAAAAGTTATAATTAATGACTTCTCTATTGTAAGAATAAAGACCAATGCATGCAGTGCCTCACGTAACCGCAAAACGAACACGTTAAAGTGGACCAACACCCAGGATTTTGACCTCCGATCGGGGGTGCCCCGCTGTGTGAAACCCCCCAGAAACCCCGAAAAACTCACCTCTCCTCGCTCCCACGTGACCGCCGCTGCCAATCCCCGCCGACGGACAAGAGAGCCCGCCGCCGCCTCCTGCGCGTCACTGTTACAGGGCGTGCACCCGCACCGGCCATTCACAAACGGCCGGCGCGTGTGCGCGTCCTGCTAGAGGGACGCGCGGGTGGCGGGCGCCGCTGGATCGTGGATAAGGTAGGGATTTAGGGGTTTCACACAGCGGGGCACCCCCACAGTCAGGGGTCTGATCGGTCCGGGAATCTTATAGATTCCCGGGCCGATCATGGGAGGGTGTTGGTCCACTTTAAGTGACCGTGAAGAAGCATGCTTTTCATGTGCTTCACTATATGGCACGCAACGCACAATTAGAAGCGGCAATACTTATACTTTGCATAGTGCTGTTACAGGGAACCCATGGGTAACCTAGCCTCTCACTGATAAGGGATTAAGTAAATATGTTTTTTGCAGGACTAGAGACACTTGTAAAAGTGAAGGGAATGGAGGATCAATAGTTCAAGACTGAAGCTGTACCATTGGAAAAACTGCTGTCATTCAGCAAAAGGCTATAAAAACTTGTAAACTTCGATTAATAGCTTAAACCGGACCTTCACCATGATTTAATGAAAAGCCCAAACTCTTAAAAAACGATTCCCCAGCATCAAAAATTAATATATTTTACGTTTTTAGTCACTAACTTATTATTCTTTCCCCCTCTGGGCTGCAACTCTGTTCAGGAATTTAGGATACGGGCGCCGCCATCTTGACTCAGAAGCATCACACTTACTGAGGAGAGGAGAGTGGGATAAGGTACAGGGGGGCAGGTTATAGCTGTGCTTTGCTCAGACAGAGCAGAGCTGGGGTCAGGAAAAGGTCAGCAGTCCCAGAATGCAGAGCAGCACAGTCAGGAGGCACTTCCTGTTTGCAGGCTGCCTGATAAGATGGCGGCGTCCATAAGCTGCCATCTTGGATGTTTAAAGGCCCATAACATGCAGTAGATGCAGATAGGGTGATTTTTTAATGTGAGCAATCTGTATGTACAGGGTGTGGGAAACATATAAGATAGACTCTTATTCAGAGTGAAGGACCGCTTTAAACCGGACCTTCACCATGATTTATTGAAAAGCCCAAACCCTTATAAAACGATTCCCCAGCATCTAAAATTAATATATTTTAAGTTTTTAGTCACTTATATTTTATTCTTTCCCCCAGTGGGCTGCAACCCTGTTCAGGACTTTAGGATACGGGCGCCGCCATCTTGACTGAGAAGCATCACACTTACTGAGGAGAGGAGAGTGGGATAAAGTACAGGGGGCAGGGTTATAGCTGTGCTTTGCTCAGACAGAGCAGAGCTGGGGTCAGTAAAAGGTCAGCAATCCCAGAATGCCGAGCAGCACAATCAGAAGGCACTTCCTGTTTGCAGGCTGCCTGATGTTACATGAGCCGCCATCTTGGATGTTTAAAGGCTCGTAACATGCAGTAGATGCAGGTAGGATGATATTTAATGTGAGCAATCTGTATGTACAGGGTGTGGGAAACATATAAGATGGACTCTTATTCAGGGTGAAGGTCCGCTTTAAACTTTAAACATGACTATGGGATTCTACTAGGGAAATCATGTTTTATAATAAAGGCCCCTTTCTGGATCCTCCCACTGCCCTATCTTCAGCAGAAGATCAGCACACAGAAAGGAGAAGGCAGCTTCTGCCCAACTACCTCTCTCTGCTAGAAGTAATGGCATGTATGCTGCCTTTCTTTCCTTAAAGGAATGTATAAAATACATTCACATATTAATACAGAGGAGTCTGAGTCGGAAGTACAAAAAACTGAGGAGTCGGAGTCGGAACATTTATCTACCAACTCCACAGCCCTGCTTGTGGGGCAATGCGGCTATCCGGCATGGTGATCCGGATTTGGGATGCCCCTGTCCCGATGTTCCCTTTTGCCACCTTCTCCCGCTCGGTCCTTTCTCCCTTCGCTAAATGGGAGGGGGGTGCGTGTTGCATGAGGTGCTTTACTTAGTGTTATGTGTGGAAGTGCTTTGGCAGGGCAGCGCTGCGGTGGCGGCGCGTGGCTTGGGCTGCTGGGGCCTTTGTGTTGCACTTTCAAATTTCCCCCCTTTTTTTGCTGTGTCCGGGCCCGCCCTTCACTTCCCCTGTCTCATTAGAGACAGGTGTGCTGAAGCCGGTGGGGGAAGGGTCCAGTGCGGCTTGAGCTGTAGAGGTAAACGGTCACCACCATTGCACGTGGGGCCGTCCTTGTACTTTGTTATTGCCTGCCATGTATAGCGTTTTTTTCCTGGGGCACTTCTGCTTATGTATGGGTCAAATGCCTGTATTTGGGTATGTGTGTGGTTATGTATATATATATATATATATATATATATATATATATATATATATATATATATATATATATTTATGCAGGTATATACTCGTATTTTTTATTGATGCACTCTCTGGCTTTGCCTTGAAATAGCATGTGTCATGTATATTTTATTCATGATGTTTAAACTATTCATATATGTTTGCCTTGTTGGTTATGTATGAATGTGGTGCATACTGGTTGGGGGACTGACTGTGGTCTCTTTTCCCCCACAGATTCTGGGATCCCCTCACTGCAGTGGCTCTCCCGGTCTGTTATACCTGGATAGTCTTAGTCTCTAAATTGGGATTTTCCTAGGCTTAAAAAAAAAATAAAAATCCTCCCACTTCCGGGACTTTAATTACAAAGGGGCATCCCGGGTTGCTTAATGCGTAAAACCCTGGGTTGTTGCGAATACCACAAATTCACCATATGGAGGCTTCCAATGTTACCGGAAATGGCTCTTCGGGGCTATCCAGGCTGTGTGGGGGTTGTGGGGCTCCGCTCCCAGGCGATGATGTCATATTATGCGTTCCATGTGCAAAGCAGAACATTGCACACCAGTCCGTTGCTCCGGCTTCTGGCTCCTCGCAACTTCCGTCATCTCCTATACCCCCAAACCTAGTCCGGACCCCGTGTGACATTGTCAAAAATGGGGATTCGCATTCAGTGGCTCAGAAGGATACGGCAAAGCGGAAGCACCTTTCTCCGGCAGTGTCTGCTTCGGAGGGTGAGGTACCTGAATTTTTGGATTGGTCCGATTGTCCCCCTGTTGAGGAGGGGGAACTCCTTCAGGAGTCGGATGAGCCTGCAGACCAGCTATTGTTTGACACTGCAGGTGATCAGGCTAGGCTGTGGGGGTGTCCATTGACACTCCTTCCATTTTGGCTCAAATGTTTAAAGTTTTGGCCTTGGATCCGCCTGCGGTGGTCCGTCTGCCAAAGGGTGAGTTGTTTGACGTACCCCAGCTGCGTTTGGTGTTTCCCAGGCAACAGCACTTTGGGAGGGTTGTCCTTAAGGAATGGGAACAACCCGCGCGCCTGGTTAGAACTCCTCCTAATTGGGATAAGCGTTATCCCTTTCTGAAGGACTTGGTGAAGCTTTGGTCAGTGCCCCCCGACGTCGATACCCCGGTGTTAGGGTTGACTGGCTCGGCTGCGTTGCACTTTTCTGGCACCACTACCATAAAGGATGGTGAGGATCGTCGGGTTGATCAATTGGCTCGCCATGGTTTTATCAGTGCCGGGTCGACACTACGGCCAATTTGTGCTTCGGCGCTTCTTCTGCTGGCAGTTAGATCCATTATTAGGGATCTGCTCGCAGATCTTGATCCCGCTTGTGATATGTTTAGTTCTCTCAAGCAGTGTGAGTCGTTTGTTTCTTTTGTCCTGACTGCTGAGGACGATGCTCTTGCGACGAGTAGCAGGACAGCGGCATTGCTGGTCGCTATTCGTCAGTCTATATGGCTGCGCCAGTGGACGGCGGACCTTAACTCTAAAAGGGCCCTTACAGCGCTACCTTTCTTAGGTTTACGCCTTTTTGGCGAGAAATTGGATGCTGTTACCAAGGTTGGTAAGTTGCCTCAATTCAAGAAGCCTCGTCGCTCCTTTCGGGGTGTGAGTTCCTTTAGTCCCTCTTTTCGAGGAGCCAGGGCGGGCAGAGGGGCTTCCCTTCCCGTTACCGGGGGTGTAGGTTGGTCCCGGGGAAGAGGTCGTGGCCGTCCCGGTCAGTCCTGGGGCGCCAAGCCCAAACCTACTGCTAAGCCCGCTCAGCATTGAGGGGCTGCCCTCACCCGTGCGGGTGGGGGGACGATTGCGACACTTCTCCCTGGTTTAAGGCCGCGAGATTCCGGACACATGGATCTGGGAGGGGGTGTCGCCCGGTTACAAACCGGAGTTCGAGTCTCGCCCTCCTTCACGGTTTTTTCCTGGAAATGGCGGGCATCCAGCCGGTGCCGCACTTAGAGGTGGGCCTCTGTTTTTGCTCTATTATCTTCGCAGCCCCCAAGAAGGACGGGTCGGCTTGCCCCGTCCTGCATCTGAAGTTTTTCAACCTTCCCAGGTCCTCCCTTGCTCCGGCCAGGGTGGTGTCCTTTCTGGGAATGCGGTCGGATTCCGGCCAACACAGGGTGTTTCTCACTCAGCCCAAAATTTGTCTGATTCAGGAGTTGGCTTGGGTCCTTCTTTCCTACCCTCGGCCGTCTGTTCTGGAGCTGAGAGCCTTCCGTCTGGTTCTTGCTCTTTTGTCTCATCAGGGTCTGGGCCTTCTGGTTCAGCTTCGCTCCGACAATCAAACAGCGGTTGCTTACATCAGTCATCAGGGAGGGACTTGCAGTCTGCAGCCTTTGAGCCTTTGCAAGATATTGCTTTGTCTACCCTGACTCAGAAGATTGTCTTCTTGGTAGCTATCACTTCGGTTCGGCGTGTCTCGGAGTTGGCGGCCTTGTCTATTCAGGCGCCCTACTTTGAGAGGCATCAGGACAAAGTGGTCTTTCGGTTCAAACCGGACTTTCTTCCTAAGGTTGTTTCTGCTTTTCATTTGAATCAGGATATTGTTCTTCCCTCCCTGTGTCCTAAGCCTAAGAATGACAAGGAGAGGGTTTTGCATTGTTTGGATGTAGTACGCTGTGTTAAGTACTATTTGATTATTACTTCTCCTTTTCGTAAAACTGATGCCTTTTTTGTTGTGCCCTATGGGCCTAGGAAGGGTTTGGCGCCGGCCAAATCTTCCATTAGCAAATGGATACGTCAGGCCATTATTGCGGCCTATTCTGCTAAGGGGAAAGTTCCCCCTTTTCGTATCACTGCTCATTCTACTCGCGCCGTTGGAGCGTCTTGGGCTTTTCAGCACCAAGCTTCTGTTGAACAAAGTTTTACAAGGTTGATGTGCGGGCCTCAGCGGATGCTGTGTTTGGCCGCAAAGTTCTGCAGACTGCAGTCATTTAAGTTATGCTTCACTTTGCCTTCGGATACCCATCCCTTGTGGACACTGCTTTTGGATGTCCCGATCGTAAGAATTAAAGGGGAAGCGGGGTGTGTGGCACACTGAGAATAATACCATTTTGTGAGTACTCACCTGAAAAATGGATATTGTCAGTGTGCCACACACCCCGCTTCACCCGCCCTTTTTGGTATCCTGGATCCTTTATATGGTGAAGCTTTTCTTTATTTTGAGGTTACCGTTGGATTTCCTGGTACCTTGTCTTTCTGCTTTTTAAATCACTGGTGTTGAGTGGGAGGTCCCAGGTATATATAGGCCGGAAGGGGCTCGTTTTCAAGACTTCTCCCTGCAACGTCGCCACCTGCTGGTGGAGTAACCCGATCGTAAGAATTAAAGGGGAAGCGGGGTGTGTGGCACACTGACAATATCCATTTTTCAGGGGAGTACTCACAAAATGGTATTTCCCTGTCCCAGGAGTCTCTGGCCGTGGTCACGGTGCCTTAGTAACGTCATGGCAGGTCATTCTGTTCTGTATGTCTTTTCCCCATTCCCCCTGCTAGGCAGGGTCCTGCGCAAGATTGCTCTGGAAGGGGTGCCAGTGATTCTGGTGGCCCTCCGGGTGGCCAAGAAGAGTGTGGTTCGCAGGCGTGGTACAGAGGGCAGTAGATCAGTACGTTCTACCAGGAGTGCCAGTTCTGCTCACTCAGGGCCCCTTACGCCATCCCAATCTACAGACTCTGGCCTTTACGGCCTGGCTGCTGAGACATCCATCTTGATGGAGACAGGCTTATCTGCCTCGGTGATTGAGACTATGGGAAGACTAGGAGCAAACTTCTTCTTCCATCTATTATAGGGTATGGCGTACCTATATTGATTGGTGTCTAGGTCTCTTCCCTGTCGGGTGTTCTCTGTCCCCAGGGATCTAGAGTTATTACCGCATGGGTTGGAGTCGGGTCTCCAACTCAGTACTCTGAAGGGTCAGGTTTCTGCCCTGTCCGTCTTCTTTCAGAAGTCTTTTGCTCAGCTTTCCCTGGTTAAGACTTTCTTTCAGGGGGTTACTCTTGTGCGTCCCCCACGTAATCCTATGGTCCCTGTTTGGGATTTGAACTTGGTTTTGTCTGCCTTGCAGGGTGTTTCCCTTTGGACCTATTCAGGATGCTGCTCTGGCTGTACTTACCCTCAAGGTTGTCTTTCTGGTGACGTGTGTCTGAGCTGGCGGCTCTGTCTATCTAGCCCCCATACTTTGAGAGATGCCAGGATAAGGTGGTGGTCCGCTTTAAGCCAGACTTTCCGCCTAAGGTGGTGTCTACTGTTCTTTTGATTCAAGATATTGTTCTTCCTTCTTGTGCCCTATTCCTAGCAACGCTGAGGAAAGGGTTCTGCATTTCTTGGACAGTTGTTGGAAGTATTCCTTGGTAGTCTCTGCGTCATTTAGGAAAACTGATGCTCTTTTTGCGCCTACGGCCACTCCATCCTGAATGCGCCCGGTCTCGGGGGCTAAGCAGCGTTGGGGCCTGGTCATTACTTGGATGGGATGGTCCCTTCTGGTCCTAGGAGAGGTTTTTGGCTCCTGCCAAGTCTACTATTAGCGAATGGATTCGTCAGGCTGTGACTCAGGCCTATCCCATTAAGGGGAAGAATCTTTCCTTTCGTCTTACTGCTCATTCTACTCGTGCTAGCACCAGGCTGCTGTTGAACAAGTTTGCAAGGCCGCTACTTGGTCTTCTGTTAATACCTTTTCAAAGTTTTACAAGGTTGATGTTAGGGCCTCAGCTCATGCTGTCTTGGCCGCAAGATTTTGCAGGCGGCAGTGGTTTAAACTGTCTGCTGTTGCCTTTTTTGTTGGGGATCCCACCCTACTTTATGGACACTGCTATTGGATGTCCCAAGTGTAAGTAATCTATTTGGAGCAGGACGTACTGTATACTAAGAATAATACAATTCTGTGAAATACTCACCTGTAGAATTGTTATTATAAGTATACAGTACGTCCTGCTCCACCCCACCCTGGTTTTTGCATTATTCTGGATCCCCTGTATGGTGATTGTTATCATTGTTATAGTTACCAGTTTTGGTGGTTAAATTCTCCCGGCTTCTTGTTCACTGCTTTTCAATGCTGGGGATTTGTGGGAGGTCCCTGGGTATTTGAGGGGCCGGGAGGAGCCTGTTTTACATGTCTCTGCAGTGCAGCGCCATCTGGCGGAGGATAACCCAAGTGTAAGTAATCTATTTGGAGCAGGACGTACTGTATACTTATAATATCAATTCTACAGGTGAGTATTTCAGAGAATTGTATTTTTAGGATACTGTCATGGCGGCGCCGTCTCACGTGATCACTGTTTCGCGCTCTTCGGGGGGGGGGGGGGCAGCGGGAACCGCGTTTTGCGTCATACTCTCGCGGTCTGCCCCCTTGGTAGTGCTGCCGGCGCCATTTTGTGGCCTCGTCCTTGCTGTGCTGCGACGCGGTCTGGTCTCTGAGCGATCTGTCCGATTGGTCCGTGAGTCCCTTATGGGGGTTTTTTGTATTGCTTTACTATGTATACGCTGGGGATGTTTATTGTGTGCTTATTGTGTCTTGCAGGCGGGTCACCTCTGACTGTGGTTCTCCCAGCCCTGCCCCTTACCATTCTCCCACATTCCCTAGCGGGCTTTGGGGGGCATCCCAAAAAGGGTGGCTATTGCTAGCTGTGTCCCTGTACTGGCCGTTACGCCTGTATCTAAATCACCATATGGAGGCTTCTGGGGACGATGTGCTTGGGGTTCCTTTGGGGACAAGCCCAGCTGTGTGTTGCATGTTGGGTATCCCCTGTTAGTGACGGTGTCAGGGTGTGTTTGACCTGTGCCCAACATGTGCTTGCGCTGCAGCCTGGGTCCTCTGCTACGGGTTCCGGTGCTGTGCCCCTTTCTGCTTCTCCTACCCCCCCCCCCACGCTTGCATCTGACCCCCAGTGAGGGGAACATTGGCGGGGAGTCTCGGTATGACTTGGCTTCAAGGGTGGTCAGCATTGATAAGCATATTGCTGGGCCAGCCCTGCGTAAGGCTTCTGTTAAGAAGTGGCATTCATCTCCCGCTGCGTCCCTCATTCCAGTGTCTGGCTTTTACCCTCTCGAGGAGGGGGAATTATTCTCTGATTCAGGATCCTCTGAGGAACAGTCTGTTATATGGTGGTACCGGGTCTCCTTTTAGAGAAGACCCATGGTCCTCAGATGACACTGACAGGTTATTGTCAGCATTTTGAAGTGCTTTGTATTTCCCCTCCTGCCGTGGCTCCGCAGCAGCAGGGTGAGCTTTTACATTCTGTTAAACCACGCTTGGAGTTCCCTGAGCAGAATCACTTTAATAATCTGGTGCTCAAAGAGTGGGAACCCACTAGTAAGCTACCTGGGGTGCCCAAGAGTTGGGAAAGGAGGTATCCTTTTCCCGCTGATGTGATTAAGCGTTGGTCATGTCCTCCCGAGGTGGACGCGCCCGTCCTAAGGTTGTCACATCAGTCATGCATTCACCTGACACTACTACCCTGCGGGATGGTGAGGACCGGCGCTTGGACCAGCTGTCCTGTCATGCTTTTGCCTGTGTGGGGACTGCACTGCGCCCGGTTTGTGCCTCTGCCATAACGGCTATTGCTATTAAAGGGTTGCTTAAGTGTCTCATAGATGAGGCTTCTGATGACGCGGGAGGTGAGGATTATAGATCTCTCCTACTTTGCTATGAATTTGTTGCATATATCCTTTCTGCCATGGATGATGCCATTAGAATGTGTGGTAGGACTTCTGCCCTGTTGGTGGGGCTATACGACGCTCTGTCTGGCTATGTCGGTGGCTGATAATGCTGCTAAAAAGGCCCCCGCTGGTTTTCCCTTTAAGGGGCTGCGGCTCTTTGGTGAACGCTTACACCTATTTGCCAGGGATGGTAGGCTGCTTTAACGTAGGAGGCCGTCTCGGCCCTTTCGGGGGACCGGTGCTTCTCTTCCCTCCTTTCGCGCTTCCAGGGCTGGTCGAGGAGTTTTCTTTTGCTGGGGCACGCGGGGACTATTGGGGCAGGGGTAGAGGACAAGGCCGTCCCGGGCTCTCATGGGGTCCTAAGCCCAAATCCTCCCCCAAGCCCCCTCAGGCATGAGGAGGTGCCCTCACCCATCCGGGTGGGGGGGACGGCTTCGGCTCTTTGCTCACGTCTGGAGGCTAAGTGCAGCAGACAAATGGATTCAGGAGGTGGTGTCCTCTGGATACAAGATAGAGTTTGCAGCCTGGCCGCCCCCAAGATTTATCAGATCCCGGATGGCTCAAAACCCCCTGTCCGTTCAGGGCTTGCGGTCCGAAACCTTTTGGAGTTGGGTGTCATCTGCCCTGTGCCTCTCAGGGAAAGGGGCAGATGCTTCTACTCCAATCTATTCACTGTTCCCAAAAAGGATGGGTCCCTCAGGCCCATCTTGGATTCAAAGCACCTCAACAAGTTTGTCAGATTCAAGCATTTTCGCATGGAGACCCTACGCTTAGCAGTCGCTACTCTGCGCCCGGGCGACTTCATGACATCAGTAGACATCAAGGACGCTTACCTTCATGTACCAATCTTCCCAGGTCATCAGAAATTTCTCAGGTTTGCTCTGGAGGATCAGCACTACCAATTTGTGGCCTTACCTTTCGGTATCACCTCAGCTCCCAGGGTATTCACCAAGGTACTGGCGGGTGTGATGGCTCTGTTGAGATCTCAGGGCATTCACATTCTTCCTTATTTGGACGACATTGTGATCTCGTCTCAGTCCTTCCATCAGGCAGAACTGGATGCCCAGATGGTGGTGTCCACACTAGAGTCCTTTGGCTGGGTGATCAACCATCCAAAGTCTTTCCTGTCCCCGTCACTGGTGAGGTACTTTCTGGGCAGGACTTTGGATACATCTCAGGTCAAGGTTTTTCTCCCTCAACAGAAGGTGGAGAGTCTTCAAGCGCAGGCCCAGTTTCTTCTTTCTTGTCCTCATCCCTCCATCCGGCAGGGGATGCAACTGGTGGGCCTGATGGTGTCTTGCTTCGAGTCAGTACCCTATGCTCAGTTTCACATGAAACCTCTTCAGCTACACCTCTTATCGGTGTGGGATCGGGATCCTGTGTCCCTGGATCAGGTATTTGTTCTGTCCCCCCTGGTCAGATGGTCCCTCTTGTGGTGGCTGGACTCAAGGAACCTCTTGGAGGGCAGGACCTTTCTGTTCCCTTGCTGGGAGACTGTCACCACAGATGCCAGTCTGACAGGTTGGGGGGGCTTCTGGAAGTCCTTGAAATTCCACGGTCAGTGGGGCCCCGAGGAGGCCCATACTCCTATCAACATTCTGGAACTGAGGGCGGTAAGGTTGGTTCTCGCCCAATTGACCCCACACCTTCGGGGTCAGGCTGTTCAGATCCGCTCGGACAACCAGACGGCGGTTGCAAGTGAGCCCTCAAGGAAGTGTCCCTGATACTGTCCTGGGTGGAAGAGAATGTCCCCTGTATATCGGCAGTTTACATCCCGGGGGTGGAAAACCTGGAGGCAGACTCCCTGAGCAGGGGGATAGCTCGGCTGGGGGAGTGAACCCTCAGCAACAGGGTGTTTCGCTCCCTGTGCTGTCACTGGGGTCTGCCGGATGTGGATCTGTTTGCGTCCCGTCACAATCACAAGCTTCCATTCTTTGTCTCTCTGTCTCATGACCCTCTGGCCTTCGCCACGGATGCGCTAGCAATGCCTTGGAAGGGGTTTCGGCTCCTCTATCTGTTCTCTCTGTTCCCGCTGTTGGGCAGGGTGCTATGCAAGATAGCCCAGGAGGGGTTGCCAGCCATTCTGGTAGCCCCCTGTTGGCCAAGATGGGTGTGGTTCGCAGACATTGTGCAATGGGCAGTAGATCAGTACGTCCTGCCCAAGGATCCAGACCTGCTCACTCAGGGACAGCTGTGCCATCCCAATTTACAAATGCTGGCTTTGACAGCATGGCTGTTGAAACCTCCATCTTGAGGGAAAAGGGGTTGCCTGCCTCTGTTGTTGATACCAGGATTAGGGCTAGGAAGAATTCCTCGTCCTTTATCTACTACAGGGTCTGGCATGCTTACATTGCCTGGTGTGAGTCCAAATCTCTGTTCCCAAAATTCTGGAATTCTTGCAACATGGTTTGGATTTGGGCCTTCAACTTAGTACCCTCAAAGGTCATGTATCAGATTTTCTTCCAAAAATCTTTTGCCAGTCACCGTTTAAGACTATTTTCCAGTTTGGGATTTAAATCTGGTGTTATCTGCTCTGCGGGGTCATCCTTTTGAGCCTCTCCATGAGGCTGCTTTGCCCATTTTGACTCTCAAGGTAGACTTTTTGGTGGCTATTACTTCTGTCAGGCGTGTTACTGAGTTGGCGGCCTGAGTTGGTAGCGCTTTCCATCAAACCTCCTTATTTTGAGCGACACCAGGACAAGGTGGTGTTTCGTTTTAAACCAGAATTCTTGCCTAAGGCTGTGTCTGCTTTTCATCTCAATCAGGGCATTTTCTTGCCTTCCTTGTGTCTTAATCCTGCTAATTCCAAGGAGAGGACTCTGCATTCTTTGGATGTGGTCAGAGTTCAAAAATTTTACTTGGTAGCTACTGAATCTTTCAGGAAGACTGATGATCTTTTTGTTCTTCCTTCTGGTCCTAGGGAAGGGTTTGCCTCTGGCTAAGTCCACTATCAGCAAGTGGATTCGTCAGGCGGTGGTGCAAGCCTATTCTGCTAAGGGGAAGGAACCTCTTGGAAAAATACAATTCTGTGAGTACTCACCTGTAGAATTCATTTTATAGTATACAGCACGTCCTGTTCCACCCCTCCCTTGTTATCATTTTTCCTGGTTACCTCTGTATGGTGATTGTTCGAGTTTATTTTGGGTCCTTATCCATTTTTTGATTCTCCCGGCTTCTTGTATAACTGCTTGTCAACACTGGAAATTGGTGGGAGGTACTATTTATGAGGCCGGGAGTGGCCTTTCTGCAGTCCAGCGCCACCTTGTGGCGGAATAACCCAGACGTAAGGAATTACTGGAACAGGACGTGCTATATACTATAAAATCAATTCTACAGGTGAGTACTCACAGAATTGTATTTTTACAAATAAGCAGACTTTGCCGTTTTTACGGTCCCTCCTAAACACACAGTAATCCTGTAGGTTTACTGCCCAGTCATAGCTTTCATCCAGCCATGTCTCGTCGCTGTCTGGGGGTGGGCGCAGTCCATTTTGGGAGGTCAAGGGACAAGATGGAGCTGCCCTGCTGATAGCGCCGGGAAAAGAAGGACCGATACAGGCAAATGTGCTGAAGATGTGTAAGTAAGTTTGAATAGGGTGGGAGGTAGAAGTTTGGGGAGTTTTTGTGAACTCCACCGTGGCATAATGTTCCTCTTTATCAGCCAGTGAGGTTCTATTCTATTTGTACGATAAACCCCTGATGTACTATCGCGACTGTAAATGTGGCATTTACTTGTTTTTCAATCGCTGCCCTTCTAGGCTGCCACTAACCACATTTGTTTGGATTAATTCATATCCGTAAGACAATTCATTTTGATTGAAACCTTTTCTTTCAGCCTTGCAGCCGGCAGTGCCGTAAAAGAGGACAATGTGTCGCTTCCCATCCCTAAACGTGTGCGTCAGGAAGTTCCCTTCGACTGCAGAGCACTGCGCGTGAAAAGGACAGCAGGTGAGCATGAAATGATAAATTATGGTATTACACTTTCACTTTTCAGCGTCTGATGAAAGGCTGACATTTCCAGGTTATCATCCTAATGGTTTGTTGCTGTAATCAGTCATCTAAAATATTTTCTAAGTGTGATATGTCCTTTATGTTCGGATTTGGCAGAAATGTCTGTTTTAAAAGGTGTGGATGTCTGATTTTTCCACCTGTTATGGCATATGGCTTGGATGGTGATAAAAACAAGACTGGAAGAAGCGTCTACTTCTGAAAGCTTGAATTTTTTTTTTTTTTAAATGATCAGGAATCTGGATATCTTAAAAGAAAGTGTTTACATATTGAATATCTATTCTGAAGATAGGCATTCTTATGAAGTGAAGCAGCTGCTATTTGCATTAGCACCTCCATAGTTATTTGCCTCCATATTGCTACTAAAGAGTGATTAGGAGTAGGGAGCTCTTAAAGGATACTCATGCCCAGAAGCAGTGTTTTGTGTGTACAGGTCTCGCTTCTCTTTGATTTGATAAACCTGCAGTGCAGTTGCTGCAACAATATTTATCTGTCCAAGCCCTGCTGCCTCATTGCAGTCAGGGGGGAGTTGATAGGATTCCCCCCATTCATGAGGGCCCCGCTGTTTGTTCTAAAGTCCAGTGATTACAGAAAGGAGGTGCTGGAGCCTGCTGGATGCAAGCATGACATTGTAATACATGCTTTTTTACCCAGGCTGGCAATCTAACAGCCATTTTATTTTTGATTTTGACACACTGTTTTTTGGAGGCATGTTGCAGAATTTTCTGGTTTGTTTAAAAACTCTGTTGCAAGTATTGATTTAAAACGGATGGAAACCATTTTTGGGTACTCCACTCTGTTGGCCAATTGGATGATCTCAAAAGGGCCAGGTGATGTGCAAACTCTGGCTGGCAGCATCCAGAGCTGACGATCGCAGCACACAGCGGGGGCATCCTGCTATAGGATGCCCTGGGGGGAAGGTTAGTGGCCGGCCCTAGAATTTTTTAGTTTCCAGGCCCGGCCACATGGGTTTCCATCCGCTTTAAAGCTTTTCGATTTGTATATTGTTATTAAAGTGTCATTTTGTTTCCTTATTTTAGCCACAGGATCAAAAAATAAGGACAGTTTCGCACCAAGACGTCTTCCGAGAAGTATTTCAGAGGGAAGTTTAGCGGCTGGAGCAAAGCGAAAACCTTTTTCATTTCTTGGTTCCACTCGGACCTTTTTACAAACTGAAAAAAAGAAGTAGCCCCCTATGTTTGGGCGAGCCTCGTCTCATTACAGTGGGCCCACAGCCTTATTAAACCTGGTCTTAATTATCTATTGTACATACGACGAAGTTTGTGTATAATTTAAACCTATTTTATTATTTGGTTTTAATATTTGTCTGTCCAATGCTGTGTTTTGTGTTAAGAGTGATTTTAATGTATTATTTTAGTTTAGTTTGTGAGTCAGTTTTATCTTTTATGTCAAGCAAAAAGCTGCAACATGATTGAGTCAGATCGCAACTACGCTTACCCTGAGCAAAGCCAATACCACCCCCTCCTGGAGTAGTCCGATGACCAGAGGTCTGGGAGTAAAAATGAAGAATGTCTTTATTGTTGGGATTACCAGTGCCATGGTTAGTTAACTGTAAACCAGCACAAAGTTGCCAGGGTGGGTCTAAGTCCACTTTGTGTGGGTATATAAACTGCATCTAGCTGATTTGACCTCTGCAGTGTTTACATTTCTCTTTATATTTCACTTGATCCAAATTATTTCTCAGTTATCAGAATTCCCATATAGACCTGTTTTGATTTTTACTGAGCTCCAGCTCTACTGATTGTTTTTATTCGATCTATGGTACCCGAATTTTTTTTATTTTATTATACACTAACTGCAAAAAAAAGTTACTGGTTTAGAGCAGGATGGGGGGTTAAAAGAAAAAAAAAAAAAAACACCCTTACCTAATCTATGCACCAGCGCCGCTCTTCCGTTTCTGTGCAGCCGGACGCACAAAAAGACAGTCGCATCCCCTGGGTCAGCGGCCAGGAGCTGGAGCGCCAAAAAAAGTGGCACTGGCCCGAGGGTCAGGTAAGGGTTTTTTCTACTTTGTAACAGGGTGTGTTGGCAGGCAGGGGGGGGGGGGGGGGTTGTCATAGTTTGACTGAAGATCTGCTTTAAATGTGTGTAGGGTACATTTGCTGGTGTACCCATAGCACATTTGAATGGTGATCAGGAATGTCGGTCCCTTTTTGGTTTCCCTAAACAGTTCTCTTTTAAGGTTTCCTGGAATTTGTCATTAGTAGACCAGTCCTGCAACCCCATCCAGTTAGTGTAGCATACAGTGTTTCATCACTGAAAGTCTCTCTGCTGCCCCCACCACTAGCCATCGTTAACAGAGATGCTCGTAGGCCGATAAGCCAGATCCTAAATCCCGGAAAAAAAGTAACTAGAATTATAAGCTTAAAAATACTCCTATTAAAGCAGACCCACAACCAGTTCCTACCTAATGGGTTTGGGGCCGCTCAGGAGGCATCCAGATTGTTAGAGCCGACCCCCGCAGCGCCTGCAGTTCACGTGGGTTGGGGTTGTGTTGTCTTTCCTGGATGCAGATCAGGGCCAGCCCACATGACCACCGGCAGCCAATCGTGTGGGCACATTTTGGCTTCAGATGAAGAGGGTCGTTGCAGGAGGAGGCTCCAGCAATCTGGATGCCCCCTGAGCCTGTCACAATGCGGGTTTTAGTCCTTGCCCCCGGGGCACTATGATCCGGGATGCCCAGGTCGCCCAGTCTAACTCGCCTTTCCCCCAGTCGTATGGCACATGCATGGCCTCTCCAAACGGCGCAATCAGATCTGCTCGCGTCAACTTCTACATTCCAGCTGAGTCCAGCCAAGCGTGCGGACGGCCGTATCCCCACTACACTTTAACAGAGAGCTTGCCTGTGCTGGTCATTCACAAATATCTGGAACGGGCCTGTGTCTTGCTAAAGGCATAACAGGCAGCGGCCAATTCTTGCCCATGCTCCTTTGGATAGGGGGAGAAGGTGATTTTACTGGGTGACCTGGGGAATTTCACACAGAGGGGCATCTCTAATCTGGATGCATCAGCGGTATTGAATCAGGTGGCCCTGGGTTTTGGTCCACTTTAACTAAAGAATCTTTAACCTTAATTAAAATGTCACATGGATAGAATGGACCGACCAGTTATTTCCCCTAAGCTTGTGTGTGTCTGCTATTATTTTTCCATCAAAGTAACAGCCCAGCCAACAAAAAAACAAACAGATACTCACATTTTGTCCCCTGACGCTGATCGGTCCAACTGCGGCAGAAATAAACTTACCATCTCAGCACTGGCTGGGAACAAAAGGTGAGTATCCTCCTTTGCTTCACTATTACTTTAATAGTTTGATTATATCAGCAACTTTCCAGTCACCTTTTCTGTGACGGTGATGTTAAACGCATTTCATTTTCCACTTAGTGCAAATGCGATGTGCTCTGTTAGACACAGACTACTCATGCAAGCGCTTTTATTGGCAGACAGGATTTCCCCACGCATTGTGGTAATGTAGAAAGCATTAGTGCTCTAGCTGGAGATCCCAGCACCAATTTAAAAAAAAAAAAAAATGAAAAGGTTCCTGTAAGCCATGGTTTTACTAATGGTTTCTGTGAATGTAAGTGTTATTGTATTTGAAGCTGTAAATATTGGTTTCCTGTGTTATTAATATTTTTGTGTACAAAGCCATGTCCTGTAAATAGTGTACTTTGAATGTTTTAAATACTTTTTATAGTTTTGATTAAAGTATTTTTTTTTCCTTTTTGTATTCATTTTGTTATCACTAATGCTATACATTTAGTAATGTAATCCAGTTTGTGTATTATTCTAAGCATACAGTACGTCCTGCTCCAATATAATACTTACACGTGGGTAATCCTCCGCCAGATGGCGCTGTTCACTGCAGACATGCAAAAACAGGCTCCTCCCGGCCCTTCATATAACCAGGGACCTCCCACAAATCCCCAGATTTCTCTGCAGTGCTGACTGCGAAGACATGAAGTATCTACTCTCTCGCAGGTGAGCGGGGCTATTACAGCCTGCGGCCCTGTGAGACTATTTCCACCCTTCCTCTGTGTGATGTGCCTCCCAGCCTGGGCTGCGCTGGTCAGGTGAAGGTAGGCAGCACCATGTGTGCTTACAGAGCAACGCTCCACCGCAATCCCCCACCATAGGGTAGGCGGTCAAGGCCGATGGTGAGCCTTCAGGGGATGCCCCTCCCGCATCATTGCCCCACGTAGCGGTGGACCCTATGTTAACGGGTCGCCTTCCTCCCTCGTTCCCCCCTTAGTCAGGGGGAAAAGAAAGGGGGGGGGGGTTGTGTGTATGGCGGCCTCAGTGTATACTTACACCCTTATGGCTTGGCTGTGTTTCACTGGGAACGGGGATCAGAGCCGCGCTCTTACCTTACTGTCAACCGCAGCACCATTAATCTGCTTTCTGCACGTACTGCGGCGGCTTCTTCTTCCTTCCTTCACTCTTTTAGCCTTAGTGGCTCTTCCTAGATTGCGCTGGCTTGAGCGCCTGTCTTATTCTGTCACAGACCGGGGTTCATTTCCCGACGGGGAGCCGCAGGAGATCCCGAGTACTGCTCTCGGCTGTGCCTGTCCTGGCTCCGAGCGCCATTTACAATATGCTTTTCTACCTTGCTACTTTTCTACTTCTGTGCCCTCATGGGCTAGATGCCTTACGAGCTTCGCGCTCGCTGGTGAGGGGCGTGGTTCCAGCTTGGCGCGATACGCGTCACAATCGGCTTAGGCCCGCCCTCCGATGTTCGCTTGGCGCCATTTTCTTCTCCCGCGCGCGTGGTGAAGATCGTCCTCTCCTCTCTGTATGTGAGTGCCCTTGCGGGCGACTTTTCTTTACATCTATCCCCATTGCGCATGGCTCTGACATCCTGTTCCCCCTTATGTCTTTCAGACCGCGGATTTCACAAGTGGCTTCTCCCGGCCCAGCGTAGCTCCCGGTCGTGACCATAAAAAATTACTCCCACTTCCCAGCAGGTTGGGGCATCCGGGGTAGCTTCCAGCGTCAATCCCTACTGCACAGCAGGGGCTATCGGTGCTTCCCGTCTCCTCTAAGGCTGGGCCTGCACCCCGGCGCACTTCACCTACTCCTCCAACCCTGAGTGGGGATTTTCATCCTGATCTAGCCACGAGGCTGGCTAGTGTTGAAAACTTGCTTGCGAATTCCTTAGCACGTAAAGCCACCACCAAGAGGCGGCACTTGAACCCTGAATCGGCCCTCTTCCCTATAGAACCTGATGATTTGTTGCATTCTTATGCCCATATCCCCTCGGACGAAGGGGAACTGTTCTCTGACTCAGGGTCATATGACGATGAGTCCAGGGGTCAGGAAGCATTGGTCCTCGGATGATATTGATAGACTGCTGGTCCAGATCTTTGAGGTTCTGTCCCTCTCTCCCCCTGTTGCGGCACCCCGACAAAGGGGTGATCTTTTCCATATTGCTAAAGCTCGCTTGGAATTCCCCGAGCAAACCCATTTCAATAGCCTCGTGCTTAAAGAATGGGAACATCCCAGGAGACTTCAAGGAGTCCCTAAGAGCGTGGATAGGAAATATCCCTTCCCTGCTGACTTGGTCAAGTGCTGGTCATCGCCGCCTGAGGTCGATGCTCCTATTCTAGGGTTGTCCAACACCTCTATTATGCACTCTCCTGACACTACTACACTACGGGACTTTGAGGAACGGCGTGTTGACCAACTGGCATGTCATGCCTTTGCATTTGGGGGAGCGACTTTGCGCCTTAGCCATTATTGCAGTAGCGCTCAGGGCCATGGTGAGGAATGCTCTCGATGCCACAGATGAGTTGCCTCCTGATACTGTCAACGCTCTGTCCAGCTGTGATGCGTTTGTGAACTTTATCCTGTCTGCATCGGACGATGCTATTAAGATGTGTGCCAGGTCATCTGCCCTGGTGGTTACTATACGCCGCGCGGTCTGGTTGCGCCAGTGGGCCGCAGACAATACCGCCAAGAAAGCTCTCACGGGGCTTCCATTTAAAGGGCTGCGCTTGTTTGGGGATCGATTAGGCCTCTTTGCCAAGGGAGGCAAGTTGCCCCAGCGCAGGCGGCAGACTCTGCCTTTTCGTGGCCAAGGCTCCCTATCAACCCCCTACCGTGGGGCCAAACAGGGTAGAGGGGCGTCCTTCGCTGGGGCCCGCGCTGATACCTGTCATAGGAACAGAGGATGCCGTCCAGGTTCCTCCTGGGAAACCAAGCCCAAAGCCCCTCCCAAGGCCCCCCAGGCATGAGGGGGCGCCCTCACCCGTCAGGCGGCGCCACGTCTCAGAGCGGTGGATTCAGGAGGTAGTTTCCTTCGGCTACAAGATAGAATTTGCTGTACGGCCCCCCACCAGGTTCATTGGGTCTCGAATCCCTCAAGACCCTGCCTCAGCTCAGGTCTTGTTGCTGGCCGTACAGGGTCTCATGGACCTAGGGGTCATTTGCAAGGTCCCCCCTGGAGACAGGGGCACGGGGTTCTACTCAAACCTTTTCACAGTACCCAAGAAGGATAAGTCGGTCAAGAACAGGCACTTTCGCATGGAAACTCTGCGCTCGCCATTGGCTCACTGAGCCCAGGTGACTTCATGACGTCAGTAGACATCAAGGATGCTTACCTGCACGTCCCAGTGTTTCCGGGACACCAAAGGTTTCTCAGATTTGCACTAAAAGATCAGCATTACCAGTTTGTGGCCCTGCCATTCGGCCTAACGTCGGCTCCCAGGGTGTTCACCAAGGTGCTGGCAGGGGTGATGTCCCTGACAAGGCTAAGGGGCATACGCGTGCTGCCCTACCTGGACGATATCCTCATCACCTCTCGGTCTCTGCGGCAGGCAGAGTTGGACACTCGGCTGGTAGTGTCCACCCTGGAGTCCTTCGGCTGGGTGATCAATTACCCCAAGTCATCCCTGTCCCCCTCCTCGGTGACTCCGTTCCTGGGAATGATTCTGGATACGGTTCAGTCAAGGATATTCCTTCCTCAACAGAAGGTGGAAGCTCTGACAGCGCAGGCGAGGTTCCTGCTCTCGAGCCCACAGTTCTCCATCCGGCAGGGAATGCATTTGGTGGGCCTGATGGTGGCGGTGCCCTTTGCCCAGTTCCATTTGAGACCTCTGCAGCTTCACCTTCTGCCAGTTTGGGACAAGAACCCTGCATCCTTGGACGGGTTCTGTGTGCTTCCCCCCCCCCCCCTTGGTCAGACTGTCCCTTGCGTGGTGGCTGGACCACAGGAACTTGACAGGGGGCAGGTCTTTTCTGACCCCATCCTGGGAGACGGTCACAACGGATGCCAGTCTGCCAGGTTGGGGAGGATTCTGGAAGTCCCGGCGCTTCCATGTGACGTGGGGCCCTCAGGAGGCCCATTTACCCATCAACATTCTGGAATTACGGGCAGTCAGGTTGGTTCTGGAGCGTTTGACCCAACACCTGAGGGGTCTGTCGGTCCAAGTTTGCTCAGACAACAGAACGGCGGTTGCCTACATCAATCATCAGGGAGGGACCCGGAGCAAGGGTGCTCTCCAAGAGGTGTCTCAGATTCTGACATGGGCGGAGGCCAATGTTCAATGCATTTCGGCTGTTTACATTCCGGGGGCGGAGAACCTGCTGGCGGACGCCCTGAGCAGGGGGATGTCCCGTCAGGGGGAGTGGTCCCTCTGCAACATGGTATTCCAGTCTCTGTGTCACCGTTGGGGCCTACCGGATGTGGATCTGTTTGCTTCCCGTCACAATCACAAGCTCCCGACCTTCGTCTCACTGTCTCAGGATCCTCTGGCCATGGCCACGGATGCCCTGTCCATGTCTAGGAGGGAGTTTTGACTCCTGTATGTGTTTCCACCGTTCCCCCTTCTGGTGAGGGTTCTACGCAAGATTGCTCTGGAAGGAGTTCCTGTGATTCTGGTGGCCCCTAGGTGGCCAAGAAGAGTGTGGTTCGCAGATGTGATTCAAATGGCAGTAGATCAGTACGATCTGCCAAGCGTACCAGATCTGCTAACTCAAGGGTCCTTACGCCATCCCAATTTACAAACTCTGGCTTTGACGGCCTGGCTGCTGAAACCTCCATCTTGATGGAGAAGGGGTTGTCTGCCTCTGTGGTGGCTACTATGGTGCAGGCCAAGAAGAAGACTTCTTCTGCTATTTATTATAGAGTATGGCGTTCCTACATTGACTGGTGTGAGTCCAGGTCTCTTCCCTGCCGGGAATTCTCCGTCCCTAGGGTCCTGGAGTTTTTACAGCATAGTTTGGACTTAGGTCGCAAACTTAGTACTCTGAAGGGTCAGGTTTCTGCCCTATCTATCATCTTTCAGAAGACCTTTGCTCAACATCACCTAATTAAGACCTTCTTCCAGGGGGTCACTCACGTGCGTCCCCCTCGAAAGCCTATGGTCCCTGTTTGGGATTTGAATTTGGTTTTGTCTGCCTTGCAGGTTGCTCCCTTTGAGCCTATTCAAGATGCTGCTCTGGTTGTTCTCACTCTCAAGGTTGTCTTCTTGGTGGCTATTACTTCGGTTAGGCGTGTGTCAGACCTGGCCGCTCTGTCTATTCAGCCTCCATACTATGAGCGACACCAGGACAAGGTGGTGTTCCGCTTCAAACCGGATTTTCTGCCAAAAGTTGTCTCGGCATTTGATTTGAACCAGGCTATTGAACCTTCTCTGTGTCCCAATCCTCGCAACGACAAGGAGCGGATTCTGCATTCCTTGGACGTAGTCAGCTGCTTGAAGTATTACCTGGTTGTCACTAAGGCCTTCAGGAAGACTGATGCTCTTTGTTGTGCCTTCCGGGCCTAGGAAAGGTTTGGCTCCCGCCAAATCTACCATCAGTAAATGGATTCGTCAGGCTGTGATTCAGGCCTATTCTACTAAGGGGAGGACTCCCCCCTTTCCATCTTACGGCTCATTCCACTCGTGCTATTGGTGCCTTTTGGGCCTTTCAGCAACAGGCCTCTGTTGAACAAGTTTGCAAGGCCGCTACTTGGTCTTCTGTTCACACCTTTTCAAAGTTTTACAAGGTTGATGTTCGGGCCTCAGCTGATGCTGCTTTTGGCCGTAAGGTTTTACAGGCGGTTGTAGTTTGAGCTACGTGCCGTTGCCTTTGTTGTTGGGGATCCCACCCTACTTTATGGACACTGCTATTGGATGTCCCACGTGTAAGTATTATATTGGAGAAGGACGTACTGTATGCTTAGAATAATACAATTCTGTGAAATACACACCTGTAGAATTGGTATTATACGCATACAGTACGTCCTGCTCCACCCCACCCTGGTTTCACCTTGTTCTGGATCCCCTGTATGGTGATTGTTATCATTGTTATTGTTACCAGTTTGGTGGTTGGTTTCTCCCGGCTTCTTTTTCTCACTGCTTTTCAATGCTGGGGATTTGTGGGAGGTCCCTGGTTATATGAAGGGCCGGGAGGAGCCTGTTTTTGCATGTCTGCAGTGAACAGCGCCATCTGGCGGAGGATTACCCACGTGTAAGTATTATATTGGAGCAGGACGTACTGTATGCGTATAATACCAATTCTACAGGTGAGTATTTCACAGAATTGTATATTCTAAGCATACAGTACGCCCTTCATATACCCAGGGACCTCCCACAAATCCCCAGATTTCTCTGCAATGCTGACTGCAAAGACATGAAGTATCACTCTCTCGCAGGTGAGCAGGGCTATTGCAGCCTGCGGCCCTGTGAGACTATTACCACCCGTCCTCTTCGATAAGATGTGCCTCCCAGCCTGGGCTGCGCTGGTTGGGTGAAGGTAGGCAGCACCATGTGTGCTTGCTTACGGAGCAACGCTCCACCGCAATCCCCCACCATAGGGTAGGCGGTCAAGGCTACCCTACCCTCTTCAGGGGATGCCCCTCCCGCATCATTGCCCCACGCCCCATGTAGCGGTGGACCCTATGTTAATGGGTCGCCTTCCTCCCTCGTTCCCTCCTTAGGGGGAAAAGAAAGGGGGGGGGGTTGTGTGTGTAGCGGCCTCAGTGTATACTTACACGCTTATGGCTTAACTGTGCTTCACTGGGATCGGGGGATCAGAGCCGCGCTCTTACCTTACTGTTTACCGCAGCACTAGTAGTCTGCCTTCTGCTCGCACCGCACGTACAGTGGCTGCTCGCAGACGCCCTGGCGTCTCCTCCTTCCCTTCTTAGCCTTATCGGTTCGTCATAGGTTGCGCTGGCTTAGCGCCTGTCTTAATCAGTGTCCCTGTCACAGACCGGGATTCTTCCCCGACGGGGAGCCGCAGGAGAGCCCGAGTATAGGTCTCGGCTGTACCTGCCCCGGCTCTGAGTGCCATTTTTAATAGCGGAGAGGGGCGTGGCTTTGGCTTGGCGCGCTACGCGTCACGAGCGGCTCAGGCCCGCCCTCCGAGGTTCTTTCGGCGCCATTTTCTTCTCCCGCGCGCGTGGTGAAGATCGTCCCCTCCTCTCTGTATGTAAGTGCCCTCGCGGGCGACTTTTCTTTACTCTTATCCCCATTGCACATGGCTCTGACATCCTGTTTCCCCTTATGTCTTCAAGACCGCGGATTCAAGTGGCTTCTCCCGGCCCAGCATAGCTCCCGGTCGTGACCATAAAAAATTACTCCCACTTCCCAGCGGGTTATTGGGGCATCCAGGGTAGCTTACAGCGTCAATCCCTACGGGCATATTGTGCCGATCAAATCACCATATGGAGGCATCTCAGGATATTGTGAACGGGGTTCCTTCGGGACAAGCCCGGCTGTGTGTAGCTTGTGGGGTCTTAGCTAGCAGCGGTGACAATGCACGGGTCTGTGTTCCTTGTGCACAGCAGGCGCTATCGGTGCTTCCCGTCTCCTCTGAGGCTGGGCCTGCACCCCGCCGCACTTCACCTACTCCCCCAAGCCTGAGTCTAACCCCCAATACCAGTGGGGATTCTCATCCTGATCTGGCCACTAGGCTGGCTAGTGTTGAAGACTTGCTTGCTAATTCCTTAGCGCGAAAAGCCACCGCCAAGAGGCAGCACTTGAACCCTGAATCGACCCTCTTCCCTGTAGAACCTGAGGATTTGTTGCATTCCTATGCCCATATCCCCTCGGACGAAGGGGAACTGTTCTCTGACTCAGGGTCCTATGACGATGAGTCCAGGGGTCAGGAAGAGTCTGGCTCCGGGCATTGGTCCTCGGATGATGTTGATAGACTCCTGGTTCAGATCTTTGAGGTTCTGTCCCTCTTTCCCCCTGCTGCAGCTCCCCGGCAAAGGGGTGATCTTTTTCATACTGCTAAAGCTCGCTTGGAATTCCCCGAGCAGACCCATTTCAATAGCCTCGTGCTTAAAGAATGGGAACATCCCAGCAGACTTCACGGGGTCCCCAAGCGTGGATAGGAAATATCCCTTCCCTGCTGACTTGGTTAAGTGCTGGCCATCGCCGCCCGAGGTCGACGCTCCTATTCTTGGGTTGTCCAACACCTCTATTATGCACTCCCCTGACACTACTAAGCTACGGGACTCTGAGGACCGGCGTGTTGACCAACTGGCATGTCATGCCTTTGCATTTGGGGGAGCGACTCTGCGCCCGGTTTGTGCCTTAGCCATTATGGCGGTAGCGCTCAGGGCCGTGGTTAGGAGTGTTCTCGATGGCACAGATGAGTTGCCTCCTGATACTGTCAACGCTCTGTCCAGCTGTGATGCGTTTGTGAACTTTATCCTGTCTGCATCGGACGATGCTATTAAGATGTGTGCCAGGTCATCTGCCCTGGTGGTTGCTATACGCCGCGCGGTCTGGTTGCGTCAGTGGGTCGCAGACAATGCCGCCAAGAAAGCCCTCACGGGGCTGCCATTTAAAGGGCTACGCTTGTTTGGGGATTGATTAGACCTCTTTGCCAAGGGAGGCAAGTTACCCCAGCGCAGGCGACAGACTCTGCCTTTTCGTGGTCAAGGCTCCCTATCAACCCCCTATCGTGGGGCCAAGCAGGGTAGAGGGGCGTCCTTCGCAGGGGCCCGCGCTGATTCCTGGCACAGGAACAGAGGACGCCGTTCAGATTCCTCCTGGGAACCAAACCCAAAGCCCCTCCCAAGGCCCCCCCGTCAGGGTGGGGGGACGCCTACAGCACTTTGAGCACGTCTGGCGGTGCCACGTCTCAGAGCGGTGGATTCAGGAGGTAGTGTCCTCAGGCTACAAAATAGAATTTGCTGTACGGCCCCCCACCAGGTTCATTGGATCTCGAATCCCTCAAGGCCCTGCCTCAGCTCAGGTCTTGTTGCTGGCCGTACAGGGTCTCATGTACCTAGGGGTCATTTGCAAGGTCCCCCCTGAAGACAGGGGCACGGGGTTCTACTCAAACCTTTTCACAGTACCCAAGAAGGATGGGTCAGTCAGGCCCATTCTGGATTTAAAAATCCTCAACAAATTTGTCAAGAACAGGCACTTTCGCATGGAAACTCTGCGCTCGGCCATTGGCTCACTGCGCCCAGGGGACTTCATGACGTCCGTAGACATCAAGGATGCTTACCTGCACGTCCTGGTGTTTCCGGGACACCAAAGGGTTTCTCAGATTTGCACTAAAAGATCAGCATTATCAATTTGTGGCCCTGCCATTCGGCCTAACATCGGCTCCCAGGGTGTTCACCAAGGTGCTGGCAGGGGTGATGTCCCTGATAAGGCTAAGGGGCATACGCGTGCTGCCCTACCTGGACGATATTCTCATCACCTCTCGGTCTCTGCGGCAGGCAGAGTTGGACACTCGGCTGGTAGTGTCCACCCTGGAGTCCTTCGGCTGGGTGATCAATTACCCCAAGTCATCCCTGTCCCCCTCCTCTGTGACTCCGTTCCTGGGAATGATTCTGGATACGGTTCAGTCAAGGATATTTCTTCCTCAACAGAAGGTGGAAGCTCTGACAGCGCAGGCGAGGTTCCTGCTCTCGAACCCACAGTTCGCCATCCGGCAGGGAATGCAATTGGTGGGCCTGATGGTGGCGAGCTTCGAGGCGGTGCCCTTTGCCCAGTTCCATTTGAGACCTCTGCAGCTTCACCTTCTGTCAGTTTGGGACAAGAACCCTGCGTCCTTGGACGGGTTCTGTGTGCTTCCCCCCTCGGTCAGACAGTCCCTTGCGTGGTGGCTGGGTCACAGGAACTTGACCGGGGGGCAGTTCCTTCCTGACCCCATCCTGGGAGACGGTCACAACGGATGCCAGTCTGTCAGGTTGGGGAGGATTCTGGAAGTCTCTGCTCTTCCAGGGGACGTGGGGCCCTCAGGAGGCCCATTTGCCCATCAACATTCTGGAGTTACGGGAAGTCAGGTTGGTACTGGAGCGTTTGACCCAACACCTGAGGGGTCTGTCAGTCCAAGTTCGATCAGACAACAGAACGGCGGTTGCCTACATCAATCATCAGGGAGGGACCCGGAGCAAGGGTGCTCTCCAAGAGGTGTCTCAGATTCTGACATGGGCGGAGGCCAATGTTCAATGCATTTCGGCTGTTTACATTCCAGGGGAGTCCCATCAGGGGGAGTGGTCCCTCTGCAACACGGTATTCCAGTCCCTGTGTCACCGTTGGGGCCTACCGGATGTGGATCTGTTTGCTTCCCGTCACAATCACAAGCTCCCGGCCTTCGTCTCACTGTCTCAGGATCCTCTGGCCATGGCCACGGATGCCCTGTCCATGTCTTGGAGGGAGTTTCGACTCCTGTATGTGTTTCCACCGTTCCCCCTTCTGGTGAGGGTTCTACGCAAGATTGCTCTGGAAGGGGTACCTGTGATTCTGGTGGCCCCCAGGTGGCCAAGAAGAGTGTGGTTCGCAGACGTGGTTCAAATGGCAGTAGATCAGTACGATCTGCCAAGTGTACCAGATCTGCTAACCCAAGGGTCATTACGCCATCCCAATTTACAAATGCTGGCTTTGACGGCCTGGCTGCTGAAACCTCCATCTTGATGGAGAAGGGGTTGTCTGCCTCTGTGGTGGCTACTATGGTGCAGGCCAGGAAGAAGACTTCTTCTGCTATTTATTATAGAGTATGGCGTTCCTACATTGACTGGTGTGAGTCCAGGTCTTTTCCCTGCCGAGAATTCTCCGTCCCTAGGGTCCTGGAGTTTTTACAGCATGGTTTGGACTTAGGTCTCAAACTTAGTACTCTGAAGGGTCAGGTTTCTGCCCTATCTATCTTCTTTCAGAAGACCTTTGCTCAGCATCACCTGATTAAAACCTTCTTCCAGGGGGTCACTCACGTGCGTCCCCCTCGAAAGCCTATGGTCCCTGTTTGGGATTTGAATTTGGTTTTGTCTGCCTTGCAGGGTGCTCCCTTTTAGCCTATTCAAGATGCTGCTCTGGTCGTTCTCACTCTCAAGGTTGTCTTCTTGGTGGCTATTACTTTGGTTAGGTGTGTGTCAGAGCTGGCCGCTCTATCTATTCAGCCTCCATACTATGAGCGACACCAGGACAAGGTGGTGTTCCGCTTCAAACCGGACTTTCTGCCAAAAGTGGTTTAGGTATTTCATTTGAACCAGGATATTGTTCTTACTTCTCTGTGTCCCAATCCTCGCAATGACAAGGAGTGGGTTCTGCATTCCCTGGACGTAGTCAGGTGCTTGAAGTATTACCTGGTTGTCACTAGGGCCTTCAGGAAGACGGGTGCTCTTTTTGTTGTGCCTGCGGGGCCTAGGAAAGGTTTGGCTCCCGCCAAGTCTACCATCAGTAAATGGATTCGTCAGGCTGTCATTCAGGCCTATTCTACTAAGGGGAGGTCTTCCCCCTTTCCGCCTTACGGCTCATTCCACTCGTGCTATTGGTGCCTCTTGGGCTTTTCAGCAACAGGCCTCTGTTGAACAAGTTTGCAAGGCCGCTACTTCTGTTCATACAGTACGTCCTGCTCCACCCCACCCTGGTTCTGGATCCCCTGTATGGTGATTGTTACCATTGTTATTATTACCAGTTTGGTGGTTGGTTTCTCCCGGCTTCTTTTCTCACTGCTTTTCAATGCTGGGGATTTGTGGGAGGTCCCTGGGTATATGAAGGGCCGGGAGGAGCCTGTTTTTGCATGTCTGCAGTGAACAGCGCCATCTGGTGGAGGATTACCCATGTGTAAGTATTATAGATGGAGCAGGACGTACTGTATGCGTATAATACCAATTCTATAGGTGAGTATTTTACAGAATTGTATTTTTTTCATCTATAATGAAAAATACACAAAATACAGTATAAATTTAAGTAGAAGCCTGTCTATAAGTAACCTCCTTGTCCTGAATGCCCTCCTGCATCGCTATAGCAGGGTGAGGGGAGTTCCAAAAAGTACTTTGCCTGAAATGAAATCCAGCACTGCCATAGGGATTGAGCAGTGGCTACATGGAGCGCTTCACAAAATGACTGCATCTAGGGCAATTAACGATAGGGAACAGCATTTGATTCTGAGCAGTTAAGGTTTTTTTTTTATATTACATTGCCCCCCCCCCCCCCAATCCTACCTAAGCCCTGAAAGCTGGGAGATTATTTAGAGACTGGACTTCAGCTTTAATCCACATCTCCTGGGCAGCCTGATTTGGGATGCCCATCCTTTTCCCTGGAAGCCCTAATTCATGCAAAATTGGTGGTAGCGGATTGTACATAACACTCTAGCAGCGTGCAGGAACAGCTGTTTGTTCAGCAGCAATCAGGAACATAAACGCAAACAGGATACATCAGCAACACATCTCAACACTGAGCAGAGGAAACGGCTCCTTTCTGTTAGTTTAAACACACTATGCATTCATGTGGTCTGCATAAGACTTCCTTTTTTTTCTTTTACACTAACTTTATCTATAGCATAGTAAGCAGTCAATCGCATACCGAGTGTAGTTGTTGCATTAAAGCTAAACAACTACTTAAATTGTTAATCCCATTGTGGTTCAGAATTCCTATTACTTGGCTCTTGATAGTGGCTTTGTCATGTCATTGGCTATCATCTCCTCATACTCAAGTATACCACGTGCCACAGAATCACGCAGGTGGGGCTGTGTCACATCAATGGGCTTAGTCCTTGCACTGATCTCACTGCTGGCAAGTCTATTACATCCTTGGTTGTCCTCATAGATAACGGCCCGCTGAGTTAGTGGTTTACCAAAATCTTCTATAACTTGTTTTAACCAAATTACTTCTTGACTTGAATAAGCACTGATACCAGTTTTCTGCTGGACCAAGAAACTGAAGTTTCTCCTAACTTGAACAAGTAACCACTTAATGTTGATTTCTAATCACTTGAATCTCCAGCCCAAATCTGGCCCAGCATCTGCATAACTTCTGTAAGTTCAATCTCCTGATGCAGATATCTTCATTTTCTTGGTATCCTGCTCGGGTCGCTTCATTCTTGACAGTTGGGTTATCCGCCACAAGGTGGCGCACTGTTACTGCAAGACAAAAAAAGCAGTGACTCCTCCCGGCCCCCTATATAAGGCAGGTGTCTCAATAGAATCCCCAGTGTTCACTTGCAGTATTACTGCGAAGACATCTATGGATGCTCTCTCTGAAATATCGCAGCTGAGCGGGGCATCCCAAGCCTGACGGCCGCTGCACCCCTGTTCCCACTGTCTCCGTGACCCATGTTGCCTCCCAGCCTCAGCTGTACGGGACAGGTGCAGGTAGGGAGAACGCCGAGGGTCAGGCGTCACAGAGCTAGGCTCTGGGCCGCAGATCCTACCTTAAGGAGTAGCCGGCCATGGCACATGGTGAGCCTATTGGGGGGGGGGGGGTGAGGAACCACCTTTTTTCCAGGTGTACAACACGGCTTGCTTCATTTCTATTCTGTACATGTGGGTAATCCACCGTATGTGGCGCAGTCGACTGCAGGAAGACTTGTGGCCCTTCCCAGCCCATATAAGGGCCAGAATTACCCAGAAGACCCCAGACTTCTCCTGCAGTCTGGCTGCGAAGATGGCCTCTTTCTCTCTCTCTCCATGGAATTTGCAGATAAGCGGGGCTTTACTAGCCCATCGGCTGCTGCAAGCCCTATTCCCACCTGCTTCTGGGACCCTTCTTGCCTCCCAGCCATGGCTGCGGATCAGGTGCAGGTAGGGGAACGCAGAGGGTCATGCATTCGGCGATGGTGAGCCTATTGGGGGGGGGGGGGAACCACCAAAATTGCCCGGGTTTATGCCCTTATTCTAAGTATACAGTACGTCCTGCTCCAGATATAATACTTACACTTGGGTTATCCTCCGCCAGATGGCGCTGTGCACTGCAGACATGCAAAAAAACAGGCTCCTCCCGGCCGTTCATATACCCAGGGACCTCCCACAAATCCCCAGATTTCTCTGCAGTGCTGACTGCGAAGACATGAAGTATCACTCTCTCGCAGGTGAGCGGGGCTATTATAGCCTGCGGCCCTGTTGGACTACTCCCACCCGTCCTATTTGTGATGTGCCTCCCAGCCTGGGCTGCGCGGGTCGGGTGAAGGTAGGCAGCACCATGCGTGCTTAACGGAGCCATGCTCCACCGCAGTCTCCCACCAAAGGGTAGGCGGTTTAGGCTGATGGTGAGCCTTTAGGGGATGCCCCTCCCACATTATTGCCCCACGCCCCGTGTAGTGGTGGACCCTGTGTAAAGGGTCACCATCCTCCATCGTTCCCCCCTAGCCCGGGGGGAAAGAATGGGGGGGAGGGGTCTGTGAGTATGGCGGCCTCAGTGTACCCTATTACATGCTTATGGCCTTAGTAGCGCTTTTGATTGGGAATGGGTGTCAGAGCCGCGCTGTGTACTTTTTACTTTTACTTGTACTTGCCGCGCCCTCCCTATAGGGTTGTACTGCTGGGCGGCGGTGGCCTTGCTGATGCTGCGGCGTATTTTTCTTAGCCTGTAGTGGCTCTGCTGCGGTAATCCGCTCGTTCAATTCCTTCAGGCGTCACTGCCCTGTTTTCTCTATTGGCTACGCGTTTTTTGGAGCTTCGCGCCCTCCGGGGGGGCGGGGCTCTGGCTTGGCGCGCTCCGCGTCACGGTTTGGCGCGCTCCACATCATGGTCTGCTCTGGGCTGCCCTACGAGGTTCGCTTGGCGCCACTTTTTGGTCGCGCGCGCCTTGTGTAGACCGTCCTCCCCCTCTGTCTGTAAGTGCCCTCGCAGGCGACTTTATATTACCTTTATTACTCCCTTGCACATGGCTCTGACATTCTTGTTCCCCTTATTTCTTTCAGACCGTGGATTCCGGTGGCTTCTCCCGGCCCGGTGTATCCCCGGTTGAGACTATTAAAATTTACTCCCACTTCCCCGCGGGTTATTGGGGCATCCAGGGTAGCTTACAGCGTCAATCAGTACTGGCCTATTGTGCTGATTTAATCACCGTATGGAGGCATCCCAGGATATTGTGAACGGGGTTCCTTCGGGACAAGCCCGGCTGTGTGTAGCTTGTGGGGTCTTACCTAGCAGCAGTGACAATGCACGTGTCTGTGTTCCTTGTGCACAGCAGGCGTTATCGGTTCTTCCCGCCTCTTCAGTGGCTGGGCCTGCACCTCGCCTCACTTCACCTACTCCCCCAAGCCTGAGTCTAACCCCCAATACAAGCGGGGATTCTCATCCTGATGTGGCTACTAGACTGGCCAGTGTTGAAAGATTGCTTGCTAGCTCATTAGCGCGTAAGGCCACCGCTAAGAGGCGGCATTTAACCCCTGACTCTGCTCTTTCCCTATGGAATCTGATGAGTTGTTGCATTCTTACGGCCATACCCCCTCGGATAAAGGGGAGCTGTTCTCTGACTCGGGGTCATATGACGAGGAGTCAAGGGGTCATGACGAGTCTGGTTCCGAGCACTGGACCTCGGATGATATTGACAGACTGCTGGTTCAGATATTTGAAGTTTTGTCCATCACACCCCTGTTGCGGCTCCCAGGCAAAGGGGTGAGCTTTTTCATACTGCTAAGGCTCGTCTGGAATTTCCCGAGCAAACCCATTTCAATAGCCTTGTGCTTAAAGAATGGGAACATCCCAGCAGACTTCCTGGGATCCCTAAGAGTGTGGATAGGAAGTATCCCTTCCCGGCTGACTTGGTTAAGTGCTGGTCATCGCCCCCTGAGGTCGATGCTCCTATTCTAGGGTTGTCCAACACCTCTATTATGCACTCCCCTGACACTTCTACGCTACGGGACTCTGAAGACCGGCGTATTGATCAATTGGCATGCCATGCCTTTGCATTTGGGGGAGCGACCCTGCGACCGGTTTGCGCCTTAGCCATTACGGCAGTAGCGCTCAGGGCCATGGTCAGGAATGCACTTGATGGCACAGACGAGTTGCCACCTGATACTGTCAATGCACTGTCTAACTGTGATGTGTTTGTAAACTTTATTCTGTCTGCATCGGACGATGCTATATGGATGTGTGCCAGATCTTCTGCCCTGGCGGTAGCTATACGCTGCGCGGTTCGGTTGCGACAGTGGGTTGCTGACAATGCCACTAAGAAAGCCCTTACTGGGCTTCCATTTAAGGGGCTGCGCCTGTTTGGGGACCGCCTAGACCTCTTCGCCAAGGGAGGCAAGTTGACCCAGTGCAGGCGTCAGATTCGGCCTTTTCGAGGCCAGGGCACCCTTTCAACCCCCTACCGGGGGGCTAAACAGGGAAACGGGGTGTCCTTCGCTGGGTCCCACACAGATTCCTGGCACAGGAATAGAGGACGCCGTCCAGGTTCCTCCTGGGGGCCCAAGGCCCCTCCCAAGACCCCTCAGGCATGAGGGTGCGCCCTCGCCCATCAGGGTGGGGGGATGTTAGCAGCACTTCGAGCATGTCTGGAGGCGCCACGTCTCAGACCGGTGGATTCAGGAGGTAGTGTCCTCCGGCTACAAGATAGAATTTGCTGTGCGGCCCCCCACCAGATTCATTGGGTCCCGGATTCCTCAGGACCCTGCCTCAGCTCAGGTCTTGTTGCTGGCCGTGCAGGGTCTCCTGGATCTAGGGGTCATTTGCGAGGTCCCCTTAGGAGACAGGGGCATGGGGTTCTATTCCAACCTTTTCACAGTACCCAAGAAGGATGGGTCAGTCAGGCCCATTCTGTATTTAAAAATCCTCATCAAATTTGTCAAGAACAGGCACTTTCGCATGGAAACTCTGCGCTCGGCCATTGGCTCCCTGCGCCCAGGAGACTTTATGACGTCCGTAGACATCAAGGATGCTTACCTTCACGTCCCGGTATTTCCAGGACACCAAAGGTTCCTCAGATTTGCTCTGAAAGATCAGCATTACCAATTTGTGGCCTTGCCATTCGGCCTCACGTCGGCTCCCAGGGTGTTCACCAAGGTGCTGGCAGGGGTGATGTCCCTGATAAGGCTAAGGGGCATACGCGTGCTGCCCTACCTGGACGATATATACTCATCACCTCTCGGTCTCTGTGGCAGGCAGAGTTGGACACTCAGCTGGGTAGAGTCCACCCTGGAGTCCTTCGGCTGGGTGATCAATTACCCCAAGTCCTCTCTGTCCCCCTCCTCGGTGACTCCGTTCCTGGGAATGATTCTGGATACGGTTCAGTCAAGGATATTCCTTCCTCAACAGAAGGTGGAAGCTCTGACTGCGCAGGCGAGATTCCTGCTCTCGTGCCCAGAGCCCTCCATCAGGCAGGGAATGCAGCTGGTGGCGAGCTTCGAGGCGGTGCCCTTTGCCCAGTTCCATTTGAGACCTCTGCAGCTTCACCTTCTGTCAGTATGGGACAAGAACCCAGCGTCCTTGGACGGGGTCTGTGTGCTTCCCCCCTCGGTCAGACGGTCCCTTGCGTGGTGGCTGGACCTCGGGAACTTGATAGAGGGCAGGTCTTTTCTGGCCCTTTCCTGGGAGACAGTCACAACGGATGCCAGTCTGTCAGGTTGGGGGGGATTCTGGAAGTCCCTGCGCTTCCAGGGGAAGTGGGGTCCTCAGGAGGCCCATTTACCCATCAACATTCTGGAATTGCGGGCAGTCCGGTTGGTACTGGAGCGGTTGACACAACACCTGAGGGGTCTGTCGGTCCAGGTACGCTCAGACAACAGGACGGCGGTTGCCTACATCAACCATCAGGGTGGACCCGGAGCAAGGGTGCCCTCCAGGAGGTGTCTCAGATTCTGACATGGGCGGAGGCCAATGTACAATGCATTTCGGCTGTTTACATTCCGGGGGCGGAGAATCTGCTTGCAGAGGCTCTGAGCAGGGGGACGTCCCATCAGGGAGAGTGGTCCCTCAGCAACAGGGTGTTCCAGTCCCTGTGTCACCGTTGGGGTCTACCGGATGTGGATCTGTTTGCATCCCGTCACAACCACAAGCTCCCGGCCTTTGTATCCCTGTCTCAGGATCCTCTGGCCTTGGCCACGGATGCCCTGTCCATGTCATGGAAGGAGTTTCGGCTCCTGTATGTATTTCCACCATTCCCCCTTCTGGGCAGGGTTCTGCGCAAGATTGCTCTGGAAGGGGTGCCTGTGATTCTAGTGGCCCCCAGGTGGCCAAGAAGAGTGTGGTTCGCAGACGTGGTTCAAATGGCAGTAGACCAGTACGATCTGCCAGGGGTGCCAGATCTGCTAACTCAGGGCTCCCTACACCATCCCAATTTACAAACGCTGGCTTTGACGGCCTGGCTGCTGAAACCTCCATCTTGATGGAGAAGGGTTTGTCTGCCTCTGTGGTAGTTACTATGATGCAGGCTAGGAAGAAGACTTCTGCTGCTATCTATTATAGAGTATGGCGTGCCTACATTGACTGGTGTGAGTCTAGGTCTCTTCCCTGTAGGGAGTTCTCTGTCCCTAGGATTCTGGAGTTCTTACAGCATGGTTTGGAGTTAGGTCTAAAACTCAGTACTCTGAAGGGTCAGGTTTCTGCCCTGTCCGTCTTCTTTCAGGAGTCCTTTGCTCAACATCATTTGGTTAAGACCTTCTTTCATGGGGTCACTCATGCGTGTCCCCCTCGTAAACCTGTGGTCCCCGTTTGGGATTTAAACATGGTTTTATCTGCCTTGCAGGGTGCTCCCTTTGAGCCTATTCACGATGCTGCTCTGGCTGTTCTTGCTCTCAAGGTTGTCTTTTTGGTGGCCATAACTTCGGTTAGGCGTGTGTCGGAGCTGGCTGCTCTATCCATTCAGCCTCCATACTATGAGAGGCACGAGGACAAGGTGGTGTTCCGCTTCAAGCCGGATTTTCTGCCTAAGGTTGTGTCTGCCTTTCATTTGAATCAGGACATTGTTCTTCCTTCATTGTGTCCCAATCCTAGCAATGACAAGGAAAGGGTTCTGCATTCCTTGGATGTGGTCAGGTGTTTGAAGTATTACCTGGTTGTCACTGCGGCTTTCAGGAAGACTGATGCTCTCTTCGTTGTGCCTTCTGGGCCTAGGAAGGGTTTGGCTCCTGCCAAGTCTACTATCAGCAAATGGATCCATCAGGCTGTGATTCAGGCCTATTCTGCTAAGGGGAAGAGTCCTCCTTTCCGTCTTACTGCTCATTCTACTCGTGCTATTGGGGCCTCCTGGGCCTTCCAGCACCAGGCTTCTGTTGAACAAGTTTGCAAGGCCGCTACTTGGTCTTCTGTTCACACCAAAGTTTTACAAGGTTGATGTTCGGGCCTCAGCTGATGCTGTGTTTGGCCGCAAGGTTTTGCAGGCGGCAGTAGTTTAAGCTGCGTGCTGTTGCCTTTTTGTTGGGGATCCCACCCTACTTTTCTGGACACTGCTATTGGATGTCCCAAGTGTAAGTATTATATCTGGAGCAGGACGTACTGTATACTTAGAATAATACAATTCTGTGAAGTACTCACCTGTTGAATTGGTATTATACGTATACAGTACGTCCTGCTCCACCCCACCCTGGTTTTTGCATTATTCTGGATCCCCTGTATGGTGATTGTTGCCATTGTTGTTGTTACCAGTTTCGGTGGTTAAATTCTCCCGGCTTCTCGTTCACTGCTTTTCAATGCTGGGGATTTGTGGGAGGTCCCTGGGTATATGAAGGGCCGAGAGGAGCCTGTTTTTTTGCATGTCTGCAGTACACAGCGCCATCTGGCGGAGGATAACCCAAGTGTAAGTATTATATCTGGAGCAGGACGTACTGTATACGTATAATACCAATTCTACAGGTGAGTACTTAACAGAATTGTATTATCTGTGCCCACATGCTTTATTGTCATGTGTTGTGCTATTCCAAGTATGCATCACACCCTGCTCCAGAATGATTCATTACGTCTGGGTTATAGTCCACAAGAGGGCGCTTTACTGCAGAGATGGCAAAAAAGAGGCCCCTCCCGGTCCACATATACCCGGGACCTCCCACTCATTTCCCTTAGTCTCTGCAGTCGGCGTCAAGATGATGTCTCTCTCTCTCCTTGCAGGTAAGCTGGGTAGCACCTGGCCCCCCCTTTTGTCCTATTTCCACACGGGCCATTTTAAAATGCCTCCCAGCTACGGCTGCATGGTCCGGGTGAGGGTAGGTAGCACCTATTAGAGGTGCTTTTCACAATGGAGCTAGACTCCACCACAAATCCTCCACCAAAGGGGAGGCGGTTTTCAGGTTGGTGATCCTGATATGGGATGCCTTATCCGTTTTACTGCCCTCATTACATAGACCTGAATGTAACCATGGGCTTTCCCTCTGCCTCCCTGTTCCCGGTTAGTGGAGGGGGGGTGTATCCACGGCTATTGTATTTTATATGTATGTGTGCTTTTACTTGTGTGTGTGTGTGATAGGACTTACGCACGCTCTCCTCCGTCGGCTCCTTCATTCTGATCGGCCCGCGCGCGGCCTTTGCCTCTGATTATGATGATTTTCTTGATTTGTCTGACTATACCCCGCTTGAGGAGGGGGAATTATTCTCGGACTCCGATTTCTCTGATGATCAGCAGTACCTTGGCGCAGATGCCGGTACAGAGCGTGGGGACGCAGACGACACCCATAGGCTGCTTACCCAAATATTTGAGGTACTTGCCATTTCCCCCCCTGCGGCGGCGCCTAAGCAGCAGGGGGAATAGTTTGGTACCGTGAAGCCACAGTTGGAATTCCCAGATCAGACACATTTTAACAAGCTGATTCTTAAGGAATGGGAAAAGCCTAGCAGGCTTCCCGGTATCCCTAAGGGGTGGGATAGGAGGTATCCCTTTCCCGCTGACACGGTCAAACGTTGGTCAACTCCCCCTGAGGTGGATGCCCCCGTCCTAGGGTTGTCCAATACATCCGGAGGAAAGAAGGGAGAGGGGGGACATGGTTGAGACATTTAAATATGTGAAAGGATTGAATAAGGTTCAGGAGGGAAGTGTTTTTAAGAAGAAACTTAAAGCGGACCAACACCCTCCAAAACAACATTATTCTAATCACTTAAATATAAAAAAACACTTACCTTTTGATGACTTTTGCAGCCTTCTGTCCCTCACAGCGCCTGTAATCTTCATAATATTTCGCCGGAAGTCCCGCCCTGCATCTCTTGTCCGTTCATTACCTTCCTGTCAATCACGCTTCTGGGTTGATTTGCATTTCTTGTCCGTGGAGCAGGTCTCTTCAGCTGTCGCGTGATTTTGCTTGCAGTTCCTCATGTCTCCGCGTCATCGGGTGGGGGGGTTGCCTCTCTCAGCTCTCGGGAGCGTGCACGTCTCCCAGGGCTGTCTGCTAGCTGACCTCATGTGCTCAGCCATGATTGGCTGGAGGCACCTGAGCCTCCGCCTCCCCTCCTCTCACTCCCCTCCCTCCTCCTTCCATTCAGCGTCTGCTCTCCTCTCGTCTCATCTCGTGCTGGATGCGGTAAGTTTACTTTTGTTTTATAAATGTCTTGGTCAAATGTTTTTACTGTTTAATTCACTGTAATGTACTGCGCCACTGAGAATGTTATGGGGGGACTCGGCCACTGAGAATGTTATGGGGGGATTCTGCCTGCTAAAAATGTTATGGGGGGATTCTGCCTGCTGAAAATGTTATAGGGGGATTCTGCCTGCTGAGCATGTTATGGGGGGATTCTGCCTGCTGAGCATGTTATGGGGGGATTCTGCCTGCTGAGCATGTTATGGGGGGATTCTGCCTGCTGAAAATGTTATGGGGGGATTCTGCCTGCTGAAAATGTTATGGGGGGATTCTGCCTGCTGAAAATGTTATAGGGGGATTCTGCCTGCTGAGCATGTTATGGGGGGATTCTGCCTGCTGAAAATGTTATGGGGGGATTCTGCCTGCTGAAAATGTTATGGGGGGATTCTGCCTGCTGAAAATGTTATGGGGGGATTCTGCCTGCTAAAAATGTTATGGGGGGATTCTGCCTGCTAAAAATGTTATGGGGGGATTCTGCCTGCTGAAAATGTTATAGGGGGATTCTGCCTGCTGAAAATGTTATGGGGGGATTCTGCCTGCTAAAAATGTTATGGGGGGATTCTGCCTGCTGAAAATGTTATAGGGGGATTCTGCCTGCTGAAAATGTTATGGGGGGATTCTGCCTGCTAAAAATGTTATGGGGGGATTCTGCCTGCTAAAAATGTTATGGGGGGATTCTGCCTGTTGAACATGTTATGGGGGGATTCTGCCTGCTGAAAATGTTATGGGGGGATTCTGCCTGCTGAAAATGTTATGGGGGGATTCTGCCTGCTGAAAATGTTATGGGGGGATTCTGCCTGCTAAAAATGTTATGGGGGGATTCTGCCTGCTGAAAATGTTATGGGGGGATTCTGCCTGCTGGACATGTTATAGGGGGATTCTGCCTGCTGAAAATGTTATAGGGGGATTCTGCCTGCTAAAAATGTTATGGGGGGATTCTGCCTGTTGAACATGTTATGGGGGGATTCTGCCTGCTGAAAATGTTATGGGGGGATTCTGCCTGCTGAAAATGTTATGGGGGGATTCTGCCTGCTGAAAATGTTATGGGGGGATTCTGCCTGCTGGACATGTTATGGGGGGATTCTGCCTGCTGAAAATGTTATAGGGGGATTCTGCCTGCTGAAAATGTTATGGGGGGATTCTACCTGCTGAAAATGTTATGGGGGGATTCTGCCTGCTGGACATGTTATGGGGGGATTCTGCCTGCTGAAAATGTTATAGGGGGATTCTGCCTGCTGAAAATGTTATGGGGGGATTCTACCTGCTGAAAATGTTATGGGGGGATTCTGCCTGCTGAACATGTTATAGGGGGATTCTGCCTGCTGAAAATGTTATGGGGGGATTCTGCCTGCTGAAAATGTTATGGGGGATTCTGACTGCTGAAAATGTTATGGGGGGATTCTGCCTGCTAAAAATGTTATGGGGGGATTCTGCCTGCTGAAAATGTTATGGGGGGATTCTGCCTGCTGAAAATGTTATGGGGGGATTCTGCCTGCTGGACATGTTATGGGGGGATTCTGACTGCTGAAAATGTTATGGGGGGATTCTGCCTGCTGAAAATGTTATGGGGGGATTCTGCCTGCTGAAAATGTTATGGGGGGATTCTGCCTGCTAAAAATGTTATGGGGGGATTCTGCCTGCTGAAAATGTTATGGGGGGATTCTGCCTGCTGAAAATGTTATGGGGGGATTCTGCCTGCTGAAAATGTTATGGGGGGATTCTGCCTGCTGGACATGTTATGGGGGGATTCTGACTGCTGAAAATGTTATGGGGGGATTCTGCCTGCTGAAAATGTTATGGGGGATTCTGCCTGCTGAAAATGTTATGGGGGGATTCTGCCTGCTAAAAATGTTATGGGGGGATTCTGCCTGCTGAAAATGTTATGGGGGGATTCTGCCTGCTGAAAATGTTATGGGGGGATTCTGCCTGCTGAAAATGTTATGGGGGGATTCTGCCTGCTAAAAATGTTATGGGGGGATTCTGCCTGCTGAAAATGTTATGGGGGGATTCTGCCTGCTGAAAATGTTATGGGGGGATTCTGCCTGCTAAAAATGTTATGGGGGGATTCTGCCTGCTGAAAATGTTATGGGGGGATTCTGCCTGCTGAAAATGTTATAGGGGGATTCTGCCTGCTGAAAATGTTATGGGGGGATTCTACCTGCTGAAAATGTTATGGGGGGATTCTGCCTGCTGGACATGTTATGGGGGGATTCTGCCTGCTGAAAATGTTATAGGGGGATTCTGCCTGCTGAAAATGTTATGGGGGGATTCTACCTGCTGAAAATGTTATGGGGGGATTCTGCCTGCTGAACATGTTATAGGGGGATTCTGCCTGCTGAAAATGTTATGGGGGGATTCTGCCTGCTGAAAATGTTATGGGGGATTCTGACTGCTGAAAATGTTATGGGGGGATTCTGCCTGCTAAAAATGTTATGGGGGGATTCTGCCTGCTGAAAATGTTATGGGGGGATTCTGCCTGCTGAAAATGTTATGGGGGGATTCTGCCTGCTGGACATGTTATGGGGGGATTCTGACTGCTGAAAATGTTATGGGGGGATTCTGCCTGCTGAAAATGTTATGGGGGGATTCTGCCTGCTGAAAATGTTATGGGGGGATTCTGCCTGCTAAAAATGTTATGGGGGGATTCTGCCTGCTGAAAATGTTATGGGGGGATTCTGCCTGCTGAAAATGTTATGGGGGGATTCTGCCTGCTGAAAATGTTATGGGGGGATTCTGCCTGCTGGACATGTTATGGGGGGATTCTGACTGCTGAAAATGTTATGGGGGGATTCTGCCTGCTGAAAATGTTATGGGGGATTCTGCCTGCTGAAAATGTTATGGGGGGATTCTGCCTGCTAAAAATGTTATGGGGGGATTCTGCCTGCTGAAAATGTTATGGGGGGATTCTGCCTGCTGAAAATGTTATGGGGGGATTCTGCCTGCTGAAAATGTTATGGGGGGATTCTGCCTGCTAAAAATGTTATGGGGGGATTCTGCCTGCTGAAAATGTTATGGGGGGATTCTGCCTGCTGAAAATGTTATGGGGGGATTCTGCCTGCTAAAAATGTTATGGGGGGATTCTGCCTGCTGAAAATGTTATGGGGGGATTCTGCCTGCTGAAAATGTTATAGGGGGATTCTGCCTGCTGAAAATGTTATAGGGGGATTCTGCCTGCTGAAAATGTTATAGGGGGATTCTGCCTGCTGAAAATGTTATAGCGGGACACCCCCGAAGTGGACCAAAAGCCAGGATAGTCAAGATCCTGGGTGTTGGTCCACTTTAAAGAGGAACATTGAAGGACCTGGAGTCCCAAATTAGGATGCCCCACTGTGTGAAACCCCCCAGATCATCCACACACTCCCACAGAGCATACTCAGGCTCCCGTCCAATCGGCACTGTTGAAACATCGAGTACCAGCACGGTTCACACAGTGGGGCATCCTGAATCCGAGCACATTGTCCACAAGCCCTGGAGTTTTTTTGATGTGCTGATGCACTTCAGCTGTAGGGATACCTGGGATCCGGCTGACGCCCGCGATCACTGTATGGGACTGCTGGAAAGGTCAGGCCTGGTGGTGGGGGGGGGGGGCATCCTGATTCAGCCCTGGATTTTTTTTAGACTCCAGGGCCGGCCATGGTTGGTCAGCACATTGTACAGCTTGATTGGTCAGCTGGCCCATTGTACTGCCTAGTTACCTGATACACACACCATGCAATCTGATTGGCCAGCTAGGCAGTTATTGTACCTAGTTACTCCGCCATACACTGCACAATCTGATTGGTCAGCTGGGACATTGTACTGACTTGTTACCTGCCACACACGCCATATAATCTGATTGGTCATATTGGTCAGTTTATTATACTACCTAAAGCCCCATGCAGTCTAGCTGCTCAACGAGGCGATCGTGTCTTGTAGTCACTTGTGGACAGGCACTACCCTGGGGTGTCCCAATTTTGTCTTGTGCCATATACTAACCTGGGGAAATTATCCCGTGGCACATGTGCTGGCCTCTGGGAGCATTCCCAGCACTCCTCTATCTAATCTATCTAAATAGCATGCCCTCTGAATGGCTAACTGCAGGTGCGTGGGGTGGAACTAAGCAGCCATTTATTTACATGGACTGCAATCTATTTTTATAGGACAAGAGCCCGCACATGCACAGTGTGCGCCATGTAAGAATACCGGCTATCTCAGTGGTTTCACACACAGGGCATATCTAATCAGAATGCGTATGTAAATGCATATATGGGCCAGAACCATGGTGGATAGGTCTTGGCTTTTGGTCCATGTTAAAGCTTTCCTTCATGTCAAACACCCAGACCAGCCAGGCCTGGAGAGGGGCTATGGAGCTGCCATTGTTGGTTTTCTTTTGCGGCGCCACAGCATCTGCCACAAACGCATACGTGTCAGGTGCGAACAAAGGCTAAGGGTTTTGCTCAGCTTTAAAAAAAAGTATTTTCGCCGAATCTGTTCTGTGTGTGTTTTGCCGCATGTCTCCCGCCCAGTGCTGCAATGCACAACGGCAAAGAAGTCTTGGGGAAATACTCACCTTTTCCTAACTGGGTTCCATGCAACAGGGGACTAGTTGCAATAGAGATAGGTGCCTCTCCTCCAATAGAAGTAATTTGGCACTGCAGTGTGCAGCTGTTTCCTGTCATTCATGACTCTGAGGAATCCTGGATTCAAAGCAGCAGGATTAGGTTATGGAAAGCGAACGCATGGTTCATCCAAACGGTGATGTCGCCCAAGTCTGTGCTGTGGGAGCGAAGGCAAGGTGAGTGTATGGGGCGACCTGGGGGGGGGGGGGGGGGGTACACACAGCGGGGCATCCAGTGGAACACCACAAGGGGAAGTGTTTTTCCTCTTTAAAGAGGAACCCTAATACAAAAAAGACTGACCCTCCTCTCCCCCTTGCAGTACATGTCCCAGCCCCTTGCCAGGAAGCCTGAGTGGCAGCTGCTGCCTGCCATGTGCACGACTAGTAGTGTATGGGCTGGCCAGCCTCAGGCTTGCTGTCAAAGGGGTATGCGCAGCAGAGTATCCCAAATTGGGATGCCCCTGTGCTGCAAATTTAAAGTGGACCAAAACACAGGATTTTGACTGGGTTTTGGTTCCTTTCCACCGTGCCCTGCTGTGTGAAACCCCCCAGTTCGTCAAAGCCAACTCGCCTCTTCCCGGTCCTACAGCATATGCACGGCCATTTGTCCAATCAGCACGCTCGGAGCCGCGGACGTCAAGTCGTCTAAGCCTTCGTTTAAGGCCAACATCTCCGAGCACGCTGATAGCCACACCTGCTACTACCCTCTAACAGGGAGCATGCCCACGCCAGCCACTTACAAATGCCTGGTGCAGGCACGCGCCCTGCTAGATGGATAGCAGAGATGGGGCTCATGCATGCGCTGTTGGACCAGGAAGCAAGGTAAATATATGCGTTGCCCTGGGGGCTTCACACAGTGATTTCGGTTGCCCTGTGGGAGGGGATCAATCGGTGAATGTTATAGATTCCTAGGACGATTGTGGTGGGTTTTGGTGCACTTTTAGGAGGTCTTGTGATTTTTCAGTTTTCATTATTTTAAGAACTTGTGAGTGGGCAGGTATATAAGTTGGAGGGTCGGTAGGTAGGTAGGTCATGAGGCAGATAGGTAGGTGGGTCAGTAGGCAGATAGGTGGGTGAGTGGCAGGTAAGTAGGTGGGAGGCTCAGCAGGTAGGTAGGAAGATAGGTGAGTGAGTGAGTGGGCAGGTAGGTAGGTGGGAAGGTCAGTAGGCAGAAAAATGGGTGGGTAGGTGGGTCATAAGGCTGATAGGTAGGTGGGTCAGTAGGCAGATAGGTGGGTGGGTGGCAGGTAGGTGGGAGGCTCAGCAGGTAGGTAGGAAGAAAAGTGGGTGAGTGAGTGGGCAGGTATATAAGTTGCAGGGTCAGTAGGTAGATGGGTAGGTAGTTAGGTGGGTGGGTCAGTAGCAAGATAGGTAGGTGGTTGAGTGGGCAAGCAGGCCAAACAGCCGATCCACCCGCTCACATGCACACTGTGCCTATGCTCCCTCCCGTTTGCCAGCTGGTTGATCTTGCTGCCGATCCCTCTGCCCGCCTGCTACCCATCAAATCCGCCCACCCACCTGCTTGCTTGAAAATAAATAAAAGCATAAGAGCATAAAAAAAATATTTATTAGAAAGAAAAACACATATTCTTTTTAATAAGTTATATAAAAAAATCAATAACTCACCTATCCTACGCGTCCAACGAAGCCTAGGTGAGCAAGGTAAGGCAGCAGGGAGGAGCTGAAAGGTGGATGGCAGTGAAAGGCGGGCATATGCCAATGAGGAGGCATGAGGGGGGGGTAGTTGAGGGGTGCAGGTCAGTGGCTGGGAAGGAGGGGGTAGGTGGGGGTGCAGGTCAGTGGCTGGGAAGGAGGGGGTAGGTGGGGGTGCAGGTCAGTGGCTGGGAAGGAGGGGGTAGGTGGGGGTGCAGGTCAGTGGCTGGGAAGGAGGGGGTAGGTGGGGGTGCAGGTCAGTGGCTGGGAAGGAGGGGGTAGGTGGGGGTGCAGGTCAGTGGCTGGAAAGGAGGGGGTAGGTGGGGGTGCAGGTCAGTGGCTGGAAAGGAGGGGGTAGGTGGGGGTGCAGGTCAGTGGCTGGGAAGGAGGGGGTAGGTGGGGGTGCAGGTCAGTGGCTGGAAAGGAGGGGGTAGGTGGGGGTGCAGGTCAGTGGCTGGGAAGGAGGGGGTAGGTGGGGGTGCAGGTCAGTGGCTGGGAAGGAGGAGGTAGGTGGGGGTGCAGGTCAGTGGCTGGAAAGGAGGGGGTAGGTGGGGGTGCAGGTCAGTGGCTGGGAAGGAGGGGGTAGGTGGGGGTGCAGGTCAGTGGCTGGAAAGGAGGGGGTAGGTGGGGGTGCAGGTCAGTGGCTGGGAAGGAGGGGGTAGGTGGGGGTGCAGGTCAGTGGCTGGGAAGGAGAGGGTAGGTGGGGGTGCAGGTCAGTGGCTGGGAAGGAGAGGGTAGGTGGGGGTGCAGGTCAGTGGCTGGAAAGGAGGGGGTAGGTGGGGGTGCAGGTCAGTGGCTGGGAAGGAGGGGGTAGGTGGGGGTGCAGGTCAGTGGCTGGGAAGGAGGGGGTAGGTGGGGGTGCAGGTCAGTGGCTGGAAAGGAGGGGGTAGGTGGGGGTGCAGGTCAGTGGCTGGAAAGGAGGGGGTAGGTGGGGGTGCAGGTCAGTGGCTGGGAAGGAGGGGGTAGGTGGGGGTGCAGGTCAGTGGCTGGAAAGGAGGGGGTAGGTGGGGGTGCAGGTCAGTGGCTGGGAAGGAGGGGGTAGGTGGGGGTGCAGGTCAGTGGCTGGGAAGGAGGAGGTAGGTGGGGGTGCAGGTCAGTGGCTGGAAAGGAGGGGGTAGGTGGGGGTGCAGGTCAGTGGCTGGGAAGGAGGGGGTAGGTGGGGGTGCAGGTCAGTGGCTGGAAAGGAGGGGGTAGGTGGGGGTGCAGGTCAGTGGCTGGGAAGGAGGGGGTAGGTGGGGGTGCAGGTCAGTGGCTGGGAAGGAGAGGGTAGGTGGGGGTGCAGGTCAGTGGCTGGGAAGGAGAGGGTAGGTGGGGGTGCAGGTCAGTGGCTGGGAAGGAGGGGGTAGGTGGGGGTGCAGGTCAGTGGCTGGGAAGGAGGGGGTAGGTGGGGGTGCAGGTCAGTGGCTGGGAAGGAGGGGGTAGGTGGGGGTGCAGGTCAGTGGCTGGGAAGGAGGGGGTAGGTGGGGGTGCAGGTCAGTGGCTGGAAAGGAGGGGGTAGGTGGGGGTGCAGGTCAGTGGCTGGGAAGGAGGGGGTAGGTGGGGGTGCAGGTCAGTGGCTGGAAAGGAGGGGGTAGGTGGGGGTGCAGGTCAGTGGCTGGAAAGGAGGGGGTAGGTGGGGGTGCAGGTCAGTGGCTGGAAAGGAGGGGGTAGGTGGGGGTGCAGGTCAGTGGCTGGGAAGGAGGGGGTAGGTGGGGGTGCAGGTCAGTGGCTGGAAAGGAGGGGGTAGGTGGGGGTGCAGGTCAGTGGCTGGGAAGGAGGGGGTAGGTGGGGGTGCAGGTCAGTGGCTGGGAAGGAGAGGGTAGGTGGGGGTGCAGGTCAGTGGCTGGGAAGGAGAGGGTAGGTGGGGGTGCAGGTCAGTGGCTGGGAAGGAGGGGGTAGGTGGGGGTGCAGGTCAGTGGCTGGGAAGGAGGGGGTAGGTGGGGGTGCAGGTCAGTGGCTGGGAAGGAGGGGGTAGGTGGGGGTGCAGGTCAGTGGCTGGGAAGGAGGGGGTAGGTGGGGGTGCAGGTCAGTGGCTGGAAAGGAGGGGGTAGGTGGGGGTGCAGGTCAGTGGCTGGGAAGGAGGGGGTAGGTGGGGGTGCAGGTCAGTGGCTGGAAAGGAGGGGGTAGGTGGGGGTGCAGGTCAGTGGCTGGAAAGGAGGGGGTAGGTGGGGGTGCAGGTCAGTGGCTGGAAAGGAGGGGGTAGGTGGGGGTGCAGGTCAGTGGCTGGAAAGGAGGGGGTAGGTGGGGGTGCAGGTCAGTGGCTGGAAAGGAGGGGGTAGGTGGGGGTGCAGGTCAGTGGCTGGAAAGGAGGGGGTAGGTGGGGGTGCAGGTCGGTGGCTGGAAAGGAGGGGGTAGGTGGGGGTGCAGGTCGGTGGCTGGAAAGGAGGGGGTAGGTGGGGGTGCAGGTCAGTGGCTGGGAAGGAGGGGGTAGGTGGGGGTGCAGGTCGGTGGCTGGAAAGGAGGGGGTAGGTGGGGGTGCAGGTCAGTGGCTGGGAAGGAGAGGGTAGGTGGGGGTGCAGGTCAGTGGCTGGGAAGGAGGGGGTAGGTGGGGGTGCAGGTCGGTGGCTGGGAAGGAGGGGGTAGGTGGGGGTGCAGGTCAGTGGCTGGGAAGGAGGGGGTAGGTGGGGGTGCAGGTCAGTGGCTGGAAAGGAGGGGGTAGGTGGGGGTGCAGGTCAGTGGTCACACACACACAGAGCATACAATCTGACCTTACACACATGGCATACAATCTGGCCTGACACACACACACACATGGCATACAATCTGGCCTGACACACACACACACACATGGCATACAATCTGGCCTGACACACACACACACATGGCATACAATCTGGCCTGACACACACACACACATGGCATACAATCTGGCCTGACACACACACACACGGCATACAATCTGGCCTGACACACACACACACATGGCATACAATCTGGCCTGACACACACACACACATGGCATACAATCTGGCCTGACACACACACACACATGGCATACAATCTGGCCTGACACACACACACACGGCATACAATCTGGCCTGACACACACACACACACACATGGCATACAATCAGACCTGACACACAAAGAGCATACAATCAGACCACACACACACAGAGCATACAATCAGACCTGACACACACACAGCATACAATCTGGCCTGACACACACACACACATGGCATACAATCTGGCCTGACACACACACACACACACATGGCATACAATCTGGCCTGACACACACACACACATGGCATACAATCTGGCCTGACACACACACACACACATGGCATACAATCTGGCCTGACACACACACACACATGGCATACAATCTGGCCTGACACACACACACACATGGCATACAATCTGGCCTGACACACACACACACGGCATACAATCTGGCCTGACACACACACACACATGGCATACAATCTGGCCTGACACACACACACACATGGCATACAATCTGGCCTGACACACACACACACATGGCATACAATCTGGCCTGACACACACACACACGGCATACAATCTGGCCTGACACACACACACACATGGCATACAATCTGGCCTGACACACACACACACATGGCATACAATCTGGCCTGACACACACACACACGGCATACAATCTGGCCTGACACACACACACACACACATGGCATACAATCAGACCTGACACACAAAGAGCATACAATCAGACCACACACACACAGAGCATACAATCTGACCTTACACACACAGAGCATACAATCAGACCACACACACGGTATACAATCTGGCCTGACACACACAGAGCATACAATCTGGCCTGACACACACACACACGTCATACAATCTGACCTGACACACAAAGAGCATACAATCTGACCTGACACACAAAGAGCATACAATCTGACCTGACACACACACAGCATACAATCAGACCTGACACACACACAGCATACAATCTGACCTGACACACACACAGCATACAATCAGACCTGACACACAAAGAGCATACAATCAGACCACACACACACAGAGCATACAATCAGACCTGACACACACACAGCATACAATCAGACCTGACACACACACAGCATACAATCTGACCACACACACCATACAATCAGACCACACACACACACACAGACCATACAATCTGACCACACACACACACAGCATACAATCTGGCCTGACACACACACACAGCATACAATCTGACCACACACACACAGAGCATACAATCTGACCACACACACCATACAATCAGACCACAAACACACAGACCATACAATCTGACCTGACACACACAGACCATACAATCAGACCACACACACGGCATACAATCTGGCCTGACACACACAGAGCATACAATCAGACCACACACACCATACAATCAGACCACACACACACACAGACCATACAATCAGACCACACACACACACAGACCATACAATCTGACCACACACACAGACCATACAATCTGACAACACACACAGACCATACAATCAGACCTGACACACACACAGACCATACAATCAGACCTGACACACACACAGAGCATACAATCAGACCTGACCACACACACACAGACCATACAATCTGACCTGATGAACTGGTTGTGACCTCCTCGCCCCGGGCCAGCCGCTCCTCCAGCCAGCGCAGCAGTGTGCTCTGATGCCGGCACACCACTTACTCCAGGGCCGCCACCTCCCTCAGGGCTCTGTGTACCGCATGAATCCTCCGCCAGCTCTGTCTTACCGGCTCCTGCTCCCGTGTTTCCGGCTCCGGCTTCAGCTCCTCTTCAACCAGGGGCCGCTTCCACCTTCCCCTGCCTGGCCACGCCCACGTGCCCGCCCCAGCTATGACGGCACCGTCGGCTTTAGTGCGCGCCCGTACCTGGTGGGGGGAAATCGCGCATGCGCAGTACCTCTGATTTGAGTCAGGTGAAGCGCCGCTCGCTCCCGATGCAAGCGGCGCTTCACCTGACTACTGCGCATGCGCGAGATTGTAGAGCTAGAGGTCAAACGATCTCTTCCTCCACAGCATGAAATCCAAGATGGCGGCCGGACCGAAAACGGTTAGCGACGCGGCGAGGGAGGATCACAGGTAAGTTTAATTAGCATAAATTTACTAATCGGGTCATGCTGCTTCGGATGTATATTTTAAAAGGGGAAAAAAAAAAAAAAACGGGCTGGGTGTTGGTCCACTTTAATGATAGAACAAGGGGACACAACCTGAAGCTAGTCGGGTGAAAGATCAGGAGCAATGTTAGAAAATATTATTTTACAGAAAGAGTAGTAGATGCTTGGAACAAACTTCCAGCAGAGCTAGTTGAAAAATCAACAGCCACTGAATTTAAACATGCGTGGGATAAGCACACATCTATCCTAAGATAAAGAGTACATACAGTATACACATAAGGGCAGACTAGATGGACCGTATGGTCTCCTTCTGCCGTCAACCTTCTATGTTTCTATCAGTCGTGCATTCTCCTGATTCCACTACCTTGAAGGATAGTGAGGACCGACGAATTGACCAACTGGCCTCCCATGCTTTTGCTTGTACGGGTTCGGCTTTGCACCCAGTGTGTGCTTCTGCTATCACAGCCGTGGCTATTAGGACCTTGTTCAGGGGCATTCTGGATGGCTCCCATGAGGATCTTTCTAGTACGGAATTGGGAGCTCTGTCTGCCTGTTTGGGGATCGCTTGGACCTTTTTCAGGCTCTTTCGCTCCCTCCTTTTGTGGGCCTAGGACAGGCAAGGGGGTATTCTTTGCTGGACAAAGGGGAGATTTCTGGGGCAAGGGCAGAGGCCGTGCCCGAACCGGATCCTCCTGGGGTGCCAAACCCAAATCCACTGCCAAGCCTGCTCCGCAATTAGGGGGCGCCCTCACCCTTGCGGGTGGAGGAACGACTGCGGCTCTTGGCTCGGGTCTGGGCCAAACAGGTTTCAGACAAATGGATCCTGGAGGTTGTCTCCTCCAGGTACAAGCTGGAGTTCGCGGACTAGCCTCCTCACAGATTCCTAAGATCTCGGGTTCCTGCGGACCCTCGGGCAGCGCAGGGACTGTTGTTGGCGGTGCAAAACCTTCGGGCCATGGGGGTCGTTCATCAGGTTCCCCCCAGAGAGAGAGGTCAGTGTTACTATTCCAATCTCTTTTCAGTGCCCAAAATGGATGGTTCCATCAGACCCATTCTGGACTTGAAGATTCTCAACCGGTTCATCAGAACCAGACGGTTTCGCATGGAGACACTGCGCTCCGCTGTCAGCTCCCTGCGCCCAGGGAACTTTATTGGCTTGATGCAGAGCCTCCCCGTTCAGCTATCCCGTGCGTTTTCCCGTTGGTTTTGGGCTTTGATTGGGTCAGGAAAGGGTGCTACGTTGATTTTAGTGTGCGTTTATGCGCTCAGGTGTGCGCTCAGCCGCCTTTCCGATTGTCGGCTCGCACAAGGCTGTTTCCCGGAAACACAGACGCCTCATTCATTGGTCCGTTTTTTTCAGTGATGCAGAGCCTTGATTTCCGATTGAAATCACCCTAATAAAACGGGGCCGCCGAGCCTTCACTTACGGGCAGTCAGAGCAGCCGTATTTGCACTCGGGCAATAATATGCAGTCCTCTGTTGGAGCACATCAGCGGCGCCAGCTTCGCGGTCTTGTCCTGCTGAGTATGGCAGAAACCAGGCTGCACCGCACGCCTTTGGACATCGATGGCATGAGTATTTGTCATATTTTTATGGGGGTCCTTTTTACAGGGTTTACCTAATTTATTTTTTATTGCCTGTGTGCAGGAACTGGAAGATGGGACATTGCATAACTGTGCAGGCACTGGCTGTCCCTGAATTGGTTTTTGGGAGTCGTTTTGCTGGCTTTCCATGCTCGGCGCATGATGCGCACATCTTGAGGAATTCCTGCCTAGATGAGCGATTCAAATCTGGCGATCTTTTTGGTGGCTGGCTACTGGGTATGTGTATGAAACTTGTATTGGTTGCCCACCCTGTCTGACTGTGTTTTTTCCCTTAACACACTATTTTGTAACTATTTTCGTAGTATATTTTGAGCCTAATTATTGAGCTACAAATTAAATGGGTTAAGTGATTGTACCCTATTGCGTCATGTTCTTGCCCTCTTATGTAAGTAGTATTCCCCAGACTTTTTTAATGAGTGTACAGGTTGGATGTGCATGTAGTCTCATTCGAAATGTCCTTTCCTCCCACCCTACCCCGCTCACCTATTTGTCCCTCTTTTCTATTGTTGCAATGCACACCTTTTTTTTTATTTATTTATTTATTTATTTTTTTGGTTTGGCAGGAGACTCTGGCTATCCTTTGCTCCCCTGGCTGATGACCCCCATCCTGCACCCATCTTCACAGGCAGAGGAGCGCTACAATACTGCCCCCAGGAGGACTCGCTCTGTGGTGGAGCGAGGCTTTGGTCTCTTGAAGATGAGGTTCCGTTGTCTTGATGAGACTGGGGGGGCACTACAATAGACGCCTGCAACGGTCCTAAAACTAATCATGACTTGTGGGCTACTCCACAACCTTTAGTTTCAGACGTCCCCACCCCTCCTTTTTCTTGCACCCAAAGTGGCACCGCGCAAACCATCCGTGCACAACTATTGTTTAGTGTTTTTTCAGAAACCAAACTTTTTTTTTTTTTATTTTACCAACAAATTTTGGTGTTTCATTTGTTTTTTTTGGAACAAAAGAAAAATTACACGTGGGGTAAGAAAATGTATTCCCCAAAAATTAGTGGTATGTTGGGGTGCATGGTGACGAGGAATGATGTTGTGCCTGCAAATTGGATGCAATGTGGGTCAGGCTTTGATTAATCTCACCCATATGGCTGGTTAGGGCAGAGATATTTCTGTTTAATACCTCTAATTGGGCGTTGAGGTTTGTGAGTTGGGTGCACACAGTCTCATTGAATTGCTGTGTTGTCGCCGAAAAGGCTATATTTTCTTGCCTCCATGCTTCCTCCAAAATTTGAAGTTGCCTTCTTTGGGAAATATGGCGTCTGGACTGGGTTGGAGCAGTGGGACGGGTGGTTGGTTCTGGTTCTGAAGGTGGTTGTGGATGTGGTGGTTGTGCCGGGGTTGACTGCGTTGCTGCCACTGTTTCCATAGTGGTTAGTGACATGTGGGGTGTCCTCCTCCAAATCTCTTATATGGTCGATGATGGGTGGGCTTCCTGTGGTCTGTAAAGAAATATAGGTTCCTTTTAGTTTATTTCTGTCCACAAAAGCTCTCAAAGATCAATGTTAAAAGTACACACCAATGACCATTGATTTACCTCATCGCAATCCACAATTTGGGTTCGTGGTGTAGAAGCCTGGTGTGCCCTTGGCCTCAGTGCTAACGCAGGGGTTTGGGGGCCTGGTGTGTCCTGTTGACTTGGTCCTTAGAATGTAGATTTGAAGATTAGCTAAATGGCCAAGTACAGTGTGTTGTGTTGCCTAACACTGCCTTATTGAACTTTTTGTAATAGGTCATGGCAAATTCAGACTCACCTTGGGACCTTACATTCCGGTCTGTGTCTTGTGCCTCTGCCAGGCCCTGGATGCTGGCCGGGTGTATGTATGTATATACATGTTCCTCGGCGGGTGTAAGGATTATTTTAGTGAGTAAGCCACCCCCTGTCTGTTGGCTGGGGAAGATTAAATCACACCTAATAAGTGTTACATCCTTTTAACAATGCGACTACAAATGCATTTAATTTGCCCTTTACCTCTGCTCCACCCCCTGTCTGTTGGCTGGGGAAGATTAAATTACACCTAATAAGTGTTACATCCTGTTAACAATGCGACTAAAAATGCATTTAATTTGCCCTCTACCTCTGCTGACGGCGCATGTCCATTTTTTTTTTACTGTAGTATTTCAGGTCCCCAAATTTCCTTTTGATTTGTTGAATATCTCGCCGGACAGATCCCACACTATTTACTTGGCGGCAAATATTCGTCCAGATCTCCAGCTTAGCCTGCTTAGTGGTTGATTTGGAGCTCCTGCCAAATAGGGCATCATAATGCTCACAAACTGCATTTGCCACAGCCATGCTTTGAGCATCGCAAAAACATGCAGTTAGGGAGCCACGGCGTAGTTGTCGGCCACATGGGTGTGTGGTGTCCCCTGCATCTGTGGAAATTGATGGTTGGCTATCTGGTGAGTCGTGTGTGGTTCTGGGGCTTATGGGGGAGGGTGATGTTGTGTGTGTGCTGCTATGGCTTAATGTCTGTTGAGCTATCAGATGTTGAGCTGCATGTGGAATGTGAGGTACTGGAATTGGGAGAACCAGAGGGTTGAGGTGGAGGGGTGGGTGACCTTGGTGGGGTGGTGGGTTTGCAATACGCTTTCCCTTGCTGTTGTGTTTTGTTTTGTGGGTATGCTTGGTGTGTTGAGGCTGAGGATGCTGCAGGGTCTTACTCGATTTGGCACCCTTGTGTGTTCGTGCTTTTTTGGCAGGTGGTGGTGAATGGGTTAATGTCTCCTTGGTCCTGCGTTTTTTTGAATGTGTGTGTGGAGTATCCAGCGTTTTAGTTGGGGCATGTTCTGCCTGTGTCTGGTGCCTGCTCTTCTGTCTTTTGGAGGATGAGGCATGTGTGCGGCTGCTATGTGCCTCGGGCCTTGGTTGGCTCTTTTTGCTCCCTTTAGGTCTGCGCATAATGATATGGTATCCAACACAGAGCTGAGTGCCTTATGCTTTAAAAATGTTTCCCGTGTGGGCGTGGTCAACAGCGCGTGCGCGCACGCACACACGTCACCGCGGGGGAACGTCAGAGCTATACCAGGAAAACCAAGAAAAGATGTCGCCCGCCATCTTTACACAGGAGCAGGACGACATCATCATGGATTATGCGAGGGTGCGTTTATGTGCGCGCACACATTCCTTATAATAAAAAAAAACAGCGCAAGAATAGTCTGAAACAACTTAGTTTGTCACGTTAAATACAAGCCCACCTTAGTTTAACACATGTACGCAGCTACAAACTAGGCTACATGCAGATAGCAGAACTAGGGCAATGTGAGGCAGCAAGAGGTTAATAAAGTGACTTTAGTTAGGGCAGGAAACTTGTTAATGTATTTTGGGGATTAATGGTGGGTCCTTGTATCTTTTTTTAACAGATGATGCTAAAGAATCGCTACGACTTCCTGCCGTCAGATTATGAGAAGCGGACGTTGGCCCTGGCGGTGGTGGACGCGATCGCACGACGAGCACAAACCACCTATACCTTCACCCAGATCGCCCAACACTGGTCTGATTTAAAGAGAAGGCATAAGCCCCGGGTGAGGTGGTACTTCGCAAAACATTTCCCATGTAGGTGTGGAAAATGTAAATGCACCTATAACCCTGGCCTCGCCTGGGCGTGGTTTTATGATTGTGTTTGTATTTCAGCACATGAATGGAATATGCGGTTCCGTCCCACCCGGACCAGGACACGCAGCCCAGTGTTGGGCGAAACAGGTGAAGGTGTAGGTGGTCCACCGCCAGTGTCAACCGCCACCCCCTCCTCTGCCAGTGAGTATGAGAAGCCTCTGGACCTCAGCATGCAGGGGAGGGGGGAATCTGACGGCAGGGAGTCGAGCCTAAATGACCCTCAACCTGACTCCGGTAAGGGAAAAATATTTAGATATGTTGAAATACATGCATTAACCCTTTTGTTGCCAAGCACGTAACACCTACGTGCTGGCTTGGCTGGGCCTTAAGTGCCAAGCCCGTAGGTGTTACGTGCTTGACTTTCCTCGCTTGTAGTTTAAAAAGTAAAAACAACAAATACTCACCTGACCCCTTGTTGGATCCGGCCGGGTCTCCTCTTTAATTTGGTGCCATCCGATCCCCCGTGGGGGGTCGGATGGCTCCAGGAGAGCCCCCGGAATAGGCCGCCCCCCCCCCCGCTTCTGCAGCAGCAGCTTCTAACTGTAAAAAAAAAAAAAAATAAAAATGACATTCACTTACCTGTGTGTGCGCTGGCTCCCGCTGTCCCTCCTCTTCACCTGGGGGGCCTCCGATCCCCCCCCAGGACTTACCGATCTTCAGGAGAGAGCCTGGGAGGCTCTCTCCTCTCTTCTGCACGATGGCGGCCGCCATCATGCCTCTAAGCCCCGCCCCCTGGGGGGCGGGGCTTATGAAGTCATCCCGGCCCCGATCTCAGGCTTCAGCCTTCTCAGCTTCTCAGATGCCGGTGATCGGCACAGGGGAAGGAGGTGACAGGAGATCCTCTGATCTCCTGCCTTCTCCTTCTCTGGATGCCGATCACCGGCATCTGTCAGCTGAGCGGCGAGGGACAAGAGCTTGCAATCGAAGGTAAGTACAGTAAAAAAAATTTTTTTTTTTTTTCTAATAAAATACTTTTTATTATTGTGTGGTGTTTTTTTTTCACATTAACCCTTTGTGAGCTGGTAAGGGGTCCATGAGACCCCTTATACCAGTTCACAAGGCTGGGGGGGTGGCAAGTCACCTGCCCTAGCGGGTGGCTTGCCATTAACCCCCGCACCCCCATTACCTGCCTCCCCAAAGGCCAGGGGGGGGCAGAAGAGCCCGGGCCCACATAGGCTATGTGGGCTCGTAGGCTGCAGGGTGGGGGGGCCACCAAAGCTGGCCCCCCCACTCTGTGCCTACAAGCCCCCATAGCTGGTCCCGGGCTGGTTACTTTGGGTAAGGGGGACCCCACGTCATTTTTTTTTTTGGATTTTGAAGGGTTTTTAACCCTTCAAAATCCAAAAAAAAATGGGGTCCCCCTCCCCGGGAAGGGGGACCCTATGTCATTTTTTTTTTTAATTAACCATTTGTCATCCAGCAGCTATAAAAGGCTTCTGGGCAGGAAAGGGTGTCTACCTATACATATGTGGTATCGCTGTAACCGGGAGAAATTGGGGTTTCTCACGCAATAAGATTTTATTGACAAACTTACATTTTTTATTACAAAAAAACTCTACAAATTGTAAAAAAATGTTTTTTTTTTGTTTTTTTTCACACATTTCACCCAAAAAAATTGAGAATACACCTAAAAAATACAAACAAGACATTTCATGTTAAAGCCCAGACTCTGTTGAAAAAAACAATATATAATTTTCCTGGGAAATCCCTGGAAATCCCTTCAAAAATGACAGTTGAATATGTGTAGCGCAAAATGGTGAAACATCGTCTGGCAACAGGGAGTGGCAAATGCTGCAGGTAGGCTGGCAGCGAAAGGGTTAAATACAGATACTCATGTGCACTATTGTTAGTTGCAGATTCAGACGTCGCAGGGACATCCCAACTGATGAGCGAGGAAGGGGGCGACGAGGAAGAGGTGGCTGGGGAAGGTGAGTAGATTGATACCTAGAAGCCTAACTTAATATGATATTCATGATAAAACAACAGTCTCTAATATCAGTGTGTTTGTCATCCAAACAGATTCACAGCAGCAACCCAGGGAGGAAGAATGGAGACTCTGCCCCCGACGCAATGTGCGCCAAAAACATTGTAAGTGGTGTTTTTTTATCTCAAAAGTAAATGAACAAACAATTCCATTGGCCCAAATAAACCAAAAAAAAAACTTTGTAAAATAAGCCCTTAAAGCGGACCTTCATTCTGAATAATAGTCTATCTTATATGTTTCCCACACCCTGTACATACAGATTGCCCACATTAAAAATCATCCTACCTGCACCTAGTGCATGTTATGAGCCTTTAAACATCCAAAATGGCGGATTATGGAAGCCGCCATCTTATCAGGCAGCCTGCAAACAGGAAGTGCCTTCTAACTGTGTTGCTCTGCATTCTGGGATTGCTGACCTTTTCAAGAGCACAGCTCTGCTCTGTCTAAGCAAAGCACAGCTATAACCCACCCCCTGTACCTTATCCCACTCTCCTCTCATCAGTAAGTGTGATGCTTCTGAGTCCAGATGGCGGCGCCCGTATCCTAAATTCCTGAACAGAGTTGCAGCCCAGTGGGGGAAAGAATAATACGTTAGTGACTAAAAACTTACAATATATTAATTTTAGATGCTGCGGAATCGTTTTTTTATAGTTTGTGCTTTTCATTAAATCACGCTGAAGGTCCGGTTTAAAAAGGGCCCCAAAAAAAACACGCCCAACCAAACCATAAAAACAATGCTAAACTAATATTGTTTTTCTTTAACAGATCCAAGAAAATCACAGGCTCAAGACCCCGAGGTCTAATGTTTTTATTTTTGCATTAAAATTTTAAATAATTTTTATTTTTGTTTTAAAAAAAAAGTATATGAAAAAACCAAGACCAAACAAAAAAAAAATACAACGTTGGAATAAAAAACACATAAACAGATTTTGTGAGTTGTCTTTCCTGCAAATGTACAATCACACAACATCATCACACATTTACATGACACAAAAGGTTTAGATATGGGACAATAAAACAGAAAGAATCACAAACAATTATGGTAAGCATTAAAGGCAAGAAACACCAAAGAGATTAAGGTATGCATTAATGCCAAGGAAGAAGGAACACAAAGGAGATTAAGGTATGCATTAATTGCAAGGAAGAAGGAACACAAAGGAGATTAAGGTATGCATTAATGGCAAGGAAGAAGGAACACCAAAATTTATATTTGACAATATATATATGTGTCAAATTGGCATTTGGTGCTGTATATTCCAATGGAGGTTTAGGGATGTGCGCTTGCATGTAGCCAGATTGGCAACTGAAGAGCCATGGAGATGTAAGTATACTTGAAAAAACAACAAAATGGAAGGTCAAATACGACGGAAACCAAGCAGGTACGTTCAAAAATCAAGGAAAAAGCAGGGAAAAACAGGCCGCCCATGTGAACGGGAACGGAAGCCCCGATCAAATTGAAGGCACCCGAGAGAGCAAAAAAAAACTTCCCGAGTGAAGTCAAATTGACGGATCAGTTAGGGAGCCATTCCGACGGAGGCTCTGCATCACATTTGAGCCACAATTCAAATGGGAGCCCCGGACAATCGGAAGGTTTTAAGGTCAGTTCAGGGGAGGCTCTGCATCAGGCCATATGACCTCAATAGACATCAAAGACGCTTACCTTCATGTGCCGGTCTTTCCAGGGCACCAGCGGTTCCTCAGGTTTGCGGTAGGGGAACATCACTACCAATTTGTGGCTCTACCCTTCGGGCTCACCTCTGCACCCAGGGTGTTCACCAAGGTACTGGCGGGTGTGATGGCCCTTCTCAGAGCCAGGGCATTCGCATTCTTCCTTATCTGGACGACCTTCTCATTACGTCTCCTTCACTCCATCAGGCGGAGTTGGACACCCGGACGGTGGTGGCGACACTGGAGAGGTTCGGGTGGGTAATCAATTACCCCAAGTCCTCACTCTCTCCGTCACAGGTGACTTCTTTCCTGGGCTGGATACGCTGGATACCATTCAGGCCAGGAAATTCTTAGTATACAGTACGTCCTGCGCCAGATAGAATACTTACAATCGGGTATTATTCTGCCAGATGGTGCTGGACTGCAGAGACATCGAAAATAGGCTCCTCCCGGCCCCTCAAATACCCAGGGACCTCCCACAATCCCCAGATTTTCTCTGCAGTCTGGATTGCGAAGGACAAGAAGATATCTCTCTCTACTCGCAGGTGAGCGGGGCTATTAGACTGCGGTCCTGTAGGACTATTCACACCCGTTCCATTAGTAATGTGCCTCCCAGCCTTGGCTGGTGGATGAAGGTAGGCAGCGCCGCTGTTAGGTGCTTAGGAGCGCTGCTCCACCGCAATCCCCCACCAAAGGGTAGACGGTTCAGGCATATGGTGAGCCTCTATGGGATGCCCCTCCCGCACTATTGCCCCCCGTCCCTGTCTATCGGTGGGCCCTACGTTAAGTGGCCGCTGTCCTCCCTCACTCTCCTGGTAGCCTTGGGGTGGAAAAGAGGGGGGGGGGTGTATGTATGTATGCTTTTACGTGTATTGGCTTTGTGATTCATTACATTATGCCTTGTGTCATCCGCCTCACTGACTTGTTTTTACATTATATTTTAAAAGTTGCCGCCGCGCGCCCTTTTTTTCCACTATGTTCCGCGCTTGGCAGCGGCATTACCTCAGGCACTGCTGCGCCGTCATTGGCTGCTTATCACGCGTTGGCTTCGCGCTCTCCGGGGGGGGCGGGGCCTGTCTTTGGCGCGTTCCGCGTCATTGCTTGTGCGTGCCCGCCCCTCGAGGTATACCGACGCCATTTTGACGCTTGGTCGGCTTCTCCGTGACGGGCTTCTACCTACCGCGGTCCGTAAGTGCCCTCGTGGGCGGCTTTATTACCACTTTTTAAATTATTGTCTGCTTACGGCTCATTTGATTGTGTCTTTCAGACGGGCGAACCCATTGGCTTCTCCCGGCTCTCTATAAGTTGGTTAACTTGTGAGGCCTAGTGTAATTACTCCCACTTCCCTAGCGGGTTATTGGGGCATCCCGGGATGCTGTATAGCGTTAATCCCTATCAGCCTATAGTGCCGCTGTAATCACCATATGGAGGCATCTCAGGACAGTGGCGTTGCTAGGGCTGGTGTCACCCGGGGCGGTAGGAAATGGTGTCACCCCCCCCCGGTGTCACCCCCCCCCCAAAGAAAAATTTTTTTTTTAAAACAGGAACAGCGTGCGCTCACCCCAGCAACACCACACACGCCCTCACCTGTTTCTGGCGACGAATACCGCGCGCGCTCTCAGCAACAGCGAACAAAAGCTCCCACCTCGTCCACGTGACCTGCTGTGCGCGCACACCATTGGTCCACAGATTCTGGACAGGCACCAGCAGCCGCTCCGCCTCCTGCCAAATGGCGCTCGAGCGCTGTGGGAGAGATGCGTAGGTGTCGCCGTGAGGGCATAGCATCCCCACAACTGACTGCTCTGTGCCACAGGCTGGCAATAATTGAGGTGACATAATGCTATAGTGCGGTGTCACCCTCTAGGTCTGGTGTCACCCGGGGCGGTCCGCCCCCCCCGCCCCCGGGTCGCTACGCCACTGTCTCAGGATAATGTGACCGGGGTTCCTTCGGGACAAGCCCGGCTGTGTGTAGCTTGTGGGGTGTCCCCTATTAGCACTGTCAATGCGCCGGTCTGTGTACCTTGTGCCGAGCAGGTGCTTGCTCTGCAATCTGGCCTTCCAGTGGCTGGGCCTGCACCTCGTTTCACTTCACTCCCCCAAGCTTAAATCTCACTCCTACTGAGTTGCATACAAGTGGGGATTCTCAGCCTGATGTGTCTTCTAGACTGGCTGGTGTTGAGAAGTTAATTGCTAATACCTTGGATTAAGGCCCCTGCTAAAAAGCGGCACTTAACACCTAATGTCACTCTTTTCCCTATGGAAACTGATGAGTTTTGGTATCTTTGTGGCTATACCCCTTCGGACGAAGGGGAGCTATTCTCCGACTCAGGGTCATCTGATGAGAGGCCAAGGGGTCATGACGATTCTGGCTCTGACCCCTGGGCCCCGGATGATACTGATAGATTGCTGGCCCAGATATTCTAAGTATGTCACACACCCTGCTTCAAGACACTTATTACATGTGGGTATACTGACCTGTAGATGGCGATCTTGCAGAGATGATAAAAAAAAGGCAAGACCCTCCCGGCCCATAATTACCTGGGACCTCCTACTCATTCCCCAGTCTTTCATCTCTGCAGTGGCGAGCAAATCAGAAGATGATGTCTCCTCCTTGCAGGTAGCCGGGATGACTCCCGGCCTTCTTTTCTTCTATTTCTGCCCGGATCCGCTTATTTTAATTACTTGCCTCCCAGCCTAGGCTGCTGGTCCGGGCAAAGGTAGTTGGCACCCCTGGTGCTTAGGAGCCGTGAGACCCCATAACAAGGGGTAGGCGGCTATCCGGGTTGGTGATCCCAGTTTGGGATGCCTCGTCCCTTGGCCCTACCCTGGCATGGATTCCTCCTCTCCCGGATACCCTTAGAGGGTGGGGGAGGGCGGGTCCATTATGGATTCCTCTCCTTTACAGTGTATGTGTGTGTGTGCTTTGACATGTGTGTGTGTTTTCTACTGTTTGCCTGGCGCCGGCGGTCCCGCGGCGCCGGCCTCCGGCATGCTGCATGGCGGCGGTGAGCGCCCATGAGGGATTCTTCTCCTCTGGGCGCGGCCGGGCGCTCACGCACGCGCCTACGGCCCGCCCCCGTGCTGCAGGCGAATTTCTCATGTCCCCGCTTCTGGCCGGGAGAGACGGGGCCGGGCGTGACGCGTGAACCGTGCTGGCCCGCCCTCCCTCCTCCTGCTGCACACGCGTCCTCCACTTGCGGTACTGTAGGTCAGGTGAGTGGCCTGATGGCCATCTGTTTCATCTGTTGTTCACTAATTATGCATCCTAGCATGGTCTGAGCGTGTGCTTGTGTTTTTTTGTGTTCCAGGTGGACCATTGATCATATTAAAGGGGGGTTCTCCAGGTCCAGGGTCCCTGGTTAAAATTTAGCTGGCTTAAAATCCTCCCACTCGGGACTTAAAGGGGCATCCCGGGTTGCATTATTGCGTAATTCCCTCGGAGCATTGTACACACATATATATATATTATTAAAAAATCACCATATGGAGGCTTCCCCGGATACTGGGCTTGTGCCCCCCTCGGGGCAATCCAGGCTGTGTTTGGGGTGTGGGGTATCCCTTTTGGGGGATGATGTCTCCTCCTTGCAGGTAGCCGGGATGACTCCCGGCCTTCTTTTCTTCTATTTCTGCCCGGATCCGCTTATTTTAATTATTAGTATTATTTAGTATTTCTATGTGTACCCTGTGCGCAGCAGTCTATTACGCGGCAGACCGGATCTCAGGCGTCTGGTTCTGCTCCGCCAGTCTCCTCCCCGTCTCCCCCTCGCTTGACACGTGCTTGTGATTTGGTCATTAGCGGGGAGTCGCAATCTGAGGTGTGTGCCAGATTGGCCAATCTTGAAAAATTGTTTTCCACTGCCGTCGCAAAAAAAGGCCACGGCAAAGAGAAAACATTTGTATAAGGCTGCGCAGGCCTTTCATAGGGAGGATTGGTCTGGTTGTTCCCCGCGTGAGGAAGGGGAGCTGTATGAGGAGTCTGATGACTCAGATGATCAGCAGTTTGTGGGCACTGATACCGAGCAGGGCCAGGGGGATTCCTCGGATACCTCTAGGGTCCTGGCTCATATGTTTGAGGTCCTGGCTATTTCTCCCCCCCGAGGCGGCTCCTCCGCTGAAGGGGGAGTTCTTTGAAGTGACCAAGCCGCGCTTGGAATTTCCTTATCAAAAGCATTTTGATGGTATCATTCACAAGGAATGGGAGAGGCCGACGTGGCCTCCGGGTGTCCCACCGGGTTGGGACAAGAAATATCCCTTTCCGGCGGACGCAGTGAAGCACTGGTCGTCTCCCCCCGAGGTGGATGCTCCTGTTTTGGGGTTGTCCAGTTCCTCAGTTCTCCATTCTCCGGAGTGCACTACCCTCAAGGATGGTGAGGATAAACGCATTGACCAGATGGCTTGTCATGGTTTTGCCAGTGTTGGATCGGCCTTGCGGCCGGTTTGTGCTTCCGCACTTGTATTGGTAGCTGCCAGGTCGGTTGTTAGAGGATTGTTGACCTCTTCCGGGCTTGACCCGGCTAGTGAGGAATTTGCCGACCTTAAGCGCTGTGAGTTATTTTTGTCCTTTGTGCTGTCCGCCCTGGATGACACATTGGTGGTGTGTAGCAGAGCTGCGGCCCTGCGGCCCCGCCCAGTGGGCGGCTGATTTTGTGTCCAAAAAGTCGCTCACGGTCCTTCCCTTTGTGGGATTGCGGCTCTTTGGAGAAAAATTGGATTCGGTGGCAAAAGGAGGTAGGTTACCTCAGTGTAAGAAGCAGCGTCGCCCTTTTCGGGGGGGGGGGCTTCCTTCTCTCAGTCCTTTCGTGGAGTTGGCAGGGGTTCGGCCTTCCCTTCGTCCAGAGGTGATTCCTGGCCTAGGGGCAGGGGTCGGGCCCGTCCAGGACACAGTTGGGGCTCCAAGCCTAGAGCCGCTGCCAAGTCGGCTCAGCAATGAGGGAGCGCACTCACCCTTGCGGGTGGGGGGATGGTTGCAACTCTTCTCCCAGGTCTGGGTCCAAGAGGTCTCGGACAGGTGGATTCAGGAAGTGGTGTCTTCCGGTTACAAGCTGGAGTTAGAGTTCCAGCCCCCTCCCAGATCCTTCAGGTCTCGGGTGTCGTCAGATCCTCTAGCTGCCCAGGAGCTTCGGGCAGCAGTAGCAAGTCTCGTGGACATGGCTGTCATCTGTCCGGTGCCCCTCTCAAATTTGTTCACGTTGCCCAAGAAGGATGGTTCCGTTCGTCCCATTCTGGATTTGAAGTTGCTCAACAGGTTTGTCCGTCCCCGGAAGTTCCGTATGGAAACTCTGCGCTCAGCCATCCATTCACTTCGTCAGGGGGACTTCATGACGTCCATAGACATCAAGGATGCTTACCTGCATATTCCAATATTTCTGGCACACCAGAGATTCCTCAGGTTTGTCGTGGACAATCGGCATTTTCAGTTTGTGGCTCTTCCGTTTGGCCTTACCTCGGCTCCAAGTGTTGGCAGGAGTGATGGCCATCCTCAGAGCCAGGGGTATCTGCATCGTGCCCTATCTGGACGATCTTCTCATCATGGCGTCTTCCCTCAGTCAGGCGCAGCTGGATACCAGGACTGTGGTGTCCACTCTGGAGAGTTTCGGTTGGGTGATCAACTATCCCAAGTCCTGCCTCACTCCCTCCAGGGTGGTGGAGTTCCTGGGAATGTCGCTGGATACTTCTCAGGCCAGGGTGTTTCTCACCCGAGCCAAGGTTCTTCTGATTCAGGAATTGACTCAGCGTCTCCTATCCATGCAACTGGTGGGATTGATGGTGGCGTCGTTCGAGGCGGTTCCCTTTGCCCAGTTTCACACAAGGACGCTCCAGCTCCATCTCTTGGCGGCCTGGGACGGGTCCCTGCTGTCATTGGATCAGTCTTTTCGGATGTCCCCCCGGGTGCGGCGTTCCCTTCGGTGGTGGCTGAAACCAAGCAATCTAACGAGGGGCAGATCCTTTCTGACCCCTCGTTGGAAGACGGTCACCACGGATGCCAACCTGTCAGGTTGGGGGGGATTTTGGAAGGATCTTCAGTTTCAGGGCCTGTGGGGGCCTCTGGAGGCTCACGATCCCATCAATGTTCTGGAGTTGAGAGCCATCAGGTTGGTTCTGGCTCACTTGACTCATCAGTTGCGGGGCCTACTGGTTCAAGTTCGTTCGGACAATCGGACGGTGGTCACCTACATCAATCACCAGGGAGGGACTCGCAGCAGGCGTGCCCTCAGGGAAGTGTCCTTGATCCTTGCTTGGGCAGAGAGCAATGTCCCATGCATCTCGGCGGTGTACATTCCGAGAGTGGAGAACATGGAGGCGGACTCCCTGAGCAGGGGGTCGTCTCGCCGGGGAGAATGGTCGCTCAGCCCCAAGGTGTTTCGGTCGCTTTGCCACCAGTGGGGGACTCCGGGGGTGGACCTCTTTGCCTCTCGTCACAATCACAAGCTTCTGGCATTTGCATCTCTCTCGCGGGATCCGCTGGCTCTGGTGCGCAAGCTGGCCCTAGAGGGCACGTCAGCAATCCTGGTGGCTCCAAGGTGGCCAAGACAGGTTTGGTTCGCAGACGTGGTAAGGTTGGCAGAGGATCAGTTAGACCTGCCCCTTCTGCCAGATCTGCTCACTCAGGGTCCACTGCTCTACCCCAATTTACCAACGCTGGCTTTGACGGCGTGGTTGCTGAAACCTCAATCTTGAGGGAGGAAGGTCTTTCTGATGCTGTCATTCAGACTCTGGTTAGGGCTAGAAAGAAGTCTTCCTCTGCCATGTATTATAGGATTTGGAGGTCTTAAATTGATTGGTGTGAGGTCAGGGCCTTGCCTTGCAGGGTGTTTTCTGTCCCTAGGGTCTTGGAATTTCTGCAACATGGTCTGGACCAAGGTTTGCAGCTTAGTACGCTGAAAGGGCAGGTTTCTGCCCTGGCCGTGTTCTTTCAAAAGTATTTTGCTCTTCATTCTCTGGTTAAGACCTTTTTCCAGGGGGTTACGCATGTGCGGCCTCCTAGGAAGCCTTTGCTCCCAGTTTGGGATTTGAATTTGGTTTTGTCTGCCTTGCAGGGTCCTCCTTTTGAACCTTTGCAGGATATTGCACTTTCTACGCTTACTCAGAAGGTTGTTTTTCTGGTTGCCATCACTTCTGTTCGGCGTGTTTCGGAGTTGGCAGCCTTGTCTATTACGGCTCCTTACTTTGAGAGGCATCAGGACAAGGTTGTTTTCCGCTTCAACCCAGATTTCCTTCCTAAGGTGGTCTCTGCTTTTCATCTGAATCAGGATATTGTTCTTCCCTCCTTGTGTCCTAAGCCTAGCAATGACAAGGAGAGGGTTTTGCATTCTTTGGATGTGGTTCGCTGTGTGAAGTACTATTTGGTGGCTACTTCTCCTTTTCATAGGACTGACGCCCTTTTTGTGGTGCCCTCTGGGCCTAGGAAGGGTTTGGCTACTGCCAAGTCTTCCATTAGTAAATGGATTCGCCAGGCCATTGTTGGGGCCTATTCTGCCAAGGGGAAGGTTCCCTCTTTTCATGTTAATGCTCATTCTACTCGTGCTGTTGGGGCGTCCTGGGCCTTCCAGCACAGGCTTCTGTTGAGCAGGTTTGTAAGGCTGCTACTTGGTCTTCGGTTCACACTTTTTCCGAGTTTTACAAGGTTGATGTTCAGGCCTCAGCGGATGCTGTTTTTGGCCGCAAGGTTCTGCAAGCTGCAGTGGTTTAGGTTTGTGCCTTGTTGCCTTGTTTTTTGGATCCCCGCCCTTTATGGACACTGCTATTGGATGTCCCACATGTAATGAATGTCTTGAAGCAGGTTGTGTGACATACTTAGAATAATACCATTTTGTGAATACTCACCTGTAAAATGGGTATTATAAGTATGTCACACACCCCGCTTCACCCTGCCCTTTTTGTATTCTGGATCCTTTATGTGGTGAACCTTTGTTAGTTTTAATTGGCTTTCCTGGTCCCTTGATCTTACTGCTATCTTTATACTGGGGAATGAGTGGGAGGTCCCAGGTATTTATGGGCCGGGAGGGTCTTGCCTTTTTTTGTTATCATCCCTGCAAGATCGCCATCTACAGGTCAGTATACCCACATGTAATGAATGTCTTGAAGCGGGGTGTGTGACATACTTATAATACCCATTTTACAGGTGAGTATTCACAAAATGGTATTTTTTTGAGGTTCTGTCCATTCCTCCCCCTGTTGCGGCTCCCAGGCAAAGGGGGGGAACTGTTCCATACCGCTAAGTCACGCTTGGAATTTCCTGAGCAAGCACATTTCTATAACCTTGTGCTCAAGGAATGGGAACGTCCCAGTAGACTTCCCGTTGTACCTAAGAGTTGGGATAGGAAGTATCCTTTTCCTGCTGATGTGGTAAAGTGTTGGTCATCCCCTCCCGAAGTGGATGCCCCGGTCCTAGGGTTATCTAACACCTCTGTTATGCACTCCCCTGACTCAAATACCCTGCAGGATGCTGAGGACCGGCGCATTGACCAGCTGGCGTCCCATGCCTTTGCATGTGTGAGGACGGCGCTGTGCCCGGTCTGTGCCTCAGCCATTACGGCTGTGACCATTAGGACCCTACTCAGAAGTATACTTGATAGCGCCCCTGATGATTTGCCTTGTGAGGTGTTTAATGCACTCTCTAGTTGTGATGTTTTTGTAAATTTTGTCCTCTCTGCCTTAGATGACACCATTAGAATGTGTGCCAGAACATCTGCCCTTGTTGTGGCTATATGCCGCTCGCTTTGGCTACGCCAGTGGGTTGCTGACATCGCGGCCAAGAAGGCCTTCACTGGTTTTCCCTTCAAAGGACTACGCCTGTTTGGGGACCACCTGGACCTTTTTGCTAAGGGATGCAGGTCACCCCAGCGCAGGCGGCAGTCTCAGCCCTTTCGGGGTCAGGGCTCCTTCTCCTCCCCCTACCGTGGTGCTAGACAAGGGAGGGGGATTTCCTTTACTGGGGCCCGGGGAGACTTCTGGAGTAGGGGCAGAGGACGTGGATGTCCTGGCTCCTCCTGGGGCCCCAAGATTAAGTCCTCTCCGAAGCATCCTCAGGCACGATGGGGCACCCTCACCCATCCGGGTGGGGGGGACGGCTTCAGCACTTTGCTCACGTCTGGAGGCTTCATGTCTCAGACCGGTGGATTCAGGAGGTAGTGTCCTCCGGTTACAAGATAGAGTTTGCTGCCTGGCCGCCCCCAAGATTCATCAGATTCCGGATTCCTCAGGACCCTGTGTCAGCTCAGGAGCTAGTGCAGGCAGTGCAAGGCCTCCTGGAGCTGGGGGTCATCTGCAAGGTCCCTTTAAGAGAAAAAGGCAAGGGCTTCTATTCCAACCTATTCACAGTACCCAAAAAAGATGGGTCAGTCAGGCCCATCCTGGACTTGAAGATCCTCAACAAGTTTGTCAGGAGCAGGTGCTTTTGCATGGAAACTCTGGCCAAGTCTACTATCAGCAAATGGATCCGTCAGGCTGTAATTCAGGCCTACTCTGCTAAGGGGAAGAATGCTCCCTTCTGCCTTACTGCTCATTCTACTCGTGCTATTGGTGCTTCTTGGGCTTTTCAGCACCAAGCTTCTGTTGAACAAGTTTGCAAGGCCGCTACTTGGTCTTCTGTTCATACCTTTTCAAAGTTTTACAAGGTTGATGTTAGGGCCTCAGCTGATGCTGTTTTTAGCCGCAAGGTTTTGCAGGCGGCAGTGATTTAAACTGTCTGCTCTTACCTTTTTGGGGATCCCACCCTACTTTATGGACACTGCTATTGGATGTCCCGATTGTAAGTATTCTATCTGGAACAGGACGTACTGTATACTAAGAATAATACAATTCTGTGAATACTCACCTGTAGAATTGGTATTATGAGTATACAGTACGTCCTGCTCTACCCCACCCTTGGTTTTGCATTATCTTGGATCCCCTGTATGGTGATTGTTATCATTGTTATAGTTACTAGTTGGGTTGTGTTATTTCTCCCGGCTTCTCATTAACTGCTTTTCAATTCTGGGGACTGTGGGAGTTCCCTGGGTATTTGAGGGGCCGGGAGGAGCCTATTTTCAATGTCTCTGCAGTCCAGCGCCATCTGGCGGAGTAATACCCAATTGTAAGTATTCTATCTGGAGCAGGACGTACTGTATACTCATAATACCAATTCTACAGGTGAGTATTCACAGAATTGTATTTTTCTTACCTCAGCAGAAGGTGGACGCTCTTCGAGCGCTGATTCGTCTCTAACTGTCCAATCCTCATCCATCCATCCGGCAAGGGATGAGACTGGGGGGACAGATGGTGGCCTGCTTTGAGGCAGTGCCCTTTGCTCAATTTCACATGAGGCCTCTTCAGCTCCATCTCCTGTCAGCCTGGGACAAGTGTCCTCTGTCTCTGGATCAGGCCTTTGTTCTGTCTCCTCTGTTCCGGCGGTCCCTTCTGTGGTGGCTGGACCCGAAGAATCTTTTCGGGGGCAGATCATTTCTGACACCACGCTGGGAGACGGTCACGACGGATGCCAGTCTGTCAGGCTGGGGGGGCTACTGGAGAGCCCAACAATTTCAGGGGCTGTGGGGCCCTCAGGAGGCATACGCCCCTATCAATGTTCCTGAGCAGGGGGGCCTCTCGCCGGGGGGAATGGTCCCTCAGCAACGCGGTCTTCCTATCCCTCTGTCACAGGTGGGGGCTGCCGAATGTGGATCTGTTTGCCTCTCGCCACAATCACAAGCTCCCAGCATTTGTATTCTTAGTATACAGTACGTCCTGCTCCAAATATAATACTTACAATCGGGTTATACTCCGCCAGATGGCGGTGGACTGCAGAGACATCGAAAATAGGCTCCTCCCGGCCCCTCAAATACCCGGGGACCTCCCACAAATCCCCAGAATTTCTCTGCAGTCTGGCTGCGAAGGACGAGAAATTGTCTCTCTACTCGCAGGTGAGCGGGGTTATTAACCTGCGGCCCTGTAGGACTATTCCCACCCGTTCCACTAGTAATATGCCTCCCAGCCTTGGCTGCGCTGGTTGGGTGAAGGTAGGCAGCATCTTTCCTGCTTGGTTGGCCTATGCGTGACGGACTCCTACCTACCGCGGTCCGTAAGTGCCGTCGCGGGAGGCTTTATTTCCTTCACTTTTGTTACGATGTACTTAAGGTCTTGTTTGCTTATGTCTTTCAGGCGGGACGAACCCTTCTTGGCTTCTCTCGGCCCTGTTTTAGTATATTGCTTGTAGGCTTTGTAAAAATTATACTCCCACTTCCCTAGGTTATTGGGGCATCCAGGGTTGCTACATAGCGTTATTCCCTATCGGCGTATAGCGCCGCTATAATCACCATATGGAGGCATCCCAGGATAATGTGACCGGGGTCCCTTCGGGACAAGACCGGCTGTGTGTTAGCGTGTGGGCAGCCTCATGCTGACGCTGACAAGGCGCGGGTCTGTGTACCCTGTGCTGAGCAGGTGCTTGCATTGTAATCTGGCCTGCCAGTGGCTGCACCTCGTTTCACTTCGCCTACTCCCCCAAGCTTAAACCTTACTCCTACTGAGTTGCATACTAGTGGGGATTCTCAGCCTGATGTGTCTTCTAGACTGGCTACTGTTGAACAGTTTATTGCGAAGTCCTTAGCGCGTAAGGCCCCTGCTCAGAAGCGGCACTTGACGCCTAATGTTACTGCTTTCCCTATGGGAACTGAGGAGTTTTGGAATCTGTGTGGCTATACCCCGTCTGATGAAGGGGAGCTCTTTTCTGATTCAGGCTCATCTGATGAGAGACCAAGGGGTCATGACGATTCTGGCTCTGACCCCTGGGCCCCGGATGACACTGACAGATTATTGATTATTTGAGGTTCTGTCCATCTCTCTCCCTGTTGAGGCTCCCAGGCAAAGAGGGGAGCTTTTCCATACAGCAAAATCACGTTCGGAATTTCCAGAGCAGGCACATTTCCATAACCTTGTGCTCAAGGAATGGGAGCGCCCCAGTAAACTTCCCGGGGTTCCAAAGAGTTGGGATAGGAAGTATCCCTTTCCTGCTGAGGTGGTTAAATGTTGGTCACCCCCCCTTCCCGAGGTGGATGCCCCGATCCTAGGGCTATCTAACACCTCTGTCATGCATTCCCCTGATTCTACTACCCTACGGGATGCTGAAGACCGGCGTATTGATCAGCTGGCATCCCACGCCTTTGCATGTGCGGGGACGGCGCTGCGCCCGGTCTGCCTCTGCCATTACTGCTGTGGCCACTAGAACCCTTATCAGAAATGTGCTTGATAGTGCCCCTGATGATTTGCCTTGTGAGGTGTTTAACGCACTCTCCAGTTGTGATGTTTTTGTCCTATCAGCATTGGATGACATCATCAGAATGTGTGCCAGAACTTCTTCCCTCGTGGTGGCTATACGCCGCTCGGTTTGGCTGCGCCAGTGGGCTGCTGACAACGCTGCCAAGAAGGCCCTCACTGGTTTTCCCTTTAAAGGACTGCGCCTGTTTGGGGACCACCTGGACCTTTTTGCTAAGGGAGGCAGGTTAGCCCAGCGCAGGCGGCAATTTCGGCCCTTTCGGGTCAGGGTTCCTTCTCCTCCCCTTACCGTGGTGCAAGACAGGGAAGGGGGGTTTCTTTCCCTGGGGCCCGGGGAGATTTCTGGGGTAGAGGCAGAGGACGTGGACGTCCTGGCTCCTCCTGGGGTCCCAAAGCTAAATCCTCCCCTAAGCCCCCTCAGGCATGATGGGGCGCCCTCACCCATCCTATTTGCAGTACCCAAAAAAGATGGTTCAGTCAGGCCCATCCTGGACTTGAAGATCCTCAACAAGTTTGTCAGGGGCAGGCGCTTGCATGGAAACTCTGCGCTCTGCCATCAGTTCCCTGCGCCAAGGGGATTTCATGACTTCTGTGGACATCAAAGATGCTTATCTTCATATTCCTGTGTTCCCAGGTCATCATAGGTTCCTCAGGTTCGCTCTGATGGATCAACACTACCAGTTTGTGGCCTTGCCCTTCGGCCTCACTTCAGCTCCCAGGGTGTTCACCAAGGTGCTGACTGGCGTGATGTCTCTGCTCAGATGTCAGGGCATCCGCTTGCTTCCCTATCTGGATGACATCCTCATCACTTCCCAGTCTCTACATCAGGCAGAGTTGGATACTCAGCTGGTGGTGTCCACTCTGGAGTCATTTGGATGGGTGATCAACCACCCCAAGTCCTCACTGTCCCCTTCCTTGGTAACTCCATTCCTAGAAATGAGTCTGGATACAGTTCAGGCAAGGATCTTCCTTCCTCAGCAGAAGGTGGACAGTCTGATTGCACAGGCTCAGTCCCTCCTAGCTTGTCCCCATCCCTCCATCAGGCAGGGGATGCAGCTGGTGGGCCTGATGGTGGCGTGCTTCGAAGCGGTCCCTTATGCTCAGTTCCACTTGAGGCATCTGCAACTTCACCTATTGTCAGTATGGGACAAGGACCCAGTGGCCCTGGACAGGTTCTGTGTGCTCTCCCCTCTGGTCAGGAGGTCCCTCTTGTGGTGGATGGACTCAAGGAATCTGTTGGGGGGCAGATCCTTTCTTGCCCCTTCCTGGGAGACGGTCCAGTCTGTCAGGTTGGGGGGGTTTCTGGAAGTCCCCTGCGGTTCCAGGGGAGGTGGGGCCCTCAGGAGGCCCACACACCTATCAATGTCTTGGAGCTGCGGGCGATCAGGTTAGTTCTGGCTCGCTTGACTACTCATCTTCGGGGCCTGCCTGTTCAGGTGCGCTCGGACAACCAGACGGCAGTTGCCTACATCAATCAACAGGGAGGGACCCGGAGCAAGGGTGCCCTCCAGGAAGCGTGTCTGATCCTGACTTGGGCGGAGGCCAATGTTCCCTGCATTTCAGCTGTGTACATCCCGGGGGTGGAAAATCACTTGGCGGACTCTCTAAGCAGGGGGACTTCTCGCCAGGGAGAGTGGTCCCTATGCAGCAGGGTGTTTCAATCTCTGTGTCACCATTGGGGCCAACCAGATGTGGATCTGTTTGCGTCCCGCCACAATCACAAGCTCCCAGCTTTTGTCTCTCTGTCCAGGGTTTCTCTGGCCCTGACCTCGGATGCGCTAGCAATGTCATGGAAGGACTTTCAGTTCCTGTATGTCTTCCCTCCAATCCCCCTGCTGGTCAGGGTTCTGCGCAAGATTGCTCTGGAAAGGGTGCCAGCAATTCTGGTGGCCCCCAGGTGGCCAAGAAGAGTGTGGTTCGCAGACGTGGTACAGCTGGCAGTAGATCAGTACGCTCTGCCCTTGGTGCCAGATCTGCTCATTCAGGGCTCACTACGCCATCCCAATTTACAAACTCTGGCTTTGATGGCTTGGCTGCTGAAACCTCCATCTTGATGGAGAATGGGCTGTCTACCTCGGTTGTGGATACTTTGATTAAAGCTAGGAAGAAGTCTTCCTCTTCCATTTATTACAGGGTTTGGCGTGCCTACATTGACTGGTGTGAGTCTAAGTCTCTTCCCTGTCGTGTGTTCTCTATTTCCAGGATTCTGGAGTTCTTGCAGCATGGGTTGGAGATGGGGCTCCAACTCAGTACTCTGAAGGGTCAGGTTTCTGCCCTGGCTATTTTCTTCCAGAAGTCCTTTGCTCAGCAGATTTCTGAGGGGGGTCACTCATGTGCATCCCCCACATAAGCCTATGGTGTCTGTTTGGGATCTGAACTTGGTCCTGTCAGCTTTGCAGGGTGCTCCCTTTGAACCTGTGCAGGATGCTGCCTTGACCATTCGTATGCTCAAGGTTGTGTTTCTGGTGGCTATCACTTCTGTCAGGCGTGTGTCTGAGTTGGCGGCGCTGTCCATTCAGCCCCCTACTATGAGAGACACCAGGACAAGGTGGTGTTTTGTTTCAAACCTTACTTTCTACCTTAGGTAGTGTCTGCCTTTCATTTGAATCAGGATATTGTTCTTCCTTCTTTGTGCCCTAATCCTAGCAATGCTAAGGAGAGAGTTTTGCACTTTTTGGATGTGGTTAGGTGTCTGAAGTACTGCCTTTCATTTGAATCAGGATATTGTTCTTCCTTCTTTGTGCCCTAATCCTAGCAATGCTAAGGAGAGAGTTTTGCACTTTTTGGATGTGGTTAGGTGTCTGAAGTACTATCTGGTGGCTACTGCATCTTTCAGGAAAACTGATGCTCTTTTTGTGGTCCCTTCTGGTCCTAGGAAGGGTTTGGCTCCTGCCAAGTCTACTATCAGCAAGTGGATTCGTCAGGCTGTGATTCAGGCCTACTCTGCTAAGGGGAAGAATCCTCCCTTCCGCCTTACTGCTCATTTTACTCGTGCTATTGGTGCCTCTTGGACTTTTCAGCACCAGGCTTCTGTTGAACAAGTTTGCAAGGCCGCTACTTGGTCTTCTGTTCATACCTTTTCAAAGTTTTACAAGGTTGATGTTAGGGCCTCAGCTGATGCTGTTTTTGTCCGAAAGGTTCTGCAGGCGGCAGTGGTTTAAAGTGGACCGAAACCCAGGATTTTGACTATCCTGGGTTTTGGTCCACTTCGGTGGGGCACCCCGATCGGGGGTGCCCCGCTGTCTGAAACCCCCCCAAAAGCCCAGAAACACTCACCTCACCACGCTCCCACGTGACCGCTCCAGCCAATCACAGCGCTCAGAGCCGGTGTGGTATGCGCGTCCAAGGCCGCTTGGATGCGTATAGCAGCTCAGCGGCTCTGAGCGCTGGAGGCCGCGTCTCGCGCTTCCCTCTAACAGGGAGCGCGCCTGCCATTCACAAACGGCCGGCGCGGGTGCGCGCCCTGCTAGAGGGAAGCGCGAGACGCGACCACGGCTCGCACATGCACCGATGGAACGGGGCTGAGGTAAGGTTTGTGGGCCTCCTGGGGGGTTCCTCCCCGCGGGACATCCCGATTTCAGATGCCCCGCGGGGAGGGATCTGATCGGTCCGGTAATCTTATAGATTCCCGGGCCGATCCCCCCTGGGTTTCAAGCCACTTTAAACTGCCTGCTGCTGCCTTTTTTCTTGGGGATCCCACCCTACTTTATGGACACTGCTATTGGATGTCCAGATTGTAAGTATTATATTTGGAGCAGGACGTACTGTATACTAAGAATAATACAATTCTGTGATTACTCACCTGTAGAATTGGTATTATGAGTATACAGTACGTCCTGCTCCAACCCACCATTGGTTTTGCATTATCTTTGATCCCCTGTATGGTGATTGTTATCATTGTTATAGTTGATAGTTTGGGTTGTTTTATTCTCCCGGCTTCTCGTTAACTGCTTTTCAATGCTGGGGATTTGTGGGAGGTCCCCGGGTATTTGAGGGGCCGGGAGGAGCCTATTTTGGCTGCAGTCCAGCGCCATCTGGCGGAGTATAACCCGATTGTAAGTATTATATTTGGAGCAGGACGTACTGTATACTCATAATACCAGTTCTACAGGTGAGTAATCACAGAATTGTATTATCACTGTCCCAGGATCCTCTGGCTCTGGCAGTGGATGCCATGTCTCTGGCCTGGCGGGGGTTCGGTCTCCTGTACCTCTTCCCTCCGTTTCCCCTTCTGGGCAAGGTCTTACGCAAGCTGGTTCACGAAGGAGTGTCAGCTGTTCTGGTGGCCCCCAGGTGGCCAAGACAGGTGTGGTTCGCAGACGTCGTGCAGTTGGCCGTCGATCAGTACCCTCTGCCTCTGGTTCCGGATCTTCTCACTCAAGGACGTCTCTGTTACCCCAATTTACAAACGCTGGCTTTGACGGCGTGGCTGCTGAAACCTCCATCCTAAAGGAAAAGGGTCTGTCTGAGGCGGTTGTTCAGACTCTGGTTAAGGCTAGGAAGAAATCTTCCTCTAATATCTACTAAAGGACCTGGCGGACCTACATTGACTGGTGTGAGGCTAGGGCCTTCCCTTGTCGGGTGTTTTCTATCCCTCGGATTCTGGAGTTCCTCCAACATGGTCTGGATATGGATTTTCAGCTCAGCACTCTGAAAGGGCATGTTTCCGCCCTGGCGGTTTTCTTTCAGCGGTCATTCGCTCTTCATCCTTTGCTCAAGACCTTCTTCCAGGGGGTCACTCATGTGCGACCTTCCCGCAAACCTATGTTACAGGTTTGGGATTTGAATTTGGTGTTGTCGGCCCTTCAGGGTCCTCTGTTTGAGCCTGTGCATGAGGCTGCATTCTCACCTGGAAAGTTGCCTTTCTGGTGGCTATCACTTCTGTCCGGCGTGTTTCTGAGTTGGCGGCTCTGTCCATTCAGGCCCCCTACTTTGAGAGACACCAGGACAAGGTGGTTTTTCGCCAGACTTCTTGCCTAAGGTTGTCTCTGCAATTTCATCTCAATCAGGACATTGTGCTTCCTTCCTTAAGTCCTAATCCTAGTAACGACAAGGAGAGGGCCCTGCACTCTCTGGATGTTGTCAGAAACTTGAAATACTACCTGGTGGCTACTGCGCCTTTCAGGAAAATGGATGCCTTGTTTGTTGTGCCCTCTGGTCCTAAGAAGGGTTTGGCGCCCTTCAAGTCTACCATTAGCAAATGGATTCATCAGGCCATTGTTAGGGCCTATTCTGTCAAGGGGAAGGATCCCCCTTTCCGGATCACTGCTCATTCTACTCGTGCTGTTGGGGCCTCTTGGGCTTTTCAGCACCAGGCCTGTGTTGAACAAGTTTGTAAGGCTGCTACTTGGTCTTCTGTTCATTCCTTTTCCAAGTTTTACAAGGTTGATGTTCGGGCCTCAGAGGATGCTGTTTTTGTCCGCAAAGTTCTGCAAGCTGCAGTGGTTTGAACTGCGCATTGTTGCCTTTTTTTTTTGGGATCCCCACACGTTGTTGGACACTGCTACTGGATGTCCCACACGTAATGAATCATTCTATAGCAGGGCGTGCTGCATACTTAGAATAATACCATTCTGTGAATACTCACCTGTAGAATGGATATTATAAGTGGGGGTTACACCCACGGAACGCGTGGCTCCTGGTGCTGTAGGCGGTGGGGAGACCCTTTACTGGCATACCTGTGATACCTTGAGTATATTTTGGTTGGATATATTTTTGCGCTGTATTTGGTATTTAATGGTTGATTGATACTAGCATCTATATTGGTGAGGTATTTTGTGGTCATTTTTTTATTTCTTATAGGGTATTTAGGTATTGGGTAATTATGTAGGTTTTATTTGTGATTATATATTGTATTTGTGTCTGTTGATTGGTTGCACTTTGCACTTTACAGTTGTTTGATGTAGGATCCGGATCATAGGTAGGATTTGCACATTGTTATTTGCACTGATTAGATCACTTGTGTTTATGTGTTTTTATATACAGATGCTGATTGATATTTGTGCATGCCAGTGCTCTCCCCATCGCCTACACACTTCCATGTTGGTTTGTCTTATATGTATTGTCTCATTATGTGTTTTTTAAGGGATTTTAATTGTGTAGTGGTCATGTGTAGTGATTAATTTAGTGATATGGAATAAAATATTTTTTTGGACAAATTTTTTGAGTGCCTCCCTCTATGATTCTGGATATTATAAGTATGCATCACACCCTGCTCCATCCCGCCCTGAGTTTTATTCTTGGATCCTCTATATGGTGAATTTTTCCTTGTTAATGTTCTTATTTTGGTTTTGGCTTCTGGTTCCTTACTGCTTACTTATACTGGGAAATGAGTGGGAGGTCCCGGGTATATGTGGACCAGGAGGGGCCTCTTTTTTTGCCATCTCTGCAGTAAAGCGCCCTCTTGTGGACTATAACCCAGACGTAATGAATCATTCTGGAGCAGGGTGTGATGCATACTTATAATATCCATTCTACAGGTGAGTATTCACAGAATGGTATTTTTTACTTCACTTTAACTTAATTTTTACCTCAGACTTTGTTGTTGCTGGCAGCTGTGTGGAAAATTGCCCGGGGTTATGCCCTTATCTGTGCCCACATACTTTATTGTCATATGTTGTGCTTTTTACTTCACTTTTACTTAATTTTTACCTCAGACTTTGTTGTTGCTGGCAGCTGTGCGGAAAATTGCCCGGGGTTACCTTTATATGTGCCCACATGCTTTATTGTCATATGTTGTGCTTTTTACTTCATTTTTACCTCAGACTTTGTTGTTGCTGACAGCTGTGTGGATACTCACCTTCCCTCGTTCCCTCACCTCTTCCTCTTACCCTCCATCTTGAGGCTGTGAGGGGGGGGCGGGAGCAGCGTTTGAGGCGAGGCCTCGGCATGTGGTGTGGGGCTCCGCCTCCGCTGGGGGCTCCTCCGTGGGTCGCCCCCCCCCCTTCCTGCGCTTTCGGCGTCATTTTAGGCGCTGCGTGGCACCCCTGTTCACACCTGCAGCCCCTCGAATTTCGTCTTTGCTGCGCTCTGGCGCCATTTTCTGTGCTGTTCTTTTTGTCTATTGCGGACCCTGCCCTGACAGGCATCAATTTCACCACTCACTGCCTGCGTTTTTTCTGGTGCCTGCCTTCCGGACTCCCCGCTACCTCGCTGGTCAGGTCCGTGAGTCCCTCATCTGTGTAATTTTTTATGTGCATGTGCTGTGGGATGCTCATGAATACTTCCGCTTGTGTCTTCTAGGTGGGCCCCCCTCCCATTGCCAGCTGAGGGTTGTGGTTCCTCCCGGTCTCCTACACCCCCCCTCTCTCCGCACCCTCTCCCCTTAAAGAGGGATTACTAAAAAGACTGACAAAATTGGGGTCACTTAGGTTTGGGCGTTAGTGCCTTGTAACCTGTATTTTTATCAGCATAATCACCATAATGGAGGCTTCTGGGGATAATAAGCCAAGGGCCCCATCTGGGCGGGTTAAGCTCTGCCCCATGTGCGGTACCAGCCCCCCGGGCGGACTCAGCACGGTTTGTGTCACTTGCGCTGTGAGCGTACTTTTGTAACATGTTAGGGCGGGCGTCCGTCCTTAGCCCTCTTTTACCTGCGGCCTCGCCAACGCCCCCACTGCTGCATTCAGCCCTCACCGAGAGGGAAACTAGCAAGGGGTCCCAAGCCGCTTTGACACACCGGGTGGCCAGCCTGGAGAGACAGTTATCTTGCGGCACATCGAGCCGGGTTACTCGGATTTTTCTGACGATGATGCTCTTGGAGGTCGGGACTCCATGGAGGAGGAAGAGTTGAAGGACTCCGCTTCCTCAGGGAATCGGTCGGTCGGCTATGACAGCGAGCCTGGTTCCTCCTCTGACGAGGATATGTGGCTCCCTGACGACACGGAAAAGTTGCTGTCTTCTGTGTTTGAGACTTTGCATATTGTCCCTCCTAGCGCGGCTAAGAGGGAGCAGAGTCTTGTCTTCCGGAACAGGCCCACTTTTCCAATATGGTGTTTAAGGAATGGAAAGACCTAACAAATTGCCATCGGTGCCTAAGGGACTGGACAGGCGGTATCCCTTCCCTGAGGAGCTGATCTGCCTCTGGTCCCGTCCCCCTGCTGTGGATGCCCCTGTGTCGGGGTTATCCAACACTACGGTTATGCCGTCACCCGATACGACTTCCTTGCGTGACCCTGCCGACAGGCGCGTGGATCAGCTGGCTTGTCATAGGTTCACCCTTGCGGGTGCTGGGCTTCGCCCTGTCTGTGCCGCGGCCATTGTCTCTTTGACCATCAGGAAGAAGGTGAGACGCCTTGTTGATTTTGCCAAGTCTCGCAAGCGGGCGGAGGAGTATAAAGACCTCAAAACCTGTGTGGATTTTATTGCTTTTGTAGTCTCAGCCATGGACTATAGTGTCCGGCTTGGCGACAGGGCTTCGGCCCTGCTTGTTGCGCTTTGTCGCTCACTAGTATCCCCTTCCTGTGGCTCAGGTTATTCGGCTTCACTTTCTGGTGGCCGCAGATATTCCTGGGGACGAGGTAGGTCTCACGGCCGACCCAATCCCTCCTGGGGAGGTAAATCCATACCCCCTGCCAAGCCCTCTCAGGCATGAGGGGACGCCCTCACCCACCTGGGTTGCTCACATCTGGAGACAGCACGTCTCAGATCTGTGGATTCAGGAGGTAGTTTCCTCCTGGTACAAAATAGAGCTGGCAGTTTGGCCGCCCTCAATATTTCGGGCCTAAGGGCCTAAGAATGGCCGTTCAACGCCTTCTGCTATTAGGTGTGATTTGTCCCGTGCCTCACCAGGAACGGGGTCGAGGGTTCTACTCTAATCTGTTCACGGTGCCCAAGAAGGACGGAACGCTGAGACCTATCCTGGATCTGAAGGGTCTCAACAAGTTTGTCAGTCAGACATTTCCGCATGGAGACCTTACGGTCCGTGGTGAGCTCGCTTCGGCTTGGCGACTTCATGTGTGACAGTGGACATCAAGGATGCTTATCTGCACATCCCGATTTTTCAGGGACATCAGAAGTTCCTGAGGTTTGCGTTGAAGGATCAGCATTACCAGTTTGTGGCACTGCCGTGCTGAATATCCTCAGCCCCCCGTGTGTTCACAAAGGTGCTGGCGGGCATCATGGCTATCCTGAGGAACCAGGGCAAGCGCGTTCTTCCTTATCTGAACGATTTGCTGATTGCTGCTCAGTCCCTTCAGCAGGCCGAGAGCGAAACCCTGACGATATTATCCACTCTCGAGGATTTTGGATGGATAATCATTTACCCCAAGTCTTCTATCACTCCCTCAATGGTGAGGTCCTTTCTGGGCATGACGTTGGACACCTTTCAGGTCAAGGTATTCCTGCCCCAGCAGAAGGTGGCGGGCCTAATAGTGTCATGCTTCGAGGCAGTGTCCTTCGCTCAGTTCCTCATGAGACCTCTTCAATTGAATCTGTTGATCGGTTGGGACCGGACGCTGGAGTCCCTGGAACAGGAATTTTCACTGTCCCCCCTGGCCAGACAGTCCCTCTTGTGGTTGTCGGTGGGCAAGTCCTTTCTGCATCCCCGTTGGGAGATTGTTACCACGGACACCAGTCTGACCGGCTGGGGAGGTTTTTGGCAAACGCTGAAATTCCAGGGCCAGTGGGGGCCGCAGGAGGCCCACTTGCCCATCAATCTCCTGGAGCTGAGAGCGATCCGGTTGGTGCGTCTTCACTTGACTCCCCATCTCAGGGGTTGTGCGATCCAGATCCGCTCGGACAATCAGACGGCTGTCGCCTACATCAATCATCAGGGCGGGACTCGGAGCAAGCGAGCCCTCCAGGAGGTGACCCAGATCCTGACTTGGGCAGAGGAGAATGTTCCCTGCATCTCGGTGGTTTACATCCCCGGGGTAGGGAACCAGGAGGCAGACTCCCTGAGCAGGGGGGCCTCTCATCTGGGGGAATGGTCTCTCAGCAACAAGAGCTTTCACACTCTGTGTCTCCGCTGGGGTCTACCGGATGTGGACCTGTTTGCGTCCAGACACAATCACAAGCTCCCAGGGCTTCTCACACAGGGGTCGCTGCGGCACCCCAATTTACAGACACTGGCTTTGACGGCCTGGCTATTGAAACCTCAATCCTATGGAGAAGGGGTTGTCTGCTAAGGTTGTTCAGATCATGATTCAGGCTTGGAAGAAGTTTTCTTCCATGATTTACTACAGAGTTTGGCATGCCTACATTGCTTGGTGTGAATCCAAGAGTTTCCCTTGTCGCACATTTTCTTTTTTAGGATTTTGGAATTTTTACAACATGGCTTAGCCTTGGGTCTACAGCTGGGCACCCTCAAGGGCCAGGTCTCGGCCGTCTTTTTCCAAAGATCCTTTGCCAATCATAGACTGCCTTGTTCTTTTTTCCAAGGAGTTACCCATGTAAGTCCACCGCGTAAGCCTGTATTACCGGTGTGGGATTTGAATTTGGTGCTTTCTGCTCTCCGGGATCCCCCCTTTGAGCTTTTGTGAGATGCTGCCTTGTCTATCCTGACTCTAAAGGTGATCTTTTTGGTAGCCATCACCCCGGTACGCCGGGTGTCAGAACCGGCTGCACTTTGTATGAAGCCCCCTCACTTTGATCGGCATAAGGACAAGGTGGTTTTTCGCTTTAAACCTGATTTTTTACCTGGTCGTGTCTCCCTTTCATCTTAATGAGGAGGTTATTTTACCTTCTCTGTGTCCGGATCCGTCTAACTCTATAGAAAGGGCCCTTCGTTCCTTGGATGTGGTCAGAGCCATTAAGTACTACCTGGTTGCAACTGAATCCTTCAGGAAGTCAGATTCTCTTTTTGTCCTCTCTGAAGGTGTTAGGAATGGTTTGTCTCCGGCTAAGTCCACTCTTAGTAGGTGGATTAGGCAGGCGGTGGTGCAAGCCTACTCTGCCAAGGGGAAGGATCCCCCTTTTCACGTTACCGCTCACTCTACTAGAGCTATTGGTGCTTCCTGGGCTTTTCAGCACCAGGCCTCTGTTCAACAAGTTTGTTAGGCCACTACCTGGTCTTCGGTCATACCTTTACTAAGTTTTACAAGGTTGATGTTTTGGCTTTAGCTGATGCTGCTTTTGGCCGAAAGGTGCTTCAGGAGGTAGTGAAATGAACTACATGCTTTCCGCTCTGGGGATCCCACCATATTTTGGACTCTGCTGTTGGATGTCCCACATGTAAAGAATAGAAATGAAGCAAGCCTGGGGTACAGGTGCTGTACACCTGGAAAAATACAATTCTGTGATTACTCACCTGTAGAATTGTTTTTACGGTGTGGCTTGCTTCATCCCACCCTTGTTATCGTTGTTCTCTTTTGCTTTGCTATAGTGATTTTTTTGAGAGAGTTCCTTTTTGTGGGCTGTGTTTTTACTAACAGGGTCCTTGCCTCCTGGCTTCTTGCATTACTGCTTTCGAACTCTCAGGTCTTCTTGGTAATTCTGGCCCTTATATGGGCCAGGAGGGGCCACAAGTCTTCCTGCAGGCGACTGCGCCGCCTGCGGTGGATTACCCACATGTAAAGAATAGAAATGAAGCAAGCCGTGCTGTACACCGTAAAAACAATTCTACAGGTGAGCAATCACAGAAATGTATTTTTGTGTTTTGTCCCACAAGCTTAAATTGTGCGTGCGTTTTTTGTGTAACATATATCCCTCTTTCCCTCCTTGTCCTTCTCCCTCTCTCTTGCTCCCATGCCGTGCTTTGACTCGGGCGGCACTGTCAGGGCGCGTGGCGCGCCGTTTGATGAGGGGGGGGGCCCTGCCGTGGGCTGCACCGCTGTATCCAGCGGGGCCTCCGCCATTTTGGGCTATGAGAATGATGGAGGAGGGCACTGCCTTCGCGCCGTTGGGGGGGCGGAGCCATGCGGTGGCGCTTTTCGCGTGCGGCCTGCCCCTCCTGGAGAGCCGTTTAGCTGTTCGCAGCGCCATCTGAGGCTGTTGCGGACGTGGTGGGGGAGGTCCTTCATGGCCCCCCTCGCTGTGCATCCCGGGGGCCGGTCTCCTCCAGGGCTCCATGGAATAGGGTTGTACCGGGCGCCAGGGACCTAAGGACTGGCCGACCTTTTCCGTTGATCCCTCGCTACTGGGACTCCTCCGTGCTTATCCGCCATTGTGAGTCTTGCTTCCTTATAAGTTTTCTGACGCATGTGCTGTGGGATGCCTGTTTTGTTGCTTGTGTTTTCTCCCTTCTCCCCGGCCCTTACCGCCCCCCCTCACCTTCTCCCTCTTCCCTTTTCCCTCTTTTAGTAGGAGGGATCACCGGAAGAGGGACTATACAGGAGGGGTCAGCGGTTTGGGCCGTTAGTGCCTTGTAACCTGCTGAACCGTCTACTAATCACCATATTGGAGGCTTCTGGGGATAGTGAGCTATGGACCCTATCTGGCGGGTGAGGCTCTGCCCCATGTGCGGTACCGGCCCCCCCGGGGCGGTCTTGGCACGATTGGTTCCCTTGCGCTGGGTGCATATGTGGGAGTATGTTCGGGTGGGCGCATCTGTCCCTGGCCCCCTTCGCCTGCGGCCTCATCAGGACCCCCACCCTGCTTCTGCCCTCTGCATAGGGGCAGCCAGCTGAGGTCCCGACCCGTCTTGACATTCCGGGTAGCTGAGCTCGAGAGTCCTCCCTGGGCTTGCCGATATCCCGCACGGCCCTGGGAAGTCCACAAGTAAGAAGCGGCACTCGAGTCTGGCTACTCAGGTTGTCACTGATGTATGCTTCTGTTGGTGGTCTGGGCTCCATGGAATACGGCTATGGCCTCAGGATTCTTTCCCTTTGGCTATGGCGGCGACCTTGGCTCCGCTTCGGGAGGAGGGGCCCTCCCTATTAGCTTACCCTTCGGTGGGAGTCTTGCTTCTTGTCGCTCTTAAGCGGCAAAGAGGGAGCGGGTGATTTGAGAGACAGTGGTTGCTCTCCTGAGCGGACCCGTTCTCCATGGTCTATGGATGGGGAAGGGTCTAATATTTACCATTTAGGGCAAGGATAGGCGGTATCTCCTTTGGTGGAGTCGGTCCGTCTCCCCGACCTGTTTCTCCCATGTGGGGGTTTTCTTCTCAACGCCGCAGTTATGCCGTCACCCTGTACTGTTTTCTTTGCGCGTTCCTGCTGACAGGCGCATGGATCGCTGGCTTGCCTCATTCACCTTGCCGGGATTGCTTCACCCTGTGGTGCCGCAGCCTTTGTCTCTTGCCATCGGGAAGAGGATGAGACGCCTTGTTGACTTGCCAGGCCTCGCAGGCGGGGGGAGGAGTATAATGACCTCTAGCCTGTGTGTATCTTATTGCTTGTAGACTCGACCATGGACAATAGGGTCCGGCTTGGCGCCAGGGCTTCGGCCCTGCTTTTTACACTTGTCGTTCACTAGTATCCCTTTCCTGGGGGCTCAGGTTTTTCAGGGAGCGGCTGGATCTTCTGGCCAAGCATGGAAGACTCCCTCAGCGACTGTAGCCTGCGCAGTCCCTTCGGGTTTCATCTGCCTATCGAGGAGGAAGAGGCTCCTTATTTTTGGGCGGCCGCAGATATTCCTGGGGACAAAGTAAGTCTCGTGGCCAATCCAATCCCTCCGGGGGAGCTAAATCCATACCCCCTGCCTAGCCCTCTCAGACATGAGGGGATGCCCTCACCCTTCTGGGTGGGGGGACGGTTTATGCTTTTTGCTCACATCTGGAGACAGCACGGCTCGGATTGGTGTTTCAGGAGGTGTTTTCCTCCTGGTACAATATAGAGCTGGCAGTTTTTTGGCCGCCCTCAATTTTTCTCTCGTCACGGTTTCCCAGAACTCTTGGCGGTGCAGGGCCTAAGAATGGCTGTTCGACGCCTTCGGCTTTCAGGTGTGATTTGTCTCGTGCTTCGCCAGGAACGGGGTCGAGGGTTTTTACTCCAATCTGTTTACGGTGTCCAAGAAGGTCGGTACGCTGAGATCTATTCTGGATCTGTGGGGTCTTAACAGATTTGTCAGAGTCAGACATTTCTGCATGACTTTTAAGTCCGCGGTGAGCTCGCTTCGGGCCAGCGACTTCATGACCACGGTGAATATCAAGGATGCTTATCTGCACATCTTGTTTTTTAAGGGGCATCAGAAGTTCCTGAGTTTTTTTGTGCTGAAGGATCAGCATTACCAGTTGTGGCTCTGCCGTTCTGGTTAGCTTCAGCCCCCCGTATGTTCACCAAGGTGCTGGCGGGCACCATGGCTACCCTGAGGATCCAGGGCATTCGTTTCTTCTCTTCAGCTGAGTCCCTTCAGCAGGCCGAGAGCGACAAACGGTCGGTGTTATCCTCCCTCGAGGTTTTCGGATGGGTAATCAATTACCCCTAGTCTTCGATCACCCCCGCTATGGTGAGGTACTTCCTGGGCATGTTGTTGGACTCCTCTCAGGTCCAGGTATTCCTGCCCCAGCAGAAGGTGGAGGGCCTCCAGTCGCAGGTGCAGACTCTACTTGCTTGTCAGCGGCCCCTGATGCTTCTGGGGATGAAGCTGGTGGGCCTCATGGTGTCCTGCCTCGAAGTGTCCTTTGCCCAGTTCCACATGAGACCTCTTCAATTGACTCTGTTGACTGGTTGGGACTGGAAGCAGGAGTCCCTGGATCAGGTTTTTTTCCCTGTCCCCCATGGTCAGATAGTTCCTCTTGTGGTGGTTGGATTCCAGAATTCTGTTGGTGGGCAAGGTTTTTTTCTGCCTCCCTGGTGGGAGATGGTTACCACGGACTCCAGTCTGACTGGATGGGATAGGTTCAGTGTCAGTGGGGGCCACATGAGGTCCACTTGCAATTCGGTTGGTGCTTATTAATTGACTCCCCTTTAAGGGGTCGTGCTATCCAGGTTCGCTCGGACAATCTGATGGCTGTCACCTACATCAATCATCAGGGCGGGTCTCGGAGAAAGAGAGCCCTCGAACGTTCGTACGAATGAAAAATGAACGAAAAAAAGCAAAAAAATTACAAACACCCACCAAAACTTTCACAGACAGCTACAGAAGTCTGGACGAATGTGTCTCTGAATCGAGCCTATAGCCCAGATATCAGTGATCGTTACGTCATGTCCAACTTTCCAGGGCTTCTCACTCAGGGGCGCAACCCCAAATTCCGAACGCTGACTTTGTCGGTTTGGCTGCTGAAACCTACATCTTGACGGAGAAAGGGCTGGCTGTCTCGGTCGGGCATACCATGATTCAGGCTTGGAAGCTATCCTCCTCCATTATTTTTTATAGGGTATGGCGTGCTTGCATTGTCTTGTGTGAGTCTAGGGGTTTCCCTTGTCGCACATTTTCTTTTTCTAGGTTTGAAGTTCCTATTACTTGGTTTGGATTCAGGCCTTTAGCTGAGTACCCTCAAGGGACAGGTTTCGGCCTTGGCTTTTTTCTTCTTAAGATCTTTGTCAATCATAGGCTTATCAAGAACTTTTTCCAAGGAGTTGTTCATGTACGGCCACCACGTAAACCTATGTTACCGGTGTGGGAGTTGAATTTGGTGCCTTATGTTCTCCAGGGTCCTCCCTTTGAGCCCTTGTGCGATGCTGCTTTATCCACTTTGATTCTAACGGTGGTCTTTTTGGTAACTATCACTTCGGTGTGTCGCGTTTCTGAGCTGGCAGCACTCTGTATTAAGCCTCCTTACTTTGGTTGACATCAGGTTAAGGTGGTTTTTCGTCTTTAACCGGACTTCTTACCCAAGGCTGTTTTCTGCCTTTCATCTCAATGAGGTCATTGTTTTGTCTTCTTGTGTCCCGCGCCTTCTAACTCTAACCCTTTATTCACTGGATGTGGTCAGGGCTCTTAAGTTCTACCTGCTTGCTACGGAATCCTTTAGGAAGTCGGATTCTCTTTTTGTCCTTCCTGATGGGCCTAAGAAGGGCTTGTCTCCAGTCAGATCCACTTTCAGCAAGTGGATCAGACAGGCGGTGGTGCAAGCATTTTCTGCCATGAGGAAGGAACCTCCTTTCGGTGTTACAGCTCACTCCACTAGAGCTATTGGTGCCCCTTGGGCTTTCAGCATCAGGCTTCGGTGGAACGGGTTTGTAAGACCGCTACTTGGTCTGCGGTTCATACTTTTTGCAAGTTTTGCAAGTTAATGTTCGGCCTCCGCTATGCTGTTTTTCTCCGTAGGGTGCTTCAGGCGGTAGTGTCATGAACTACGTGCTGTTGCTCACTGCCCCACCCTTTCTTGGACACTGCTTTTGGATGTCCCAACTGTCAAGAATGAAGCGACCCAAGCAGGGTACCAAGAAAAATACAATTTACTCACCTGTAGAATTGGTTTTATTGGTATCCTGCTCGGGTCACTTCATCCCACCCTTGCTTGTGGTTCTCATTTTGTCTTTATGGTGATTCCATTCTGTTTTGATCTTCGAGTTCTTTGCGGAGAGAGTACATGCTGAAGCTTTTGATGTATTTTGTTTTCTTGGCCTCCCGGCCTGTCTCATTCCTACTGCTGTTTAACCACTGGGGATTCTATTGAGACACCTGCCTTATATAGGAGGCCGGGAGGAGGCACTGCTTTTTTGTCTTGCAGTACCACTGCGCCACCTTGTGGCGGATAACCCAACTGTCCAGAATGAAGCGACCCGAGCTAGATACCAATAAAACCAATTCTACAGGTGAGTAATCACAGAATTATATTATTTAGCCTTTAAGCTATTGTAGCAGTCTCTTAATTGCATTCCAGACTCATTGGTGTGGTTTTCTTTCTTCCAACTGAGGCTATGATATCTTGGCTAGTAGTAGTTGCTATGTACAAATGTGCCCTCACTGCTTGTCAATAACTCTCATTGTTGGGTAGCTGATCATCTTCTGTACTTCAAATAGGATAGGAGTTTTCTTCTCAACCAAAATTCTAAAATCTCAGTCTTAAACTAATTTGGAAAAATAAAAGCCAAAGGTGCATCATCACCAATATAACCATCCTACTTGAATGGCATTCTTCTACTTCAAGTAGGATGGTTTTATTGGTGATAACGCGCTTTTAACATTCCAAACTGGTTGAGGAGACATTAGAATTTTGTTTGAAAAGAATACTCCCATTTTCCTCTCTCTGGATTTGGATTCCCAAATAATGTTACATTTCCAAACTATTCTAAGTATACAGCACATCCTGCTCCAAAGAGTAAAAAAGTGGCTCCTCCCGGCCCCTTATATTCCAGGGACCTCCCACAAATTCCCCAGTTCTTCTCTGCAGTGGTGCTGCAATGACAAGAAGATGGCTCTCTCTACTCGCAGGTGAGCTGGGCTATTAGCCTGCCGGCCTGTAGTACTATTCCCACCCGTTCCTCTATTTTCTGCCTCGCAGCTTTGGCTGCACTGGTCGGGTAACGGTAGGCAGCACCGTTGTCAGGTTCTTTAGGAGCGCTGCTCCGACCGCAATCCCCCACCAAAGGGTAGGCGGTATAGGCCCATGGTAAGCCTTGTGGGATGCCCCTCCCGCTCTATCGCCCCTCACCCCCTTTCCATCTGTGGGCCCCTGTTAGGTTGGCCGGTGCCCTCCCTCGCTCTCCCTGGTATTTCTCGGGAGGGGGGTGTGTTGTGTACGTGTGTGTTGTAGGTGTATTCTTCACCCTTATTGTTTCCGTGGTATGGCTTGGCTTTTGTTGCCGCGCGTGTGTTGGTTGCACTGGTTGCTTTTAAAAATGCCGCCACATACTTGTACGGCGTTCCGCGGTCGGCGGCGACTTTACCTCAGGCGCTGCTGTGCCATCATTGGCTGACATGGTCACGTGGGCGCCTTCGCGCTCTTCGGGGGGGTGGGCCTTGCGGATGGTGCGTTCCGCATCACTGTCTCCGCGGCCCACCCCTCGAGGTATCTGCGGGCGCCATTTTGCCTTCTCGTGCTGCGTGGCTGGCTTCTACCTACCACAGTCCGTAAGTGCCCCTGCGGGCTGGCTTATCTTTTATATATTGTTGTGTATGCATACCGCTTACGGGACTTTCTGTTTGTCTTGCAGGCGGGTCAAACTTAATTGTGATTTCTCCCGGCCTATCCCCTCTATTTAGTTGCTATTAGAGGCCTACTCTGCCTTTACCTCCCACTTCTGTAGCGGGTTATTGGAGCATCCCGGGTGACTATTGTGTAAATCCCTATTGGCCGGTGGCCGCGATAATCACCATATGGAGGCTTCTCAGGATAATGTGCTTCGGGTTCCTTCGGGACAAGCCCGGCTGTGTGTGGTGTGTGGGGTGTCCCCTACTAGTGATGACGATGTGCGGGTCTGTGTACCCTGTGCCCAGCGGGTGCTTGCGCTGCAATCTGGGTTGCCTGCTGCCTGGCTGGGCCTGCACCCCATGTGGCTTCGCCCACTCCCCCAGGGGGGCTAGTATTGAGAAGCTGATTGCTAGCTCTACGGCGCGTAAGGCCTTGGCTAAGAGGAGGCATCTGGCACCTGGCGTTAAATTATTTCCTATGGAGGCTGAGGAATTTTTTGACCTGGCTGGCTATACCCCCCTGGAAGAGGGGGAAATGTTTTCTTATTCAGAATCATCTGATGAGCAGCCTAAGGGTTATGCTGATTCTGGCTCTGACCCATGGGCTCCAGCTGATACTGACAGGCTTTTGGCTCACATTTTTGAAGTGCTTTCTATCTCTCCTCCTGCCGCGGCTCCTCTGCAGCAGGGGGAGTTGTTTCACACAGCCACATTTGGAGTTTCCTGAGCAAAGTCACTTTAATAATCTTGTGTTCAAGGAGTGGGAGCGACCGAGCAGGCTCCCTGGGGTGCCTAAGAATTGGGATAAGAGGTATCCTTATCCTGCTGAAGTGGTTAACCGTTGTCGTCCCCTCCAGAAGTGGATGCACCAATTTTGGGGTTGTCCAACACTTCTGTCATGCATTCCCCTGACTCTACTACACTGCGGGATGGTGAGGACCGGTGCATTGATCAGCTGGCCTTCCTATGCCTTTGCCTGTGCGGGGCCTGCGCTGCACCTGGTTTGTGCCTCTGCCATTACAGCTGTGGCTATTAGGACTCTGCTCAGGAGTATTTTAGATGGGGCTCCTGATGAGGCAGCTAGTGCAGAGTATAGTGCCCTTCTGCGTTGTGAGGAATTTGTTGCATATGTCCTCTCTGCCTTGGATGATACCATTAGAATGTGTGGCAGGGCTTCTGCCTTGGCGGTGGCTATACGCCGCTCGGTGTGGCTGCGCCAGTGGGCAGCTGACAACGCTGCCAAGAAGGCTCTCACTGGGTTCCCCTTTAAAGGACTGCGTCTATTAGGGGATCGCCTAGACTTGTTTGCTAAGGGAGACACGTTACCCCAGCGCAAGAGACAGTCTTGGCCCTTTCGGGGTTCAGGCTCCATTCTTCCCTCCTAAAGTGGGTGAATGGGAAGGGAGCGTCATTTGCAGGGGACCGGAGAGATTTCTGGGGCAGGGGCAGAGGACGTGGCCTCCCTGGACCCTCCTGGGGTTCCAAATCTAAGTCTTCCCCCAAGCCCCCTCAGGCATGAAAGGGCGCCCTCACCCATCCGGGTGGGGGGACGGCTTCGGCTCTTTGCTCACGTCTGGAGGCGTCATGTCTCAGACAGGTGGATTCAGGAGGTAGTGTCCTCTGGTTACAAGATAGAGTTGGCAGCCTGGCCGCCCCCAAGATTCATCAGATCCCGGATGCCTCAAGACCCCCTGTCAGCTCAGGGCCTGTTGCTTGCTGTGCAGAATCTACTGGATCTGGGGGTCATTTGTCATGTGCCCTTAGGGGAAAGGGGCAAGGGCTACTATTCCAAACTTTCACCGTTCCCAAAAGAGATGGGTCTGTCAGACCCATCCTGGACTTAAAGCTTCTCAACAAGTTTGTCAGACCCAGGAGGTTTCGCATGGAGACTCTGCGCTCAGCTGTAAGTTTACTACGCCCAGGGGACTTTCTGACCTCTGTGGACATCAAGGATGCTTACTTCCATGTTCCAGTCTTGCCAGGTCATCAGAGATTCCTCAGGTTCGCTCTGGAGGATCAGCATTACCAGTTTGTGGCATTGCCCTTTGGTCTTACTTCAGCTCCCAGGGTATTCACCAAGGTGCTGGCGGGCATTATGGTTCTGCTGAGAGCTCAGGGCATTGGCATTCTTCCCTATTTGGACAACATTCTTATCACTTCTCCGTCCTTCCAACAGGCAGAGCTGGATACTCAGCGGGTGGTGACCACACTGGAGTCATTCGGCTGGGTGATAAACCACTCCAAATCCTCCCTGTCTCCCTCTTTGGTAAAGCCATTTCTGGGCATGAATCTGGATACAGCTCGGGCCAGGATCTTTCTTCCTCAGCAGAAGGTGGACAGTCTGCAAGCGCAAGCTCAGCTCCTTCTGTCCTGCCCTCATTCTTCCATCAGACAGGGAATGCAGCTGGTGGGCCTGATGGTGTCCTGCTTCGAGGCGGTTCCTTATGCTCAGTTCCACATGAGGCCTCTTCAACTCCACCTCTTGACTGTATGGGACAGGGACCCTGTGTCCCTGGATCAGGTTTTGGTTCTGTCCCCCCTAGCCAGGCGGTCCCTCTCGTGGTGGCTGGACTCAAGGAACCTGTTACGGGGCAGATCCTTTCTAGCCCCTTGCTGAGAGATAGTCACCACGAATGCCAGTCTGACAGGTTGGGGGGGGGGCTTCTGGAGATCCCTAACATTCCAGGGGAAGTGGAGCCCTCAGAAGGCCCACACCCCTATCAACATTCTGGAACTGAGGGCGATCAGGTTGGTTCTCGCCTGCTTGACCCCGCACCTTCGGGGGCCGGGCTGTTCAGGTCCGCTTGGACAACCAGACAGCGGTTGCCTACATCAATCATCAGGGAGGGACCCGGAGCAAGGGGGCCCTCAAGGAAGTGTCTCTGATCCTGTCCTGGGCAGAGGACAATGTTCCCTGCATCTCAGCCATGTACATTCCGGGGGTGGAGAATCTGGAGGCAGACTCTTTGAGCAGGGGGACTTCTCACCTGGGGGAATGGTCCCTCAGCTACAGGGTGTTTCGCTCTCTGTGTCACCGTTGGGGTCAGCCAGATGTGGATCTGTTTGCGTCCCGTCACAATCACAAGCTTCCAGTCTGTCTCTCTGTCCCAGGACCCTCTGGCCTTTGCCGTGGACTGACAATGCTCTGGCAGGGCTTTCAGCTACTGTATGTCTTTCCCCCATTTCCCTTTTTGGGCAGGGTTCTGCGAAAGATAGCTCAGGAAGGGGTGCCAGCAATCCTGGTGGCCCCCTGTTGGACAAGAAGAGTGTGGTTCGCAGACATCGTGCAGCTGGCGGTAGATCAGTACGCCCTGCCCAAGGATCCAGACCTGCTCACTCAGGGGCGGCTATGCTACCCCAATTTACAAATGCTGGCTTTAATGGCCTGGCTGCTGAAACCTCCATCTTAATGGAAAAGTTGTTAACACCATGATCAGGGCTAGGAAAAAGTCCTCTTCTTCCATCTACTATAGGGTTTAGCGTACCTACATTGACTGGTGTGAGGCTAAATCTCTTCCCTGTCATGTGTTTTCTATTCCTAGGATTCTGGAATTTCTCCAACATGGTTTGGATCTGGGGCTTTAACTCAGCACTCTGAAGGGTCATGTGTCTGCCTTGGCTGTTTTCTTTCAGAGATCTTTTGCTCAGCATCATCTGGTCAGGACTTTTTTCCAGGGGGTTACTCATGTGCGCCCCCCACGTAAGCCTATGTTGCCAGTCTGGGACTTGAACTTGGTCCTATCTGCCTTGCAGGGGTCTCCTTTTGAGCCTGTGCGTGAGGCTGCTTTGTCCATTCTTACGCTTAAAGTAGTCTTTTTGGTGGCTATCACTTCTGTTAGGCGTGTTTCTGAGTTGGCGGCGCCTTCCATCAAGCTCCCTTACTTTGAGAGACACTAGGACAAGGTGGTGTGTCGCTTTAAACCAGATTTTCTGCCTAAAGTTGTGTCTACTTTTCATCTCAATCAGGACATTGGGCCTGATGCAGAGCCTCCTCTGAACTGCCCTTAAAACCCTCCGATTGTCCGGGGCTCCCGTTTGAATCGTGGCTCAAATGTGATGCAGAGCCTCCGTCGGAATGGCTCCCTAACTGATCCGTCAATTTCACTTTACTCGGAAAGCTTTTTTTGCTCTCTCGGGTGCCTTCAATTTGATCGGGGCTCCCGTTCATGTTCACACGGCGGGCCGTTTTTCCCTGATTTTTCCTGGCTTTTTGAACGTACCTGCTTGGTTTCCGTCGTATTTGACCTTCCATTTTGGTGGTTTTAGCAAGTATACTTACATCTCCATGGCTCTTCAGTTGCCAATCTGGCTACACGCAAGCGCACATCCCTCAAACTCCATTGGAATATACATATGGCAACCACTGCCAATTTGACACATATTTTTTTGGGAACAATACATTTGGGTTCTTCCTTTTTCCTTGCCATTAATGCATACCTTAACCTCCTTTGTGTTCCTTTTTCCTTGCCATTAATGCATACCTTAATTCTTTCTGATTCTTTTGGATTTATTGTACCATATCTAAACTTTTTGTGTCATGGAAATGTGTGGTGATGTTGTGTGATTGTACATTTGCAGGAAACACAACTTTCTTTTTTTTTTTTTTTTTTTTATTTTATTCCAGCGTTTGAAATTGAATTTTTTACACAAAGTTTTTTACAAATAATTGAATCTAAATGTTTTAACAAATAAACTATTTGCTTTTTAAGCCAAATTAAAATTCTTTAGGCCTCGGTGTCTTGTGCCTGTGATTTTCTTGTATCTGTGAGTGAAAAACAACATTAGTTTAGCATTGTCTATTTGGTTTGGTTGTGCGTGGTTTTTTTGGGGCCCTTTTTAAACCGGACCTTCTGCGTTTTTTACTGAAAAGGCCAAATTCTTAACCAAAGATTCCGCAGCATCTCAAAATAATAGATAGTAATTTTTTAGTCAATCAATAATTATTCTTTCCACCACTGGGCTGCAACTCAGTTCAGGAATTTAGTATACGGCCGCCGCCATCTTGACTCAGAAGCATCACACTTACTGAGGAGAGGAGAGTGGGATAAGGTACAGGGGGTGGGTTATAGCTGTGCTTTGCTCACACAGAGCAGAGACCTCTTGAAAAGGTCAGCAATCCCAGAATGCAGAGCAGCACAGTTAGAAGGCACTTCCTGTTTGCAGGCTGCCTGATAAGATGGCGGCTTCCATAATCCGCCATCTTGGATGTTGAAAGCCTCATAACATGCACTAGGTGCAGGTAGGATGATTTTGAAGGTGGGCAAACTTTATGTACAGGGTGTGGGAAACATATAAGATAGACTTATTCTGAGTGAAGGTCCGCTTTAAGGGCTTTTTAGACAAAGTCTTTGGTTGTTTTTTTTGGTTTGTACATTTTGTGGCCAATGGAATTGTTGGTTCATTTACTTTGGTCCCCAAAAACGCCACTTACCATGTTTTAGGCGCATATTGCGTCAGGGGCGGAGGCTCCATTCTTGCTCCCTTGGTTGCTGCTGTGAATCTGTTTGCATGACAAAGACACTGATATTAGAGACTGTTGTTGTCTCATGTACACAAAAAGCATTAACAAGTTTGCTGGCCTAACTAAAGTCACTTTTTGAACCTCTTGCTGCCTCACATTGCCCTAGTTCTTCTATCTGAATGTAGCCTAGTTTTGAGCTGCGTACATGTGTTAAACTAAGTTGGGCTTGTATGTAACGTGAAAAACGAAGTTGTTTCAGACTATTCTGGTGTTGTTTTTTTTTTTTATTACAAGGAATGTGTGCGCACATAAACGCACGCGCGCATACTCACATCCATGATGATGTCGTCCTGCTCCAAGGTAAAGATTGCGGGCGCGCACCCGCTGTTGACCACGCCCACACGGAAAACATATTTAAAGCACAAGGCACTCAGCTCTGTGTTGGATACCATATCAATATGGGCAGACCTAAAGGGAGCAAAAAGAGCCAACCAAGGGCCGAGGCACATAGCAGCCGCACACATGCCTCATCCTCCACAAGACAGAAGAGCAGGCACCAGACACATGGCGAACATGCCCCCACTAAAACGGTGGATACTCCACACAAACAGGCACATTCCAAAAAACGCAGGACCAAGGGTACATTAACCCATTCACCACCACCTGCCAAAAAACCACGCACACACAAGGGTACCCCATCTAGTCAGACCATGCAGCATCCTCCACCTCCACACACCAAGCATACCCACAAATCCAAACACATAAGCAAGGGTAAGCGCATTGCCAAAACCACCACCCCACCCAGGTCACCCACCCCTCCACCTCCACCCTCTGGTTCCCCCAATTCCAGTACCTCAGATTCCACATGCAGCTCCACATCTGATAGCTCAACAGGAACCCAGACATTAAGCCAGAGAAGCACACACACAACATCCCCCTCCCCCATAAGCCAAAGAAGCACACACGACTCCCCAGATACCCAACCATCAATTTCCTCAGAGGCAGGGGAGACCACACACCCATGTGGCAGACAACTACGGCGTGGCTCACTAACTGCCCGATTTTGCGATGCTCAAAGCATGGCGGTGGCAAATGCAGTTTGCGAACATTATGATGCCCTATTTGGCCGCACCTCCAAAACAACCACAAAGCAGGCTAAGATGGAAATCTGGACTAATATTTGCAGGCAGGTCAATAGTGTGGGATCAGTCCGGAGAGATATTCAGCAAATAAAAAGGAAATTTGGGGACCTGAAATACTACAGCAAAAGAAAAATGGACATGCGCCGTCAGCAGAGGTAATGGACAATTTTTAGTCACATTGTTAAAAGGATGTAACACTTATTAGGTGTAATTTAATCTTCCCCAGCCAACAGACAGGGGGTGGAGCAGAAGTAAAGGAAAAAGTAAAATGCATTTTTAGTCACATTGTTAAAAGGATGTAACACTTATTAGGTGTGATTTAATCTTCCCCAGCCAACAGACAGGGGGTGGCTTACCCACTAAAATTATCCTTACGCCCGCCGAGGAACATGTATATACATTCATACACCCGGCCAGCATCCAGGGACTGGCAGAGGCACAAGACACAGACCGGAATGTAAGGTCCCAAGGTGAGTCTGATTTTGCCATGACCTAGTACAAAAAGTTCCAGAAGGCAGTGTTATGCTACACAACACACTGTACTTGGCCATTTACCTAATCTTCCTATCTACATACTAAGGACCAAGTCAACAGGACACACCAGGCCCCCAAACCCCTGCGTTAGCACCGAGGCCAAGGGCACACCAGGCTTCTACACCACAAACCCAAATTGTGGATTGCGATGAGGTAAGTCAATGGGCCTTGATGTGTACTTTTAACATTGATATTTGCGAGCTTGTGTGAACAGAAATAAACTAAAAGGATGCTATATTTCTTAACAGACCACAGGAAGCCCACCCATCATCGACCATATACGAGATTTGGAGGAGGACACCCCACATATGTCACTAACCACTACTGCACTAGTGGCAGCAACGCAGGCAACCCCGGCACAGCCACCACATCCACAACCACCTTCGGAACCAGAACCAACCACCCGTCCCACTGCTCCTACCCAGTCTAGACGCCATATTTCCCAAAGAAGGCAACTACAAATTTTGGAGGAAACATGGAGGCAGGAAAATATTGCCTTTGCTGCGACAACACAGCAATTCAATGAGACTGTGTGCACCCAACTCACAAACCTCAACGCCCAAGTAGAGGTATTAAACAGCAATATCTCTGCCCTAACCAGCCATATGGCTGAGATTAATCAAAGCCTGGCCCACATTGCAGCCCATTTGCAGGCACAACATCATTCATCGTCACCATGCAACCCAACATACCACTAATTTGTGGGGAATACATTTTCTCTGCCCACGTGTAATTTTTCTTTTGGGACCAAAAAAACAAATGACAAAACAAAATTTGTTTGAAAAATAAAAAAACAAAACAAAAAATACAACAAAATTGTGGTCTCTGAAAAAAAACTAAACACTAGTTGTGCACGTATGGTTTGCGCGGTGCCACTTTGGGTGCAAGAAAAATGAGGGGTGGGGAGGGCTGAAACTAAAGGTGGTGGAGTAGCCCACAAGCCAGGATTAGGTTTAGGACCGTTGCAGGCGTCTATTGTAGTGCCCCCCCAGTCACATCAAGACAACGGAACCTCATCTTCAAGAGAACAAAGCCTGGCTCCAACACAGAGCGAGTCCTCCTGGGGGCAGTATTGTCGCGCTCCTCTGCCTGTGAAGATCGGTGCAGGATGGGGGTCTTCATCCAGGGGACCAAAGGATAGGCAGAGTCTCCTGCCCTAAAACCAAAAAACAAAAAAAATTAAAAAAAGGTGTGCATTGCAACAATAGAAAAGAGGGACAAATAGGTGAGCGGGGTAGGGTGGGAGGAAAGGACATTTGTAATGAGACTACATGCACATCCAACCTGTACTCTGATTTAAAAAGTCTGGGGAATACTACTTACATAAGAGGGCAAGAACATGACGCAATAGGGTACAATCACTTAACCCATTTAATTTGTAGATCAATAATTGGGCTCCAAATATACTACGCCAAAAGTTACCAAATAGTGTGTTACGGGAACAAACACAGTCAGAGAGGGTGGGCAACCAATACAAGTTTCAGACACATACCCAGTAGCCAGCCACCAAATAGATCGGCAGATTTGAATCGCTCATGTAGGCAGGAATTCCTAGGCAGGGAAAGCCAGAAAAACGACTCCCAAAAACCAAATCAGGGCCAGCCAGTGCCTGCACATTTATCCTATGTCCCATCTTCAAATTCCTGCACACAAATAATAAAATAAAAATGAGGGAGACCCTGTAAAAAGGATACCCAAAAAAAAACAATAAAAAATATCAAATACTCATGCCATCGATGTCCAAAGGCGTGCGGTGCAGCCTGGTTTCTGCCATACTCAGCAGGACAAGACCGCGGAGCTGGCGCCACTGATGTGCTCCAACAGAGGACTGCATATTATTGCCCGAGTGCAAATACGGCTGCTCTGACTTGCCGTAAGTGAAGGCTCGGCGGCCCCGTTTTATTAGGGTGTTTTCAATCGGAAATCAAGGCTCTGCATCACTGAAAAAAACCGACCAATGAACGAGGCGTCCGTTTTCCCGGGAAACAGCCTCGTGCGAGCCGACAATCGGAAAGACGGCTGAGCGCACACCTGAGCGCATAAACGCACACTAAAATCAACGTAGCACCCTTTCCTGACCCGATCAAAGGCCTAAACCAACGGGGAAACGCACGGGGGAGCTGAACGGGGAGGCTCTGCATCAAGCCAATTGTTCTTCCTTCTCTGTGCCCTAATCCTAGTAACCCTAAGGAGAGGGCTCTACATTCTTTGGATGTGGTCAGGAATCTGAAGTTCTATTTGGTGGCTACTGAGCCCTTCAGGAAGACTGATGCTTTTTTTGTGGTCCCTTCTGGTCTTAAGAAGGGTCTGGCTCCATCTAAGTCTACCATCAGCAAGTGGATCCATCAGGCTGTTATTCAGGCCTGTTCTGCTAAAGGAAAGGATCCTCCCTTCCCCCTTACTGCTCATTCCACTCGTGCTATTGGTGCCTCCTGGGCCTTTCAGCACCAGGCTTCTGTTGAACAAGTTTGGTCTTCTGTTCATACTTTTTCTAAGTTTTACAAGGTTGATGTTAGGGCCTCAGCTGATGCTGCTTTTGGCCGCAAGGTTCTGCAGGCGGCAGTGGTCTGACCTGTCTGCTGTTACCTTTTTTGGGGATCCCACCCTACTTTACGGACACTGCTATTGGATGTCCCAAGAGTAAAGAATCTTATCTGGAGCAGGGCGTGCTGTATACTTAGAATAATACAATTCTGTGATTACTCACCTGTAGAATTGGTTTGGTATTATACGTATACAGCACGTCCTGCTCCACCCCGCCCTTGTTTTCATTGTTCTTAGTGCCTCCGTATGGTGATTGTTATCATGGTTAAAATTGTTTGATTATGGTTGTTATTCTCCCGGTTTCTTGCTAACTGCTTGTTAATACTGGGGATTTTGTGGGAGGTCCCTGGAATATAAGGGGCCGGGAGGAGACACTTTTTTGCTGTCTCTGCAGTCCAGCGCCATCTTGTGGATGTATAACCCAAACGTAAGGAATTTCTCTCTGGAGCAGGATGTGCTGTATACGTATAATACCAGTTCTACAGGTGAGTAATCACAAAATTGTATTTTTAGTTTCTAAGTGCTGTTTGAGATTTTTACCTCATGATTATATCATCTACATATAGAAAAACATAAGTCCATTTCCCTGCTACAAATTTTGTTAATAAACATGGATCAGCTTGAGCTCTTTGAAATACTTCATCAGACAAGACCTTCCCCTCGATTCAAAGAGCAAAAGTTAATTGATTTCGGATCGAGAATCGTAAGTTTGGGTGGGTGTTAGTCATTTTTTCCTGTTTTTTTGGCCATTTACGACTCGCACGAGCCTACGTTCGAATGCGTATATGCTCTTACGATCATCGCAAGTTCGTTCCTAAATTTTAGGATCAAAACGTAAAACTTAGGATCAAATCCTAAAACTTAGGATCGAAACGTAAAACTTAGGATAATCGAATGGGTTTAGGTGTGATTCAGAGAACAGTTTTCAAACCTCTAAAGACGTTTTAAAAGAAAGCCACTGCCGACACCTTTTAGCAGTCGTATTGCTGTTCTTGAACAGGTTTTTTGGCTATGTGGAGGAGTCTGCGCGTCTTGAGCTCCAATGAACTGCATGTATCAGCATGGCCGAGGCCATAAATTGTATGGCAATGCATACCTGATTCATGTATGCCTTATAAAAGCATTTTAATGTGGACCTTAATTAGTCCTTTGCATGTAAACCTTTATTTTGCAATCTATTTGCGTTAATTAAAGAAACTTATGTCCTTTGTTATTTATTTTTAAATTGATGTACTAGAATAATATTTTTAGATTGCATTTATTGGTGTAGTTGTTTACCTTTGCTTTGTTAAATTATTTAAGCACATCTTTGGTCAGATGCATCACACTTACTGAGGAGAGGAGAGCGGGATAAAGTGCAGGATGTGGGTTACTGCTTTATTTTGCACTGACACAGCAGAGCTGGGGGCACGGAAAGGTCAGAAATCAAAGAATGCAGAGCAACACAGTCACAAGGCCCTTTCTGTTTGCAGGCTGCCCGATAATACCTGACCCGCCATCTTGGCTGTTTCTAGGCTCATAACATGCAGAAGTTGCTGGGTGTTTTTTAATATTTGAGAGCAATCTGTATGGAGAGGGTGTGGGTAACCACACACAAAATTTTAATTTGTACCATTTGAAGCCTAAATATTAAAATTAAATCCACAAGTAAAAAATGCAAGTTGGGGGCGTGTCCTGGACATGGAGCTGTGAGGAGGCTTTTTTCCCGAGCTCCCGTGCCAGTGCCCTTTTACCAGATTATTTTCCAGCAGTAGACCCACCATACGCCTGATGGCAAAGCGGAGGAGCACGCAGAGGAGAGGAGGGGGAGTGAAGAAGGGCCCCCCCACTCGCCATCAAGCCTCTGCCCTGCAAAAAGAGAGGACGGAGTGCCGCCGCGCCAAGATGGCGCTTCACTTCCCGGCGGAGGGCGAGCTGAGCGGCCCTGAGGAGGCGAGAGGACCCCGGCGGAGATCTAAGCCGATCGAAGGGGGAGGTGCCCGACACTCACCTATCGCAGATCGGGCGATTTCACCAGTTGCCCCCGATCCGGGGTGCACCAAGATGGCGGCGGAGATGAGCGGTGCCGCGACGGGAGAGACCGGGCAGACGACGGGCCACCCTGCGGTGCCGTGCCGGGAGCGAGGTGAGGAGCCAAAGGAGCGGGCGCCTGCTGCGCGGCTGTCCCCCGGCCGCTCCGGCGGGGAGGAGGAGGACGTGACGACTGCCCCGAGTGATGTGGGGTGTACAAAGATGGCGCCCGCCGAGACGAGGAGGCACGCGCCCGTGACGTGTGGGGGCGGGGCCTCTGAAGATCTCAATCAGTCACCGGAGATAACGCGAGGGGCGGGAGAGCCCAGAAGCCGAGACCTGCGCACTGGGGTGAGCACTGACCGTGCGGGGAAGAGGGGAGAGGGAGGGGGAGTGGCGAGACAAGCCTGTCATACCTCTGCTCCTGACGCAATGAAGGAGCTGCCCGCGCCCCCCCCACTTCAAATGCCAGCTGAGCCCCCGTCGCCTCCCCTGGGGAGTACATCCCCTAACTGCTCTGGGGTGCCCCCGGTTCCCCCCCCCCTCAAGCAGCAGATTCCTCATGGGCAACAGCCCAACACGCTGGGGAGCCTGGGTCTGCAGAGGTTTGCGTTCTCTGCAAGGGGAGAGAGGAGTGGAGATTTGGCACAGGGGCATAGTGCCCAACCATCTATGCAGACCTCCCTGGGTGCAAGTCTCCCCCAGAGGACACCAAGACCCCGCCACCCGCCTCCCTTGGAACCAGAAATTATAGTGCAGCGGGGAAGCTCCTCCCACCTGAGCCCTCCGACGCCGCTCCTATTGCCATCCCCAGAAGCGCCTTGGCCCACAGCCAGATCTAGCCCGACGCCGATGTCACCCTCTCAGCCGTGCTTTTCACCGGAACGGGGAGAAGACCCCTGGGCCACCTGGGCTCGCTCTCCCCTTAATGGGTCGCTGCAGCAGGCCGATGCCCCGTCGACGTCCGGCGGTCTGGGAGACATCAGTGTGCCTCTTGGGTCCTCCAAGGGTGCAGATATCCATCTGGAAACAATCTCGTTATTGAGGAGCCTACCCACCAGGTCCGATATTGAGGGGTTGATCGCGAAGTATGCCGAAGCGCATAAGCGAGAATTGGGTGAGGTCAAGCTACAGGTTGCTGGGGTGGCCTCAAGAGTGGCGGCTTTGGAGGCTTTGGAGCCCACGACTGAGTATCGACTTAAAGCGCTGGAGGAGCGCTGTAACATGCAGGAGACTCTTCTCCAGTCCCAAATGCTTCACTTAGATGATGTGGAGAATCGGAGCCGGAGGAACAACTTGCGTCTGAGAGGCATCCCGGAGGCTTCCGCGGGCGAGGACCTGAGGCGCATTGTAGCGGCAATCTTCAACTCAGTGTTGGACAGAGACCCTGCCACCCCAATTGAGCTGGACAGAGTTCATAGGGCCCTGGGTCCCCCGGGACCGGTCCCCTTAAGACCGAGAGACGTGATTTGCAGGGTCCACCGGTACTCCCTGAAGGAAGACATCGCCCGTGGTGCCTGGAGGAAAGGTAACATTGATTTTGATGGGGCGCAAGTTCAGATTTTGCAAGACTTGTCACGAAGAACTCTACTAATGAGAAGGGCTCTGAAGCCGCTCCTTGAGGTGATTGTGCGCAACGGGGCGTCCTACAGGTGGGGCTTCCCCTTCCATCTAATAGTTCAAAAGGACCGCAACACGTTTTTGGTTAAATCACCCAAGGACTTGCCGGGTCTCTTTGTTTTCATCCAATGCGAGCCTGTCGAAGTCCCTGACTGGCTGGCAGCTAGGGTGGCACTGCCCCCCCCCCAGGCCGGGGGTGCCGCTCGGAGGGGCCCTAGAGGCCCAAGAAGATCGGGAAGTCGACGCCGCGCAAGGGGAAACCTGGCGAGACCTTATGATGCAGAGACTTGAACTTTGAGGCTTTCTGTGTTGCAATCAGTGCTGCTGTTTTTTCTAATGCCCTCTATTGCTAATGTCCTTTGCATGGTTTACTGACTGAGCTATGTTTGCGTTGGGTCTGCTGCACACCTCTTGCAAGTCGGTGGGCCGCACACCCACCGCCTCATTTTCTGGCCTGGTGCGGGAGGGGGTGACTGTTGTCCCAGTTCCGCGCCGACAGACACCTTCCCCCCGATAGGGTCAGCCCGTGGGTCCATTGGACTTTTCGGGACTTGTTCTTTTTCCGTATAGGATCGTTTAGTGTTGTTATTTGTTTGTTCTTGCTTAAGTAACTTTTTCTTTGTCCTTCCCCCACCCGTCTCCCCTTCCCTTACCTTCCCTTGTCCCACACACCCGCCCCGTCCCAGGGGGGCATAACTCTGTCTACTATGGCTGAGATCACCCACTCGCGGAGATCTGGCGGCCTGACGGGCCGGAGGGGGGCGGGGAGGTCTGGAACTAAAATTGTTTCCCTAAATGCCAAGGGGTTGAATAGCCCGGAGAAAAGATCACTGATCTTAAGGAACCTGTGGGGTCTGGGTGCCCATATAGGTTTCCTTCAGGAGACCCACTTCAGGGCGACCAATCCACCTTCGTTGGGAGACAGGAATTTTCTCAGGTCCTACCATAGCTACTCCCCTGACTCTAGATCCAGGGGGGTCAGCATCGTAATTGCCAAATCCGTAGCTTGGGAACTGGTAGACTATAAGGGTGACCAGGAGGGTAGATGGCTTTTTGTCAAGGGGAAGATACGATCTGAGATGGTTACTCTAGCTAACATATACTCCCCGAACTCAGGGCAGCTCTCCTTCATAGAAGGTATGTTAGAGGCCCTGGGTCAGTTTCGGGAGGGGCAACTTATTCTGGGAGGGGACTTTAACTTGACACTGGACCCACTGTTGGACACCTCCAGGGGGGGCCCCCATTTGGCGTACCCTAGACTGAAGCGCCTTAAGAAAGTACTTAACCTATTCCAACTAGTAGACCCCTGGAGAATACAGCACCCAACCACACGGGACTTCACGTTCTTTTCCCATCCCCACAATTCCTATTCTAGGCTGGACTTGTTCCTGGTTCCACACGGCCAGCTGGGTAGAGTGGATGACACTTCAATTGGCTGCATTACCCTTTCCGACCACGCGCCTATCACGATTACGCTTAGAGACCCTAATCCCGTCCCTAGGAGCTGGTCGTGGAAACTGAACAAGTCGTTGTTGGAGGACCAGAGGGTTCTCGAGGTGGTTCAGAAAGAACTTAAGAACTATTTTGAGCTAAACACGAGCCCAGAGACTTCGCCCGGAACTATTTGGGAGGCCCACAAATGTTTTATTAGGGGGGTGTTAATCAGCCAGGGTTCCCGAATTAAAAAGGAAAAAGCTGAGTGTGTCGCGCGCCTCCTTGAGGAGATTGGGAGATTGGAGGCCTTGCATAAGGAATCTTTGGCAGCGGCCCACCTTACGACCCTCACGTCGTTGAGGGAAAAACTGAAAACAGTCTGTTTCGACAGGTTGAAAGCCCAAGTAGCGAAATGTAAGCAGGCTTATTACGAATCTGGAGATAAATGTGGCAGAATGCTTGCCAGGGCCCTGAGAGCGGAGAGAGCCACAACGTATGTACCCAAAATATCGGACCCTGAGGGGAGCATGGTTCATAGGGTGGAAGCCATCGCGGAGGTTTTCCGCAAATTTTATAAAGACCTTTATAATCTGCCCACACCCGGGGAGGGAGGCTTCGCAAGGAAATGCATGCGGTACATCGAGGGCTCGGGGATGCCCAAACTTCCGGCCCAGATATGCGCTGAACTTGAGAGTCCTATCTCTATGCTGGAGTTGCATAACGCACTAGCCAACTCAGCCTCTGGCAAGACGCCGGGCCCCGATGGACTGCATCTCCAGTATTATAAAAAGCTGTTCCCCATCCTGGGCCCTAAGCTCCTGCGTATGTTGAACTCTCTTATTGGGGGCTCCTCCCCCCCCCCTGTAGACTTCCTTAGAGCACACATAGTGGTCATCCCCAAAGAGGGGAAGGATCTGAACCTTTGTGGTAACTTTAGACCCATCTCACTCCTTAACGCGGACGTAAAGCTATTTGCTAAGGTCCTGGCGACCAGGATTGCCCCGCACCTGCACTCGGTGATAGGTCTGGACCAGGTGGGTTTCATGCCTCTCAGAGAGGCCAGAGACAACACCACTAAGGTCCTAAATATGATCCACCTGGTGCAGACGCAGAACCTGCCCTCTCTCTTGCTCTCCACCGACGCCGAGAAAGCTTTCGATAGGGTGAATTGGAGTTTCATGTCGTCGGTGCTTAACCACGTTGGTCTCGGCCCAAACATGATAAGTTGGATAGGGAGCCTTTACAGCTCCCCCTCGGCGGCGGTGAGAGTGAATGGGTACCTGTCTGACTCGTTTGCAATCAGGAACGGGACAAGACAGGGCTGCCCTCTGTCACCCCTGATCTTTGTCTTGACTCTTGAGCCCTTTCTGTGCAGGGTGCGGGGGAACCCAGACATCCGGGGAGTGGAGAATGTGTCGGGCCACTATAAGGTAGCGGCCTATGCAGACGATTTGATCTTCTGCTTATCCAATCCAGAAGTATCCCTTCCCAATCTTATGCGGGAGCTCAGGGAATATGGGAACCTTTCAAACTACAAGATCAATTTCCAGAAATCTGAAGCCCTTAATCTGAACATTCCCCCTCGTCGGTTTGAAAACATCAAAAACTCCTTCCCGTTCCGCTGGGCCAGCTGCAGTATTAAGTACCTGGGGACCAATATCAGTAGTGATCTCCTAAAAATATACTCTCTCAGCTTCCCCCCGCTTTTGAAAACTTTCGAGAGGGAGACCGCCAGGTGGGGGGGGTGGGAGACTCTCATGGTTCGGGAGATGCAACGCGGTCAAAATGACCCTCTTGCCTCGTTTGCTCTATCTCCTTCAGGCTCTCCCAGTGCTTGTTCCTCGCTCCTTTCTCCTAAGGGTGCGCTCGGTGTTCACCAGATTCATTTGGGCTGGGCGGAGGCCGAGGCTGGGGCGGGAGATTATAACCAGAGTGAAGGACCAGGGAGGCGTTGGTGTCCCTGATCCAGTACTCTACCATGCCGCGACTCACCTCAGTAGAGTGGTCGACTGGTGTGTCCATGGCCGGAGCAAGCAGTGGGTTGGCTTGGAGCAGAGCTTCCTCGCAGTTCCACTGAGAGGTGCTCCGTGGGTGGCGGCTGAGGGAGCTAGGCTCGGGGGGCAGCACCCCACCATAGGCCCCACGCTTAGGGTATGTGGAGCCACCTTTCGTTGCCAGGGGATCTCCCCCCCCCCTCTCCCATGTACCCCATATTGGGGAACCCGCGCTTTCCGCCTGGATGTGAGGGCCCACAAGCAAAAACTTGGATTGCTGCAAACATGTACACCAGTGGCCATTTTGTCAGAGAGGGAGGCTGGGCGGACCTAGGTGAATTGGCTAGAGGGGCCGGGATCCCGGAGTGGTCCGAGTGGCAGGGTATGCAGCTAAGTCATTTTTTGGCCTCTATAAGGGACCACAGGGAGGGCAGACAGTCCCTTACGAGCTTCGAGGACATGTGCCGCAGCACTGAAGCGGAGAGACACGTCCTCTCGAGGACATACAGACTCCTTGTGGCCCCGCCCGACCTAGAGGACCCCCCCTTCTTGGGAAAATGGGCAAGAGACCTTGGCGTAGTATGGACCCCCGAGCAGCGGCGAAGGATCTTGGCGTTGCCGCACAGGTCCTCAGTTTGTACCCGGATTCAAGAATGTGGGTACAAATTGCTATCAAGATGGTACAGAGTTCCATCGGACCTGAACAGGTGGTATCCTGACGTCTCCCCAAACTGCTGGAGGTGTGACGCTGAGAGGGGGGATCTCTTGCACATTTTCTGGTCCTGCCCCTTGCTTAAAGAGTTCTGGAATCAGGTCAGAAGGGTCACGGAGGAGGTTTCGGGAGCAATAACACCTGATGACCCTGCCCTTTGCCTCCTTCATGCTTCAGAGATTCCCCTGAAACGTTACAGAAACTCCATAACCTGTCACCTGCTGAATGCAGCAAAATGCTGCATCCCACAGTTGTGGAAGAACAGGGAGCCTCCCTCTATAAGCATGTGGTGCAACAAGGTGAACGACGTCATGAGGTTTGAGAGCCTTATGTCTTCTCGCGACGGCACACATGAGAAATTTGCTGTCACCTGGTATGGTTGGATGGTGTTCATGGAATCCCCGGAAGGCAAGGAACTCCTTTGCCCACAACAAGTCCTCCGCCCCATGGGCCTGCTCCCTCTGCCTGATGAGTAGGTTGTGGTGGGCGGATCTGGACACAGACTTGGGCTGACTACCGCAGATGCCTGGGCCTTGCTGAGCCACTAGGGATTCTGGGTTCACATGGATAAAATCGGGGAGCTTTTTCTCCTCGTCTCCTCCCCCCCTCGTCCTGCCCCGCCCCTACCCATTTCCCTCCCCTTGCCTTCCCTCCCCCCCCCCCTTTTTTCCCCTTCTTACCTCTCGGTTTCTCTCTTCCACTTGTTCCCTTTTAGAACAGTGTCGATACTAGTTAGATCACAGACAGCTGCTAGCCTGTCTGGCTGGACCTTGTTTAGAAGAACTTACTGTTTGGTTTCTGTGGTTGCTTTATGATGTCCTTTGCAATGCTTTAATCGATACATACCGTGTTAGCATAGACTGACATTGTACACTCTTTGACTATATATGCTTGTACTGTTCGAAAAATGTGTCCTTTGTTCCTTTACCTTTTGGAAAACTTTCAATAAACACAGAATTATTAAAAAAAAAAAAAAATGCAAGTTAACTAAAAATTAAACAAAGTAAGATTTACTTATGCAAATGCATTCATTAATGGTTGGTTACTACAAAATGAATGAAATAAAGAAAAATAAAAGACCAAATATTTAGAATGCACTTTAATGAGGTAAGTTTGTAGTGCGCAGCCGCAAGATCAGAAGGATTTACGTCCAGACAAAAAAGGAAAAAGGGCAAAACCAATGTTGCAACCTGAGAAATGAAACGGAAAATTCAGGATGGAAACTGACATAGGTCTGATTCCCGAACTGCCATACGAACGGACGTAAATTTTAGGATAGAAACGTATTTGCTTATAGAATCACTCGCAAGTTCATACGAACGCACGAGCGGACGGGAAAAATAGGATGATCGGCACCAAAATCCAAGCTGTTACATGTTTCTTTGAATCGACCTACTTGTTCATTTTGGAGCTCCATGCTCTTTCTGACTGTTTAAGACCATAGAGAGATTTTTTGCATTTCACAAACAAAATGTTGTTCACTTTCTTGTAATATAACCTTCAAGTTGAATCATGTACAACTCTTCTTCAATGTCGGGTTTGGAATGGGGATGGGGGGATTGAGAAAGGGGAGGCGGAATGAGAGAAAGGGGAGGTAAGGTGTGGTCTCTGCTTATGTTAATTATCAGGCGGGGTCTGGCGCCTCTGAATAAATCAGAGTGAGTCATATGCGAGAGGGTTTTTTTGGGGGGATCCTGTCTCGTGGGATGGGTTGAAAAACGCCTTCCCGAGTTCCAGGGGGTACCCAATATTGCCAGTTCTCCCACACTGATATTGATGCTGGTGTTTGACAATTCTTATTTATTTATTTGGTTTTGTGCAATACATATATACAAAAAAAGTGTGAGGAAAATAAGAAAAAAAACAAAAAATCACATAATTCACAGTGGTGCAAAAGCTTGTTATGAGATTTACCCATAGTTTTTGGCTTATAGCCGTAAAGTTCTTTTTCTTTTTACTTTGTGGGTTTTGTTTCCCCGTTTTGTAGTAATCTTGTCAAGTTTGTAGCAAGTACCCTTGGTTTGTAGCAAAAGTCCTTTTGGTATGGACGCGTTTTGCCCTTAGGCTTCCTCAGCGTACTAGGTATCAGTTCACAGTATTCATTAATGGGGGTTGCCTGCTTTTTCTTTTTGGAATACGGAGCGTGGCTCCTTTACGGTCTGTTTTAAATTGCCTTATAATCGCTGTTCGTCCCTTCCGTCAGTTTAAAACTGGGCCTGTTTTGGCGCCAGTTTTAAACAGCACCACACTAGTGGTCCCTATACCCTGCGCACACCAGAGGATTCTGATACTACGTGCACCCCCAGGGGGGTTCCTGACAGAAGGGGCGAACAGCGATTGAAATGCAACCCAAAACAGAACGTAAAGGAGCCACGCTTAAACTTTTTGCTTAACTCTTTGAAGACGACTCATTCTAGCTTTCCAAACTCTGCAGCTTTTCTTTCAGTGCCCTGATTTTTACACACAAAACATTTATACGTTTTCTTTAGATAGCTTATTTTTAGAGGAATCCTGTAATGCTTAGAAACGGCATCTCTTGTACTCTTCAACAAGTTTGCCTTTAACATACTCTAGTGTGAGCTCATCATCTGGCCTGGCATCTAGTGCAGTGACAAGTGTGTCATAACTTTCTGGAAGACCATTTAGTAGAAGTGCAGCAACATGAAAATCTTTTATTTCTTCTCCAATGCCTCTGAGGCACTCTACAATCTCATGGTTCTCAGCATAGATGATAAACAGATGCAGGTGCATATATGCAAATGCGCAACTGCAGAGAAGATGTGGTATGAGTTCAGAAAGTGCATGAAAGATCAAGCCTCAGCAATGAGCTGAGGGAGATGGTGCTCTGTGCTTTCTGACCCTTTTCTAACCAATCATTTGGTAATGGATTAGGCATGGGTTCCTGAATAAATGTCCACGTACCTTCTCTTATCAGTAGCATCTTGACCTTAAATTCCCAGGACCTGTAGTTCTGGTTAGTCAGGCATGGCACCTTGAATTTGAAAGGGTTGCTGTTAGTAGATATTCTCTCTTTTTCTCAGGCTTCTCTGATTCACTGCTGCTCTGAGAAATCCTCCTTTTGGGCTATTCCAGCTCTGAGCCAATAACTGTTGGCAGCGGATTGTACACGACACTCATTTTAGCGTGCAGGAACATTATTTGTAGCAACATTCAGCGTGAGCAGGATACATCAGCAAACAGCAAGTTTTTCTTTCAAACTAATTTTATCAATAGGATACCAAGCGGACAGTGTCCTGCATGATGTAGTTGCTGCATTAAAGATTTTCCAACAAAAATACTTAAACCGGACCAGCACCCATCTTCGAAACACAGCTGTTGGGCCACTGCGTCCCAATGGCCACCCCCCCCTCGATCGGGCAATGTAAAGCTCGCAAATCTTACCTGACAACTGGCTCCCTCAGGACAATGCAGCCCTGTGATTGGCCGGCGACTGTCACATGTTTGGGCTGTACCTCCCTGTACAATTTTTTTTTACTTGTTTATAGTAGGTAGTTAGAGCCTGAAGTACTGTGCCAGGACAGTTGATGTATATTAATTTTATAGGTACAAGTCATGTCTGCACTCCTCTGGTGGCTCATATCTAACAAGCTCAAAGTAATTGGAAAAGTCTTAACAACCAATGCCAACCTGACCGGCTTGGGCGTTAAAAGACCTGGCTATTTAGAGAAAGTGGTCTGGTTATTAACTTTAAAGTCTGTCTAGGCACACTCTAACTTCCTCTACCCTTATCCTCTTTGGGAATTGTGTAAAATAAGCCATTTCCAAAGTATTTCATGTATTCTAAACAAAGCATCTTTCTTCACTTTCTGGGCCTGGTTGAGTGGGGAAGAGCGCATTGTGGCGCAGCTTTGAGTCTTGTACATACTCTGATGTGGTCAGAGGTGCTTGTGAGACCACATGCACTAAGGAACCCTGAGAGACAAAGTATCTGTAAGACCTTTTTTATTTATTTATTTTTTTATTATTTGGAGCCGTTACAACTTCTACCTAGCACTCCAGGAAATGGAAGAGAGACGCATGGGACAGGCATCAGATGAACTGTTTGCTGCCTTATTACTGTTGGATTTACAATCACTTCTTATGACCATTTTAGGTCTCCCCATACTAGTCAAGAAGTTGGGGGGGAGGCTTCGACATAGTCAACATGGCTGCTAATGTCAGCATGTCACCTAAATTTACAGTTTTTGGCTTTAGCTATTGAGCTGAGTTTCTCTTTTGTGATTTGCACTTTGATCAGGACTTGCATGGAATCTCCCAACCAGATGTGTCCCTTTCTAGCAGTACAAGCAGCTATGGGTTGCTCCATGTCTTTTCTCAATTCAAGGGTGCTCCACTTGTTGCATTTGGGCCTGGACAAAGGCTTTCTTTCTAAAGTCCCCCATACGGCATATTTATTCATCTCAACTCCTTTTCAAAGATCATTGGTAGCAATATTGTTTTTTTTATAATTTCTATACCCTTCTTAATAGTAACTCATTAACCAATCTGCCTGAAAACGGCACAGTTGCAAAGTCAGACTAGTCTATTGATTCAGAAAGAGCCTTACCAGTTGCCACATGAATCACTGAATCCTTTAAAGTGCACCAGAACCTGGGGTTTTAACTATCCTGGGTTTGGTCCTTGCTCCTGGGGCACCCTGATGTGGCATGCCCTGCTGTGTTAAACCCCAAGGTCACCCACCACATGTCATCTTTCCCCGGTCCTCGAGCGCATGCACGGCCTCTCGCCCTTCTGCACAGACATGAAATCGCCTTAGACTCATCTAGCCAAGCGGAGACAATCACAGCAAAGTGCGCTGATGGCCTCATCCCCGCTACCCTCTAATATGGAGTGTACGCACGCCAGCTAGTCACAAATGCCTGCTAAAGAAGTAGCAGGCAGCGACCACTGCTCTTGCAGGTGCCATTAGATCAGGGAGAAGGTGAACTTACTGGGTGACCTGGGGTATTTTACGTGGCAGGGCATTCCAAATCTGGATTCCAAGGGAAAGGGAGTGAGCCTACCCTGGAGTCTCACAGACTCCAGGTTGGGTTTTGGTCCACTTTAACCTCTTTGAATATTGATCTTTTCCTGGTCTCCTTTCTGCCTTTCCAAGACATTTTGTTATCTCTTGTAATGTTCTATACTTTCTATACACAAAATCTGCTCTACACTGACTATCATGTCTGCTTAATTATTGGTTGACCATTAGCACAAAAAACGACATCTTGCTGTGCCAAATATTTGGGGCATCAGACATACAGAAACCAAGTTAATTTTACCTTCTTAATTAAGGTTCTAACTTGCCATCAGTGAATTTACAATGCAGGAGATGTATACAAGATTAACCTAACATTGACTGCTGCCCTAAGTGCAGCTATCTAACAGTCTGCTGCAGAGCCAGACTTTGGGATGTGCCAGCTGTGCCATCGCACCGGGTGCCATCCCCAGCAGGCATTTTGCTTTGCAAAGTTCCTGACTAAAATTTTGGAAGTCCCCTTGTACAGTAGGCAAATCCTTTTGGGATAAATCATTTGTGCCAATATGTAGCACAATGTCCACTCTGTTATATTTGCTTGCAGCCTTGACAATATTTAGAATATATCTCCCTCACCTCACCTCCTTTAGCTCATCTTTATCCTGTCCACACCTCTAATTGTTGAATCACCAGCCAGAATATGCCTTCTATTGGTTGGTTTGGTAACTGCACCTTGCTGCCCTTTTGCACTCATTTTATTTGGTCCCTTATTTAAGTCCACTTCCTTTGAACTTTCCAAATCCTGCACAAACTGATTACATCAGAAGATACATCCACATCTCTTTCAGAAAACAGTAAATGGGTGTAGCACTGTTTTGGGAGGGGTGATGATAAACGCCCCACTCAAGACAGGCTATGGCGCTGACCTGTTGGTAACAAAATGAGGCTGAGCCTTCGCTTAGTGGAAGAGTGGGATAAATGTTCTGTGTGGCAGTGCCTCCACCCAGAATAGGGCCCTTGTAACTGTTGGGGAACCTTTCTGGGAAATAGATCAAGTCTAAACAAAACCATACAATGAGAGCAGAGGGACTACTGCTCCCAGCAATCTCTTAAAGCAATCACTGGCACAGCTGAATATAATAATACTATAAACTTTATATAGCAAACGGTAAAGGCACAAGAGAAATACAGCATACACATTGTAATATATATATATATAATGCAATAATGAAAGGCCTAGCTTCAGTCCGTGCACATATACCCGGGTATATAGTTACTCTATAGCCCTAATACCTCCAAGAGAAAGAGTCTGCGCAGGATGAAAGCTGCAGGGGCCCCTGGTCTTGATAGCTGATCCACTCTTGACGCGTAGAAGTCGAACAGACAGGTGAAGCTTCTCTACTGGATACACTGTACATGCAGGTCAGCAAGCTGGGAGTAAGAAGGAGTTCCAAAACAGCTACAGAAGATCTCCTCTAGGCACAGTCAGCTGAACTGGCAGGTGAATGGTCGGTGGAAGGATCCAGATGCCAATGTGAGGCTCTGGATACAAGAAGCAGCAACACAGCTTCTGACAGCAAGCCGTGTGCTCAGGTCTGTCCCTGGATGTTCTCTACTTATAGTCCAGCACAGGGCTGAAAATCCAAGCTAGCAGGGGCAGGAAGTATACTGTCACTGGTTAAGGAGGAAGTGCTCTATGATTTCCAGGAGACATGCAATGTTCAGAGCAACTTTGTGGTAAATCAGCACTTCTCTACATGGGTTATATTGGCTTAGTCCAAACTTTCCATGTTTCTGTTCTATATTGTGCAATCTTCAATAGCCAACAGTTTTTCATTCTGACCCTCTCTTGTGAAGTCTTTGTCTCAGTTTTGGCTCTATACAAAGCTGCTTTACTGGCTGGGATAGCTTCACAACTTCAGACTGAAGAGTAGAAACTAAAGCCTATAATCTTGAAATCTTGTCTTACAATCCCGTTATCTGCGTACAAATTGGACAGCATCGCAAGTTCCACAGAATACTATGAAAAACAGCCAGACAAGAGTTATACTGCACCAAACCAGACATTCTAGATAATCAAAATAGGTATGGCAAAAAAGTAAACGCTGTACTCACCACGAGATTTTTGTACCCCTGCTGTTTTCCAACTACTGCAGTTTTTAAAACTACTCACTTCTGTCCTGCTGCACTAATGTCAAGCTGCTCTCACACAGGCTGATACACCACAGAGTAGCTCACCTGTTTATATACAAGCCCCTCTTAGTTAAGCTAATGGCGGCTTCCTAGCTCTTTTTCTATGTTAATTAGAACCCGTCCTATTTAATCCACACCTGCTTAGCAAACAGCAACAGGCCAAAATTAAACTATACTACCAATGCAATACTATCCAAATCACATTTATGACAAATTAAATCAGTTTCACTGATCACTTTTAATTTATACAAGGGGAATGCAATCCAAAACAGGTGCTTACCAAATCAAATCCAACTACTGCAGTTTTTAAAACCACACACCTCTGTCAAGCTGCTTTCACACAAGCCGAAGCTCCAATGATCTTGTTCAGGAACTATCTGTGCTGAAGCAGACCACATGAGGTCAAGCCTGCCACAGGTAATTGCTGTTTTTTTTTTCTTTAGAAGGAACAGAAACGTTAACACTTTTATGTGACTGATCTGTATGTGTGGAAGCATTTAAGAATCCGTAAAGAGCTGTCAGCTCTGCTGTTCATGGTGCACTCCTCAGCTGGCTTCGGAGTATCCCTACTGACAGTAATACGAGAGAAGGCAGCTTTGTTTATTGGCTATGGGGGACATCATGTGAATACTGGTGGTGAGATGTTTTTTCTTCTACTTTGCCTTTACTGCCCTAATCCTTCATTTCACTGTTTAGTGAACCATAGAGTAAAGGATTCCACATGACTCTACGGCAAGCATGGTGAAATCTAATCAAAGTGTTACACATCTCACAGAAGAATTCTCCCCAGTATCGGATCCTGCTGCTCCCAAACAAATCTCCTCCCTATCCAAACAATTAAACAAACTGTCTTCACCTTTAGCCCACTCTTACTTTAAGCCTTGTGAATCTGATTTAAGACTCTCCGGACCAATTTGGAGTTGGGGGGGGCAATGTTGTCCACAGTTTCCTCATGCTCCAATAACGTCTATTCACTTAAATCAGCATAGAAAAAGTGATGTTAGGAGGTATATGTTCCCAAGCCATATGTTGTCCACATTTGGAGGGCTTGCCTATTCACAATCCGCTTCTGTAACAACATTTTTGACCTGATAAATACGGTGCTTAGTGCCACTATCAAGAAGGACCTGTGGATAGCTTTGCTCCATATCAAACCCAGAAAAATGCCACAAAAACAATTTAAACATTAACAACTATCCTATTGGCGGCAAATCAAGTAATAGCCAAATTCTGGAAAAAGCAATTATCCCTTACAGAGAGAAACATGAGAGGAGAAACAGCTTTTTAATGAATGAAAAACTGACCAGTATCCTCAATGACTCTCATGAGCGATTCCTGGCGGTATGAGAACCATGGATTAATTATAACGATCCTAACATAGACAGTCAAACATCATATTAGTCACAGAGTGAGCGGGAGAGCGGTGAGGGAGTCCCTTACTATTTCAACTCTTAATTCAATCCATAATCTCTACTTCCGGCCACTTAATTTCTACTCCTAACCCCCTATTTTCTCTACATCCAGTCCAGGCCATCCCAGAAGTAATGACAGTTGGGTTAACTGCCACCAGGTGGCGCAGTCACTGCAAGATCCAGAGCTGTAACTCCTCCCGGCCCCCTATAAAAAGAGCTGTCTCCATAGAATTCCCAGAATTCATCTTGCAGTAGCTGCTGCTAGGATCGTCTTGGATACTCTCTCTGGATATTGCAGTTAAGCAGGGCACTTTAAGCCTGTCGGCCACTGATTCCCTATTACCACCGTCTATGTTGACCCATTCTGCCTCCCAGCTGCGGCTGACAGGATGGGTGTAAGGTAGGGTGAACGCCGAGGGTCAGGCGTTGTCAGAGCTAGGCTCTGGGCCGCAGACCCTCTCCTAAAGGGTAGTCGGCCATAGGCGATGGTGAGCCTATTGGGGAGGGAGGAACCACCATAATTGCCCGGGGTTATGCCCTTATCCGTGCCCACATGCTTTATTATCATATGTTGTGCTTTTACTTCGTTTTTACCTCAGACTTTGTTGTTGCTGGCAGCTGTGTGGATATTCCCCTTCCACATTATCCCACAAGCTTTATTATTTTTTGTGTGTGTAGCACTGTTAACTACTGCGCTTACTTACCTCCCTCGTTCCCTCCGGAGACTCATCCTCCTCCTTTCCTCACAGGGTGTTCGTGTGCAAAGGGGGGTGGGAGCAGCTCTATCACTATTTATACAAAATTATCAACATTATTATTCAGGGCCTGGGAACTAATTTACCGCCCAGTTTAACCCTCTCATCAACTAAATATCAAGCAACAAACATGTCTAGCTATGTGGAAAGACAGAGATTTGGTTGCATATATCTGCAGATACATGTGGAAGCCACACTGCCCCGGCAAGGCACTCTGTGTTTAGTGTGGTCCCTACTCTTAATCCTGAGTCCCCAAAGTTGGGACATGCAATGCAGACAAATATCTGAGAGCTACTCACCTGGGAAGCAGCCAGCCTCCCTTTAGAACACTTCACAGGGAGAAATCCATATTAGCTGAATTCCTCCCTGCTTGTGCTCATGGCAATTCAAATGAACAAAGGGGGGTGGGAGCAGCTGAATGCTGTGGGGGGGGAGGGGTTGCCGTCGGCCTGGGTGCCTTCGGCCGCCGACATGGAGCATGATAGGGGGCAGCCGCTGTCCTTCCGGGCACGGGGCCGCGCCGTGTGCTGAGCGGGGGCCCCGCCGCGGGCTGCCCTGCGGCTGTTGTATTGGCGGCGGCCTCCGCCATTTTGGGCTTCCGAGGAGGAGAGGCGGGCGCTGCCTTTGCGCCGTTCGGGGGGGCGGAGCCGCGTGGCAACGTTTTTCGCATCCCTGCCGGTGTGGCCCGTCCCTCAAGATCATTTTCTGCGGCCGCCATTTTGACTAAAGGCTCCTCTTGTCTATATACTCTGCAAGCCTGTTTAACAATTTTGGACGCCCTGAGAGGCATGACCTGTCGGCCTCCGTGCTCCTGCCGGGACTCCTCTGGATCCGTCGGGGTCGTGAGTCTTTTTTAGTTTCTGACTATATATTTTTTCTGCGCATGTGCTGTGGGATGCCTGGGCCCCTTGTGTTGTATCTTCAGGATGAGCCCTTATAGCGGTAGTTGTGGTTCCTCCCGGTCTCACCCCCCCCCCACCTCCTCCAACCCCCCGCTTTTTAGTAATGGGGATCACAAAATGAGGGACTATACAGGAGAGATCAGCGGTATGGGCCGTTAGTGCTCTGTAACCTGCTTAAATTGTCTGCTAATTACCATAATGGAGGCTTCTGGGGATAGTGAGCTAGGGGCCCCATCTGGCGGGTGAAGCTCTGTTCCATGTGCAGTACCTGTCCTTGGACGGACTCAGCACGGTCTGTGTCATTTGCGCCAAGAGCGTATTTTTTGGTGCATGATAGGGCAGGTGTATCTGCCCTTAGCCCTTACTGCCTGCAGTCTTGATAGCACCCCCGCTTGCATTCAGCCCTCAACAAGGGGGAAGCCAGCAGGGGGTTTTCTTCGAACTGGTTCACATACCGGGTGGCCAGCCTTGAGAGACGTTTATCTCGCATGGCTTCTGGGAAGGCCACGAGTAAGAGCGGCACATCGAGCCTGGGTACTCGGATTTGCCGATGATGATGATGATCTTGTTGGAGGTCTGGGCTACATGGAGGGAGGCTAGTTGCTTAGGGATTCCTTCCATTGGGGATCGTTTCGGCCGGCTATGACAACGAGCCTGGCTCCTCCTCGGGCGAGGATATGTTGCATATTGTCCCTCCTAAAGCTGCGAAGGGAAGCGGGGTGATTAACTCTGGCCTGAGAGACAGTGGTTGTCTTCCCTGTGCAGCCCCATTTTTCCAATTGGTTTTATGAAGTGGAGAAAGGCCTAATAATTGCCGCCGGTGCCTAAGGGCCAGGACAAGCGGTCCTCTCCGATGTGGTCCCCCGTGTCGGGGTTATTCAACACTACGGTTATGCCGTCACCCTATACTGCTTCCTTGCACGATTCGGCTGACAGGCGCATGGATAGCTGGCTTGTCAGGCATTCACCTTGCCGGTGCTTGCTTCGCCCTATGTGTACCGCGGCTATTGTCTCCTTAGCCATCTGGCAGAAGGTGAGATGGCTTGTAGATATTACTAAGCTTTGCAAGCCGGGGGAGGAGTTAAGGACTTCAGAGCTTGCGTGGATATTATTGTCTTTTTGTCTTCGATGGGCAATGCTGTCCGGCTCTGCGCCAGGGCTCGTCCCTGTTTGTTGCGCTCCATTGCTCTCTCGGCGCGGCAATGGTCGGCTGACGCTCAGCCAAAAAGTTGCTCACTAGTATCCCCCTCGTGGGGCACAAGTCATTCGGTGAACGTTGGGAAACCCCCTCAGCAACGGAAGCCTGCACAGCCCCTCGGGGTTCATCTGCCTATCGCTCCTTCTTGGAGGAAGAGGCGCTTTCTTCAGGAGGCTGCAGGGATCCTGGGGACGAGGTAGGTCCTGCGGCCACCCCAATCCCTCTTGGGGATCTGAGTCCGCCCCCTTTGCAAAGGCTCCTCAGGCTGAGGAGGCGCTCCCACCCATCGGGTGGGGGGACGGCTTCAGAATGTCTCAGAGCTATGGATTTATGAGGTGGTTTCCTCCGGTTATAAATAGAGCTGATGGTTAGGTCATCCCGAGGGCTTTACAGCATTCCTGCGACTAGGTGTGATTTGCTATGTACCTCACATAGAGGCAGGGTCAGGGATCTTACTCCGACCTGTTCACGGGTTCCAAAAGTTGGAACATTAAGAACTATCTTGGACCGGCAGGGTCTCTACAGGTTGCAAAAGTCCAGCATTCCCGTATGGCAGCCTTATGGTCAGTGGTGAGTTCGCATCGGTCTGTCGCTTTCATGACCACGGTTGAAATCAGGGATGCCTACGGCATGTCTCGAGATTCCAGGGACACCAGAGGTTTTCTGTGATTGCTCTGGAGGACCAGCACTATCAATTGTCGCTCTACCTCGTGGGATATTCTCTGCCACCCGGGTTTTTTTGCCAGTGTACTAGCAGGCATCATGGCTATTCTGAGGAATCAGGGCGTTCATGTGCTGCCTTATCTGGACGTTTTTTTCTGATTGCGGCTCAATCCCTTCAGCAGGCCGAGAGCAACACCTGGACGGGGTTACCCACTCTCGAGGAGTTCGGCCGGGTAATCAACTACCCCAGGTCTTCGTTATCCCTCAACGGTGAAGTCCTCTTCTGGGCATGACATTGTACACCTCTCAGGTCAAGGTATTCCTGTCCCAGCAGATGATGGCGGGCCTCCAGACACAGGTGCAGGCCTTACTGTATTGTCAGCGGCCATCGATCCATCTGGGATGAAACTGTGGGCCTAATGGTGTCAGGCTTCGAGGCAGTGCCCTTCGCTCAGTTCCACATGAGACCTCTTCAATAGAATCTCTGACCCGGTGGGACCGGACACTGGAGTCCTTGGAACAGGAATTTTGACTGTCCCTCCTGAACATACAGTCCCTCTTGTGGTGGTTGGACCCCAGAAACCTGTCGGTGGGCAAGTCCTTCTACTCCCCGTTGGGAGATTGTCATCACGGATGCCAGTCTGACCGGCTGGGGAGGTTTTTTGGCAAACGCTGAAGTTCCAGGGCCAGTGGGGGCCGCAGGAGGCCCACTTGCCCATCAATCTCCTGGAGCTTAGAGTGATCTGGTTGGTGCTTCTTCACTTAACTCCCCATCTCAGGGGTCGTGCGATCCAGATCAGCTCGGACAGTCAGAAGGCAGTTGCCTACGTCAATCACCAGGGCAGGAATCGGAGAAAGCGAGCCCCTCCAGGAGGTGACCCAGATCCTGACTTGGGATGAGGAGAATGTTCCCTGCTTCTCGGCGGTTTACATCCCTGGGGTAGAGAACCAGGAGGCAGACTCCCTGAGCGGGGGGGGGGGGGGGGGCTCTCGTCTGGGAGAATTGTTCTTCAGCAACAAGATCTTTCACGCCCTGTGTCTCCGCTGGGGTCTACAGGATGTGGACCTGTTTGTGTCCAGACACAATCACAAGCTCCCTAGGTTCGTCTCCCTGTCAAGAGATCCTCTGGCCTTCGCCACAGACGCTCTGGCAATTCCTTGGACGGAGTTCAGGCTCTTTTTTTTGCATTTCCCTCCTTTTCCACTCCTGGGCACTCCTGAGTGCTGCGCTAGATAGCCCAGGACGGCGTTCCCACCATCCTAGTGGCTCCTCGCTGGCCGAAAAGGAGTTGGTTTGCGGATATAGTTCAGATGTCAGTGGATCGCTACATCATGCCCGACGACCCAGGGCTTCTCTCACAGTGGTCGTTGAGGCACCTCAATTTACAGACGCTGGCCTTGACGGCTTGGCTATAGAAACCTCAATCCTGACGGAGAAGGGGTTGTCTGCTAAGGTTTTATTCAGGCGCGGAAAAAGTTTTCTTCCATTTTTTACTACATAGGTGCCTCAGCATGTTTGCGCAGCGGAAGCGTGCTGGGCCCATAACCCAGAGATCGATGGATCGCAACCATCCTTTGCTAAGAGTTTGGCATGCCTACATTGCTTGGTGTGAATCCAAGAGTTTCCCTTGTCACACATTCTCTATTTTTAGGTTTTTTGAATTTTTACAACACGGCTTAGACTTGGGTATACAGCTGGGCACCCTCTGGGCCAGGTCTCGGCCTTGGCCGTCTTTTTCCAAAGATCCTTTGCCAATCAAGACTGATCAGGTCTTCTTTCCAAGGAGTTACCCATGTACGTCCACCGCGTAAGCCTGTATTACCGGTGTGGGATTTGAATTTGGTGCTTTCTTGCGATGCTGCATTGTCTATTTTGACCCTAAAGGTGGTCTTTTTTTGGTAGCTATCGCCTCGGTGCGTCGCGTGTTGGAACTGGCTGCGCTTTGTATGAGGCCTCCTTACTTGAGCTGCATAAGCATAGGTGGTGTTTCGCTTTAAACCTGTTGTTTTGTCTATGGTCGTTTCTCCCTTTCTTCTTTATGAGGAAGTGGTCTTCCCTCCTTGTGTCCAGCCCCGACTATTTCTAAGGAAAGGACACTCCATGCCTTGGATGTGGTCAGAGCCATTAGGTATTACCTGGTTACGACTGAATCCTTTAGGAAGTCGGACTTGTTTTTTGTCCTAACAGAAGGTTCTAGGAAGGGCTTGCCATCAGCCAAGTCCACTCTTAGTAAGTGGATCTGACTGGCGGTGGTGCAAGTTTTTTCGTGTTACAGCTCATTCTTCTATAGCTATTGGTGCTTCCTGGGCTATTCAGCACCAGGCCTCGGTTGAGCAAGTTGTAGGGACGCTACCTGGTCTTCTTTTTCATACCTTTACAAGTTTTTACAAGGTGATGTTAGGGCCTCAGCTGACGCTGCTTTTGGCCGAAGGGTGCAGCAGGCGGTAGTGAAATGAACTACATGCTGTTCCGCACTGGGGATCCCACCCTAATGGACACTGCTTTTGGATGTCCCAACTGTCATTACTTCTGGGATGACCTGGACTGGATGTAGAGAAAAATACAATTCTGTGATACTCACCTGTAGAATTGTTTTTGTATACATCCCCCCCAGGCCGTCCCACCCCGCCCTTGGTTCATTACCTCTTGTTTGCTTGTTATGGTGTTTCTCTTTTTGGACCATTGTCCTTCATTTTCTTTGTGAGAGAGTACATGCTGAAGCTATGTGAGTTAACATGGTTTCTTGGCCTCCTGGCCTGTCTCATTTACTGCTTTTTGACATTCTGGGAATTCTATGGAGACAGCTCCTTTTATAGGGGGCCGGGAGGAGTTACAGCTCTGGATCTTGCAGTGACTGCGCCACCTGGAGGCGGTTAACCCAACTGTCATTACTTCTGGAACGGCCTAGACTGGATGTATACAAAAACAATTCTACAGGTGAGTATCACAGAATTGTATTTTCTACTTACAGTCCATTCCTTTTCTTACGATCGTCTCTGTTTTATCACGCTAAATCCTTGTCCATGCTTAGCATCCCCAACTAGCTGAAGGCTGGTTAACCAAACTGGTTGACAAATCTCTATGAATCTTGCCTAGGCTGGTTACTCCTGTATGTGGCACATCCGAAGCTGATGGATGGAAGGTGAAAAAGCCTCAGTGTGTCTTCACCACCCATGTCCTGCTGGGTTTTGCTGAAAAAAAGCTAGTGGAAGAGAGCTTTTTGACCCTTCGCTACCCTGCACAGTATATTTAGTAAGACTGGGGAGATCCTTTCACAATTTACATATACCATTAAAGGAGCTGAGGAGGGAAATTTTAAGTATATAAATGTATGCATTACGAATGTATTTACTACTAAATTTTGTTTCATAAAAATCTGATTGTATGCATAAATTGGTGGGTACAGAGTGCCACTTATCCAAAGGCTGGCCCTGATGGTACAATGTTGTAGCTCATATTAGAATGTCTATGCACATTAGAATTATCTATGCACAAAAGATGTCTCCCGAAGAAATTATCATAAGAAATAAAGTGTTTTTATCATTATAGGATTATTTAGGATACTATAGGGTCGATTCAGAGAAACACCAAAAACTTTAGTATTTTTTCCGATCTGTGTTTTTTGGTGTAAATTTTCCGATTTCGTATGAACATTCGAGCGATTCTATAATGCATTTCAAACCGTGTGTAAGTTTTCCGTCCGTTCGTATGGCAGTTAGTGAATCAGTTGAATGTCAGTTTCCATCCTGACTTTTCCGTTTCCTTTCTCAGGTTTCAAAGTCGGTTTTGGATTTTGCCCTTTTTCCTTTTTTGTCTGGACGGAAATCCTTATGATCTTGCGCCTGCACACTACAAACTTAACTCATTAAAGTGCTGCCTACATATTGCGCTCACTCACTTCTTCTACAATGCTTAGCTAAATCACTTTGCACTTTCTTACATCTTCCATGTCTCACCCCTAAAACTGACCCAAACCACTGTGCGCTCAGGCGAATCTTCATTTCTGCTTTATCTTTATTTCATTCGTTTTGTGGTAACCAACCATTAATGAATGTATTTCTAAAAGTAAATCATACATTTTTTTTTTTTTTTTATTTTGAACTGGCATTTTTTACTTGCATTTTTTAATTAAAATTTTTGGTTTCAAATGGTACAACTTTAAATTTTTTGTGTTGTTACCCACACCCTGTACATACAGATTGCTCTCCAAATTTTTAAAACACCCAGCATCTTCTGCATGTTATGAGCCTTGAAACAGCCAAGATGGCGGGTCAGGTAATATAAGGCAGCCTGCAAACAGAAAGGGCCTTGTGACTGTGTTGCTCTGCATTCTGGGATTTCTGACCTTTCAAGGCCCCCAGCTCTGCTGTCTCTGAGCAAAACACAGCTGTAACCCGCACCCTGCACTTTATCCCACTCTCCTCTCCTCAGTAAGTGTGATGCATCTGACCAAAGATAAGATAAAATAATTACACAAAGCAAAGGTTGCCAACTACAACAATAAATCCAAAAACAAATTAAGATTCAAGTACAACAACAATCCAAAAAAAAAAAAATAACAAAGGATATAAGTTTAAAAATAAATCGCAATTATATGGATGTGTGGCAAAATAAAGGTTTACATGCAAAGGACTAATTAAGGTCCACATTAAAATGCTTTTATAAGGCATACATGAAATGTATTGATTCAGGTATGCATTGCTATACAATTTATGGCCTCGGCCATGCTGATACATGCAGTTCATTGGAGCTGAAGGCGCGCAGACTCCTCCACATAGCCACAAAACATGTTCTACAATAGCAAATCCGAGTCCTCAAAGGTGTCGGAAGTGGATTTTCTATTAAACGGATTTTTAGGGTGGGAATCAGCTCTCTGAATCACATGGAAACACATCCAATTAACGGAAGTTTTAGGAACGAACGGAAAAATTACAATTTGGTTGGGAACATTTCCGATTTGGTTGTAAAACTTCCGATTTTGTTAGTAAAACTTACGATGATCGTAAGAGCATATATGAATTCGTTCGAACGTTCGCGCGAGTCGGAAATGGCCAAAAATAAAGGAAAAAATGACTAACACCCACCCAAACTTCCGATTCCCGATCCGAAATCAATTAACTTTTGCATTTAGAATCGACCCTAATATGTTTTATAACGGGAGCTTTTTTTCTGGGGAAATATTGCTTTACAAATATTTTTTTTTCTGATAATTTTTCTTATGCTTTAGTGTAACAGGACTAAATCAAGCAGGGGTGCTTAAAGTGCAATACTACAATATATTTTTGTTTGCTGGCTTAGTTGTGAATGTGTGATACATTGAATGCCAGTGAGGAGTGGTGGGGCCCCTTAGGGATAGTGTTGATCATGTTGTTTATTTTAGCTTAAGTATTAAAGATGTGCAGTGTGTGTTTTATTGACATGTTTGGGATATATTTAAGTAAAGTTTTATAACTTTTTACAGCATTTTGGCCCATTTTCTTTTTCTATTTGTTTATGTGCCATTTTTTTATGTTGTATCAGATAAAACAATGTTTTAGACTACATTTACTACAGAAACTATAGTAAATGTTTGTTAATTGATTACATGAGTGCATTTTACATTTCTGGTTTCCATTTTCTATAATCCAGAGGCTTTGTTTAAGTCCTAAAAGCAGTGTTAAAGTTAAACATTCTCATCTAATACCTTGCTAGGTCTTATATGCTATATGCTCCAACACTTTGTACTAAGTGATGTGAATGGAGTGGATTAAAATCGTACTCTTCTAAATTCAAAGCAGACCAAGAAAATAGTTCCAGGAGTCACAAAAACAAAGCTTTTCTATTTTATATTGAGCAGATTTCTTTTATCGGTGATGAACTGAACTTTAGTGTGAGCTCAACTTCCTATTAGGTCACCTGGATAGGATTTGTGGTGGTCTTGCACAAAAGAGAGATACAGAGTGTGAAGCACTGGAGCGAAAGAACATTGGCGGGGAGGCTGATTCATTAATAGCGCCAGGTAGCGCCAGATGAGCGACTGTAGCGTGATTTTTGCAGCGCCAGCCAGTATTCGCTGTGCTTGGCTGGCGTTAGCTTGTTGCCAGCGACTCAGTCGGTGTGCGGTAATGTTGAATACGGGCTTAGGGGTCGCTGTTTCACAGGTTCAGCGTTGTATGTGAGCGCCTGACAACGAATGGCCAGAGCGAACGGCTAGCTTCATATTCATTAACAAATCACGCTCCGAATTTGCTGTCGCTGTCCATTCCTTGTTTAAACCCCAGAGCGCTGGCGGCGATGGGTGTTAACTAGTTTTTAACCCCTAAACAACCATATTTTTTGATTGTAACATTATACATGTTTTTAGAATCATTTTGTAATATGAATACATTAATATCAGACCTGTTAGATCAATTCTGCACACATTTTTTTTTTAAATTTTTTTTACTTAAAAATAAATCCTAACATTGCAGAAGTGGTCTCCGAATTTTTGACATTAAAAAAAAAAAAAAAAAAAATTAATACCAATTAATTATGATTAATTATAGATTGCTCCATTGAAATGCATTGGACATCGCCAGGGAGCGACAGCTCATACCTGGCGCTGTGAAGGAATTTGCAGCGGCGCTGTTTGGTCCAGGCGGCTTCATGATGAATGCCGCGCTAGCCGTCGCTCTCGCCGGCGCTAGCCTCATTTTGCTTGATAAATGCGTCATTGTGACCGCCGCCGAGCGTACTTGAGTCGGTAGCCGCCGATAGCTGGCGGTACCTGGCGCTCGTCAGACACTACCTGGCGCTAGCCCGTGATAAATAAGGCCCTAAAAGTTGGCTGAGGGTGTGCAAAGTTGGTTGCTTCAATGAAAACACCTCAAGTTCTATATATTTCATTGTTACAGCCAGGTGATATGAGTCCAGATATACTTTCAAGGAAACTGCCTGAGCCTTACTCAGTAGTTCACACCTAACTGCAGCATAAAGGTTCGTTTTGAGATTTTCAAATGGGGGATAAGGGAACAAATCTAATTTTGTTTTTGCTGTGACCTTGTTGCAAATATGGGTCTTACTCTCAATTTGGTCACTAGCGACAGGAAGTTAGTTTGACAAAATATTTTAGTTTTATTTGGGTCGAACAATGAGGAATTTTGAGTGCCCTGTGCTGTTCCCCATTTTTATTTTCCTCTTTTATGTTAGTCAATGCAGATACAAAGTAATGTAAAGTCTACACAATTATGTCAGAAACAAAACTACATAACTTTTCCCAACTCTATCTAGAACTATGAAGAACTAGCTGGAGTTGGGCTTTTAAGACATTCTGCAGGCAGTAAAAAATAAATGCTATTCTTTCACAGGGGACATCGCTGATAGTCTGGTGCTCAGACACGCACCCAATTAACTGATTGACTAATCACAGTCCCGTGCTGCCATCATCCAGCCGCTCTTGTCCTTTTAACATGGACAGCCCTGCGCGTTTCATCACAGTAACTATGGAGTGGTTCATCAGGTGTTGAATGGACACAACTGACTTTAAGATGGCGAGTGGTGCGGGACTGGATAAGGGCTCCAGTAAGTGTGTGGTGCAATATTAGTGATGGCCTCCAGGGATGGGGGGGGTTTAAAGGTGAGTACAGTATAGTTTTTTTTGTTTGTTTTTTAGAATGTCTGTAGAATGTCTTTAACTACTTACTGCCCTGTGCCTTCTGTCTATGTCCAGCATTTAACCGGTAAATATGCATTTTTGCTGGCTTCTGTCTGTACTGAAAGGGTGCATAGGGTGCAGTCTTACAGCAAGTTTCTACAATATCATATTTGCCAGTCTATCTATGTACTGAGTACAGACAGAAGTGCAATGGTTATGGAGAAAAAGGAAATCTGCACTTATTCTGCATATGCTTGTTTAGTTCCAGCTATCTAAAATTAGTTACATCTACAGACCCAACTTTTTTCATTCCATATCAGAGATTCAAGATAGACAATCTCTTTACACTATGAAATGCCTTGTCCCTACATTATTTTATGATGAAATTAGACATACAGAGTGCATACTTACACATTCCCATTTTCAAAATGATCAGAGATCTCTTTGCTTTGCAAATTAGTTGCAGCAAGGTGGTTCACTGGCAGCTCCAAGCCTCCTCTTCAGGCGGTAACAATTATGCCATATTTGGTTAAAGGCCGCTGTTCCCAGCCGATGCTAGGGGTCACAGCCGCAGCGGCTTCAATAAGCCGTGTGCTGCCCTGACCCGCCGGCTTGGAGGGAGCGCAGGGATATCACTGCCTAGCTCCCTGCTGCAGATAGGCGCGGCCGCAGATAGACCAAAACCCGGGATTTTCATCCTGATTTGGGATGCCCTGCTTTGTGAAACCCCCCAGGTACCCACCTTTATAGGGGGCCTATTCTTGGTGGTTCCCCAACATCTCTGAGGCTGAGGCATGCTCCTGCATCCAGCCCCTCAGATAAACTGAGCATGGGAGCACACCACAGACTGCAGGGAGGCCAGGGATATGCAGAGACCCATGAATGGCATGGGATCCCGGAAAGGTATTTGTGGGGGTTCCTGGGTTTCACACATCAGAACATCCCTAATAGGGATGCACCAGGTATTGTAAGTTGCCCATTAGTATTGTAAGTGATATTTTAGACCCCATGGCTGCGAATCTTCCTCTTTAAAGTGGACCAATCACTACCGGAAGGCCCTGGAGTCTAAAAGTCTCCCCTGCTGATGTCCAAACGCAAGGTGGCGTGCACTCGACGCTGAATCCAAAACAACAGCTTTATACTCTACATTAGTATATATAGCATAAAGCACTGTTTGGATAAGCGCATGCACTGTGGGAACAGCGAAAAAGTGACTGGAGTGGGAGAGCTCAGGGCATCACGATGCCTGGAGGGCAAGCATAGTGAAAATCCTGGTGATTGGTCCACTTTAAAGTGGAACAAAACCCGCAATGCCCCCTGGGTGAACCCCCGCCAGAATGCCGCTATTCACTCACCTCTTCCTTGTTCCAATGATGAATGTCCGGGCTTTCATCCACTGACAGCTGTCTGCCATGACTATGTCATTCGCCAGACAGCTCTCATTGACTTTAATGGGGAGTGCACGCTGACGCATCCCCAGCAGCACCAGCTCCTGGCTATATGAATGGCTAGGGCGGGAGCAAGCACAAGCCACCGGGGGGATGTGCCAGCATGAGCTCTCCATTAAAGTCAATGAGAGCCCAGGCAGATGCCCCGCATTGGACGAGAGCCTGCACATGCGCCATTCGAACAAGGCAAAACAAACTCCTAATCCGGCCAAATCCCTATCCATGTGCCATCCCACTGTGTAAAACCTTTATGGATCACCTGTATACTCACCTTGCCTGTAGTCCCACAGCTCATCCCCGGTTTATCACAGTTGGTGTTCAGCTGGGAGCTCAGCCAGACAACCTGGGTGCAGGACCACACACATCAGGCAGAGGGAAACTGGGGATGCTGTTCACTCCTCGCTCTCTATGCCATGCTCTGTGGGCAAATAGAATTCTATGCCCTGCATTAAAGTGGACCAAAAGCGGCTATGAAGTCGATTAGACTCCAGGGCCACCTGGTTCTCTCTCCTTGGGGCCCCCGTTTAATGATTTGTGAATATCTGGCATGGGCATGCCCCCAGCTAGAGGCTAACAGGGATGCGGCCATCGGTGCACTCGCCTTCATCGGGACGATGAGACCTCTTGACAGCTGAGCAAAGCAGAATGGAACCAAGTACACTGACTGCCTGCGCATGCGCCGTTGCATTAACAGTCATGTAAGTTTTACAGGCAAACCGGGGGGTTTCACATAGTGGGTCATCCCAAATTGAGTACCAAAACTCAGGATATTTAAAATCCCGGGTTTTGGGGCTCTTTAAAGTGGACCAAAACCCACAGCGATTATAGATCTTATAGATTCCTGGGCTGATCAATTCCCTCCCCCAGGGGCATCCAAAACTGGATGCCCCACTGTGTAAAACCCCCCAGGTTGCCCATAAACTCACCTTCTTTCCCGGTCCAACAGCGCATGCGCGATCCGCATCCCCGCTATCCCTCTAGCAGGGCACGTGCCAGCACCAGGCATTTATGAATGGCTGCTGCGGGCACACTCCCTGTTAGAGGGAAGCAGGGGATGCGGGCGTCAGCGTGCTGATTGGACGAGAGGCTGCGCATGCCCCGTAGGACCAGGATGAGTGAGTTGGTTTCGGCGACCTGCGGGGTTTCACACAGCGGGCTTCCCCCAAATGGGGTCCCCCAAGGGCAAGGTCCAAAGCCCAGGATAGACAAAATCTAGGGTTTTGGTCCATTTTAATATGTGTAGTGAGTATACCGGTCATCCAATGGGGATTCACAGACCCCACACAAGTGAGGTGACACAAGGGGCCCGCTGGGACTCTGGAGCTGGCCCTGGATGCAACAGAAACCTTTAATGTGGTTTGGAAATGTAAGTACATCAGGCCTATATGGGGTGACCAAACTAACCCAGTTACAGATATCTGCATGCTAATGATGACACTCAGGACAACACTCACATTCACATATCAATGGATCTACAGAGCAAAGCCAAAATTAAGAACTGTTAATCTACAAACTACCCAAATAAATGGCTACAATAACAACAGATGTAAAGCATTGCAAAGCAACACTGCCAAAAGGGCACCTAAACCACCATCACCAAAAAATTATGCACCGAACCAATGCAAAGTGCAAAATTAAACATAATTAAACATTAGCTATGACATGTACTATTTCACATTAATTAGAAAGTCCAGAAACACAAAGCAAAAAATAAAAAACAGAACAAGGGCAACAAGGGATCATACTGCTCTGCTACAAATTAGGAAGCAGTAGAAAAAAATTTCACACACAGCATTTGGGAATGGAAAATTTGTGCACTTTTTCACTGAGTTTTCCAGTTGTAAAGTGATTTTCAACTGCACATGAAAAAAATTCACCCGCAAATTCGCACACACTAATTTAATTCAACTGCCTTCGTGAATCGCTCCTAAGTTTGAAAAATTCTCGCATGCAAATTTATTTTCCAAGCGCTAATTTTTTTTTTCTACCTTTAGTGAATCAAGGCCATTGTCTTCAATAGTTTTATTAATATGTCCAACTGAAAAAATCATTATGTTAATGCCAAAAATAAATTTCAGCCTATACATTTTAGGGATCAGGTGGGAATATGTTTGGTCCCAAATGCAGTGCAAGCTAACTTTATTCGTAACAGACGTGAGAGTTGAGCGCATTACAGTGCAGAAATGAGCTGACAGATCTAGGAGTTAAGCTGAGGGGATTCCAGCAATGGATTTGTGCAGCTGTAGTGACTATACAAGAACATTTCTGGAAAATTACTGTTATGACATGTATGTGCTTCACTGACTCACAAACGAGGTCCTTGTGAGAAGCCTTCGCGTACTTTGACGTACGGTGAGCTATAGTTCTATATTAACCTCTATATGGATGAACACAATATAAGCATTGTTCTTTTTTCAGTCTTTATGCAGCTGTTTTTTTTTAATAATTAATACATTTTTGATGAATACCTATTAACCCTGCTGTATCCAATAGCCACTGGATTTTCTTTTTTTTCTGTTACACTGTACTAATGTATTAATGTGAAACTATTGTCACACACGCTTGCATGTTTTCTTGTGAAGGCTCACAGTCCATCCAGCTGATCTAGTATTTTTGTTTTTTTTTCCCTATGTTCGCAAATGTGTGGTTTCACTACCTGCAATCTGCTATTGGCAACTGTACACCAAGATCATCATGAAGAGAAAAGCGAGTCCTTTGCACATAGAACACTGCTGCTGGGCATGTGTAAGGTTTAGTTAGGATCCTCACCTCAGCAGTGGCCATAACAGCAGGGCTCACTTCTCTCTTCTTTGATGATCTTGGTGTACAGTTGCAAATTCCAACATATTGTAGGTAGTGAAAAGTGCTGCTTAATAACACACTTTTGCTAACATAAGAAAAAAAATTAAAAAACTAGATCAGCTCAGCGTCTTGAGCACATCCTTTTGACACCATAAAATATACACTTTCAAAAATTCCATGTCCTTTATAAAAGCATAAATGTCTGATGTCCCTATGTACGTTTTATGACCATACAGTTTTTGTCACAAAAAATAAATTAATGAACACATACCATGCCCAGTATTTCCTCTTTTAGTGGTGTTTTCAGTTTGTCCTGTAATATACTAAACACATTTGCCTCTCCCTGGAGCATCCCAATTTTGGATCCCCAAGCTTTCAGCATTTCTTATTTTTTGGACATTTATGGCCATTGTATGCTTGCGCTCATGCAGGAATTTTTTTCTCCACATCTCTATGCAGTGTTGCCTGTAGCGGTGAGCTGCCCTGGCAACAGCCCCTGGGGAGCAGTTGGAAGGCAAGAAGCACTTCAATCATGTACCGGCCAAGAATAAAACCTGGTCACAGGCTGATCCTTAACCACTAGGCCATGACTTCTCCCTAATTTCCCAAGGTAACCCCTCTTTCATTCATGGCACATGGCCACATCCTCTGCATCTCTGGGCTAAGGTGTGCTCTGGTGCCCAGCGATTTAGTTATGCTGGGGGAAGCAGCGTGCAACAGACTACAGGGAGGGCATGCTAAGTCACCCAGAAAATTTGAGATCAGAAATTGAGGTCAGGGATTTCAAATTTGCCGGATGGGCATGGGTAAGGTGGCTAAAAATGGTTAATTGGAAAACCGAGCCACCAACGAGTAAGAAGGATTTCTCCAGGTATCTAAGAGGCCGATTCATCAATAGCGCCAGGTAGCGACAGATGAGCGACTGTAGCGTGATTTTTTCAGCGCCAGCCAGTATTCGCTGTGCTTGGCCGGCATTAGCTTGATGACAGCGACTCAGTCGGTGTGCGGTAATGTTGAATACGGGCTGGGGAGTCGCTGTTTCACAGGTCCAGCGTTGTATGTGAGCGCCTGACAACGAATGGCCAGAGCGAACGGCTAGCTTCATATTCATCAAAAAATCACGCTCCGAATGTGCTGTCGCTGTCCATTCCTTGTTTAAACCCCAGAGCGCTGGCGGCGATCTGTATTAACTAGTTTTTAACCCCTAAACAACCATATTTTTTGAATGTAACATTATACATGTTTTTAGAATCATCCCGTTATATGAATACATTAATCTCAGACCTGTAAGATCAATTCTGCACATTTTTTTTTTTTTTTTTTTTGGACTTAAAAATAAATCCTAACATTGCAGAAGTGGTCTCCGATTTTTTGACATTAAAAAAATAAAAAAAAAAAATTATTACCAATTAATCATGAATTATTATAGATTGCTCCATTGAAATGCATTGGACATCGCCAGGGAGCGACAGCTCATACCTGGCGCTGTGAGGGAATTTGCAGCGGCGCTGTTCGGTCCAGGCGGCTTCATGATGAATGCCGCGCTAGCCGTCGCTCTCGCCGGCGCTAGCCTCATTTTGCTTGATAAATGCGTCATTGTGACCGCCGCGGGCGTACTTGAGTCGGTAGTTGCCGCTACCTGGCGCTCGTCAGACACTACCTGGCGCTATCGCTTGATGAATAAGGGCCCAAGTTGGGGAGGGGGCTACATTTATGGCTGTCATACTGATATCTGGGATTGAAATCTGCCCTGTCTTTATCATACAACAGTTCTACTCCCTGGCCATGTGGGGCCATGTTTCTACCCTACAGAAAATCCCTCATTGGTGGGAGTTGGGCAGACAGTTGCCTTTAGCCTTGAATCTAGAGGATTAAAAAACTCTTGATACAACCTTCTTTTAAACTGTATAGTGTGAGAAAAGGTGTTTTACCTTGTCAGGTTTTTATTTCTGTCTCTGTCACTGTTAAAGTGATATTTCAGGAAAAAGCAATTGTTAGCCCATTGTGTAAGGCTATGTTTGTCTCTGTTAGAATTTCTGAAGCATGTGGGTGTCGCACTTGGATCTGGCTTTGGTCCAGGATGGGTACTTGTTGGTGCTGGGGGGGGGGGAGGAAGGGTTTAGCTGGGCTTGAATGGTAGCTGTGAGAGTGCCATTCAAGCTATCAACATAGAGGGAGGCGTGGTCTGGACTAGCTCTTTGAGCTAGTATTGGTGGCCCACATCAGTGGGGTGGTGCTGGAGAAACAAATGAGGAAATGTCCTCATTCATGGTGGCGAGGTGAAAGGAGGCACAGTGCTGTAGGAACACTTGGCAAGGTAAGCTGCTGTTTATTTTATTTAACCTTTTGCATGAAAAATCCCCTTAATGAGAGTTCAGTTCACATTCTGGCCTCCAATGGCCCCCATGCTTCAGAGCTCGGAGCTGCAGAGTCCAGGCTATCACAGCAACTAATAAAGAGTGCCCCTAGTCCATTGGGAGCGATTGCCCACCGCAGAATGCCAACTTTGATCTTGGCATTTTTGAGAGAGTTTTCTATGTAAAACATTATGGCCATATGACTCATTTTAGTTCAACAACACAGCTGTACCTGCTAGGAGAGGTAATCCAAGTGCTGCCATGGGGGGAGCTCCTTCATCATTATGATGATGATATTTTGACGTCCCACCCTGCATATCAGAGCATTTAGCTAGAGGCGACAGAACCGCCAGCAGCTTACAACTGATTGATGTAATTGCATCTGGTTTTTAATTCATTGGGATTGGGCTTTAATAGCTGTCAACCTATGATACCTACCAGCAGCCTCAGTAGCTATATTTTCTACTAACACTGCGTTGAAAGCAGCTTAGCACTGAAACGAAGACTTTTCACTGTCTACTTTTAATCATTGATGTCACTTTAGTGTCGGCTATTGCAGTAGTGGTTTACTTTGAAGGGCCATTGTGACCTTTTGAAGGCTGATCAGCTAATCATATGAGAATAAAGCCAATAAAGTCAATGCAGGTCCCAACATTAAGACCATTTCAGAATTAATTTGAGACTGTTATTCAAAAACCATAAAAATCAAGATGAGAGAATTTTCATGTAAGCCTCACTATTGGTAGGTAAGTCAATATTATAAAGCATGCCAGAAAGTGAGAGCTACTTAAAGAGGCCAATAGAGGTGGAGCCACTAAAGTCCCATGCTTACCAGGTTCTGAAACTATAAGGTGTTTTCACTGGAGAAGTGAGAGGAGACTGGGATATGGGAACACCCTGGGTAATCCAACTGGAAAAACTGGGTCCTGGGTGCAGCAACACAGATAGAATAGCCTGGAGCAGAGTCCACTGGCGGGTGGTAAAAGGACAAGGACAAAGTCCCAGAAGGGGTCAAAGGACTGGCAGCTTGAGGGCTCCTCAGGCTCATACACCTTTGGCCAACAACCCTAAAAGTGTGTTCAGATACTAGGGGCTGGGGGAGAGCAATCACTGCCACTGGACCAGGTAAAGGTATCCACCTACTACTTCCTCTTTTGTGTTAAGTTCTATGAAATTAAGGAAGCCCTCAACCCCCCCCCCCCCCCCCCCCAGCAGCACTTGATCAAATCTGGTCATCCACAGGTCGTCAACCTCAGATGATACTTTTGTTCCCAGCAGTACTGTACTTAATTAACCTGTATGTATAAAATTGTATTGGCAATTACTATTAATCTCTGCTTAAGTGTAACTAGCAAATATGTCATTTAGCTTTAATGGCCTCTTTTAGTCCTCTTAAATGTGACACATTAATAATGGTGATGAAGGCACCTGCCAGCCTGTCACATGCCACAGTCCGTTTCCGTAGTCGTCACCTAAACTCTATGACATCCATGACTGTAGATATGTTTTGATAGATTTTTCCTTTCCTGAGTCCTTTGTGAAACATTTTTTTTAAGTGGTGCATTATTAGCTGCAGAATAGCTGTACTGCCAGATCAATACGTTTTTTATATTGTACAATAATGAAATTGTGAAGGTTAAAACTATAGAATTCCATTAAGAACCAGGAAACAGTTTAGTGACGTCATTCCATGACTGTTCAGCCTTTACAAAGCCTGAACAAAAAATGTAGTCAGCAAGGAAAGATACCAACAATAATTAAAGGACATCGGTGGGTAAAAATATAATAACATATACTGCATGATTACTCTATCTTTTGCACTTTTATTTCATCCTGTTCTTATGTATCTACTTTTTTTTTCGTCCCTTATACCTGTTTCTTGTCTTCACTCTCCCTTGGCCACCTTTTTTTCAGAATGGTACAGTAATTTAAGACTATGTTCACAGTGTGCAGTTTGCACTGCAGTACAATATAGAGTTTCCCTGCCCGTGTCTATGTATTGGCCTTTTTCACACTTTCATAACCAAACACTGCATGGAAGACTTTTTGCCAGTCACAGCACAAACTCTCCCATGGAATTAAAGGGTCTATACACTCACATGAGCAGGGACAGAAACTTGCAAGTGCGGAGCACTGCATCACACACTGTGCAACATCACAGTGTGAACCTAGGTTCCAAACTCTGTATGGTTCTCAAACTACCTGTAATGCCCTGCTAATCGCTGGCCATCGTTCAGCTTGTAACTACTAATCTTTTAGTTTGACTATGATCAAGCCCCCATTCAGAGGGAGACACAGCATGCCTAACCTTAGATGGTTGCCAACAGGACTTAAAAAAAGCATGAAGGCCAACATGAAACTGGAGGAAACTGAAACTGACATTCCACAGGGATGGTCTGGAGAAAGTGGGACATTAAGCAAGTCAGTCTTTCAAGCATCATCAGATCTGGGGCAACAGGCAAAAGTCTGACCAAGGCTCAGGGGTCAGTAAGAGGTAGCAAAGTATTCAAAGGGCAAGGCAGACTCAAGATAGCCTAGGTCAGTCCAGGCAGAAAAGAGGCAGTGATCAGTCAAATATATACCTTAATAACTTAAACCTATTGGGGCAGTGAGAACTTGGAAAAGTCTTACATTATTTTGTCTGTCCAATCATGAGGGGGCAGGATGTCAGAGATGGCAACTGTCCACTATAATAACTGGGTTTATTAGCCCTGTAACAAACTTGAAGACCGAAACCTAGGATTTTCACCTTCACAATGCCCCTGCAATAGACTGCGACCTGGTCCCCAAATTTTTCTAGGGCTGGCTGGACAGGGTTATGTTCCTCTAAGGGTCAGTAGCTTACCAGCAAACTAAGAGCTCTTTGGTCTAGCTAACCCCCACTGGCTGTACCACACCATCAGGTGATACCAAGGCTGCCAAAAGGCATAAGCACCTACAAGTGGCCATACAACAGGAATGCAAGTTGTATTGCTAGAAGCAAAGCCTACAGTGGTGCACTGCCAGCCCTGCCAGAACACCACAAGGAATTGGCAGTGAGGTAAGTCAAAACTTACAACACCCTCAGGCACCAGCATGCTATTATGTTGATTAATGATTGAAGAATCACAAGCAGAATCCAGCAATGCTATATCCATTCAGATCAGTGTAGAGATAGAGTTGGCCATAGGAGAATGCATGCTTCAAAAATTGGAACCTTTAAAGTTGAGGATCACAAACAGGAGGATACAGTTGAAGAAACATTTTGAGGGGCGATCAAATACAGTATATTATCTGTTTTCACTTGCACGAAGCGGAAAATGCATAGGGTGTGTGAGTAATGGTGTAAACGCAGGCCACACAGCAGTCTCTAAAGTTTACTTTATTACTCCACAAGAATAAGGTTCCACCGGGACTTCAGTATATCCCCAACAGCACACAGCTTACCTAACTGTCCAGGTCAGCTGCAGCTCAGGCTTTATTTGCTTTCTATGCTCACATGGATAATCTCTCAAACTCAGATCTCACGGGCTCCTAATGAATTCAGTGGGAAGGATCTGTCCTGAGGCATCAACCTCCCAGAGTGATATAATAATATTATCTATATGACCTTGAGAAAGTGCCAGGTGGGCACGGAACGCGTGGGTGAGGATCCATCCTGCAGGGGTGAGCAGGTGTATCACACTGAGGTGCAGGTCGGTTTGTCGGCCTGGCATTATATTTGCACATATAGTGCACATTTTTACTCAGCACTTAGCACCTTATTCTTTCATTGCACCACAGCACTTTGGTCTTAGGATATGTTGAATTTTCTAGAGATTTCTTTTCATTATGTGTACATATATATATTTTTTAGGTAGGTAGTATTTTTATAGGGTCACTCCTGCTGGATGATAATTATATGTTTGTAGATTTTAAATGTAGGTGATTGTCTTTGTATGTTGTATGTGGATGTTTTTTATAGCTATGGATTAATACATTTATTTTTGATGAACTATTAATGTCTTCTATGGTTAGCAGATAGTTGGTGCCCTTAAGTACCTGTTCCCTTTGGGTGGTTTACTGGTACCACCGATTTTGTTTGCTTATTGGTACATATTGGGGGTATTTTTGTGGTACAGCAGGTCTACTTTAACATTATCTTTTTGGGTGGTGCTGGACAAATAGCACTTTTTGTGCAAGTGTTTATCTATATGACCTTGCTTTGAAGTTTTTCCATGTGTAAATTCCGGTGGCAAATTTATAACACTGCCATCAGATGTGCGGTATGAGAAATGTGTTTCACATTATGCACCCAAAGTTGTCAACCATTTACACACAAAGCAGGCAATCCAGTTATTCGTATTCCCCATGTGCATTACCACAAGCAGTTTACATCATAAAATAAGGATTGTAATCTCATTAAAAAGAATTGCAGGGGGAGGTTTAGGTCTCCTTTTCGATGGTCCATGAGCACTTATACCCCCACATACCCAGACATTCCCTCTGCCCCTATACATACATGGAATTCGTTTTGGCAGGTAGGCTCGGTACATTTTGGTGAAGCAAGGGAGAACTCCAACAATGAGAACAAGGACATTGAGACTGGAGAATACCTTGAAGAATCAATTTGAGTAAACTTCCAGGATAGGAAGAGAGTAGTGTTTTTTGGGGGAAGTGTGTAGAAAGCCAATCAAGATATGCAACCTAAGTTATGGGTAATTTAGTCAGTGGGCCATCACAAAAAAACAAGCTCGGGGCACCCGGAAATGGAGCCCTGCGATTAGCCGATTACACAACCCCAACTGATGTGAATTCCCGGAGGCCAATAGCAGGGCTCAAGGATAACGGACATTCTTAGAGGGTGATGTGCAGGTGCGCTCCAGCATTCTGGATGCACCTCCAAGCTTATTTTATTGCACTGGACCATGGACCAACGCCCTTTAGGCAAGGGTGTTCTATAAGAAGTCTTGTAACAAGTTAATTATTACTCACTTGAGGAACCCATTGAAGTATGGGTTAATAATCAGTTTTCTTGAAAAGATGCATCAGCAAAACTGCTGGTTTTGCTTCTTTAAAAGAACGCTGGGTAAAGCAAAAGGGGCTGGAATGAGCTACCTGGGCTGAATAAAAGCACTTTCTCATTTGAGTCCATATAGAAAGGTGATGTTCCTCAGTGGTAATGTTACTGTACTTGTTTTTCTTGTGTTTTTATATATTAATTTTTAAACAATGTTGGCTTGTTTCCATCTCGAGCTATACATCTATATGCTCTTATCTCTTTAAAACAATATACGAACCTACATTAGTAACCCTGCCTTGTGCAGTAACCAAATATTGGGTGTGGCTTGGGCACTAGCAAAACACCTGACCAGACAGTAATTTATTCTAAGGTGCCACTTGAAGGCGATCTAAATCAGGGAATTAGGTATTAGGTCCATAGGGTTACTGATCAGGCAGAGGCAGGGTATGCAAGTGTATGGTAGGTATATTATTTATCATTATCTGGCCAATTCAATTAAAACAGCAATGGCCCAAGGTTAAGTAAAGGACTAGGCTATCAAATCACACCACCCCTGCCCCATCAGACACCCATTAGTATGCAGATTTCAAGTGAGTCCCCCTCTCGGTCCCTAGAATTACATATGCAGTGTGCACATGGACCCCCCTTAAATCTCTAACATAAACGTGCAAAGTGCACATACTCTGCTCTCCCCTCATGGACGGATCCTTCTTTAGCCCTCCAAAAATAAATATGCAGCCATTAGCACTGTTACATTTAAATGCCTTCCACAAGCATATCAGTGATCACCCACAGCATCTGGATCTCTCTCACTGCCCTCCAAAGAGGGGGTAGATCCAATGTTTTAACTGGACATATCGAAGGAACTCCAATACCTGAGTCTGGTTATGCTCACAATATATCGTCAATAATTTTTATGGTTTTCCTTTCAAGCTCAGAACTGTGTCCCAGTTCACCTTTTCTTACTTCTCACCTCTTATGGAAGTCAATGAAATAATATAGGTAAGTATCATTTGACCTCTCCCTGTGAACCCTGTCATTGAGCCACAGAACTATAGGGGAGACTTGAGCATGACAAGCTTGAAGACAGAGGATGCTCTAGGAAAACTAGATGGGGAGGCCGATTCATCAATAGCGCCAGGTAGCGACAGATGAGCGACTGTAGCGTGATTTTTTCAGCGCCAGCCAGTATTCGCTGTGCTTGGCCGGCGTTAGCTTGATGACAGCGACTCAGTCGGTGTGCGGTAATGTTGAATACGGGCTGGGGGGTCGCTGTTTCACAGGTCCAGCGTTGTATGTGAGCGCCTGACAACGAATGGCCAGAGCGAACGGCTAGCTTCATATTCATCAAAAAATCACGCTCCGAATGTGCTGTCGCTGTCCATTCCTTGTTTAAACCCCAGAGCGCTGGCGGCGATCTGTATTAACTAGTTTTTAACCCCTAAACAACCATATTTTTTGAATGTAACATTATACATGTTTTTAGAATCATTTTGTTATATGAATACATTAATCTCAGACCTGTTAGATCAGTTCTGCACATATTTTTTTTTTTTTTGACTTAAAAATAAATCCTAACATTGCAGAAGTGTTCTCCGATTTTTTGACATTAAAAAATTAAAAAAAAAATTATTACCAATTAATCATGAATTATTATAGATTGCTCCATTGAAATGCATTGGACATCGCCATGGAGCGACAGCTCATACCTGGCGCTGTGAGGGAATTTGCAGCGGCGCTGTTCGGTCCAGGCGGCTTCATGATGAATGCCGCGCTAGCCGTCGCTCTCGCCGGCGCTAGCCTCATTTTGCTTGATAAATACGTCATTGTGACCGCCGCCGGGCGTACTTGAGTCGGTAGTCGCCGTTAGCTGCCGCTACCTGGCGCTCGTCAGACACTACCTGGCGCTATCGCTTGATGAATAAGGGCCTGAGATTTGGTTCGGGGCAGGATCAATATGGACAATTTTGAAAATATAGCCTTTTACTTATTTATGTTGATACTGCGTCATCTAACCACCATCATTAATCTCACCATAGGTTTTCAAATAACTTCCAGCCTGATCACTTTATTAAGTCAAAAAAAAGCCAGGTTAGCCCCAAAGAGGAGGAGATGTGGGCTTTGCTATTTAACCACAGCTCCAAAACCGTAGACCTCAAGGGTTGTGTGTGTAGGCTTGTCTTCAGTTACACAAATGCACTAGGGTTGGGAAGTGCTGTCTGAGAAAAGGATCCTTCTGAGGCCCTAAAATGTTCTATGTAATGCTATTTAGAAACTTTCAACAATGTATTGAGGACAAACTTCTGCAAAACAGACAATTGTAAAACTCCAACTAAGATTTCAGTGCAACTGTATGTCACTCTTTGGACACAGTCTGGTTGTAATTATACTACGGGACCACAGTCATACAAGTACCTGCACCTTCACCAGTGAGTCCTTGGCTGTGATCCTCTAATTCCTTCACAGGTCATTAACTAATCACCTGGGTCATTGGTGATGATTCTATAGCCTGTCCACAGTCTTGTGTCAGCCCCCTGTCCTGCATAGGCTTTCAGTTCTTCCCTGTTCTGTACAGCCCCCCTGCACAGAACTAGCTTCAAAGAGTCTATAGTCCTCCCTAAATAGTCTCTTTCCTCCTAGCTTTTCTTCAATGGGCCATTAGCATAGGTCTCACAATGCTCCATGCTCTTCTAGAAGGCTTTCTAAACACTAGTACCTACTTAAATATTTAACTATTATTTTTGTTTAACACAGCCTCTTCAAGCTACTCCGACAGTCTAAGGTATCTACTTAAGAGGAGCATTTCCTGTGGTCTATGTGCTACTCACCTCTCTGGTCTGTCTCACTCAGTCTAGGAATGGCAGCACTCCGATCCACTTAAATATGTTGCATTAAATCCAAAAAGTTACAAAACACATAGCCCATACATGTGCATAGATTAGTCCATGTTTGTATATTACTGAGGAAAGGGCAGGCACGATCCTGCACTATAAGGTAGAGTGCCCCTTGAGCCTTAGGCTCTTGGGGCTGCTAAGGATCACTCCACTGGCCGCAGCACACAGCCCCGTGGGTTTTCGGAGCACATTGCCTCGATTGTATTGATTGGAGTGTAAGCGGCGGGTATGTAAGCTGTATCCTGCAAGTGACAGGGGTATGAGCGAGACCCACTTGCATGGTGAAATGGTGAGTTATTTTAATACTGGTTAGCCTGGGAAGGGGTACTATTTACACCTATTGGCATACTATATGTCCTAATTCATTTTTGTAACGAATTATGGTTTTGTTTATGTCAGTTCACGGGTCAGTGATGTCATGATGTCAGACGGGAACCGGCAGCACAAATGAAGGTATTTAAACCATGGTTGGTTGAGCAGCGCTCCAAAACCTTAGATTGAACATGGACTAATGTATGCACATTTAAGGACTGTGTTTTGTCACTATTTGGCTGGCCATTCTTTGGGCTTGATTTGCGGTGCCACCACTGGCCACTGAACCCAATGAAAAATATAAAGATAAAGGGCATCTGTTACAATCTCTTGGATGATGACATCCCCCGGGCTCCAACTTCCTGACACCCTTATTGAGGGAAGCAAGGCCATTAATTAATTTATAAACCCTGTCAGCTGTTTTACGGTTATAACTTTACAGCATTATAGACTATGCTTTAAGATGTTTGGCCTAGATTACCTCTTTCAATATTTACTTTTTATAACAAATAATTACTTATATGCCAATAAGAACACTGTAAAAAACCTTTTAATAATGTTTTTCTTGCAACGGAACATCTAAATAAAGATTTAAGCATAAAAGAAAATTCTGTTTTCATTAAAAACGTAGAAGCAAATCTCTGCTACTGTGATTTAATGTGCACATTCTGAAATGTATTCCTCTTTTTTCAGTTGTTATTAAATAAATTCCCCTTGCGGCGATTGTGTGGGCGGACAGGTACGCTTCTCCTGCGAGACTGGCCTGACTGTTATGTTTTAACATATCAATAAAATCAGGTATCATTACAGGAAATGAAATTCATGAATCTGTAAAGTTTGACAAGTGAACTTTGCTAATATTTGTAATTATTTGTACAATTCTTGGCCTCATCGGGAGAGTCAGATGCTAAACCGCAAGCATGTGCCAGGGCCATTTATGAACATGTGGGCCATGAAAAAGGAAAAGGGTCTTGGGTTATCACAAATGGCTATTACTATTGCCAAGCATGTGTGTTTTACTCATTAGGTTTCAAAGCCGGATTTATCACTGGGTACAAGGGGCTCCTGCCCTTGGACCTCCACCACACAGGGGGCCTCCATTACTGATGTGTGATCCTGTTTTGCAGGTTACTAGTGGTTAGGTCTGGCAGCGAACAGGTAATAGAATGCAGAGGTTTAGGTATGGGCTGCCTTGTTGCCTAGTCTCCACCTTCCCAGATGGGGGGATGTGCAGCAGCACATCCCAAACCACTGGATGAGCCCACAGAGTCTGTTCCACTGGAAGGCCCAGGACTTTCCAGCCTGACATTGGCCTATACCATATATTCCCACAGGGTCCCTTCCGGCTGCCACTCTCACAATTTTGATCACAATTGCCTTCTGACAGACATAGACAGTTACAGTTCTGGCACAGAAGGCATTTGCAATTGTTGTGCTGGCAAGCGGATAGTAGACCGGCATCATGGTCTATAACACATCGGCCATCAGCTTTGTTAGAATCCTGATGGTTAATGGCAGGCAGGGCACACAGCTCTGTTGAATGTGGCAAATGACCTGGCCAGGGCCAGAGGGGCTTCTGTCACACTTAATGCAGCCCTGTTAGTCTTCTAAGGAGCTTCTAAGGAGTAGGTAGACCTGTAGACTTCTAAGACCCAGCGAACACTATTATTCATTATAGTTAGATGAGACAATCCACATTAGGAAGAACTTGCACATGCCTAATGGTTTTCATACTAATATGGGTGGGCATTTACTGCCTGGTCTTTGCTCTTTTCTGTGTTGTTAGCTTATCCATAGTTTTCAGTATCTGTTGTTCCTGATTTCACTGTGCTGACCTGGTTTGCCTGACCGTTCTTGTTTTGATTCCTTGGCTTGACTCTTGAGTAGACCTTTACTGTGACGAGAGGCCAATCAGGACCTTTTAAGTTCTGAATTTAAAAGTACAAACCAACAAGAAATAGGATGGTAAATCCTATGTCTGCGCAGGTATGTCCGTCTGCTGTTGCACATGTGTAAAATTTTGCCAGTTGTGTAAATGCACGGAATAAAGATAATAGTGTGCATACACAGTGTTAACTATCATCCATGTGCTAGACTAAGCTGACCGGGGAAAGGATACTAATCATTTGGATTTGCCAGCTGACAAGGGAAAAGCTGACTAGTCTGGTTTGCCGGTCAGCTGTCACCAGGTCAATTAGGTAACACAGGTGTGTTTGTCTGCTGACTCTGGGCCCTTTATAAGGAAGTATGCTTCCAGAAGATTCCTATTCCATTCTGCTGTGCCATATGTGTGTTCCTGTGATTCTTGAAAGCCATGGATAGTCAAAGTCTCTGGTTCTGTTAGGCTTCAAGGAATAGATGGCAGCGTAATAGGTGGGGGGTTAGTCTGCAGCCCTGTCAAGTACCACCTGATAGGATCTCGAGTACCCCAGTAGAAACCCATGGTCTAGAGGACCATTCACATACAACATTTGTTGTCTTAAAGCAATTTTACAAAGTCTGTTCTGACATTCTCACCTCAAACCCCTGCCATGAAATATTTAGCTAAAAAGGTGGATGGTGTGTACTGTGGGGGGTTAAGCCTGGTGGCCACAGCACATGGAGCCTGTAGCTGGCACCTGAGCGGTGTGGGTTCACTTGACAGTTGCTGTCTGAAACGAGGGACCCCCCAAGTGGTGTAAGCTGCAAGGCTAAGGGATCAACCTAGAATGGTGGACAATGCTGATGGTGCAGGCGAGCCAAATGCAGAAGCTGGCATGGTCAAACATGGCTGGTTTGGCAACATGGCTTTGGCAGCAGATGTGTCAAAGTTGGCAACAGGGCTTATGCAGAAGACCTAGTCAGACAAGGCAAGGTTGGCAACAAGGCTTTAGCAGAAGATAAAGGCTTCAATGGAGGCTGGAAGAGCACACATGCCGCAATTGAAATTAGCGGCATGCTAGTTCCTGGAGGGGGTTTTAAATTACTTACTTAGCTGGGCCCCCCCCATGAGGAGTGCCTTTTGCCAATTTGTAGTGCTCCTGCTTCACTCTAATCCCACATAACGGCCCTTGTTTTAGCTGTAAAGCTCTGCCTCCTCTATTTATTACCATTGTGGTGAGTGGCAATGATGTAATTGCCACACCAATTTAATGACTGATCGCCTGCCATCTTACTGAGAGGGACAGCAAAACAAAAGTGTTCCAGGACGATTCGAAAAGCAAGATTATCCATTTCTAGTTCTACATCCTAAGAAGGGAATATCAGCAGATGTATTTCACAAGTTTGGTGGGTTTTGGTCCGCTTTAATTTCATGCAAGCTTGCACCCCAGAATGTCAAGGGATCTGTTCTGCTGCTCATCAGAGACCAAATGGGCAGAATATATGAGGTTCATATACATTTATATTTTTCATGCCTACACAAGGACTTTAATTCTATGCAGGTTAAGAGTATGATCTGACTGTTGCTGTCATGGTGCTCAGCCACCACATATGACAAGCTAAAGAGGAAGTACACCTGGGATTTTTACACTCCCGGGTGTTGTTTCTTTCCAGTGGGGCATTTCCAGGGATGAAGACATCGACCACTCCAGGGAGGCCGTCGTTCATCTTTCCTGGGTTTTGGTTCGCTTGGTCTTGCCCTGATTTGGGATGCCCTGCTGTGTGAAACAGGTCACCCCAAAAACTCATCTTTCCGGCATAAGGGAGTGAGAGGTTTCCTCACGACATGCTCCTTCCCTCAGCCTATTGGAATCATTTGGCAAGGAAGTGCACATCAGCTGCCGGGGATGTGGTTGAGGCTGGCGAGCAGGATGTGGGAGCCCTGGAAAAGGTGAGGTGGGGAATCCTAAATCGGGATGCCCCAAGATTGGTCGATTGGCGTAAAAGACTGCAGGACCAGCCACACGGGTGGTTTTTCCACTTTAAGGCAGAGGCATTACCTATTTAGGCAGTTTATATATATAGTCTAACCCCCCCATAACCCACAAATTGAGGAAATGGCTCAAGCATTCACCCCCCCCCGACCCTCATTTTAATCACTCCACTGTCCATGTACATACAACTGTACAATAAATGCTATTAGATGCTACAATCACCATAAAAAACGAACAAAGAAAGCATAGCAGTTAGTCCCAAGAACTAACCAGCAAAAAGGAGACACTGCAGGTCAATCTGCTGGGGATAAACTGCAGCACCCTAAACACAGTTGCCAGGTGCTGCAGTTTCTGATTCCCCATCATAGGAAGATCATTAATGAACAATTATAGTACTGTACATACAGCTCTACAGACAAAATGGCATCTGGTTTAGAGTTCAGCATGGTAGTTGTTGTAGCCCCACACTTAGTAAATCCACAAACTAATGAATGTTTAGTTTAGCACATCTCACATCCTAACAAACACATTTCAATCACCCCCAAATATTTCAAAATATAAATCATAAGGGGAAACTGTAAACCGTGATCTCTTAGCCATTTCTTATTCAATTTAAAAACTGAAATAAGTTTAGGGCAGTGCCAAATGTAGTCCGACACAATGGTCTAACAATTGCCTTTGCCCTCTGTATCCCTTTAATATCATGTGTTTTAATCTGGTTTCAAGCTATTAACATACAACAAGTTACACTGTGTTCCTACAATAATTAAGGGAGGATGGTAAGCCATAATAGGAAGATATGCTTATGTATATGTCGAACACACCCTAAGGTTGCAAATAAAAGGAATGTGCTGGACTGTGCATCTCTGTGACTTTGAACTTTTTACATCACATGGAACTTTGTTATTGAATATGTCATTTAACTACTTCATGCCCTAACTGCTTTGCACCACCTTGCTTAGGTTAATCTTTGGCTAATATGCCAATACTCCTATATTGGACCCCAATGCAAAATTAGCATAAACTCAAGTTATCCATTACAAGTTTGCTCGGTCAGGCCTGGTTTGGGCATCCAGACCAGGATTTGTTGTCTGCCATCAGTGCTTGTACACCACCCCCAGCAGAGTGGAGTGTAGAAGAGACTCAAGAGCCTGATAATGAACTGTGGATGATGAGTTACCAGTTCACAGACACACAGTTAAAACGCTGAGGAAAGACCTCAGATGAATCATGAACTTTGTGCCTATTTGTTTTCTTTATTTTGCAAAGAGGGATCATGCAGTGAGATAATGTTTTGCTTGGGTGTAAAATTGCTAATATTTACAAGTATATTTTAAATGTATAAGGGCTGCTTTAAAAAAACCTCAAATATACGTACATCTCTAAAATCACACCACGTTGTCTAATAAGTTAATTTGTCAGTAACTTCAAGGAACAGCTAGATGATGCACTTTAAAGAGGCTGACCCCTTTATTTGAAATAGCACAGGTGATCTCTGATTGGCCCAGACAAACTAACCAATGTGCTACTCTGATTGGCTCAGATAAAACTATCACAATGTGATTTCCTGCTGGTAAATCTAATTTGCATGTGAATGTACACATGAAACTAAGTTTAGGCCAATAGATACCAAGGCCAGTCTTCATAACAAAGGAAGGCCTCCCGCAATGCTGAATATTAATTAAGGAACCAACAATGCTGGCTAAATGGGTTCATTCTATACATGGTATCATTTTTTAAAATATTTTTACAATTTCTTTGGGAACAAGGTATATAAAAATATTATAGTGTTACACAGGGCCAGCCCTAGGACCCGGCAAGGTCGTTAAAATGCCGAGGGCCCACTGTCACCCGCCGCAGAAATCTTTTCCATGGCTGTGGTGTGTGCGGGGCGCCGATGAAAACTGCAGAGAGCGCGAGCAGAAGGCGCGCTGTGTGCTCAGAGGCTGGCTGGCTCCTGTCTGTACGAGTCGCGCTGGTCTCTACACGATGACATAGGCTGTCATGTGACACAGAGACCAGCGCGATTCAGACAGGAGCCGGCCAGCCTCTGAGCACACAGCTCGCCTTCTGCTCGCGCTCTCTGCAGTCTTCATCGGCGCCCCGCACACACCGCAGCCATGGAAAAGGTTAGTTTTTTAAGTAGTAACCCGTCGGGGGGATGGCGACGCTCAGTAGGTATAAAAACGGGAATAAAAAATCCACCGACCAATATTCCCTTTTATTAAATATATGTTAAACATTTTTGGTAAGATATAAAACTTAAGGAACCATCCAGCGCTGGGAGTGAAAAGAGAGTTGTTGGCCAGGTCCTAATACCAATTAGTCCAAAAGTCTATGAAAAATCATAAATTGTAAATACAACAATCTTCTTTATATAAATATATATGTTTCCCTTTTCTTTTGCTCTATTTAGTGTTCTGGTGGTTGGTGCTTTGCACAAAAACTTGAGCACCAAAGGTGGGGACTTGCTGGTGTCCAGGAATAGCGAGAGGGTGGTGGGTTGAGGGTATGTAGAGCCCCCCTCAATAACACTGCCACCTGCTTGGACACCCCAACCCCCCACAAAGTGCTCCCCTGCACCCCAGGCTGGGCCCTATCTCCCCAAGCAAACAAACAGCCACCCCAAAGAAAGTGCTTCCCTTCCCCCTCCTCAAGTATCCAGACAGGGCCCCTCCACCGAAAGTGTCCCCCTGACCCATCACCAAGTATCCAGGAAGGTCCCCCACAGAAGGCACTCCCCTTACCCCCCTAAAGTATCTAGGCAGGGTTTCCCCACAGCAAGCATGGGATGGAATTTACTGGTGCTCTGCATATTACAGAGAAACAATCATCTCTGTGGAACGATCACCACTGTGCCGATTATCTATCCCAGGGGCATCCAGCTGTGCATGAAGCTGTGTAACACCCTCAGGGATCACCTGTATACTCACCTTGCTGGGATCACACAGGGCATATCACACAGCTACGGCTGCACTAAACCCATGCACGCTCGTGCGCTAGGTGCGGGAGCACACGTCAGCTGGGGGGAAACTGGGGATGCCGTCTGCTCCCTGCTCTCTATGGGCAAACTGAAATCTATGTTGTGCACCAGTGGACCAAATATGGACTCCAGGGCCACCTGATTCCCTCTCCTTGGGACATCCTTCTTTGGGATGCCCTACTGTGTGAACCCCCCCACCCCCAGATCGCCAGTAAAATAAACCTCACTCCCGATCCAACAGTGCATGCGCAGTCCATGGCCGTATTTCGCTATGCCTTTAGCCAGGTGCGTGCCTGTGCCAGGCATTTGTGTATGGCCAGCACAAGCACACACCCCGCTCGAGGCTAGCGGGGACGCTGCCATCGGCCAGCAAGCCCCTTATCAGATAAGAGAAGCTGAACAGAGCTGAACGCACTTATTTGCTGCATGTGTGCACATGCGCTGTTGAACTGGGGGTCAGGTAAGTTTTACCCCTGGACCAGGGGGGTTTCACACAGAAGGGCATCCCAAATCAGGATGCCCCAAAAGCCCAGGATAGTCCAAATATTGGGTTTTGGTCTATTCTAATATTGGAGTACACCTGCGATCCCAGGGAGTTTCACACATCGGAGCGTGTGCGGTGACTCAAGGGACCCACTCACACTTTGTCGCCCAGGGGCCCACAAAACCCTGGAGCCGGCCCTGGTGTTACAGATAGCGTCCTGAATATGGGCTAGGCTGTTTGTTATTTTCTGCACCTGTATTTCTAATGGGTGGAAGCTGGATATTAAAGCTCCATTTTATTGTGCACAAGATGGATTTCCGAAGATTTTGTGGCACTTTGCATCTAGGTCCACGCTAAATCCTTAAAGAACCTGGCTGTTTGGTTCTACCCTGTTTATAGTACCCTGTGGCATGGAGAGCGAGTGATCATTAGTGATGAAATCACTGCAGCCGTAGAGAGAATGGCGATGCTAGGTCTTGCTGATGACGTCAACAGCAATAAAACTTAAAGGCCAACCATCCTGGTAAAATGGAGGGGAAACTGACAGCATTATAGTGAAAGCGGTCTAGAGAATCTCTTTGGGACCCAGAGGTGGCGATTTACATCGGCTTTTATTGAAAGCAGAGGCCAAATGGATCTTTAAGATAAAAAGCAGGCTTCCCTTAGGTCTGAATTCAAGGTGGAATATCTCTTTGTTTACAGAATCCTAGTTCATGGATTAATAGTCACCCCTAATAATATATTTAATGTATATATTTATTACATTTGTTATGTACTATTATGAGTGCCATTGTTTATACACTATTTATATATTTTTAATTGTATTGACTTATGGTATTTAGGTGTATACATTTGGGTGAATTTGTGTTTCCACATGCTTTTGTATGTTTGTTTATATGGTATATGTGTACATTTAATTGAATACTAATGAAGAGCATGAAGGACTATTATCCGGTTGCCTTGAGTTGTTGCACCCAGCCTGGCAGGCAGGAAGTTCCAGCATGATGCTCCCTTGAGCAAACCTAGCAAGGTGGAAGAGTCCCTCCCTCCCAAAGCTTTGCACTTTCATTTTCATTATCTAGTGCCTGCTTTCAAGGGACAGTGCTGTGTTTTATTTTATCATTTCATCATCACCTGGAGGGTGAGTGACAATATGCTGACATGCTTTTGTAATATGACCATGTGATTATAATTAACCTAAATTGCAGTAACTTTATAGTGAGTGCTTGTTAGACCTTGTGATACATTTGAAAAAGGGACGCGGTCGCGCCTGAAACTCGTTTGATTTTATCCCTGCATTTGCACTGATTGGCTACTTTTAATGATTTTTGACAATAAATGGATGTTTTGTGGTAGTGTAGACCGGCATCATTATATTTTGCATCCTGGATCCATGCTTCCCACTGCAAGGGCCACCCCCACTCTGCCCAGAGGCTTCCTCTAAGCTAAAGATGACCTCCAAAAGGGACCCTAGCTCCAACTAAGGATTTCCACTGCTACTCATCTCAAAGTGCTTATTCAGTGAGCAACACTTTGTTTCCTGCCCAGTTGGTGGCCACTCTACATAGACTGAGACCCTGTGTCAGCCTTCCAGTGGGTGAAGACCTCTCATCTTCTTGATGTTCTCCCCGCTCTACATCAGCATCTGGTTGGATATAGCCTTATTTTAACTACAAAAAAAAAAGACTTGATTGTGTCTGACCTTTGGGTGTGTCCCTAAAGACTTGACCGAGATATTATGTCATTTGTTGATCTTCCCAAAGATAATTACCCTGACAGAAGTATCCCTAGATCAGGGGTACTCAACCACTTCTTGTAAAGGTCCAATTACAGGCATCCGGTGAGGGGTGAAGGTCCGGACGGGAGCTGTCGCGGGGGGGGCTATGGATTCCACTGGCAAAGCTAAAAACGGCTGCTTAACCCCACCCCAAGAATCCTATTGGGCACTAGGAAAAAACAGGAGCTTTTTTTGGCCCCACAGGACCTAGGGCTGGAAATGTTACTGGTAATAAGGTCTTGTAACAAGTAAAGGGGGCAGCATTGAGCATGGCATCACGGAAGCAACTGAGTGCAGGACTGTCAGGGCAGGGGTCCGGAAATCTGGTGCCGAGGTCCGCATTCAGACCCGCTGTCCTAGTACCGCTGCCCTAGATCATAGGGAGATGAGGCCCTAGCTTATTGCATCGTGTGTTTGTATCCCTACACTGCAGGAGGTCACTTAGTAGATCTGCCTTTAAACTTACTGTTTATGACACTGATTTATTCTAGAGCAATTATTTTTCCCTTGCATATTTGCATTATTGTATTTGACAAGACAAATGCATTTGTCCTTCTACTGTGCTAAACTCATAATTTGACCGCTGTAGATGTATTTCTCATCTTATAAACCTTTGTCCTAACTGAATAGGTTGAGGTGTCACCAATGATGAGTTGGGTCATTAGCAGACCTACTGGTTCATTTATTGGCATTGGTTTAGGCTAGGTCAGACTCATAGTTTAGTGCAGGTTTCCTTTTCCTCATATAGTGTGTGTGTGTATGGTGTATGGGAGCTCAATATGTTATTCCTTACATGTAGGACAAAGTAATGCCCATCAATCTAGGTGGGTAAGTAGGTGGCTGGATAACTTTCCTAAATCCATATCCCAAATAATTATTAATTATTTTTAACCATTGTGTCTATTGTAAAAATTAGTTTTATTCTTTTTGCACTAAAGAAAGTTAATTATAGCCCCTAAAAATGGCCTTTGGGATTTGTTGATTAGTACATGTATGTCCAGATGACCCCAACCCATCAGCATAAAGACATTTTCACTGTTGAATTTACTTTCTACTGTTAAACAATACCTTACTCTTATACACATCTTGCATGTTGTGAACAAAAACTGAATGATTTGACACAAATGACTTATATTTTCATATAAAAACAAAAAAATTACATTTTAACCAAAACATTTTTTGTCAGTGGCTGAAGAAATGTGATTGTGGGAGGTCCCCTTTTAATGGGTATTAACAAAAAGAATAAAGGATTTTCAATAGATACATGTCCAGACTAGCCATAAACTGACACTGGTGAAGGGAAGTATTGCCTTGCTATAATTAAGATTGTTTTAAAGCAAGTTTAGGAGCTTTTGCGAGATCTGGTTGTATTTTTAAGTAAGTTTGTATTGTAAGTAATGTATAAGGGAAATAAGGGAAAAACATTGTGTTACTATGTTTTTTCTCTCTCGCTTGTATTGCAGGGTTTTGCCCTATATTAAAATACATTGCCTGTTTTGCATTTGAGTTAATTGGGTGGGATTGTTGCTGCCTAATTAGAAGCCTATTTATTTCACCTGAAGCCGGCCTTCTGACTGTTTGCCAGACTAGCCAGAGACTGACACTGGTGAAGGGAAGTATTGCTTTGCTATAATTAAGATTGCTTTAAATCAACTTTTGAGAGTTCTGGTTTAATATCTAAAGTGATGTTGTATTATAAGTGAGAAAACTTTTCATTAAGGGACTTTATATTGGGGGAGTTTAAGTGTTTATTGCCTTAGTGTTATAGAGCTTTAAATAAGAAGTTAAGAGTCAAGGTTACTGCAACTGTAAGCAAAAAAATGTGATTTCACTGCTGTTATTGTAACTGGGAAGTCTTCTTCAGTGCACGATTTGTCATATGTATACACCACAGGAGCAGCAGTTGCAGGGTGAATACCGCTGTGTTAAATGTGACCATATTGCAACCTTGGAAGCACGGGTTAGAGATCTGAAGGTGCAAAATGCAACACTGTGGGAGCCTGACAATATAGAAAAGGGCATTCTGCTCACTGAGCAGGCATTATGGGGATGGTGGATTAATGGGTCAGGAGGAGCAAGTAGCTGGGTAAATGTAGATAGAGGCAGTAGAAAGGGAGCACAGAAAAGAAAGGCCATACCTGTGTCTGTGCACCCTAGCAAAATTGCCAAGTTTGGTAATGATGCAAGACCTAGCAGATATTGATCTCTCTAACAGCCAGGAGGACAGTCCTGCAAGGGAGCTGGTAGTTAAGACTGCAGGTAGGACTAGACAGTTAGTGGTAATAGGGGATTATATTATCAGGCGGACTGATAGAATAATTTGTCACCAAGACCACCTCTACTGAATGGTTTGCTGTCTCCCTGGTGACAGAGCTCAGCATGTGGTGGAAAGGGTGGATAAATTACTGGGAGGGGCTGGGGACGACCCAGATGTTGTCGTCCACGTGGGGATCAATGACAGAATTAATGGGAGATGGAGGATCCTTAAGAACACATTTAAGAAATTAGGCACCAAGTTAAAGAGAAGGACCTCCAATGTTCTGTGCCATGCACTACACATGAATGACAGCGGGAGCTTAGAGAATTAAACGAATGGCTCAAGTCATGGTGCAGGGATTTGGGTTCCTAGAGCATTGGGATAACTTTTCATTGGGGTACAAACTGCATGTTACAGATAATTTGCACCTGTATAGAAGGGGGGGCTGCTATGCTGGGTAAGAGGATACTTGGAGGAGGGCAGGTTACTTATGGGACAGCATATGATGGTGGGTGGAGAATAAGAAGGGGGGAGGACTGCTATGATAGATAAGGAGATCCATGTGTTGCAAACCAGCAGTGAAGAATTTGGAGGATGAACTACTGCAGAAGCTAATACTAAAGCTCAACGTGTCAAACTAGATAGCAACTTAAAGTGTATGTTCGTAAATGTCAGAAGTGTGGCAGGTAAAGTGCGGTACTGGAAGAAAATATTGATGGTATTGGTGTTGGTTGGCTGATGGTATTGGTGTGGCTGAGACATGGCTGGATTCCACACATGACTGAACTCTCAACCTTCAAAGTCTTGCTCTCTTTCAGACAGAGCACATAGGAAAGGGGGTGGAGAGTGTCTCTATGTAATGCAAGAATTCAAAGCATATATTAATGAGGGGATACTAGCAGAAGATTGTGGGGATGTATAATCCTTGTGGGTAGAAGTGCGGGGCAATGTAAACAATGTTTAAATACAATTTGTGTAATCTGTAGACCCCCAAACATAACTGAGGAAATAGAGGGTCAGTTGCATAAACAGATAGAGTGGGTTTCACACGCTGGTACAGCTGGGGTGATGGGAGACTTTAAGTACCCAGGTTTTGACTGGAGACAAGATAGCTATATGAATCAGTTCCAGGAGGCACCTACTAGGGGTGATGCTCTTTTGTATCTGGTAATATCAAATGACAGTAACAGTCTGTGAAATAAGGTTGGCATAAGCACAAAATTAAAGATGTGGCCAAAGAAAGCAAAATAAACCCTGTTTTTTTTTAAATATAAAAATTCAAAGAAAACTAAATCAGAACAGGTAGGTGCCCTAATTATTGATACCTGGGAAATGGTCACTGGGGATGAAGAGAAGGCAGAGCTGGGAGGAGTAAGGAGCCAACAATGATAGCAATAGCCCAAGTATAATGCTCAACTAGCTAAACATGGATATTATTCAAGAAAGACTAAATAATTTAAATGTGAATAAGACTGAAGGACCAGATGGACTTTACTCAAGAGTACTTAAAGAACTCAACTCAGTTATCTAATGGCCCCTGTTCTTGATATTAAAGACTCACAACTGGTATAGTACCAAGAGTTTGGCGCAAGGCAAATGTGGTGCCCATTTTTAAAAAGGGATCTAGGTCTTCTCCGGGCAATCAGACATGTACGTTTAACATCTATTGTGGGAAAATTGGTTGAGGGGCTATTAAGGGACTACATACACGAATATGTAACTATACATAATATTATAAGTGACAACCAGCATGATTTAACTAAGGACAGAAGCTTGTCATGCTGACCTGATTGGCTTCTATGAGGAGGTGAGTAGAAGCCTGGACAGAGGGGATAGCTTTTCAGGATTTTGCAAAAACATTTGCACTGTCCCCCATAGACGCTTATTGGGGAAATTGAGATCTTCAGGATTAGAAAATACAGTATGTAACTGGATTGAAAATTGGCTAAAGGATCGTGTGCAAAGAGTTGTGGTTAATGATACCTACTCTGAATGGTTACTGGTTGTAAGCGGTGTACCCCAGGGTTCAGTGCTGGGCCCACAATTATTCAACTAATTTATAAACAACATAAAAGATGGAATTAAATGCACAGTCTCTATTTTTGCAGATGACACAAAGATATGCAGCACAGTGCAGTCTATTGAAGATGTTCACAAGCTTCAAGCTGACTTGGACACTTTGAGTAAATTAAGTTAAATGTGGAGAAATGTAAAGTCGGGCACTTGGGGTATAATAACCTGAAGGCCACATATGTCCTTGGGGAAGTAAAACTGGAAAAATCGCTTGTTGAGAAGGATCTGGGGGTACTGGTAGATCAGACTAAATAACAGCATGCAATGTCAGACAGCTGCTTCCAAGGCCACCAAGATATTATCGTGTTTTAAAAGAGGCATGGAATCATGGGATAGGGATGTCATTTTGCCTCTTTACAAGGCACTGGTTCATAGGAAGGACGCTCTGACTATTGAATGGGTGCAGAGGAGAGCCACCAAACTAATAAGAGGAATCAAGGATCTTAGTTATGAGGAAAGATTACAAGAATTAAATATGTTTACTCTTGAGAGGAGACGATGGGGGGGGGCATGACTAACTTGTATGAATATAAATGAGCAATACAAAAATATGGGGAAACACTATTTCATGTAAAATCCTCTCTAAAAATGAGGGGGCAATCTGTTCCACTGGAAAAAGAAAAAATATTTACTATAAGAACTATAAATCTATGGAATAGCCTTACTACAGCATCAACCACTGACATCTTCAAAAAAGGATTAGATGCTTAGAAGAAAAATACATTAACAGTTACTATTAGCTGTTATCAGTAAAAAACAAAACAAAAAATAAAGAATATAGTGAACTAGTGATAAAACCATTAATTTCATCAAACACCGCGCTTACAACACATATTAATTAGTGAAAGATAGGTTAAATAAAAATTAAATCAGAAATAATTATTAAACTTAAAAGTCCTCGCTGGAGTACTCAAACTTGCAACTTACCAGATGCAAGTTGTTCATTTGCATCTGGTACGTGATTTAATAGATGGTGGTGGGAGTTGTCACCAATTAGCATCCTTGTTGGAAATACACACAAGAGGTGAATTGTTATAATCAAGAGGAAAAGTGTTTTTGTATTGAAGGAGAAAGTAATGTCCCGCGGAGTGGTGATGTGTTCAACATACAATTAATTCAAAAAATAAAGAATAACTTCCCCTACCCCAACACCCTTGGTTGAACTTGATGGACATATATATTTTATCAACTGTATTACCTATGTAATTATGTAAGGGGCCTCCTCCACATAACCTTCTGTTGTGTTATGTTCCACCCTAAACATACTAATTTGTGGCCCCTCTATGTTTAAACTATCCAGTGGTTCAAAAAGGAACTGCAGTAATATATGGGCCCAAAGAAGAAGGAAAGGTTTGAACGATACAAATACATCTTTCCAATATACCTCCATGCACGTGAACCTTTCCCTATGCAGAAATTCTCTACACGAGCTGTCAAAACCAATCATTATTCCAACTCTTTACTTCAATGTTTTTTATATTTATTATGATTATACCAAGCACACTCATCTGCCAGCTCATTATAAGTATGGTGGATCAAACGTATCCCCAGGAGACTTCCTTGTTGTTCTAATTCTGGCATAAAGCCCCAAAATATTTTGTTGGCAGAGCCGCGTCTGTACGTCAGCCATCAGTAAACTCAGCTGGTTCTCTGCTTCTATCAGTGATGCTGTCATCACAATCACCTGTGACTGCTGTGCCTGGCTGGGTTTCACAACACACTAATACTCCATATTGTAAAGCTTGGATGCTACTGTTTGTTATGGAGCGCACTTGATCAAACGACTGTGGACAGGGGTCCATTATAGCCGCTCTCCTGAAGTTTTCTCTAAACATAGTTGTGCTGCCAGAGGCAGGTCATCTGATTCATTGCTGGGAAATTTCAAAGGTGACTCATAGTCTAACAAAGAGCACTTTTTAAACTTTCAAACTTGCACGCCGTACCAAACAAATGAGCTTTCCTTGAAAACTTCTTCAAGTGCTGAAAGGGCATAAGCATCTTATTATTTGGCGCTGTGTCTGTGATAATGGCCCTTCAACTAGAGAAACACAAGCTTTACAAAAGAGATAAGGAAACCAATTGGCTCATCTAAGCCTGGGTGATTTATTCTTACAGTTTGTAAATAGAAATGAGCAACCCTATCTGCACAAAACAAAACAATTAAACTGAGATTGTGCTGTTATAGTCCTGATGGCTTTACGGTGGCTGTCACTCACCAAAAATCATTGGCAGCATTTTAAAGGAGAGCGCTTGTGCTACCTGCCTATCAAAACTAGCAGTGGTGTACAGATTGTTGGAAAATGATGTTCTACCACTTGACAAGGAGGGACAGAGACTAATGCTCAAAGCCCAAGACTCAACTTGGTGGCCCAGGATCTAATGGCAACCCCAGTCTTTAATAGAGACTGCTGCAAGGGGGACAGGTTGTGCCACTGCAGAATTGAGGACTTGGGCAGACATGCGGTAGCTCCCTGGTCCAGATGGTATTGCAGACATACGGTGGCTTCCTGGTCCAGATGGTATTGCAGCAAAAAGGCAGTATAATGGTCAATTAAGTAATGTGGCTAATAAACAGTCTAGATCAATGCAAAGGTCAGAAATGAAGGAACAAAGGTTCAAGGTTTCCAATCACAGGAGACACGGTTTATCCAAGAAAATCTTCTGATGACAAGAACCTCAAGGAAAAGGCCCCTGAGGATGCTCAGTTGTGCATATGTGCACCATAATAGGCTTGATTCATGGTCGTGCGCCTGTGCATTTTCTTGAGCAAGTCACGCTCGGGCTTCCTACTGATTCATGGGCGTCTAAATTTGAATTGAGTGATTTTTCTAAGGTGGAAACTTGCGCTTGTTTTTTTACACAAACACAAATTGGCGACTGATTTATGGTGTTTAGAGGGCAGAAAAGCAGGCGCAAATGTGTAATTTTTATAGTGATTTTCCTCCAGCTCACTGACTAACAGGCTTATTTAATTCCTAAAACAGATGCCGCAGCATCTGGCATGTTTTTTTAGCAATGAGATTGTCAGCCACAGTTTTTTTTAGTAATTTTTGGGGGTTTGCTGAGAAAAATTTTTTTTAATGATAAATACACCAAAAAGATTGACATTGGGCCCCAAAAATTAGGAGAAAAAAAACATTAGTAGCACATAATTATAGGCGACCTGGAATCAGAATATCACCACCATAAAATATGACACCTAAAAATAAGGATAAATAAGCACCTATAAACAAACACCTAAATATTTCTCCCCTTTCAATATTTCTCATTTTCAATTTTGTCTCATCAGCTTTTTTTTGGATTGTATTCCCTGTAACCTGACATAGTCACTCCTGAATGGAGAATAGAAATTCCCCTAAAACACAGAAGCTGGTAAAACAAAATTGAGAAACAGTTAAGAAAAGGGAGAAACATGGAGGCCATTGGGACCAGTTATGGGCTTAGCCAGCCAAATGCGCATGGGACAGGGCCATTTGCGCTTCAAAACAGCAGATTTTCAGATGGAAGACGTCTGAAGAGGAATTTTGCGCTCTCTCAGGGGGCAAGCCATTTAGTCAGCTTTGTACACGTACCATGTGCACGAAACCGTGAATCAGGTGCTTAGGAGCATGCGGAATCGTTGGTGTCCGCACATGCACACCACAAGTTTGTGCACACGTACTGGTATCGTAAGTTAATCTATGGCACTGCCCGGGTGCCTAAGACAATGGTGCGGCATTATGCAATAATTCCAGGTAGACTGGATTGGACCTTAGAAGCTATTGCCATAAAAGCTATTGCCAGCAGTGAGCCTTTTTTTTTTTTTTGAAAACCTGCAGCCAAAGCCACCACAGGGCAGGACCGAGAGTCTAGAGGAGCAAAGCCGCTGTTAGCAATGCTACTGTGATGGGTACGGGCAGAGCTGTCAATCGGCGGCCGCTCACTGCACGTAAGCCACCAATGCCATACACACAGCCTGTATTTTGGATGCCTGCACACTGCCTGTATTTGAGATGCCCACACACTTCCTGTAATTGGGATGCCTGCACACTGCCTGTAATTGGGATGCCCACACACTGCCTGCAATTGGGATGCCTGCACACTGCATGTAATTGGGATGCCCACACACTGCCTGTAATTGGGATGCCTGCATTTGGGCAGGTGCGTCTTATAGGACAAAACATACAGTATATTTAGATTACTTGGTCAGCTGTTGCCACTAGTCAAATGACTGCTCTAAAAGTTTCCATCTGCATATAGATAACCTCTATACAATCTTTCCTCTAATATTAATGCTGCTGCCAATAACCGAAGAAGACTTAAAAATGGTCTCTCTTAACTTTACCTCCCATATTTCCTCCTAAAGCTTTTCTCGGTATACCTACATAAAAAAGAGTCTAATATTTTTGTGCAGTGGCGAACTATAGGGGGTGCCACTGCACTGGGGCCCAGGAGGTTAGGGGCCCATCATTATTGCTTCTCCTCCTTAATTATTAAATTTGTGTTCACTTGGGATCATTTAGAGAAAGAAAGCACCATCACTCTCTGCTCTTTCAGTCTTTAGTTGTCTAGCTGCATCTGGATTTATGTTCAAATACTACCTGGAAGTCCTGTTTGAACTATAAAATGAAATATTGGCTGACAGTTTTTTTTTTACTCAAATGTGTCCTATAAGACCCTTCTTTTAAAATAATGTTGTCAAGCATGTTGCAAGTTCATCTAGAATGAGCAAAGTTATTGATTTCACAATGCAGGAGCTTGGGCTAGTAGCCATTGTCAGGCTTCTTTTGAACGATTCAGTGCCTCTCCCTATAAAACTCTTTAGGGGCAGACCCAGTTCAGATATGTCCCAAAGAGCTTGTCAGCAGTGAAGGAGCAATTGATTATAAGATTCTTGCCTGATCCTCTTGAGAGACTTGATCTGGATGGCACAAATAAAATAGATCTGTCTTTGTGATCGAAACAGTTGATTTGGAGAAGGCTTTCGACCGTGTTTCCCACCGTTTTATTTGCTATGCTGGAAATGTTGGGGTTTCCCTCCTGGGATTCTCCATGTGATGTGTAGCCTGTATTCTGGAATCTTTAGTTGGATTTTGATCAATGAGGTTCCGAGCGAGGAGTTGCCAGTCAGCTCTGGGGTCTGGCAGGGCTGCCTGCTTTCCCTGTTGGTCTATATCTGCTTGATGGAGCCTCTTATTCAGATTGTGGTTTGGGACATATTGGTTGGGGGGTGGTGGTTCCCGGGAGGAGTGTTAAAGCCCTGGCCAATATGGATGATGTGGGAGAACAGCCCAAGATGTCAGGAGAGCAAACCTCCAACTGAACATCTTTTGTTCAGTTGTGGGTATGGCGGTGAATTGGCAGAAATGACAGTTTTGCAGTCTGGGTGGAAAGGTGGAAAAAGGGGTTGAGGGGGTCAAGGAGTCTTCTGAGGTGGAGGTTCTGGGGGTTTCCTTTGATGCGGGCCTGTGGGGTGCTGCAACCTTCGACCGGGTGGGGGGGAAGGTGGCACAGAAACTTGGTTTGTTGGGTCTGCGGGACCTTTCCCTTCACGGGAGGACGCTGATTGTAAAATCGTCGTCCTCCCCCCTTATCCTGTATGTCAGCTTGGTTTTCTCGTCTTCTCCACTCTGGGTTTGGCAGCTGAATAAGCTGCTTTTTACCTTCTTTTGGGATACCAGGGTTTGAGAGGGTGAGCCGAGTCAAAGTGGTCAAATCAATGGCAGCGGGAAGATATGGGTTTCTGGATCTAAGCTTCTTCCGTCAATCTCATTTCTGGTTGAATAGTTACCGTACCCTGAATAGTAATTTGGTGGTATGCAAGATGTGTAAATATATGGGTAGTAATTTGTTTGTGAGATTGTGTTGGATCGGGAGGGATCTTGGACTGCCCACTTCCTTTAATTTGGCCTGGTTCTATGAATGTTTGTGGTTAGCAAGCGCCACCTTTTTGCTTGGGCTAAGAGGGAGGAGACGGAAAACCAGATCTTCCTTTTAACATCGCGCCAGACCACTGAAACTTGGAGGAAGATGAAGCTGACTGGACTTAATAATAGGCAAAAGGACCTGGTTTGGATGTCCCTGATGGGCTGGTCCTTCCAGGTCCTTCCAGAAGTCCCGGGACCTGTGTCGGTCGGAGCGCTGTCCCAGGGAGGGATGTGGTGGCATTAAGGACATTCCCCATCTCTTTTGGGGGTGTCCCTTTGCCAGGGACTTTCGGGAAGCATTCCACTCTTTCTCTAGGACCATATTTGGCATAGAAAGACTAACCTTTTTGTTTGTCTTGGCAGGTCTTAGTACGGGCAGTCGAGAGGAAATCCGCCGAGCCTGGCTGTTTTCCACCATTTTCACGGAGGTCCTCTGAAATTTGGTTGTGCTTAAAAAATCATCTTTAAGCACCCAGGATCCTGTGGGGATTATGTTAAGTCGTTTGTATTTTATTTATAAATTTGATTGTGGAGGGGTGGTGTAAATCATACAAATGAAAATTTTTGTTCTAATTTTTGTCTCTTGTTTTTTCTTTGTATTGTAATATTCTGTATATAAAATATTGGTGTTTCTGTATGTTATTTTCTGACTTGTGATTTGGAATTACATTTTTTTGAATTTTTTGTATATAGTTTTTGATTATTATTTTGACTTTTGAATTGGATTTATGAGTTGTGAACAATTTTTGCTTTGTTGCATATACTTTTGTTAAAATGTGTTGATTAGTTTTGTGGAATTCATCTTTTAATTATTGTAATATATTTTAAGATTTTCTTAATAAAAAAAAATCAGTGAAGGGGCAATGGTGTGTATATTGTGTATAAAATTTTAGGATATATATATATATATATTGTGGTAAATTGTATAAAAATGTCTTAAGTGGTGTGTATTTCTCCCCTGCTAGGCTGTATCAGGCACGATCCGTGCCGGGTTTTCAGGACCCAGGTCACTTTCCCCAATCCTTTTCAGCTTTGTTCCATGATCTCAGGCCGTGCACAGGTGATCAGGCTGATTGCAGGGGAAGCCTGAATAAAAAGGCTTGTCTAATGTCCAGCCTGTAGGAGGGAGTCCAGGCTGAGGTGCACATGTGGTGAAGGAAAAGACTGTATGCAAGCTGAAGGACTTGGCTTTTGCGCCCCTTAATTGTGGACTTGTGGGGATGAGCAGCGGAGGGCTTGTACGCCCTGCAAAGTGGATTTAACTTGCCGTGGAGTTACAGCTTGCTGGAGTACCCAGCCCTGGACTTACATTTGTTTGGTGAAGTAACCACTTTTGATTTATTGCGTTGATGCTGCAATCCCTGAAATGAGTGATGATTTGTGTTTGAACAGTTTATTTGCTCAATAAACCCGTTTTGCTGTGGAAAGACTGTTGTCCGTGTCACTGCTGATCGGCCAACCGCTCACAATATATATATTTTGAGCATAGTAAGTCAAATGAGCATGACTTTTTGTGGCAACATCCATGACTAGAAAAGGCCAGGTTTTGTCCAATGTGAAATATATTTTAGATTACAATGGAGGCCTATTTATCCTATTTTATGTTTTGATAAAGCAATGATTGATTAAAAAAACACTAGTAATAATATCTTTGAGAAGACAATAGTATAATATTACCATGCAAATTCAATTTTTAAATACAATTTTGCGTTTTGTGGGAGCATTGCGTCTGTATTATAATTATTGCAAAAAGAAAACAGATTCTACCGGAGAATTGTGGAGCAAGTGGGTGGACAGTTGACGATGCAGTTGATCCTGTTGTAACAAAATATTTTCAATCCCATGCAATAATAGAAAGCAATAAGAAATCATTCTCACAGCATCTTGTCAGGCTTTCATTGCTTGACATCCTCAGAATAAATGTATATTTTAATAAAAACAGTACATCTTGTATATTTGAGGTTTGATTTCTCACCATAAATATAGTTGTAAAACAGCACATACATTGCAAGTTCATTGGCCTTATTCACTATGTGGATGAAGTACAAAACTTTAGAAGAGAAGGGGTTAGCTGTCTCTTCCAAATAACTTTTGTGATGATTAGTCAGTATGATCAGAATGATCGACCCATCCATTCTTATGGATTTAATCGGCAATCTGTGACACTTAAACCTCTGCCACCATGTATTTTCCACAGTGCATTAATTTATATCAAAGTAATGACAGAATTAAAGGGTCTGGACCACTGGCATGCAAAGAGGCAAAATGATTCAAAGCTTTAGGAAGTCTTAGGTGCATAAAGCAACTTTAACATGTGTTCCTTAATTGTAATAGAGCTTTGAGAAATGTAAATTTTAGATATTTATTTAAATAGTCATATAAAATGGTGCAGTAGATGTAAGAAACTAACACATTTACAAAAGACAACTTAAATAGCTAACAGTATATTAAAAGTAACTAAACAAATAAGGGTTACTTATCATTGAAAGTCCATCTGGGTTTGACAAAGTTTAGCATTCTAGGTTGAGGGCCTTAAAGTGGACAAAAACCCAGGATAGTGAAATGTTTTAACTATCCTGGGTTTTGTTGCTTCCCCGGGGGCACCCCAATCGGGGGTGCCCCGCTGTGTTAAACCCCCCCCCTAGATCATTGCAGCAACTCGCCTTATCCTGGTCCCACTGCGCTTCTAAGAGCAACGGCTCATGCCCGCATCCTCCACTTCCCTCTAACAGGGAGTGTGCCAGCATCGTGATTCACAAATGCCTGGAGTGGGCATGCACGCTGCTACAGGGAAGCGGAGGATGCGACCGTCAGAGCCGCTGCTCTTAGACACGCCGTGGGAGCAGGATAAGTTGAGTTGGCTGCTGCGCTATGGGGGGTTTCACACAGCGGGCACCCCCGCTGGGGAAAGGGCCAAAACCCAGGATAGTCAAAATCCTGGGTTTCGGTCCACTTTAAGAAACGCTGGCGCCACAAAGTGCCAGGTATTTTTCTTCTGCGCCATATTTATGACAAAAAAAAGCCTTAGCGCCTCACATATCGCCATGTAGCATTCAATTTATCAATTGTGGTGTTTTTCCAATGGACTTCAATGGTCCTTTCTAGCCATTACGTTTTTGGTATTTATTTATTTTTATAATTTTTTTTGTACTCATTTAGTTGACACATGTTGACTTGTGTTTTCAGTCTTGGACAATCAAAATGCATTCAACATTGGAAGACACAAGGCACAAGTAGTCCAACACATGTCATGCCTTCAAAATACGTCTCCTAAAATACACAAAAGCACTGTATAATTGTTTCCAGAGTGGGTTCCATGGGCTCAAGATGGCAGGTCCTTTACAATGTTAACCAAGCTGAAAAATGCATAGGGGCACTACTGGTGAGGTCCCTCACATGCCGGCAAACTCCTCCAGACTCTATTTCCTGAATGTCAGATGTAAGGCCTATGAAAGGGGAAAACAAGAAGAAATAACATGAGAGAGTGTCAGAACATTAACCAACATTGAAGACCCAATCAGCAGACATTGGAAACATCTGCACTAGTGTGCACTTACAGGCATGGTAAACTTGACTGGAGGCAGAAAAGGCTGCTGGTGGGTTGCCTTGATGATTGTGGCCTATATACACAGGGGGAAACAAGAAGAAATAACATGAGAGAGTGTGAGAACATCAACCAGAAAGGCCCATCAGCAGACACATTTGAAAGAACTTCACAGGTGAGCACAGACAATTGTGCACTTACAGACAGGGTCAGCTTGGCTGGAGAAGAGAAGGCTGCTAGTGGGTTGTCTTGCTGACTGGGTCCTGTTTCCACATGGCAGTCCAGCTGTTGGCTGGTGCCAGGTTGAGAGTTTGTGGCCTCATCCCCATCTGAGCCAGAACCTGCAACCGTGGCTAGTGAGGAAACAAAGTAAACACTTGTGGGTGATGTGGCACCAAGGGTTGGCTTATTAAAAAAAGGGTTTTAAGTTAACCTAACACCTCTTTTTGGGTCTGCTGATTTCGCTCTTGACACTGAGCTACCTACCTCTCACTTACATTGCACATGTTTTTAATTTGATTGAAAACAGGTTTCTAACATCCTAAAGTAAGATAAATCAGCTGCTAAAAATGCAAAATTTGCATGCACTTTAGCCACTCGTATCATGCAAGGAACGTCCTCCTGAAGCTGCAAAGGCAGCATTGCCCACTACAACACCACATAATCTGCGAAGTGCGAACCCATTGGATCTCCTCCCTCCATATGTTGAACTGACTGTACTAGCAGAGAATGGCAATTAATGACTACTTCACGCAGCAGCTTGCCTGTGTCACATCGCAGTGCAATTTCCAAATGAGCCACTGGAAATTGATGCATGACACTTGCTGAGGCCATTTGAAGAAACCACTTTGCTTGTCAGCTGGGAAGACTATGGTCTTAAATGTAATTTCCTTGCTCCATGTACTGGAGGATGCCCTGCAACATCACATTGGCAAGAGGACCCAGCCCAGTGCTCAAATGCATCATGTCTGGACTGGATGAAGTGGTTGAGGAGGAGAGCTTCACGCCCAGACCCTGTTCCCAACACCAGGTGGCTTATCTGGCCAAGAGGAGCCACTGGAGCTGGAGGTGGAAGATGAGGACCCCAGCACTCCCTGGCAGTATTCAGAGGAGAGTGGGAAAGACAGGCACTCGGAGTCCCTTTAAAATCATTTGCCAGAAGGATGACTACTTCCACAGCAAAATGTCTCTTTTTTTGTCCACTTGCTGAGAGGGATGACATAATGGGTACTACAATGAGTTACTTTCTTGTTTGAGGACTACCAGCATGATCCAGCATCGTTTCTAAGAGGTTATTGGGGGGAACCAGAGTGCTCACTCTCTACTCTCATGACTGCTAGATGGGCCCAGGGCAGCAGCAGTAGTAGCCAAGCTAGTTATTTAAGTCCGGAGTCTCTAATCAGAAGTTTTATGCAGCCACCCACTGAGCAAAGCAGCCAGCACCCAGCAGCAGCTAGACCACAAAGTGGTGGCATATCTGAAGCCCCCACATCCTATGACATCATGGACCCCATGGAGTTCTAGGCAGGAAAACTGGACATCTGGTCAACAGCCATTGCATCCTAGAGGGTATGAGATGGGTGCTGGGAAGGCCTGAAAGCAGATTCGGAGGGTTAGGACAGATCCGACTCAGAGGTCCCCTAGCACAAAGAGAAAGAAAAGTCAACCCACCTTGGTCTCTAATTGCCACCTCTCAGATGATTGGGGGATGCCTCTCCACGGCTAGGGGGAGAGGCTGGGCAAGGCCCCTTTTGATGGCTTGGGGGGACAGGGGGTTGAGACACATTGAAAATACTTATAGGGTTCCCTATTTAATTAAAAACACAATGAGGTAGATTATGCCCCTTAAATGAGAACTGCTCTTCCTCTAATGGAGGTAGAGACCCAGGGTCATCCATATTAATTACTAACCAAATACTGAGTCCATAGATATAGTAAGCGGATGTATATTCTATACCAAAACAACTACAATACTCTGGCTGAAACAGCCAGTAAAGCACCACAACATAATATATAAAAAATATAGGACTGTTTTTATTAGATAAAAATAAATGCAACACATAAACAGACAAACTGCCCAGGCAGCCATGAGATGGGAATGTTACCCAGATGGATAAAGGAGCCATCCAGTTGTATTCATATATAATATAGGTGGCAGGAACAAGACAATAGAGCAGAGATTTACCATGTTACAAACAACTAACTGGCAGGGTAGGATGGTCAGGAGGCCTGCAGACTAATTTACATCAATATAAAGGCCCACAGAGGTGCTAATTTTAAAAACTAGATTGGCTAATACTCACAAAACACTTTAATCCATTGGTCAAGGGCAGAAATAACCTGGCAACAGGAAATTGTTGCCAGGGTCATCCATAGATTCTGGGGGAGAGTTCTTCTGGCCAGTTCTCACAGCAGCGGTGGGTTCAGAATTGGATGGGCTGCAGGTCTCCAATATGGTTCAGTGTAAGAACTCAGGAGGGACAGGGGAGAACCATGCTCTCTGATTAGCAGCCCTTCTTTCCTTTTCCCATGCTGCCAAACATCCCGACACCCATGCTCTACCAACTCACATCGCGAGTCAGTTTCTCCTTGTTCCAGGCATTGAAAAAATGGCCAGAAGATTCACCTCTATTAATGTGGCTGTTTTTGTTAGCAGTTCACTTCAATTTGGCCCAAACTGAACTTCAGAAAAAAAAATTGTTCATCTCTAGTTATATCTAGTTAAAAGTATAGTTTTAGATGTCTTGATTCTAATAAACGCATTCAGTTGCATTTTGAATGTCAATTTTGCCCCTACTACAGTACCTCAGTAGATAGGGCATTCCTAAGTTTGATTTTCCTTTTAAAAAGCCTCTACTTTTCTCATGATAGAATTACTTCTGTTCGGTTCAGAACTGATGACCTTTTGTCCTGTAGAGAATAAAAAGTTCCTCTGACAGCTGTTTGAATAAGCCTTGCAAATGTATTGATTAGATCCCCACTAAGGGGTCTTTTTTAGACATGTTCAGTTTATAAAAACCTCTTATTGTAAAAGAGACTGATATCTGTACCATTACTACTAATGATACTCAAGCTACTGTCTGGTGGTAGTCAATGGCACTGAGTAATGAAAAGCAGGAGGGGCAAGTGAAATGCTACAGTTAAGTTGGTGGATGGCAGGAGTGGATATTATAGGCACACTTGTCATAATTAATGATGGCTTATATTCTTGCACCATTTTTGCTATACTATCATATATGTTTCACGTGAGATACCCCTCTTTTTATTATTTTTCATTATTATTCATAATCATTTTTTAACATTCTTGTATGTCCTCATATGCCATGTCTCCGGCTTTTGCAAGATTGTCCTATCCTCACGGAGTCCAGCGGTGGCACCAGGTGTTGGGGGCATATTTTTTGTTTGGTTTGAAATGGTAAGATAAATTACTAGGGGGTTGAGCTAACTCCTGAAATATGCATTGAGGTGAACCGTTTGTTTTGTTCTTGTCACACATGGGATTTTTATCTCCAAGGTCTGGTATTCAGAGAGCTGGACAATCCTAGGATATTATAGGTCTACTGTAAGCATAGGTTTCTGTAGGTGTGTAGGTCTGATTTTAGATGTACTTACACTATATTGGAAACATGGTGTTTGTAAAAGTGTATTCTACTGCTCCTCAGTGGCACACCTGTTTTTTTAGAAAAAGGCCATTTTATATCTTCAACTACCCTATCAATATCCCAAGTGCCGCTGGTCATCAAGCAGCATGTTGGGATGATGGCATTGCTAGCAGATATGTTTTCAGTGTTCAGCCAGATGAAGTGCATACAGTATTAAAGCTGGCTTAAAGCCTCCTGTGGAAGTCCTTATAAGGTGAAATTACCTGAAATGATTGGAAAATGGGAGTTGACACTGCATAAAAAGTTTGAGTAAGCCAATTTAAATAACATTTTACCAGGTTAAATTATCTATATCATTTGTGTTTCTTAGACCATAGTTTTTGAAACCTCCTCATTATTTTAGTTTGATTTCAAACTACATTTTAAATGTATGCTATGCTGGTGTTTGTAATAATAGGACAATGCATAACAGACCCTCAGGGCCTAATTCTGGGATTGAATTTCCGTGCCAAACAGTACCAGTATTCCTTCCTGAGCTTTCCTCTGCGTCCATCATGGCAGTTCTTCTTTTTATTTAAATCTAGCTGACAAAGGCATAATTTGTCTGAATTAAGTCAAACTTGATAGATGGATGCTCCAACATGATGTAAGGCATTGTACAACAGGAGATGTTATGTCATGAAATGTTAGGTTTTCTTTGGCATGTTGTTAACATGCTCACGTCAAATCCGAAAGGCAAAGTTATTTGCAAAGATTTTTGAATTGAAATAGGTTGAATTTTTAGACTGGAGCTAGAATGAGGGCAACACTTACACACTATATCTACTGTATACTGCAAATTATTTTAGTTTCCAAAAACTGCCAAAGTAAAACCAGAAAAACAAATTGCTTGAGGACAGAACCATAAATAAATAAACTAAATGTGACTGGACACTGGTGCTTTTCAACTAAATTAGATACAATTAGATTGGAAGCTGGCAGTACGTGCAGTGGTTTCCAAAAAGATTCTATTCTTATGTGTAGGTCTACTTTAAAGTTTATTTATTGAAATGCAAAAAAACGATTTGTGTTTTGAGATAAGGTTCCTCAGGCAAAGTGCAGAGGTTTTCCAATGTGGTTATACGTTTTAGATTTACTAATTACCCCTTGGTGTATATAAAGTGGACCAAAACTGGCCCTAGAGTTTGTAAGATTTTCCAGCCAGCTCCAATTTGGAAAGCCTTGAATACCTTGCCTGTATGCCCATGATGTATATTCAGGCCTCCCGTTGACACCCCTCAGGCTGCTGTGCATTTCCAGCCTATCTGAATGGAGAGCAGCCAACAGGAGGCACATTGCAATCTTCCTGTTTTCATAGCCATATATTAATATGCTTGTGATGCCCTGGGGGCATGGACCAAAGCCAGGGATAGTGAAAATCCCTTGTTCTGAAGTGCTTTAATAATAAATACATTCTACCTCTGCTGTAATGGAGGGGGTGAATAAAGGAAAACGAGGACCAGACCATGAGCCAACAATCCCCAATCTCCACCGCCCCTTGTGCCTATAGTCAAGCTCCCGCTCGCTGGAGACATGGGTTATGCCTCTCCAGACTCGGTTGCCCCCCAGGACTTACTGGCGCAAAGATTGCTGGCTTATGGTAAAGACGGGTGAACTGCGGGGTATCCCAAATCAGGAGTTCTAGCGAACAGAGTCCAAAAACGTAAACCCAAGGGGTTAGGCAGAGATTAGTCGAGACTGGCATGGGTCAAAGCCGGGTGGTCACAGAAGCGTGGTATCCAAGGGGTAAGCAGAAGCAAGGGCAGGCAGGCAGAAGGTCGGTGCGGGCAGCGGACAGGAGTGGTCAAAGACGAAGCCGGATCAAACACACAAAACGCAATTCCAACAGCACACCCAAGCTAGTAATGGCTATAACGGGCACTAGTGGTCCTGGCCAATGGGAAGGGGAATGTACTGATTATTGCAAAACGTGTGGTGATTAGAGCAACACTGGAACTAGCCCCTGATAGAACCCCAGGGACTGGACCACCCTGGCCAGTCAGGCTGTCCAGTCCCTGGCCTCTCCAGGGCAGAGGATCCTGGACCAGGACTGGTCCATTCAAACCTGCCCCCGGCGAATGCGCTGGGAGCAGCGCCGCCGGGGGGCATAAAAGGAGTGTGCTCGCGAGCATGAGTACGGCTGTCGGCCACGCCTCCCGAGGAGGAAGAGGGGGGCTGGCGGCGTGCCCGATGCTGGAGGGGTGGCTGCTCGGCGCGGCCGCCGGAAGGGCCGTGCTGCCAGTGTGTGCGCGGAGACGCCGCGGGACAGACCTTCCGGTAAGTTTCTTACAGCTACATTTGACATTACTGGACCGAGAGTGTTGAGGGATAGGGGAGGCAAGATGGAGAAAAAACATGTTTATGTACACAGATACCTTTTAAATAAAATGCCTTAAACCAGACCAACAATGCTCTTATGCATCCCACCCCAGGGCAATTCATATTTTACGCACATAAAAATATTTTTTTTGTAATGCCTGCTGTGGTTGATTTTTCCTCTCTCCATAGGGTCCTATGTATCTGCACGCTGTGCATTGCAGGTTAAAATTAGGCATTCAGCACAGCAGCAAGGATGGGATACTGAACAAGGAAGCCTCCAGGTTCTCCAAAATTATCCACGTCCAGGAGAAAATCATTGAGCTGGCATTTCAGCTTTGAGTGGATGCAGGAGCAAATGTAAGGTCTGACAATGATTCAGAGTTTTGGATATTTTTTTTTAACTATGCAAGGCTTTTGGATTGGTTTAAGATCAGATGCCAGTAAAACTTTTATGTTTCTAGAGGGGTTATTGGCGTGGAGACCAAGTTCTCATAAGGAGAACTTCATGGCGACATGGAGAATGTCTTCAACATCCTCCATTCAAGTCACAATACTATAAAAATAAATTCAATACATTAGATGAAGAACCTGTTTTTAGCACGTGGAAAAATATTGAACTTATATGAGCAATAGCCATGGTTTCTGGGACTTTTCCTTTTGCAAAGCTATTAGATAAAGGCCCATCATACAATTCAAACAGTTATATTCAAGGGATTCCCCTTTTGGAACACTCTGTGGGTATCTGGGAGAGACCGTTGTTTTAATTTTCTATTTTTTTTCTAACTGGAGGAGTTAAATGCACCTATTTGCCTTACCTCCCCCTAGCACATTGATCCAGCCCCACACCCATGGATTAGGTGTAGATATGTGGAAATCTGCATCCCTTAGATGTTAGGCCGTAGTTTCTCAGGAATGTTTACAAAGCAGAAAATCCGATTTCCAGTACATGTGGAGACTGGCACCTCTTGTCTTACACACTTTTCACTAATGAAGGTGAGGAGCAAACATGCTAATTTATTCCTCTTTTATCCCTGGAGTATTTGTGTAGAGCATAGAGGTTCCTGATTTAAAGCAGAGCTCCTAATGTAAATAGTTAGGAAAAAAATAACCCCCCCCCCCCCTCGCTCCTATCACATACTTTCCTCTAATTACAAATGATGCGCTTTAAGCTATCTACCAGAAGAATCCAATCTGTGTCTCCATATCGCACTATTTGCTCAGACCGCAGTGCCAATGCCAGGGCCCCCCAAAATCTATGCTGTTCAGCTGGATTTTACTCTGCTTTTACATTAACACTCTCCCCCCATACACATAAAGCACACATTCCATATATTTTTGGGTACACATGCTCCATATTGTAGCATCCCTATATTATCCCTACAATTGTTCTTTAAAGCAAATTCTAATTTTTAAACCCCACCTGGCAATAGATAGCAATAACCCCTGCAGCAGATGTGGAAGCCTCTGTGGTGGGTGGGTTAGGTGGGCTCCCATTTGGTGGTGAGAGCACTCACACACCTTCACTCACTGCAGATGCACACTCACTCACACATGTGCACACATCTTACTGTCGCTTCCCACGTTGTTGATCTTCTTTGTGTAGTGCTAGTTGTAGGTGTTGGACGGGCATGGCCTGTTTCTATGGCCGGCACCTGTGGTTTTCAATGGACACCAGCCATATACAGGCCACGCCAACCCACTAGGTCCAGGGCTGCAGGAGAGCTGGTACTGTAAGTTGTCTGTTTTTACTTTACATTCACTCTATAAGAAGCGCTAGCATTTCACACCACTATTGGGGAGGTGCATCTTATGTAAAACATACAGTAAATATATATATATCATTCTGTTGCCATATGTTATGCTGCTCCACTGGGCCAGGGGCAGGGGGTGTAAGAATCTAGTGTGGATGTCACTGAATAAAGTGTGTTGTGGGGGAGGTACACGGCCAGGCTGATTCATCATTAGCGGCAGGTAGCGACAGATGAGAGTCTGTAGCAGGCATTTTCAGAGCGCCCGCTAGTAGTCACTGTGCTCAGCCGTGGGTCGCTACTTTATAGCGACTCAGACGCTGTTCGGTAATGTTGAATACATTGTGAGGAGTCGCTATTTGACCAGTACAGCGCTGTATGGGAGCGCATTTTAGCGACTGCTCATAGCGACCGTCTCACACCATATTCAGCAAAAAAACAGCCTCACAAATCTCTGGCGCTGAAAAATGCTTATCTGAAGCCCAGAGCGCAGGAGGCGGTGTGTTTAAAGTGTGTTTAGTAACGAAGCGAAAACATATGGAATTACATTGTAACAACATTGTACCATGAACACTTTAATGCCAGACCTGTAATGTCATTTTTGAGGAAATATATAAAAAATGAAAAAAATATGAAAAAACTGCTTTTTCAATGCCAGAAGAGGTCACAGAATTATTTGTGATTTTTTGGAAAAAAAAAAAACAAAAACCCAGTTTAACCCTTTAAGTGCCAGCCTACCTGGAGTTTTTGTCACACTCTGTTGCCAGACCATTTTGCACTATTTTGCGCTCCCCATGTTCAAATGTGATTTTTGAAGGGATTTCCAGGGATTTCCCAGGAACATGATATATTGTTTTTTTCAGCAGAGTCTGAGCTTTAACATGAAATGTCTTGTTTGTAATTTTTAGGTGTATTCTCGGTATTTTTTGGCGAAATATGTGCAAAAAAAAAAAAATCTATTTTTTACAATTTGTAGTGTTTTTTTCGTAATAAAAAATGTAAGTTTGTCAATAAAATCTTATTGTGTGTGAAATCCCAATTTCTCCCGGTCACAGTGGTACCACATATGTATTGGTAGACACCCTTTCCTGCCCAGGAGCCTCCCCCAAACTGAAACAGAGCTTTAGGGGATTTTCAGAAAAAAATGCAACTGTGATATGCGCTATGCGCACCTTGCAGTTTTTCCAGAAAAACAACCCTTTACATTTGAAATACCACCCACAAACTATATATTCTCTGGAAGTACACACCTCAGGCTTTCTATTTGTACCAGGCTTGTTGATGTGGCCACAGTTTTCTGGAAGTAATCCCTCAATGTATTCTTTGGTTGCAAAGAGTTTCCCTAAAAAAAGGATAAAAAAGCAGAATCAAAGCCACATTTTTCTGAAAAAACAAGTATAATCTGAAAAGGCAACATCCCCGAACAGAACGATACCCAACATGCATAGGTACTGTCAAGGGAAGAGTTGCCAAACACCCCAAAGTAAAGCATGAGCATAACGGTAATTTTTCTTGAAAATTTCAGCTCTGCAGACAAAGTGCGCACCTTGCGATTTTTCAACCAAAACAGCCCTTTACATTTGGAATATCCCCCATAAACCATATATTCTCTGAAAGTACACATGTTTAGCTTTCTAAGCGTACCCAGCTTGTTGTAGTGGGCTCATCTCATTCTGGAATTGATCCCTCAAAGAATTCTTTGGTTGCCCAGGGTTTCCCTAAAAAATGTATAAAAAAACTGAATAAAAAACACCTTTTCCTAAAATATAAATATGCAAACAAGAAAAAACAAGCTAAGTCTGAAAGCGCAAGGTCTCCCGAACAGAACAATACCCAACATGCAGAGGTACTATTAACCCTTTTAATTGCCAGCCTACTTGAGATTTTGTCACCCTCTGTTGACAGGTCATTTTTCCCCATTTTGCGCCATGTTTTGCGACATTTTTGCTGGAATTTTCAGGAAAATTATATATATATATTTTGCAGCAGAGTTTAGGCTTTAACATGAAATGTCTTGTTTGTAAATTTTATTTATTATTAATTTATTTATTATTAAGTAAAAAAAATAAATAAATAAAAATGTTTTTTAGAAAATTGCCTCCTTTATTTTAAATAAAAAATGTATTTTATTATGGAAAACCATATTGCACGTGAAAGCCCCATTTCTACCGATTAGAGCGGTACCACATATTTATTGGTAGCCCCCTGTTCCTGCCCAGGAGACCCCCCAAGCTGAAACAAGTAATTTTTAACATTTACAAATAAAATACAACTACCATCCACACTACAAAGGGTTAAATCGAGAAAAAAAATGACATAGGGTCCCCCCTCCCCGGTGGGGGGGGGGGGGCATTTTTCCCCAAAAAAATGACATGGGGCCCCCCTTACCCAAAGTAACCAGCCCGGGACCAGCTATGCAGGGCTTGTAGGAACAGGGCGCAGGGGCCAGCTTTTGTGGCCCCTGGTCCTGCAGGCTACAAGCCCGCATAGCCCATGGCCACGGGCTCTTCTGCCCCCCCCCCCTGGCCTTTGGGGAGGCAGGTAATGAGGGTGTCGGGGGTTAATTGCAAGTCACCGGCTAGCGCAGGTGACTTGCCATCCCCCCAGCCTTGAGAACTGGTATAGGGGTCTCATGGACCCCTTACCAGTTCACAAGGGGTTAAATGTTAAAAAAACACACCACACAGAGAAAAAATATTTTATTTCTTTTTTTTTTTTTAGACTTACCTCCCATCCCTACTGGAGCACTCTGTCCCTCGGCGATCACTGGCTTCTGCTCACTTGCTAGAAGCCTTTTATAGCTGCTGGATAACAGAAAAGGGTTAATTAAAAAAAAAATGACATAGGGTCCCCCCTCCCGGGTGGGGGGGGGGACCCCATTTTTTTAAAAGTCCCCCCAAAAAATTACGTAGGGCCCCCCCTACCCAGCATTACCGACCTGGGCCAGCTATGGGGGCTGGTAGAACAGGGCGCAGGGGCCAGCGTTGGTGGCCCCTGGCCCTGCAGGCTACTAGCCCACATAGCCACTAAGTGGCCCGGGCCCTTCTGCCCCCCCCCCTGGCCGTTGGGGAGGAAGGTAATGGGGGGCTGGGGGTTAATGGCAAGTCGCCCACTAGCCGCAGGTGACTTGCCAGACCCAGAGCCTTGTGAGCTGGTATAAGGGGTCTCATGGACCCCTTACCAGCTCACATAGGGTTAACTGTGAAAAAAAAACACCACACAATAAATAAAAGTATTTTATTAAAAAAAAAAAAATTTTTTTTACTGTACTTACCTCCGATTGTAAGCTCTTGTCCCTCGCCGCTCTGATGACAGATGCCGGTGATCGGCATCCAGAGAAGGGGGAGGCAGGAGATCAGAGTATCTCCTGCCACCTCCTTCCCCGGCACCGATCACCGGCATCTGACAGCTGAGAGAGCTGAAGCCGGAGATCGGGGCCGGATGGCGTCATTAGCCTTAGCGGCAAGATGGCGGCCGCCATCGAGGAGGAAAGAGGAGAGAGCCTCCCGGGCTCTCTCCTGAAGATCGGTAAGTCCTGGGGGGGGATCGGAGGCCCCCCAGGTGAAGAGGAGGGACAGCGGGAGCCAGCGCACACGCAGGTAAGTGAATGTCATTTTTATTTATTTTTTTTTTACAGTTAGCAGCTGCTGCTGCAGAGGCGGGAAGGGGGGGGGCGCGGCCTATTCCGGGGGCCCCACGGGGGATTGGATGGCGCCAAATTAAAGAGGAGACCCGGCCGGATCCAACGAGGGGTCAGGTGAGTATTTTTTTTTTTTCCCGCTAGCAGGGGTAAATGCCAGGCACGTAAATTTTACGTGGCTGGCACTTAAGTGACGGAGAGGCAACCACGTAAATTTTACGTGGCTGGCATTTAAAGGGTTAAAGAGAAGAAAAGGTTCATCCATTGAAATGTTTGGGAGAGTGACAGGTAGCAAGAGGTCATACCTGGCGCTGTGCAAGGCTGAACGCCGGCGCTGTTCACTGAGGCTGTGAAAATGATGAATCAGACGCTACATGGCGCTATCCCAGTCGCTAAACAGATTCTGCTTGATAAATGTGTAATTGCGCGCCGTGTCCGGCGTTCACCAGTCGCTACCTGTCGCTACCTCTCATTAACCAGCCACTACCTGACGCTATCCCTTCTTAAATAAGGGCCTTACTCTTTAGTTGCTGCTCCAAGGTTGATCCCTTTTTTTTTCAGGATTAACAACCTGAGGACCGTAGGGCTGACACTGATCTTCCTCTATTAGCTCACTTCCAATTGTCTGCTGCCTTTCTGCTGCTGGATTCTAGACTACTCTCCAACATTACAGCCTCCCCTCAGATGCCTCAAAATCTTAGAACTAATCTAGAGTTCCACTTAAATACTGAAATGTAACAATCTACACTTCCATGGTCATCCCACCGCCCATCCCAGTCATTTGTCACATGTGTTAATCAACACCCAAACAATATAATCAGTCTGGTTCTGGCCGGGTTCTGTAATTAGGTTTCCTATAAAAGCCAGCATGAACTATGTGTGTACTTAAAGAGGAACAACACCTGGGAATTTTACTCTCCTGGCTATTGTTTCTCTCATATAGAGCATCCTGATTTGGGATGCCCCTAGTTCCCTGTAAAAACATATTTTCCTTCCATTCCCACGGTGCAGGTCATTCCCTATTGAATACTTATCTCTATGAGAGTGAACATTACTTAGACATTAGATGGCAATTTACAAAGCTAATCATCTCATTGTATAAATGGAAATTCCTATTTATAACTATGAACTAAAGCTTAACTAAAGCTGTACCTATTTTCTACCATACTAAACATGTACTGACAAACACTGATTGGTTAAATGCAGTTTGCAATTAAAGGATAAGGCAGGGATTGGTCACGTGCATAACAAAGGCAAAAGTTATTGTTGCATAAAACAGACTTTGGTTGGGCTTTTTATTGGGCAAAGGGTTCTCGACATGGACTATTTCTCTTTTATACACAATAATACACAATAAATAACATAGAATTCATTAAAGACTAAGGATACAAGTAAGTCCATAATATTCAGATTTGGTAGGAAAATACAAAAATATGCATCTGTGCATCAGACCTATACAGCAGAGGGTACAAAAGAGTCGGATTTAAGCAATGTCACAAGGATAAGTGTAAAATGAGAGTAAACATAATTTACCACAGAGATAGATGATATCTGCTAAGCTGCTGTGTCAGAAGAGTTTAGTTGTTGAATTATGTCCTATTTTATAACTCAGCATTGCAGTTTATTCTCTAGCCCGTGTAATTCCCAGGTAGGATAATACAGTTAGTTCTTGAAGTCTGATAGAAGAGGGAGGTACTTTTCTCTCTTCCTGTTTATTTATTGATTTCTGCTCAGAATACAAGCAGTAACTACCTCTGAACTGAAAGAAACAAGACTGCAGAGGAAATAAGCTACCACCCCATGCTCACAGTGAATGGTGTGTCTCACATAGTGTGATGCGAAAGGGTGGGATTCTGTCTGCCTTCTTGTTTGGAAAAAGGCAGCTGTGCTAGAAAACAAAGGCCCTTATTTATGAAGGAATAGCGACAGGTAGCGACTGGTGAGCGGCCGGTAATGACTGGCACCGCCACGAGAATGCCGGCTCCCCACCACAATCACACATTTATCAAGCCAATCCTGCTTAGCGACTGAGATAGCGCCAGATAGCCACTCATTCATCATTATTCCAGCCTCAGCCCACATCGCCAGCGTCCGACCTTGAACAGCGACAGGTATGACCTCTCGCTACCTGGCGCTCTCCAATGCATTTCAATGGGACAATCTTTAAATATTCATAATTAATTGTTATTAATGTTTTTTTTTTGTTTTTTTTTTAAATGTGAAAAATTCTGTGACCACTTCTGCCATGTTAGATATTTTTTTTTAAGGGAAAAAAAAAAAAATTTGTGCAGAATTGATATTACAGGTCTGATATTAATGTATTCATATTACAAAATTATTTAAAAAACTTGTTTTTTTTGGTTTCCAAAAATATGGTTGTTTGGGGGTTAAAAAACGACTTTTAACCCATCGCCGCCAGCGCTCTGGGGTTTAAGCATGCATTTCACAGCGCAAGAATTTTTTGAGCGTGATTTGTTAATGAATATGGTGGGAGCCGGTCACTATGGCCAGTCGCTATCATACGCTCCCATACAGCGCAGAACCTGTCAAATAGCGACTCCTCACCCAATATTCAACATTACTGCACACCGACTGAGTCGCTGTCAACAACCGAACAACGGCCAAAGCACAGCGAATACTAGCGTGCGCTGTGAAAATACTGCTACAGTCGCTCAACTGTCGCTACCTGCCGCTATTAATGACTCGGCCTCAAAGAGGCTGATTCATTGCTAACGACAGGTATCAGCAGATGAGCGAGTGTATAGGGGCGCTTAGAGTGACCGCTAGTAGACGCTGTAAGTGGGTGTCCGGTGCTGTAGCAGAGCACCTCAGTCGCTGTAGTAACCTGGCCGGCATTCATGAATGTGATGTATGTTGGGAGCGAAAGGTAGCGCCAGCTCAGTGCGACCGACTCTCAGCGACTCACACCATACTTATCAAAAAAGGACACACACACAGCGTTGGCACTCTAAATCTGGTCGCTATAGCATAGAGCGCCAGACGCTGCGTGATTAAAGTCTTGTTTTTGAACACCTATCCACCAGTAGCAAAGCGAAAACACATGGAATGACATTGTTGTAACATTGTGACTCTAACACTTTAGCACCAGACCTGTAATTGCAATTCTGCATAAAAAACAAAAAAATCTAAAAAGTTTTAAAAAATAACTCTTTCTAGGCCAGGGGAGGTGACATAATTATTTAAAGAGAAAAAAATAAATAAAAAAAAACCCTGTTTAAACAGAAGAAAAGGAACGTCCATTGAAATGTATGGAGAGTGACAGGTAGCAACAGGTAATACCTGGCGCTCTGGACGCTAGAGCTCCGGCGCTTTACGCTGAGCCACCTGTAATACTTCGGACGCTACATGGTGCTGTTAAGAGTCGTTCACCAGATTCGCTTTCATAAATGTGGTTTTGCGTACAGTGCCTGGCTTTTACCAGACGCTGCCTGCCGCTACGAGGCGCTACCTGCCGCTATCCCTTGATGACTAACCACCAAAGTCTACACAGTCTTATGGAGCAGCATAGCAGGATGGTTCAGCTGCAAGGGGCAGGTAAATAAAGCTTTTGAAATGGACCAAAACCCAGGATTTTGACTATCCTGGGTTTTGACCTCCAGGGGACCCCAATTGGGGGTGCCCCACTGTGTGAAACCCCCCAGGTTGCCGAAACCATCTCACCTCTTCTCTGTCCTATGGCGCATGCACGCCCACTCATCCAATCAGCACACTCGAATCCGCTGACATCACATCATCTAAGGCAGGCCGTTCTGAGCGTGCTGACGGCTGCATTCCCCACTACCCTCTAACAGGGAGTGTGCCTGAACCAGCCATTCACAAATGCCTGGTATGGGCACGTGCCCTGCTAATGGGATAGCAGGGATGCAGCCGCGGCTCGCGCATGCACCGTTGGACCAGGAAAGAAGGTAAGTGTATAGGCGACCTGGGGGGTTTCACACAGCGGGGCATCCTGATTTTGGAGGGGGGGAATCGATTGGCCCAGGAATCTTATAGATTCCCGGGCCGATTGCCGTGGGTTATGGTTCACTTTAAAAACCCTTTAAAGTGACTGGAAGTCTTCTTACCCAAAACTTAAAAGTTAAGAGCAAGCTCAAACATTGGGCAAAGTACTTATCTTTCCTAAGCAGTAGCCGCGTCTAGTCCATGTTCCTGCACAGCTTTAGCCTTCCCGGCTCTGTCATGTGAGGAGCTCATACTTGGTAAGTCATTTAGTCCAATATCAAGCCTGCTCCTAACCTTTATATTGCAGAGCATGGCAAATTTGGAGAGTGGGGATCTCCAGTCATTTTTACCTTAGTTTGCTTTATCCAAAGAGGCTGCACATCAGGAACAGTTTGGCACTATGTATAGAAGATAAGGCATTTCTCCACAAAAAAGTATTAGAAAACAATAACAGCCTAATGGAGAATCAAACAGTTCCCTAATTTATTTAAAAGAAGCTCTTTTAGTTTCACTGCAGGTTCCCTTTAAAATGGCTGTAGCATATAGTACACTGTACATCACAAAAATGCGTGACACGCTACACAATAATATTGTGGATTTGTGAGGACATCCAATACATGCGCTGGAAATAAGTGTAACGTGAGAGCCAAATGCATCTTGCGGTTGTATCTTTAGCCATATTAATGGCCGTTATTTCCTCCCCAGTCCTAAATATAGAACATTTCAATGTCTGAGTAGTAAGAGGAGCACAGATGTCTGATGATCATGAATTTGTTGCCCGCCTTCCAGTGGAACCATCCCATTCTCTGGCATTAGAGCATTTACTGTAAATATGTAATTAGGTCCAAATCCTTGTGGCTTTCTCTTCTGCATTGTGAAGGGGACAGTAAATAAATTGGCGCCATTTCCGGGAAGGGCGTCTCTCGTGTAATGTCATCCGCGTTATTGTCGGTGTGATCTGCACTTGCCATCATTTGTGCAGCTGCCCGTAATTGCATGCTATACGCTTTGCGTCATTACACATTCATGCCCTGTTTACCCAGGGATATGCATGTTAAATGAAAGCATTATAGCCTTCATATGTCTTGTTAATTAAAACTAGTAGGGGAAAATGAGAAAGTGAAAAAGACAACATTTATTTATTTATATACTGTAGCTTTATAATGCTCATGTCCTGTATATGGCCATGTACCTAAGACAACCAATTTGGACAGAAAACCGTTAAAGGAGCTTTATCGTGAAATTATTCTAATATTAAAAATATACTTAACTTAGCTTTTCTCCGTTCTTTGGCTCCAACATTAAAAAGGAAAAATTACTTATGCACCCCCCACCCTTGTATAAAGGGAGCGTGCCAAGCAGGGCTCTGAAGTCGGAGCTAGTTTTGTCTGGAGTCGGAGTCGTTAGAAATGTAACAACTCCAACTCCAGCAAAAAAAGGAAATCTTACTAATTTTGTATCATTAATGTAACTTTCATACAAAGATTATAAATGTTGATCACAAATATATTTTATGTTCTCTCAATCTAAGGCCTTTGTATATAAAAAATAGTTATAAGCATCAGTGGCAGTAGCATGGATGTTCTAGTGCTGATACAGGGTTCTTCAATCTCCCCTGTCCCTTATATTCGTTATCTTTATGCTGTGCCAAGGTCCTTAGTAACAATGGCTGAAATTTACCGGAATTGTCCTCCATGCAGTGCCGGCATCTTCATTCTTCCCAATGATTCGGAGCCAGTGATTCTGTCTTCAAGTGCTGGGGGCCTTTCATGGCAGTGTACATGGAGCCTACTTCCAGAGGCGTAACGACAGCTGTCGCAGGGGTCACTGTGGCCCCGGGGCCATGCTCTGTGCTCAAAGAACAGCTACAGGAAAATTCTGAAGTCATACCACTCCATGCACAGCAGGTTGGGCTCCACAGCCATCACACAAGCACTCTGCTCTGCATTCATGACACGTGGATCAGCCTCTGAGCCTCTTCAGCTACCTCACATCCACCACACTAGGCCCCTGGCTCCCAACAGTCCCCTCACTGGGCCTTTGATCCCCTACAGCCACCTTACAGGCCCCTGATGAGTCCCCAGCCACCACACTGGGTCCTTGATCTCCTACAGCCAGCACACTGGGCCCCTGGCTCCCTACAGCCACCACACTGGGCCCCTGACTTCCTACAGCCACCACACTGGGCCCCTGACTTCCTACAGCCACCACACTGGGCCCCTGACTTCCTACAGCCACCTCACAGGGCCCCTGATGACCTCCAGCCAGCACACTGGGCCCCTGGCTCCCTACAGCCACCATACTGGGTCCTTGATCCCCTACAGCCACAACACTGGGCACCTGGCTCCCTACAGCCACCTCACAGGGCCCTTGATGATCCTCAGCCACTGCACTGGGCTCCTTGCTCCCTACAGCCATCTCACAGGGTCCCTGATGACCCCCAGCCACCACAATGGGCTCCTGGCTCCCTACAACCACCTCACAGTGCCCCTGGTCTCTTGCAACCACCATACAGTCCCTGGCCTCCGGCAGCTATAACACAGGGCCCCTGGTCCTCCCACAGCCACCGTAAGGGCCTGTAGTCCCCCACAGTCACCTTACATGGTCTCTGGTTCCCTGTAGCCACCAAAAGGGCCCTTGCTGCCACCCCACAGTCACCACACAGGACCTATAGCATCCTTCAGCCACCACACAGGGCCCCTAGTTCTCTAAAGACACCTCACATGGCCCCTGATGGCCGCTAGCCAGTACACTGGCCTCCTGGCTCCCTACAGCCACCATACTGGGTCCCTGATACCCTACAACCACAACACTGGGCCCCTGGCTCCCTACAGCCGCCACACTGTGCCCCTGACTCCCTACAGCCACCTGACAGGGTCCCTGATGACCCCCAGCCAGCATACTGGGCCCCTGGCTCCCTACAACCACCTCACAGGGCCCCTGATCTTTAGCAACCACCACACAGTCGCTGGCCTCCTGCAGCTATTACACAGAGCCCCTTGTCCCTCCCACAGCCACTGTAAGGGCCTGTAATCCCCCACAGTCACCTTACAGGGTCTCTGGTCCCCTGCAGCTACCAAAAGGGCACCTGCTGCCACCTACAGTCCCCACACAGGGCCCATAGCATCCTGCAGCCACCACACAGGGCCCCTAGTTCCCTAAAGCCACCTCACAGGGCCCCTGATGACCCCTAGCCAGTACACTGGCCCCCTGACTCCTTACAGCTACCATACTGGGTCCCTGATCTCCTACAACCACAACACTGGGCCCCTGACTCCTTACAGCCACCTGACAAGGCCCCAGATGACCCCCAGCCAGCACACTGGGCCCCTGGCTCCCTAAAGCCACCACACTGGGCCCCTGAATTCCTACAGCCACTTCACAGGGCCCCTGATGACCCTCAGCCAGCACACTGGGCACCTGGCTCCCTACAGCCACTTCACAGGGTCCTTGATGATCCCCAGCCACCACACTGGGCCCCTGGCTCCCTACAGCCACCACATAGGGTCCCTGATTGCCCCCAGCCACCACACTGGGCTCCTGGCTCCCTATAACCACCATACAGTCCCTGACCCTCCTGCAGCTATTACACAGGGCCCCTGGCCCTCCCACAGCCACCAGAAGGGCCTGTAGTCCCCCACACTTACCTTTCCCTGTTAGAGGCTAGTGGGGATGCAGTCATCGGTGACCTTGGGTCCATTCGGCTCTATTCGGCCCTTAGCTGATTCTTAGCCGAAAGATAAAGACTACAGAGCTGGAGGCATGTGAGGCAAGATAAATAAGATAAGTATGGAAGCAACTGACAAGACAAGCTCTTTAATGCTACTTGGATATTTAAAGATTTTGAACCATTTTGGAGATTAGTCTACAAATGGCAAATAGTAAGTTAAAAAAGAGCATCAGACCAAAAAAAAAGAGTCCAATCCCCCCCCCCCCCCTCGGCCCCTACTTACCTTCTGGGCTCGATTGCTGCCCACTGACCAGCTTAGCCATCAGTTAGTAACCGCATGACTTTAGCCATGCTCTTCAAAGTCCCGTGCTGATTAGCGAAGTCTCGTGGGATTTCAGGTGGCCCCATTGCATCCCATTCATGGGCACTGCATCGGCGCAAGATCGGGGGCTGTGCGCAGTGCCTTATGGGATGTAAGATGGCGCCACCTGTTGGAAGGTCATCTGGAACCCGAAGGACCTAGAATTGGATCCCTTGGCGAGGTGAGTAAAGGATGCCCTAAGGTAAAACTGGAGGGGGGGGGGCAGCAGATCGGTGAGTCTTGGGGGATGTTTTAACTTCCCTTGATGTTCCTCTTTAAATAGTATGAAAAATATAAAATGGTATTGAATAAAAACAGAAAATATGTGGCCCCTGTCCTGCAGTGGGTAAAGTGGGAGGGGTAAATAGAGCTGGTGTGTAACGGTAGTTAAAAAGAGGTAGAAATTAGAGATTTGCAAAGAGAGTGATAAAGGAGGCATTGGCAAAAAGAGGTGGCAGCAGGGGCTTCCAGGAACGTGGTGACATTAGATGCAGCAAAATCCCTGGGCGGAATCTCTGGCAGTATAATAAGATAACAGCTTATTCTATATTTATTTGTATGTTTAACATCGGTAGTTATTTGGATGGATGGGGTAATGAGTGGGAATACTGCTAGATTTGGGACTGATGCGGGGAATGGGCTATAAATAGGGGACACATATTAGGAGAGGTGTGGCAATCAGCATGTACATTTCTAGCATGTGGGGCATAGGAGCATAGAAAATCTTTGATATGATGTTCAAAATTCCGAACATATTCATTGTGGCCCTGGATCAGTTTCCAAATTGTGGCGTGTGCTCTTTAAAAGGTTGAGCACCCCTGACATACCCCCTGGGGTGCATGTACTGTAATTTGAGATGAGATAAAATGTTTTCTCAGTGCTTTTTCTGTAAGAACAGTAAGACTATGGAACTCGCTGCCACAGGAGGTAGTTCTGAAGGATACAGACCACTGGAAGGAGATAAACAGGCTGAACTGGATGGACTTTATTCAGCCTCACATACTATGTTACTAGTGCTGATGGTGTATAGCAAGGCTCAGGAATTTGAAGGAAAGAGAAAACATCTGTGAATTTGCACATTAAGCATGGGATGAAGTGGGGGACTTCTAATTTAAATAGTACTAATGAGGGAAGTAAACCCCCATAGGGACTGTAAGTCTGTAAGTAAGTTCTGAATGGAGAGCTACCAAGGAAGTGCAGGATGCCAAAGGGTAGTAGTGACTTTTTTTGTTTTTGCCTAGACAATCCCTTAAATTTTTTCAGTGTTATATTTGACTATAGGTCTCTTTTAATGGCCGCATTACATATTTTGGGGTGGAGAATACTACGGAGAAATACTTCTATTACAAGTGGTAGCTGGACCAAATCTAGTACTTTTTGGATATTTATTTTATTTTTTAAAATAATAATGTGCAGAATCATACCGCCATATGACTCATTTTTTTGGTGACGTCAAACAACATTGTTCGAACTGTACATTGTGTCTATTTTAAAGCACATATGTTTCTAATACAGGGACGCAGGCAGGTGGTAGAGGCAATATAGGTCATGGTCTCACTGTGTCGCTGGATTATATTTGCGGTGACATTGACAAAACAGGTCAATAATGCAACCTTTATAATAAGTTTAGAAGGAGTTATGATAGCAAGAGCTTGAGGTGTGAGCTCACTCTTTTGCCCTGTTTACATCCTTAAGGACCACTAATCACTAATGATGAAAAACAACAGTGTTTTAACGTTGTTATATTGCTATAATGCAAAATGCTCTGTTAGGTAGCTGACTGGAAAAAAATGAAATCACTAGAAAAATCACCAAACCGGATGTATGTGGGAAAATAATTTGGTTAAGTCGTGGGTCCTTGGGGGCCACCTCATCGTTGCACAATGCGATTTCTTTTCCTGTGTTATATGATTCTGGAAATAAGCTTGGGGACATTGGGGCCATGCTAAGCATTTGGTTAAGCAAGTTTTTTTTTTGGATATGCTTTTGGATGTGATTGTAACCTCTCAGTGAGAGTTTTACCTTTAAAGAGGAACATCAGACCTTTTCCGATGTACCTTTCTAAGCGTCCCTTTCCCCTCCCTCACTGCCTAATACGCATTGGGTCTGCACTAGCACTTTATATTTTACAATTGATACATTGTTGCTGCTATTTTTGGGTTTAAAATAACTTTGGATCATATAGAGAGCACAGATTCCTCCTCGGTTGTGGGCTGGCAGCTTGGGGAAAAAGTCTCCATGCATGCTGATGAGACTTCAGTATATTTAGCTGAAGCTATGGGTTCACTGGAGGCACTACTGGAAATAATTAAACATTTTGGATCCTTAGCGTTAACTTGGAAATCTAACCTATATATTGTTCACCAACCAGAGTTTCTGCAAATTTCACAGGAATCAACCCTATAAGTAGTGGATCAATTTAAATATCTAGATAAAGTTATTTATAAAGATCCTGCAAGGTTCCTGGTTCCTTAATATCCACTCAATTGAAGACAAAAGCAGTTTGCAGAGGCATCCGGTCTTCAAGTGAATACAAATAAATCTAAGGCATTAAATGTCAACCTGCCTGCTGAACTTTGGGATCAATTGAAGTTCAATTATTATTTTGGTTGGGAAGATAAGGCCTTGAAATATCTGGGGATAGCCCTAACTAACCGTTATGAGTCTTTATATGCTGCGAACTACCTTTCCTTTATGTCGAAAATTTAACACTTTACTGACGCAATGGCAAGGGTATAATTTGTCTTGGCTAGGGAAAATTGCAGCTGTTAAAATGACCTTACTCCCTAAATTCTTATATTTGGCAAGGACCCTACCGATACGGATACCCCCTACATTTTTGAGAGAACTGCAGGGACGAATCTCCTCATTTATTTGGAGCGGTAAGAAACAGAGGATTGCAAGTAGGATAATGACTAGATCTAAACAAACTGGAGGATTGGGAGTCCCGAGATTTAGCAAATATTACCAAGCAGCGCAGATCGCTCAGCTTCTCTCCTACCATGCTACCGAAGATATCCCTGGGTGGATTCGTATTGAATCAGAGTTAATTAGGCCTTTACTGATGGGTGATCTTCTCTGGCTTGTACCAAAAGCTAGCGTTGATAAGTAATCCAATTTTGGTCCATTCCTTGAGAGTGTGGGATGACAACAAATTTTCAGGAAAATTGGCCTCCCCTCATATGCCTTTAACACCTCTGTGGGGTAATCTAGCGTTCCCACCAGGAGTCTTGGATAAGAATAGGTTTAGCGGCTGGAGAGAGGAGGGGATTAGACGTGCCAGCTTTATCTTCGTTTCAGCAACTTAGGGACAATTATAATCTCTCGCTGAAAGACCTTTTTGGGTACCTTCAAGTTACGCATTTCATAAGATCTTTGATGAAAAGCTATCCCAAATTAGATATTCTCACCCGCTTCGAGCAGCGTTGTAAACATGACCCGAGAGGCAAGAGAGCGATAGCAGATATTTATCTGCTTTTGAACCAGAACTTAGAGGGGGGTTCTTTGCCTTACAGGGATAAATGGGAGGTGGACCTTAAAAGTAAGAGATCTTGGAAAGCATGGCAGGTGATGTGGCGGGCGACTCTGGGTAAGAGAGCCTCAGTACAGGCCATTGAAGCAAATGGTGGTGGTATTAAGGTGGTATATGGTCCCGACACAGCTGCGATTTGTAGGGGCGAGTACTCAGGGAAATTGTTTTCGTGGGTGCAATTCACCTGGCTCAAATTGTCATATTTGGTGGGAGTGTGTGGTAGCTCGAGAATTTTGGTTAAAAATTTTTTAAATTCTTAGCAGGCTTATGGACGTATATGTACCCCTTGACCCTTGGATTCCGCTCCTTAATGATACTCTGCCCGGCAGCTCAGCAAATCAAAGACAATTGTGTTATCAAATTTGTACTTGCGCCAAGCTTGTCATCGCTAAGGCATGGAAGACGCCCCTACTGAGTTTTGGGGAATTCAAAAATCGAGTGAACAATACTTTAGCTATGGAGAAGATGGCAGTGATTCATGAGGATAGGCTGGAGGAGTATTGGGAGGTGTGGGACCCCTGGATAAAGGAAGTCTTACCTGCCACGTTCGATAGGAACCTTCTAAATGTCTGAGGCTGGGTTCTTTAATTGGATTTCTCTGGAATTTTTAATCACATTCCTACCCCCTCGCCCCATCCCTCCCTTTCTTTCCCAATTCTTCCCTCCCTCCTCTCTCCCCCCCCCCCCCCCCCACCTTTATTGGATTTTTTTTTTTTTTTTGGTGTTTGTTTTAGTTTAAATTCATTTGTTTAGAATTTGTTCTTCAATAATGCTTTATTGATAGTGTCGATATTTTGATACCCCCCACCCCGGGGTTAATATTTGCTTTTGCTCTTCTACAGAGCCCATAATTACTGTATTTTTTTGTTTGCTGACGATAAGATATAACAGATTTAACGATGCATTATGCTTAGCATAAGAATATTGTCTGTTTTTTTTATGCTGATCTACGCAATAAAAATTATTGAAAAGAAGACAAAAGCAGCCCAATAGGAAAATCTACCTTTGTCAGGTAGACAATCATTATTTTCAAAATTGTGTGTGAGAGGTGAAAAGCATGGAGATGCATCTCCCCATATTTCTAGCATAAAAGGAGTCCTCAACTACTAACTGTGCAAGTTTTCTGGGCCATGCCTGGTTTTGAAGGTCTCGACCAGGATTTGATGTAAATGCTGGCTGACCATAAGAACTTTGAGACCACACCCAGCATTAGCCCCCGGAAAAGTAAAGTCTAAGAGAGGCTCCGGAGGTTGAAAGGAGTGCAGTCTGAGGGCTGATTTACCAGGAGCGTGTGACTGGCTAGAAGGGCAGAAGAGGCTGCTGACAGACTGGTGGACCGACTTTGGACACTGAGTGACCAGTACCCAGATTCTGGTGAGTTCAGAACCATGATCAGGGACCTTAAGTGAATATGAATTTTGTGTTGTTTGTTTAGTAAGCAAAGATCGTGCCCTGAATATGGGCTAGGATGTCCATTGTACTTGCAAGCTATGTGTATTGTAGCTGAAGATCAAAGTTGCATTTTGGTTTACACAAGATGGATTTTCCTGATAAATTTGCGGCACCTTGGGTCTAGGTCTACAAAGAAGACTGCTGTTTAATGCTATCCCCTTACAGTTTTTTTTACCTAGGTTTCTTTACATCTAACATGCCTCACTTATAGCTTTGTCATCCTCGCACATTAAGATGTTGGACTCTATTCTGTTTAGCTTTATTTGGGGCAGCTCCCCTCCGAGGATGAATAGATCTATTCTGCATGCTCCAGTAACACAGGGGGGACTAGGGGCTCCTCACATGCTATTCAATTTTTACGCTGCTCAACTTGTGTATGCCTACTGGTAGATGTGTCCTTCCCCCTGATAATCCGGTTACTGTTCTGAAATTGGATCTTTTTGGCTCCTCAGTCTCTTTACAGGTGCTAATACACAGGGTGCATGAAGGGACTCCATGTAGCATCCTCCTGCATGCAGACTAACTGTTTATGTGTGAAATAAAGTGGAAGGGAAGAAAGGTAGGGCCCCACAAACTCCTATTGTCTGATCCCCTAATACAACATTTGTGGAGTAATCCCAATCTGCCAGACCTCATGACCTTACCTGACAATGTCTTATGGAGGAGACCGGGGATAGGCACTTTAGGCCAAGTCTACCAGGCGGGAAGCCTCCTGTTCTAAGAACAACTGTGTCAGGACCATAATTTATCGGCAAAAGATTTCTTTCGGTACTTGCCGCTCCGGCATGCTCTTAGAGTGAGGCTTTCTTTGGTGGATCTACAAACTGAGGAGGCACCATTGGAATCACTGGTTGGGTGACCAGGTCTCCAGAAGCCTACCTGCACAGAAAACTCTTCTGTGCCTCTAGATGTTCTATGTGAGTAAATGCCTCCTAACTGTAAGCATCCGGACATACCTTCGCTGATGGCCTGGAAGGCTCTATTTCTCTAGGAGATTACTTATGTATGAATTAACTTATCAAGCCAGGGGAGTTCCGCAGAAGTTTGACTGGGTCTGGGAGCCCTGGCTACAGGCTCCTAATTTGGCCAGTGGTAAAGATGTATTACCCTTGTTTGGAGGACACAAAATTCACAACTACGTATGAGGATGGATGTTTGTTGAGTGGGTGAGCTGTCTGTCTAGTCTTACGTCTTAATGGTTTAAATATTAATTCCCCTTATGTAAATTGAAAAGCATAAAAACAAACTAAAAAATTAAATTTATTTGACACCAGTGATATAACCTATAAACCAGTTCATGAGTATGGCCTCGTTTGCATTATCATTTGGTTTTATATTGGCTATGATATTGGCAGTTTATATGTGTGTTGTCCAGTTAATTCTAGGCCATTCAGGGCCATAAAAGTTTCAATAAATCAATAAACACCTTTAACTTTTGTAAATATCACACCCTTCATGACCTGTCAAAAAGAATACTTTTTTTTACTTTTTTACTGTAAGTTGAGAAAAAATATTGAAAATTACCACTTCGAAAATGAAAAAAAAGGCAAGGATATACAGCAAACAGCTGCCAATTGTTATCTGCCTCCTTCACGACATTTACAGCGTGTCTGACATTTCAACTGCTATCAATGAGAAGGAGAGAATCCTCCCTAAGGGAGCGAGTGTTATTTCTGCAGCTAATTGACTGGCTGACACCTTCATTCATAAAGCAAGATATTGGTGGCTGTTTACCATGCATGATGACTTCAGCAGTTTATGACTCTCGGAAAGTAAAGAATATTGATATCCTTACAAGGCCGTAAAAGGTTTTACTTGAATCCATCAATTCTGTCTTAGAGAACACAGCAGAGTAGATGAACCGCACGTCTGATGCATAATTTGGAGTCTGTGTGCAAACACTCCAATGACGTGTTCAGGCTAAATATATGAGATGGGGAATCACTGTCACTTGGGAGCAGCAAGAGTTCTAAAGTGGTTTTCATTCTGGAAAGGTTGCTGCTATGTGTTAAAGGGCCATTACAACTAAAACACAGTACTAATGCTGAAAAGGAGCTACTAGTACATATTGCATTTCTTCCAGGCCTAAAACAAAGCAATGTAGTTTTTTGTCGTAAAAGAACTGTAAAATAAAAGCGTATCTCGCCATACAGGGTTGTTTCTAAGGGTGAGCAGGACGGTTGTGCTGGGTGCCAAGGCTATTGTGTATGCAGGGATGGGGGCTTCCTTTATCGCAGCCATCCTGTTTTCGGGCAGGTGGATCAGGGATAGTGTCAGTAGTGCTGGTCATATGTCAAGACCCTCATTATCTGCATATTGGGCTCATGGGGAGGTCAATGCCTGCTGAAGAGCATGGCATTGCATGGCACATACAGGTATGGGCAACATAGGAAGGGTGAAGAGAGGCAGACTTTCTTTCCTTCCTGCACCAAGAGCTAATGTATTTACCCTAGAATCTGCCCTGACTCCACAAAACATATGCTACTGTAGGAGGTAAGGGTCAAGTGGAGGTACAAAAAACAACATTATTTTTAAGGAATTAAATCCTCCTTGCCCCATCTTTCTTGCCCCTTTCCTTCAGCCAGTGATAATTTAAAACTGACCCTTTTGCAACCTGACTTATAAACATACTGTGACTTGGGATGCCCCCTAGTTTGAAACCCCCCCCCCCCCGGTTCACCTGTTATGTACCTCAAACCAGTGTCCCATGTCACATGCGTGGGCCTTCCCTGGAATCCCCTGCAACCCCCCACCCTCTGCATGTACCAACACCATGAAATTGCCAGTTTTAAGGAGATAACTTGGCTGTGAATCAGTAACTGTACACCAGCAGGTTTCACACACACAGAGGCATCCCAAAAGAGGCCCAAAACGTGGGGGGACTGAAAATCCCCCACCTGAGGGTGTAAAATAGCTTAGGCCAAACTGTACCCATTCAGTACAGAATATACCCATCTAACATGAGACCTGGGTATAGTCTGGCCCAGGCCACATTATACCCCAGGGCTAAATGCTATACCTGGTGGTGATACAGTATAGTTCCTAAAATGAACTGACAGTAGATAGCTCTGTCCCATTAGTGCATAGTTACCATTATGTATTGTCACTTGCTATGTATGTTTTCTATGTATGTATGTATGTATGTTTTCCAATTTTGACAACCATGGAAGACCAATTGTGTGACCAACTTTTGAGATACTACACAACAAATATTACCCCAGTGGATCCAAGCCATATCGAGAAGATGGAGGAATTCTTTACCATAGGAAAAAGGAGGTTCTCACTAAAAGCTGACTGCCAGGGGGAGCGCGCGCGCGTGCCCGAGCGGATGGACGCCTGATCCCTCGGCTCCGCAACAACGGGAGGCCCAGAGCGACCAGACGAGCAGCAGAGGCGCCGGACCTGCAGCACCGCCACCGGGTGAGCGGGGGGACCATCCGGGGAGTCAGCGGGGAGGCGATGCTAGCCGCCTCCGGCAGGAAAAGGAGCGGCAGAGAGGGCCGCAAGTCGACGGCTGCGGGAGCCAAGATGGCGGCCGTGAGGTCTGAAGAGACAGCGTGCGCAGCTCGGGCCCCAGCAAGGGAGGGTCAGGCTGCGCTCGCTGAACAGAGGGCAGACAAGCTGGATGAGAGCTCTGCTGATTCACTGGACAGCTGGGCCCTCTCCAGCCTCCCCAGCTCATACATCACAGCCAGCAGTGCAGGGACAGCCAATCCTCCCTGACATACTTTCCCAGCTCAGAGCCATTGTGAGAGAAGAGGTGACTGAGGTGACTTCTAAACATACTGACACCCTGCTACGTGAAAAAAGGGGGCAGAACAGACGCCTTGGAATCACGGCTGGACGATGTCACCACAGTTTTGGACACTCAGGACTCCCTCCTAACCCACCTCCAGGAAGAAATTCCACCATTTTCAAACGAAGGAGGCGGTCCTGAGGGCTTCCAGGGAGAAAGCTCTCCTCTCGTTCCAGTCACATGGCTACTCCATATTCGCGGACCTATCGCAGACCACCATTCTCAAACGCAGGTCTTTTAAGCCTTATCTTCAGATTCTTCAAGAAAAGGGCATTCGCTATAGATGGGGCTTCCCCTTTAAACTTACTTTTGCCTATCAGGGTCGACAAGTCCAAGTATCAACCCTCAAGGAGCTAGCGGACAGATTTAAAGCCCTGGACCTCAAAGTGTCGGAGGGGGAGGTGCTGGCCGCCTCGCTCCCATCTACACCCCGCACCCCAAGACCCGGCCAGAGGGGCAACAAGCTACACACCCCATCCCCAAAACCCCAGCAACAACCACAAAAATCCTTGCCTATGAAGCACCTTCTGGCTCAGATGTTCCATCCGGTTCAAAAACCCTGAATTCTCATTTTTTTCTCTCATTTTTTTCTCTCCTCTTTTTTCATCCGGACCCTCCCTGTTGTGCCCGTTATGCCGCACCCCCCCCCCCCCCCCACACAGTATTTCAGGACTCTGGAGCTAAAGCCGCCTTACAGCACCGGGATCATCGCCTAGACGGGGGCCGTGGACCCCGAGGACGGTAGGACCTTTGGTGATATATGCCTTCGCTTCCCATTTTCTGTGTCTGTTTGCCCCGGCGGACTTTGTTTAATGCTGTGAACAATGACTGAGTACACTGACCAGCTAACCACTTAACATCGCCGTGGTTGGGGTGCCTCCCCCCATAGTGTCCGAATGTAACCCACTTTATACACCCTAGTAGCCGCCAGACGGCTACCTACCTAAAGTGTTCAATCTCCTTTCTATCCTGTCTGGCTGCTGCGGGATAGGGCCCCCGCCCCGGTTGGGTGTCCCCTGGACCAACCTCTTGGTCCGGATGGGTGCCCCCCGGGGGCCCGGGGGGGTGGGCCCCGGTGGGCCGGGGGGGGGGCCCTGATTGCCTTTTTTTTACTGTTTGTATGTATAGTATGCTAATAGTTACCGTTACCTTATAAGAATGTTTAGATTTGGCCTCCCGTTGTGCCACACGCTCCCGCCAGTTTCCAGTCAGGGGAAAACTTTTTTACACCCACTCCCTTGATTTCTGGAAAAGTTTTCACAAATTGTTTTGTGATTTAATGGTGTTTACAATGCTATATTTTGCTTTATTGTTGTTATACCCCTACCCCCACCCCCCCTTACCCCTCACCCCCCCTTCTGGTCTAGGCCCTGTCCCTTACTTCCCCCCAGGAAACTATGGTTCAACAGTTGAGTCCCCTTCAAATCTGCTCTATCTTCCTGAAGTGATGAAAGATGTCTCTTAACATAGCCTCAGTCAATGTACAGGGCTTGAATTCGCCCAATAAAAGGTCTCGTGCATTTAAGTTTTTTAACTCAATACGGGCGGACATAGTGTGTTTGCAGGAGACTCACTTTACCCCTAGCTCCTTCCCGAAACAGATTAACTGCAAATACTCCCAGTTCTACCAGGCCATGAGCGAGAGGAAGCAAAGGGGGGTACTTATAGCATTTAGAAATGGAGTGCCCTTTACCTGCACTAAACAAATTGCGGACCCAGCAGGTATCTCCTCTTCCAGGGCATTTTGCAAGACTCTGAAGTCACTATCCTGTCCTATTATGCTCCTAATTAGGGATGAGCGAATCGATCCGGACGAACCCGGATTCGATCCGAATTTCAGGAAAAATTCGATTCGGATCGAATCCGAATTTCCCCGCGATTCGATCGCTCGAAGTTTTCCTTTAACATCCATTCATTTACATTACAGGCATTCTAAGATGGCGGACGGGACATGTCCAGACATCAACCCCGCGCCAGTGCAAGCTGGGACAGTCACATGCAGCCTATCAGCAGCCAGCAAGCCCGGTGACGTCACAGCGATATTTAAGGCCGGCCATCTTGCTTTCCAGCATCATTTCTCTATTGCATTCGTGACAGACAGAACGCTGTGTAGCTGAGGGAGAGACAGACAGTTAGACAGGCAGGGACAGACAGGGACAGGCTGGAGACAGGCAGGAGACAGACAGGAGACAGACAGAAAGTAAGCGAAAAACAGGGAAAGGAAGGGAAAATTGGAGGCTGTCAGTTTTTTTTTTTTTTTTAATCCAGCCTGCTTTGTTGTTGTCTGTTTTCAGGCTGCTTACACTAACTAACAGTGCATATATACTGAACTGATCTTAAGTCTGCTGTGAGGCATCCCATTCTGTGACTACACCAGCCTCTATTTAATAGCATAATAACCATTTGCACTTATTCTCATAGAAATCAGGCCTGATAAAGACACTTTTGCTGGGCATAGCACTACTGGTTTTTGTGGCATCCCATTCTGTGACAACACCAGCCTCTATTTAATAGCATAATAACCATTTGCACTTATTCTCATAGAAATCAGGCCTGATAAAGACACTTTTGCTGGGCATAGCACTACTGGTTTTTGTGGCATCCCATTCTGTGACAACACCAGCCTCTATTTAATAGCATAATAACCATTTGCACTTATTCTCATAGAAATCAGGCCTGATAAAGACACTTTTGCTGGGCATAGTACTACTGGATCTTTTTTGGGGGCATCCCATTCTGTGACAACACCAGCCTCTATTTAATAGCATAATAACCATTTGCACTTATTCTCATAGAAATCAGGCCTGATAAAGACACTTTTGCTGGGCATAGTACTACTGGATCTTTTTTGGGGGCATCCCATTCTGTGACTAAAGCAGCCTCTGTTTAAGACCATATAAGCATTTGCTCTTATCATATTTGAAATTAGCCTGATAAAGACACTTTTGCTGGGCATAGTACTACTGGATCTTTTTTGGGGGCATCCCATTCTGTGACTAAAGCAGCCTCTGTTTAAGACCATATAAGCATTTGCTCTCATCATATTTGAAATTAGCCTGATAAAGACACTTTTGCTGGGCATAGTACTACTGGATCTTTTTTGGGGGCATCCCATTCTGTGACTAAAGCAGCCTCTGTTTAAGACCATATAAGCATTTGCTCTTATCATATTTGAAATTAGGCCTGATAAAGACACTTTTGCTGTGCATGCTCTCTGGTTTTTGTGGCATCCCATTCTGTGACAACACCAGCCTCTATTTAATAGCATAATAACCATTTGCACTTATTCTCATAGAAATTAGGCCTGATAAAGACACTTTTGCTGGGCATAGTACTACTGGATCTTTTTTGGGGGCATCCCATTCTGTGACAACACCAGCCTCTATTTAATAGCATAATAACCATTTGCACTTATTCTCATAGAAATTAGGCCTGATAAAGACACTTTTGCTGGGCATAGTACTACTGGATCTTTTTTGGGGGCATCCCATTCTGTGACAACACCAGCCTCTATTTAATAGCATAATAACCATTTGCACTTATTCTCATAGAAATCAGGCCTGATAAAGACACTTTTGCTGGGCATAGTACTACTGGATCTTTTTTGGGGGCATCCCATTCTGTGACTAAAGCAGCCTCTGTTTAAGACCATATAAGCATTTGCTCTTATCATATTTGAAATTAGCCTGATAAAGACACTTTTGCTGGGCATAGTACTACTGGATCTTTTTTGGGGGCATCCCATTCTGTGACTAAAGCAGCCTCTGTTTAAGACCATATAAGCATTTGCTCTTATCATATTTGAAATTAGCCTGATAAAGACACTTTTGCTGGGCATAGTACTACTGGATCTTTTTTGGGGCATCCCATTCTGTGACTAAAGCAGCCTCTGTTTAAGACCATATAAGCATTTGCTCTTATCATATTTGAAATTAGGCCTGATAAAGACACTTTTGCTGTGCATGCTCTCTGGTTTTTGTGGCATCCCATTCTGTGACAACACCAGCCTCTATTTAATAGCATAATAACCATTTGCACTTATTCTCATAGAAATCAGGCCTGATAAAGACACTTTTGCTGGGCATAGTACTACTGGATCTTTTTTGGGGGCATCCCATTCTGTGACAACACCAGCCTCTATTTAATAGCATAATAACCATTTGCACTTATTCTCATAGAAATCAGGCCTGATAAAGACACTTTTGCTGGGCATAGCACTACTGGTTTTTGTGGCATCCCATTCTGTGACAACACCAGCCTCTATTTAATAGCATAATAACCATTTGCACTTATTCTCATAGAAATCAGGCCTGATAAAGACACTTTTGCTGGGCATAGTACTACTGGATCTTTTTTGGGGGCATCCCATTCTGTGACAACACCAGCCTCTATTTAATAGCATAATAACCATTTGCACTTATTCTCATAGAAATCAGGCCTGATAAAGACACTTTTGCTGGGCATAGTACTACTGGATCTTTTTTGGGGGCATCCCATTCTGTGACAACACCAGCCTCTATTTAATAGCATAATAACCATTTGCACTTATTCTCATAGAAATCAGGCCTGATAAAGACACTTTTGCTGGGCATAGTACTACTGGATCTTTTTTGGGGGCATCCCATTCTGTGACAACACCAGCCTCTATTTAATAGCATAATAACCATTTGCACTTATTCTCATAGAAATCAGGCCTGATAAAGACACTTTTGCTGGGCATAGCACTACTGGTTTTTGTGGCATCCCATTCTGTGACAACACCAGCCTCTATTTAATAGCATAATAACCATTTGCACTTATTCTCATAGAAATTAGGCATGATAAAGACACTTTTGCTGGGCATAGTACTACTGGATCTTTTTTGGGGGCATCCCATTCTGTGACAACACCAGCCTCTATTTAATAGCATAATAACCATTTGCACTTATTCTCATAGAAATCAGGCCTGATAAAGACACTTTTGCTGGGCATAGCACTACTGGTTTTTGTGGCATCCCATTCTGTGACAACACCAGCCTCTATTTAATAGCATAATAACCATTTGCACTTATTCTCATAGAAATCAGGCCTGATAAAGACACTTTTGCTGGGCATAGCACTACTGGTTTTTGTGGCATCCCATTCTGTGACAACACCAGCCTCTATTTAATAGCATAATAACCATTTGCACTTATTCTCATAGAAATTAGGCCTGATAAAGACACTTTTGCTGGGCATAGTACTACTGGATCTTTTTTGGGGGCATCCCATTCTGGGACAACACCAGCCTCTATTTAATAGCATAATAACCATTTGCACTTTTTATCAGGCCTAATTTCTATGAGAATAAGTGCAAATGGTTATTATGCTATTAAATAGAGGCTGGTGTTGTCACAGAATGGGATGCCACAAAAACCAGTAGTGCTATGCCCAGCAAAAGTGTCTTTATCAGGCCTGATTTCTATGAGAATGACACTTTTGCTGGGCATAGCACTACTGGTTTTTGTGGCATCCCATTCTGTGACAACACCAGCCTCTATTTAATAGCATAATAACCATTTGCACTTATTCTCATAGAAATTAGGCCTGATAAAGACACTTTTGCTGGGCATAGTACTACTGGATCTTTTTTGGGGGCATCCCATTCTGTGACAACACCAGCCTCTATTTAATAGCATAATAACCATTTGCACTTATTCTCATAGAAATCAGGCCTGATAAAGACACTTTTGCTGTGCATGCTCTCTGGTTTTTGTGGCATTCTATTCTGTGACAACACCAGCCTCTATTTAATAGCATAATAACCATTTGCACTTATTCTCATAGAAATCAGGCCTGATAAAGACACTTTTGCTGGGCATAGCACTACTGGTTTTTGTGGCATCCCATTCTGTGACAACACCAGCCTCTATTTAATAGCATAATAACCATTTGCACTTATTCTCATAGAAATTAGGCCTGATAAAGACACTTTTGCTGGGCATAGTACTACTGGATCTTTTTTGGGGGCATCCCATTCTGTGACAACACCAGCCTCTATTTAATAGCATAATAACCATTTGCACTTATTCTCATAGAAATCAGGCCTGATAAAGACACTTTTGCTGTGCATGCTCTCTGGTTTTTGTGGCATCCCATTCTGTGACAACACCAGCCTCTATTTAATAGCATAATAACCATTTGCACTTATTCTCATAGAAATCAGGCCTGATAAAGACACTTTTGCTGGGCATAGCACTACTGGTTTTTGGGACATCCCATTCTGTAACATACCATTAGCCTCTGCATTTTCTGTAAGCTGCACAGTTATTTAAAGAAATTTGGCCTGTATGAGCCTGCTAACACACTGCTGCTGTGTGCATATATACTGATCTCAAGTCAGCTTGGGGCATCCCATTCTGTAACATACCATTAGCCTCTGCATTTACTGTAAGCTGCACAGTTATTTAAAGAAATTTGGCCTGTATGAGCCTGCTAACACACTGCTGCTGTGTGCATATATACTGATCTCAAGTCTGCTTGGGGCATCCCATTCTGTAACATACCATTAGCCTCTGCATTTACTGTAAGCTGCACAGTTATTTAAAGAAATTTGGCCTGTATGAGCCTGCTAACACACTGCTGCTGTGTGCATATATACTGATCTCAAGTCTGCTTGGGGCATCCCATTCTGTAACATAACATAACCTACCTACCATACTAAGCAGCTCTCTTATTTAAACTAAGCAGGCCTCTTGGAGGCTGAGTGTCCACTTTTGGGTGTGCATTTATATTCGGTTTCATATACAGTGGGGTATCCCAATTTGTAAGATAACCTACCCCAACCATGTAAACTAAATAGGCCTGTTGCAGCCTGAGTTTCTCTGCTTGCGTATGGCCTGCATTACAATCTGTCTCTTTCAATGACACTGCTGCCTGGGGTATCCCAATTTGTAAGATAACCTACCCCAACCATGTAAACTAAAGGTTACGTCCTTCCAGAAGGAAAACTTATGCCGAACACTATTTTTGTTAGGGGCATTGACCTTTGGATTGAAATTAATTTTTTTTTTTCAAAGTATGGCGCTGTAAAGAAGGTCAAAATGATGTCTCATACTTGGATTATTGTTACTTTTTGTTCAGCTTGAAATATAACAGGCCACACGGGCATCCCAAGGCACATGCTATTTTAAACCTATCTGTTATACAACATAAGCGTTGATCAGGCTACTTCAGTTTGCACTTGTTTTTGAACAAAGCTGCAAAAGCTGCACCTTGCACCCTATCTGGTATACAACATAAGCGTTGATCAGCATCAGCTTCATTAAGCTACTTCAGTTTGCACTTCCTTTTTGACTGCTTTGATTTAACCAGGCCGCAGGGCACCCCAAAGCTGCACCTTGCACCCTACCTGTTTATACTAAATAAGCATCTACAGCCTCAGCTTTATTAAGTTATTGCATTTTGAATTGGTTTTGGTCTGCTTTAAATACACCAGGCCGCAGGGCATCCCAAACCTGCATGTTGCACCCCATCTGTTATACTAAATAAGCGTTGATCAGCATCAGCTTTATTAAGCTATTGCATTTTGCATTGGTTTTTGTACTGCTGCCAAAACACTAGCCCATATGGGCATCCCAAACCAGCACATGTCACCCTATCTGTTATACTAAATAAGCTTCTACAGGCCCTTTTTTTATTTATTTATTTTTATTTATATAGAGCTGCAATAGCTTATATTGTGAGGTTAATTTGCCATTTTGCAGCATAATATAGAGCAGCCCCTGTGTAAATCTGAGGGGCAATAGCTTATATAGTGAGGTAAATTTGCCATTTTGCTTCGTTATATAGAGCAGGCCCTGTGTAAATCTGAGGGGCAATAGCTTATATTGTGAGGTTAATTTGCCATTTTGCAGCATAATATAGAGCAGCCCCTGTGTAAATCTGAGGGGCAATAGCTTATATTGTGAGGTTAATTTGCCATTTTGCAGCATAATATAGAGCAGCCCCTGTGTAAATCTGAGGGGCAATAGCTTATATTGTGAGGTAAATTTGCCATTTTGCAGCATAATATAGAGCAGCCCCTGTGTAAATCTGAGGGGCAATAGCTTATATAGTGAGGTAAATTTGCCATTTTGCTTCGTTATATAGAGCAGCCCAGTTGCCATCTAAATCAACTACTGTCCGGCCAGTACAGCTTTTCCAGGGCAAACTCTGCTAGTTGCGGGCACAAGTCAAGTTTGGCTTCCCAGCAAATCCAGTGGATCTTGAAGGTGTGTTGGCATGGTCATGTCAAGGTATGACATGACCTGCTGTTTGAGGTCCAGCTCCAGGTCTTCCTGCTGCTCATGAGTAGACTCACTATGCGGGTGTAGAAAGCTACTCACTAGCGACTGAAGACTGAGGCTGCTGCTGATGGAGCTGCTGCTGCTGCTCCTTCCACCCCCCCAGCAGCCATGGCAGTGGAAGGTGATCGCAGAGGTCCCCCCGAGTCAGACCTGCGGGAGTATGGGCCATGGCGCAGATAGACATCGCCCAACTGACTACGTGGGATGTCTCTGTAGTAGGTCAGTTTGTCCTCCCTCTCAGTGGGCGTAAAAAATGCCCCCATTTTGTGCCGGAAGCGAGGGTCCAATAAGTTGGAGAGCCAGAAGTCATCCCGCTGACAAATGGAGACAATTCTGCGCTCACTAGTACGCAAGCATGTGAGCATGCATCGTGCCATTTGTGCAAGTGACTCGGAGGGACTACCTGTCTCCATCTCCACTGTAAACTGCCACGGTGTGTCTGGGTCCTCTGTCTCGCCTTCCTCACAACCCTCTAGCTCCTGTGGCTGCTCCTGCTCCTCCTCTCCTGTCAGATGACTAGATAAAATGGTAATTTTGTGAAACCTAAACTGTGGTTTGCTGTGCCCCACCCCCTCCTCCTCCTCCACTTCAGCCCCCACAGGCTTCATGTGGCTGTGAAATGTATGTGCCATGTCTCCAGTGCCCTGACCAGCCATGGTTTCCAACATGTGTTGTAGTACATGAAGCAGTGGAATCTCATCGTTCATCTCATAGTCCTGGCAACTGACTAATAACGTAGCTTCCTCAAAGGGCCTGAGCAAACGGTCGGTGTCACGTATGAGCTGCCAATGGTTTACATTGAATTTACACAGGGGTGTCCCCCTATCCGTTTGGATCATCCAGAAATCCGTGATGGCTTTTCTCTGTTCCTATAGTGCAGTGGTCCTCAACCCTGTCCTCAAGGCCCACCAACATGTCATGTTTTTTGGATCTCCAAATAGCCAGCTCTATTGCTCTGCAGCTGCACTAATTACTCCACCTGTGCATCTTTGTGGAGATCTGCAAAACCTGGCCTGTTGGTGGGCCTTGAGGACAGGGTTGGGGACCACTGCTATAGTGGATCCTGCATATGGAGGGTGGAATTCCAACGGGTGGAAACATCGCAAATCAGACTATGGTGGGGTACACCGTTGTGACGCTGAGGCTCAATAGGGTTGTGCTTGGTGGTGTAGGAGTGCCAGAAGTGCATGCTAACTTTCTTTCCTGTTGTTCTTTCAGATGGGGGCAAGACTTAAAAACTAGACTGAACACGTGTGCCATGTCAGGACGCATGACTCTGGCTTCCTTGTCGCAGCGCAAACAAGATGTTCTTCCAAGTGTAATGCAGCAGGCTGGACTTATGGTGACGCTGTCTGAGAGGAGAAATCCCTCAGACATCAAGATTAAAAATTCCAAGAATTTTTGAGGGCTAATTGTTCAGAGGCAAATGATAGCTAGTTGTTTCTGATTTAATTACAAGGTGGAAACACACCCTCAAACAAAACTTCACTTTGGCAATACTATTGCATTTGTCTATTCATAATTTTATGTATATACACTAACTAACCTACTTTTTCTCCACAGGATGCTGCATGAAACACTGCCACATCGCTGAGTAGCTGATTTTTCCGAACAACAGTCCGCAATAATCTGCTGCTGCTGCCGCCGCCACCGCCGCAGACTCCAGGGACCCTCTTCCACTACCTCGGCTTGCAACACCTCCTCCCACGACACTCTCCTCATCACTAATTGCCGGCTAGTGGAAGAAGAGTCGAGTGTCTCCTCCACTTCTTGGCTGGGCAGTAGCTGCTGAATTTTATGATTATCAGATCTTCATCAATGGATAGTGGAGCTGAACCCAAAGCATAAAAGACAGACAACAGACAGTTGACTGGGGGTGTCAGATGCCACTTGTGATGCAGTGGACTGCTTTTGCAGCACTTCCAGACAAAGTTGCTTCATTGGCTGACACAATGACTGGTAAAGCTGTGGAACATATGGTTTAAAAGCAAAAATAACCATTTGTTTTTATATGAAAAAGACCCTGGTTTATACATAGTTTTTTTTTTTTCCAGAGACTGCCCTGCGTGGAAATGAATGGCGCATGGATCATCCAAGCTTTCCTCCCAACAATGCCTGATGTATTCCAGTAGATTGATGACGGGGCCAGACCTACACTAAAGAAAGATGGATCGTGCAAAACAGATTTAAGGCGCTGCTCTCCAGTTACAGACATTCCTCCGCATCGGACCACAAGTAAGTATTAATAAAAAATCCTTTACGTTACTCTTACTTTTTATTAATATTCTTCGGATAAGACGGATCAGACATGATTCCAGATTAAAAATTCCAAGAATTTTTGAGGGCTAATTAGTCAGAGGCAATGATACCTTCTTGTTTCTGATTTAATTAAAAGGTGGAAACACACCCTCAAACAAAACTTCACTTTGGCAATACTTTTGCATTTGTTTATTCATAATTTTATGTAGATATTACTAACTAAGCTACTTTTTCTCCACATGACTCTCCACAGGGTGTGATTCATCCAATTTTTGGGCTCCTGAAGCCAACCCCAGTGTCTCTTTAAAGTAATGTTTGGGCTCCTGCTGCTGCTGCCAACTCCAGGGTGTGATTCATCCAATTTTTGGGCTCCTGAAGCCAACCCCAGGGTCTCTTTAAAGTAATATTTGGGCTCCTGCTGCTGCTGCTGCCAACTCCAGGGTGTGATTCATCCAATTTTTGGGCTCCTGAAGCCAACTCCAGTGTATATTTGGGCTCCTGCTGCTGCTGCTGCCAACTCCAGGGTGTGATTCATCCAATTTTTGGGCTCCTGAAGCCAACCCCAGTGTCTCTTTAAAGTAATGTTTGGGCTCCTGCTGCTGCTGCCAACTCCAGGGTGTGATTCATCCAATTTTTGGGCTCCTGAAGCCAACCCCAGTGTCTCTTTAAAGTAATATTTGGGCTCCTGCTGCTGCTGCTGCCAACTCCAGGGTGTGATTCATCCAATTTTTGGGCTCCTGAAGCCAACCCCAGTGTATATTTGGGCTCCTGCTGCTGCTGCTGCCAACTCCAGGGTGTGATTCATCCAATTTTTGGGCTCCTGAAGCCAACCCCAGTGTCTCTTTAAAGTAATATTTGGGCTCCTGCTGCTGCCAACTCCAGGGTGTGATTCATCCAATTTTTGGGCTCCTGAAGCCAACCCCAGTGTCTCTTTAAAGTAATATTTGGGCTCCTGCTGCTGCTGCTGCCAACTCCAGGGTGTGATTCGTCCAATTTTTGGGCTCCTGAAGCCAACCCCAGTGTCTCTTTAAAGTAATATTTGGGCTCCTGCTGCTGCCAACTCCAGGGTGTGATTCATCCATATTTTGGGCTCCTGAAGCCAACCCCAGTGTCTCTTTAAAGTAATATTTGGGCTCCTGCTGCTGCTGCTGCCAACTCCAGGGTGTGATTCATCCAATTTTTGGGCTCCTGAAGCCAACCCCAGGGTCTCTTTAAAGTAATATTTGGGCTCCTGCTGCTGCTACTGCCAACTCCAGGGTGTGAATCATCCAATTTTTGGGCTCCTGAAGCCAACCCCAGGGTCTCTTTAAAGTAATATTTGGGCTCCTGCTGCTGCTGCTGTCAACTCCTGCCAACTCCAGGGTGTGATTCATCCAATTTTTGGGCTCCTGAAGCCAACCCCAGGGTCTCTTTAAAGTAATATTTGGGCTCCTGCTGCTGCTACTGCCAACTTCTGCCAACTCCAGGGTGTGATTCATCCAATTTTTGGGCTCCTGAAGCCAACCCCAGGGTCTCTTTAAAGTAATATTTGGGCTCCTGCTGCTGCTGCTGCCAACTCCAGGGTGTGAATCATCCAATTTTTGGGCTCCTGAAGCCAACCCCAGTGTCTCTTTAAAGTAATATTTGGGCTCCTGCTGCTGCTGCTGCCAACTCGAGGGTGTGATTCATCCAATTTTTGGGCTCCTGAAGCCAACCCCAGTGTATATTTGGGCTCCTGCTGCTGCTGCTGCCAACTCCAGGGTGTGAATCATCCAATTTTTGGGCTCCTGAAGCCAACCCCAGTGTCTCTTTAAAGTAATATTTGGGCTCCTGCTGCTGCCAACTCCAGGGTGTGATTCATCCAATTTTTGGGCTCCTGAAGCCAACCCCAGTGTCTCTTTAAAGTAATATTTGGGCTCCTGCTGCGGCTGCTGCCAACCCCAGGGTGTGATTCATCCAATTTTTGGGCTCCTGAAGCCAACTCCAGTGTATATTTGGGCTCCTGCTGCTGCTGCTGCTGCCAACTTCTGCCAACTCCAGGGTGTGATTCATCCAATTTTTGGGCTCCTGAAGCCAACCCCAGTGTATATTTGGGCTCCTGCTGCTGCTGCTGCCAACTCCAGGGTGTGATTCATCCAATTTTTGGGCTCCTGAAGCCAACCCCAGTGTCTCTTTAAAGTAATATTTGGGCTCCTGCTGCTGCCAACTCCAGGGTGTGATTCATCCAATTTTTGGGCTCCTGAAGCCAACCCCAGGGTCTCTTTAAAGTAATATTTGGGCTCCTGCTGCTGCTGCTGCCAACTCCAGGGTGTGATTCATCCAATTTTTGGGCTCCTGCTGCTGCTGCTGCTGCCAACTCCAGGGTGTGATTCATCCAATTTTTGGGCTCCTGAAGCCAACTCCAGTGTCTCTTTAAAGCAATGTTTGGGCTCCTGCCCCTCATAGTGATGCCACTTCAACTCTCTTGAATTCAATTGTGCCGCTCTGCGATTCTATTAGCGATGCCTCTGATCTGCATGTGATATTTCTTCAAAGTATTATTTAACTAACCCAGCACGCATCCTGTGCGTGTTACAGCAAGGCAGAATGGTTTACAACCCTATTGAGGCTCTAGGAGGCTCAGAAATAGCCGTTTTTATTAGCGATTCGTCGCGATTTTATTCGGGTCGAAGCGATTTTTGTCGGAAAATTCGGCGAATCAGTCGAATCGAATTTTTCAAAAGTTCGCTCATCTCTACTCCTAATACTAAGCAGATCCCCTTTTTGTCTCATATGTGCTCTCTACTTAAGGACCATAAGAAAGGAATAGCCTTTATGTGTGGAGACTCTAACCTCACCTTACAACCACACTTGGATAGATCCCTCCCCCCGAATACCCAAGTACTTAAAGATGCAGGCCTTTTTGCTAGCCTGATAGAGTCTGCCTTAATGTCAGACTCCTGGCGAGACCTAAACCCCAATGCAAAAGACTTTACACACTATTCTGCCCCACATAGACTCTCTACCAGGATTGACCACATATTTGTCCCCCTAACCTTTCTTCCCCAAGTGTCGAGAGCCAAAATCCATGCGATCCCCTGGTCTGACCATGACTTAGTCCTGATCTCCTGTAACGCCCTTTTTATCAAACAGAGGCCATCCTCGTGGCTACTTAATGACTCCCTTCTTTCCTCCAAATCTCTGGTGGAGGAGGCATCCATTAGGGCACAAGAATATTTCACTGTGAATGAAACTCCTGAGGTTTCGCCTTTTACAGTCTGGGGAGCTTTTAAAACAGTAATGCGGGGCCATTTTATTGCCCTTGCCTCCAGGAAAAAGAAGGACAGGCTGGCCTTGTCTCGCAGTCTCCAATCTCAGTACGAGCAGGCAGCGGCGGCATTTAAGGCTCATCCGAGTCCTGGAGGGCTGCGCCGACTGGAACAGGCGAGGGTTAGCCTCAACCTTTTGCAATCGGGAGAGGAGGAGGGTAGGTACAGAAGATCCAAAAACAAATACTATATCTCAGCAAACAAACCAGGATCCCTCCTGGCCTCTCAATTAAAATGTCAGGAACATTTTTCGGCACCCCTCAAACTTAGATTGAGGAATGGGCAGATCTCCAATAACCCCATTGAGATAGTAGAGGAATTCTCCTCGGGGCTGGCTAAACTGTACGACGCTCCCGCCCCCCCAGCAGAAGCCCAGATCCGGGAATTTTTTCGGGATATCAACCTCCCCTTCGTGCCCGAAACACACGCTCAGAAAGTTGATGAGGATATTAGGCTGGAGGAGGTTCTCGGCATTATTAAATCATTGAAATCGGGTAAGAGGCCAGGGCCCGATGGATTCACTGCCTCATTCTATAAAAAACTGGCCCCCATCATAGCCCCCCGCCTGGTGGGAGTCTACAACTGGATAAAGAGAGGTAATCCTATGGATTCAGACATGCTTGGGGCTTCAGTAGTAATGATCCCCAAGCCAGGGAAAGATTCCCTCAACTGGAACAATTATAGGCCCATCTCACTTTTGAACATTGACCTGAAAATTCTCACCAAAGTCTTAGCGAACAGGTTAAACGAGCTCCTGCCTAACTTAATCCATAGAGACCAGGTTGGATTTGTCCCCTTGAGGCAGGCCGGAGACAGGGTCAGAAGAGTCTGTCAACTGATAGACAGAATCCGAGCACAAAAAAAGGAGGCAATGCTGCTCTCCCTCGATATAGAAAAGGCCTTCGACTCTCCTGGCAATACCTCCATAGTGCCCTTCAATATTGGAATTTCGGCCCCGGTTTGATGTCCTGGGTCTCCGCTATCTATGCTAACCCTTCGGCCTCCATTAAATATGCAGGATACATATCCAAGGGTTTTCAGATTAAAAGGGGCACTAGACAAGGCTGCCCATTATCCCCTCTCTTGTTTATCCTAGCTTTGGAACCCTTGGCGGAGAAATTGAGGTCTAGCCCCTCTATTACTGGAATCTCTTGGGGGAATACGGAACACAAGGTTTCATTATTTGCAGACGATATGTTGCTTATGCTTACGTCCCCACACATCTCAGCACCTAATGTAGTTTCGCTCTTTTCCTCCTTTAGCCACATATCGGGCCTCTCCCTAAATGCATCTAAATCCACAGCCCTGGATATTCCCCTCACGGCCCACACCAAAAACTTGTTGCAACAAAACTTTACCTGGAGATGGACCCCAAAACTACCTTACCTTGGGATCAAACTAGTGGCTGATTGTGATAAAATCTATCAAGCTAACTACCCAGAGCTAATTAAATCCCTGGACAAGCTGTTGCAATCCTGGCAGTTTGTAAGGCTCTCGTGGTTAGGCAGAATAGCCGCACTGAAAATGTCGTTCCTCCCCAAGATCCTTTATTTGTTTCGGGTGCTCCCTGTCCTGGTTCCTAGGAGTGCACTTGACCTCCTATAGCGGAAAATGATGTCCATTGCATGGAATAAGACTAAACCAAGAGTCAAAAAGAACATCCTCTATTGTAAAAAAAACCCAGGGAGGTCTGGCTTTCCCCTCCTTACATAAATATTACATTGCAGCCCAAGTGGCCCCTTTGGTTTTGTTCCAAGCCCCAGCCCATAAACCCTGGTGGGTTATGAATGACTGTGAAAGCTGCAAGCCTGTGGATCCTGCGGCACTGTTATGGATCCCCAGAGCGAGTAGGCCAAAAGCCCTCCCTACCTTCCTAAATTTCACCCTGTCACTTTGGGACAGGGTTAGTCACCTGCTTTCCTCCCCACACCTCCCGGCTTCCCCTCTCTTCGGGAACCCCTCCTTCCCTCCTGGACTCCCTGAGTCATCTGGGTTTAGGTGGTGGAAAAAGAAAGGCCTCACGTCGGTTGATAAACTCCTCACCCCCTCGGGGTTAACCCCCCCCCCCCCCCCGGGATTTGAATTCTGGGACAGATCCCCCTCCCTCAGAACTCTTCAGACTAATGCAAGTGCAGCACTTTGTGAAAAGCCTACTTAACAAATCGCCCCCTCCCTACAGGATGACGGACTTTGAGCAACGCTGCTGTCGCGACCAATTTGCAAGGGGGTTAATGTCCAGCATTTGTGCGACTTTGATCTCGGGGTCCCCTTCTACAAAACATAACTACATGATCAAATGGGAACAGGAGTTGGGAGCACCTAGGTCAGAGGCGGACTGGCAGTGTATATGGAGGAACGTGAGCTGTACATCTTATAACGCCCTCGTATTGGAAAACGCATATAAAGTTTTGTACCGGTGGTACTATACACCGGATCAAGTCCACAGGTTCTCCCCCACTGACTCCCCCCTTTGCTTTAGGGGATGCCGGGAACTAGGGAACATGTCCCATATATGGTGGCACTGCCCGCAGGCAGAGGCTTTGTGGGTGGAAGCGTGCGGGGTGCTCTCCGGTATCCTCCACATATCAATAGTGGCGGACCCGTGGGTGGCCTTGCTCGCTCTGAAACCACAGGTCTACACAAAGCAAGAATGGCGTTTGATGCAGCATGTATTTTCTGCAGTCCGAGTAACCATAGCTAGGGGTTGGAAATCACCCTCCCTGAGGTGGGGCAAGGTACAGAACAGAGTCTCAGACATAATGGTTAATGAAAAGATGTCAGCCATCAAGAACGACACCTATGATAAATTTTATGCCATTTGGAAACCCTGGATGGAGCACATTGACATGTCTAATAAGCCTTCAGACCCTACTTTTCCTGTCTGAGACTCCACTCCTGGCTTCTTTAGCACCTGCACACTTCGCGGGACTCAAGAACCTCACTGGCCATGACCACCCCGGGCACCTTACCTCTTCCCCACCCCCTCCCTTCCCTCCCCTCTTCCCAAAACCCCCGTGTTTCTGTCTTTAAAAATTAAGAAATGAAGTTTTTAGGTTTTAATGTTGTTAATTTGCTCTTCCATTGTGTACCTGTATTCAGCCACTGTCTACTTCTCATTCTTTCACTGGCAATCTGTAGATGATGAATACCAGTCCAGGTAACATTATACCACCAGAAAGGCCGAGACATGTAACATAACCTTCTTCCTCATAATGTAGCACTACTAGATTAAGAATATAGGAATTGTTTTTAGGTTAATCCCTATCACTTTGTATCTAGACTCTGTATATCTGGAACTGTCTTGATGGTCATCTTCACATATCATTAGGTACCACTATGTTGACATATTTTGTACTTAACCTGAAAAAACTTCAATAAAATTTTGGTAAAAGAGAAAAGCTGACTGCCAAATATCCTAAAAGCCTGTCATGACAACAGAAAAACTGGTGGCCGAGTTAAAATGTTACGCCACACATCTCTGACCGTTATTACTGGAAAGGCATGAAGAACGATGGTCACCAACATGTCATAGCCTGTCAAAAAGGTTTTGTCATAAATCGCAAAATTTAGCAAGGAAGCTCCACCACTTACAGTATACCAGTGCCTGGAAAAGTGAGGAGCTTAGTTGGGATTGGTATGATTGGTACTCTGTTTAGGTTACAAGTGTTTGTAAACTCGAACATTGACAACATGATGGAACATTTTCAGATAGATCACCACCTTTCATCTGCCTGCAACCCATAAACAAATGGCCAGCAGGAACATGACAACTGAACACCCAAGGAATCTCTTAATAAGCTTGTCAATGACAAGCTTGCATCAGTTCATGCCTGGTGTGTTCTGTTTGCTTGTCACACATCTGTGCATCCCACAATCTGAGATGAAGTATGGGTGGAACACCAAGCTTCCTATGCACCACAATCTCTCAGAAAATAACACTGGCTCCCATGCCCATTTCAAATGATACCAACTCTGATGTGCTAAATACAATGACAACCATTCATAAAAAGCTCCACTCAACCGTCATTACCAACATCCACTCTGCCTAGGAACACAAGAAGCATGCCTTTTATTGCTGACACAACAGCAATAAAGAAATCACTGCTGGTACCATCTTTTATATCAAGAATCAGTGCTGTATTTATCGCATGCGTTCAAGGATGGAACCATGCTGGATTGGACCCTACTTAGTTGTGGAATCCTTGACCAAGGGACAAGTAAAACATAAGAACAAAAAGACTGGAAAAATACTGAGTAGCACCTACCATGCCAGCAACCTTAATATTTAGCAGGATGAAAAGATTTCTCCACTACCCCAGTCCCATGATGATTGTCCCAGTGATTTGCACAAAAGCACAAGCAAACTTAATACTTTCAACCCACTACCAAGTTCAGGAAGGAAGTATCTTAGCACCACTCTTGGACTTATGTTTGGTAGGGTTGTATACTGTGGATGTACAAGGGACCTTGGACAACCACAATGTACATATAAAACCAAAGGTGATGGGAACTGCTACTTCTGGGCCATCAGCTCCAGAAGCCATTTAAAATCATTTAAGATTTCATGATCTTTAGTTTTTAAACTCCCATCTCAGAGATCAAACCATCCACCACATTAAAACAGACTTGTGTAAAAACTACAGTGCTTCATGAACCAAAATGTGAATGACTATGTGAGCATGTCTGGAATCTCCCATGATGGAGTCTGGGCAACTGATGCAGAGATCATGGCCACAGCGAATCTGTTGCAACATCATCATCTATACAAACATCGGTGACGCCATGGATTGACATATCCGGCAAGCTCTAATCTGCAGCCAACAACAGACAATGCACTTTATCTCGAAAATAAGCTCTGGCTACAGCTTTTAAATTTCGCACTATTTCTTATCTCTGGGGGCTTTCGGGTCACCTGATCAGTGTATGACACCCCCAAGGTAGACAATGAAAGTGAACGGCAGCTTTCTCTCCTGAAGAAAGGAGTGAGTTTTCTCTCCTGGCTCTGAACAGACCTCTATGTGTTTAGAGTTTTAAGATTAAGTCAGTTAACTTTCTCACATAGCTTACCAGACAAAGTTGAATCCCTAATAAATGTTGAAAAATTAGGTAATTCTTGTGTATCTCACTTAATGCTATTGATATCATGGAAGTATAATATGGTCTGAGGGGAATAAATTGGCCTAGGCTAATTTATACTCTGGGGTATAAATTGGCCTAGGCCATAGTATACCAAAGATATAGCCTAGGTCACTTTTTAATCTAGACTGGTGGTGAAACAATCTTTTTCTTCTTGTATACTACAAATTACAACCTAATCTCACATTCTCTAATAGCTTAGTAGGTTATTAGGTTGATTCCTAAGTGAAAGGTCACTTATTTGAATTGAGAAGCATCCATAAAAATATGCCAAGAAAAGAAAAATGGTATTTTCCTGCTCATCTATAGCAGTTTCTCGGCTAAGAAAATTGCCAAACTACATCATGTGAGTGAAATGACTATTGTAAGAATATGAAATTAAGTCAACGAGTTCTGGTGTGACAAACATGTCAGTGGAGATGGCCTGTGTGCTTCATATTAGTGATATCACAAACATTCATGCAAGCACCATGCAACGTGCATTACAGGTCTGGAATTGTAGCCCGAAAAAAAGGTGAAGAAGCCTCGATTTCAGTATTGTCATTATCAGCATGTATCGAAATATACACAGTAGAAGACTGGAAAAAGGTGACTGGATTGGAGCAAAGAGCCAAATGTCAGTAGACTGGGCTATGATGGGCGTTGATAGGTAAGGAAAATGGTGGGCTAAAATTTAAATTTAACCCTTTAAGTGCCAGCCTACCTGCAGCTTTTGTCACCTTTTGTTGCCAGACCACGTTTCACTATTTTGCGCTACATATGTTCAACCTTGATTTTTGAAGGGATTTCCAGGGATTTTCCAGGAAAATTATATATTGTTTTTTTCAGCAGAGTCTGAGCTTCAACATTCAATATCTTGTTTACCCTTTTTTTAGTGTATTCTCAATACTTTTGGGTGAAATATGTGCAAAAAAAAAAAAAACTATTTTTTGCAATTTGTAGTGTTTTTTGTAATAAAAAATGTAAGTTTGTCAATAAAATTTTATTGCAATTCAATGGGAGCGGCCGTGAAAAACACACCTCTCTCCCTATAAGGAGCACCAAAACTATATCAAAACTATACCAAAACTTTATATTCAAAATGTATTATTGCATATAAATTGATAAAATACACATACACAAAATAACACATAATCACAAGACAATTAAAAACAATTGTAAGGTCCCAATTCATATGGTTATCTCAATATATCCCTGATGCCCCCCAATCCTGGGGAATATAATATAACATTTATTGTGATGCGGACAAAACTCCAATCCTATATAAATGATGATAAATAAATAACGGGCAATGGATACCTATAAATGAAGTACTGGGGTCTGTGCATGCAGAGGTGTACTACCTCTGCACCCACTTATACAGTATCTGTGCCGGCACTCTAAGGACCCAGAATAGGGTCTCAGTGGTGTTCTACAATCCTATCCAATGTACAATTTCAAAAGTGAAATAATAAAACAATTGTTTCCAAACACACTGTGCAATATCTATGAACTAAAGTGCTTAAGTGCTATATTAGTATATCCATAGATCCATCCTATATACAACTAATAGGTCTATATAAAACAATACCTCAAACTAATCAATATCCTAAATAAATAAATGTAAGTGATGAAAACTATACATACAATGAATCAGAATGACAGGTGGTATAGGATACACAAAGAGCTCAAAAGGCACAATTAAATGTGTCTGCACAATAAACCAATGCCATACTACCAGTGCCCAAAGTTAGTCATATGAGACGAGAAGCATGTCAGCAGCATCACAGAAAAGGGACCGCAAAAAGACCCGGCCAAAATTTTATTGCGTGTGAAACCCCAATTTCTCCCGGTTACAGCGGTACCACATATGTATTGGTAGACACTCTTTCCTGCCCAGGAGACTCCCCCAAACTGAAACAGCACTTTAGGAGATTTTCAGATAAAATACAACTATGCTACGCGCTAAGTGTACCTTGCAGTTTTTCCAGAAAAACAACCCTTGAAATTTGAAATACCCCCCCCCCCCCCCCACAAATGATATATTCTCTGGAAGTACACACTTCAAGCTTTCTAGGCATACCAGGCTTGTTGACATGGGCACAGTTTTCTGGAAGTAATCCCTCAATCAATTCTTTGGTTGCACAGAGTTTCCCTAAAAAGAATTAAAAAGAAGAATCAAAGCCACATTTTCCTAAAAAAACTATATGCAAACAAGAAAAAACAAGTAAAATCTGAAAAAGCAACATGCCCCAAACAGAACGATACCCAACATGCATAGATACTGTCAAGGGAAGAGTTGCCAAACACCCCAAAGTAAAGCGTGCGCATAACGGTAATTGTACTTGAAATTTTTAGCTCTGCTGACAAAGTGCGCACCTTGCAATTTTTCAACCAAAACAACCCTTTGCATTTGGAATATATAAAGTACACATGTTAAGCTTTCTAAGTGTACTGAGCTTGTTGTAGTGGGCTCATCTTTCTGGAAGTAATCCATTGAAGAATTCTTAGGTTGCACAGGGTTTCCCTAAGAAAAATTTTAAAAAAGCAGAATAAAAACCATGTTTTCCAAAAAGATAAATATGCAAACAAGAAAAAACAAGCTAAATCTGAAAGCGCAAGGTCCCCCGAGCAGAACAATACCCAACATGCATAGGTACTATTAACCCTTTTAATTGCCAGCCTACTTGAAGTTTTGTCACCTTCTGTTGACAGGTCATTTTCCCCATTTTGCTCCATTTTTAACCATAATTTTTGCTGGAATTTCCAGAAAAATTATATACATATTTTTTGCAGCAGAGTTTAGGCTTTAACGTGAAATGTCTTGTTTGTAATTTTTCTACTGTTTTTTAAATATTTTTGCATAAAAAAATAAATAAAATTATATATTTTAGACAATTGTCTCCTTTATTTTAAATAAAAAATTTATTTTATTAATGAAAATCATATTGCATGTGATAGCCCCATTTCTCCCGATTACAACGGTACCACATATGTATCGGTAGCCCCCCCATTCGTGCCCAGGAGACCCCCAAACTGAAAAGAGCACTTTATAACATTTACAAATAAAATTCAACTACTATACACACTATAAACATAAGGGGTTAAAAAAAAAAAGACATATGGTCCCCCCTCCCATTTTTTGGGGGAATTTTAAGGGTTAGGGTTAGGCTAACCATATGTCTTTTTTTTTTAATTAACCCCTTATGTTTATAGTGTGGATAGTAGTTGTATTTTATTTGTAAATGTTATAAAGTGCTCTCCCCAAAAAAATGACATAGGGCCCCCCTCCCCCCTGGGGGGGACCCATTTTTTTTGGAATTTTAAGGGTTAGGGTTAGGCTAACCCTAACCCTTAAAAATCCCAACAAAATTGGCATAGGGACGACCCCATTTTTTGGGGAATTTTAAGGGTTAGGGTCAGGCTAACCCTAACCCTTAAAAATAAAAAAAAAATGATGTAGGGTCCCCCTTACCCATCATAACCAGAGCCCGGGACCAGCTATGGGGGCTTGTAGGAACAGAGTGGAGGGGCCAGCTTTTGTGGCCCCCCACCCTGCAGCCTACAAGCCCACATAGCCTGTGTGGGCCCGGGCTCTTCTGCCCCCCCCCTGGGCTTTGGGGAGGCAGGTAATTGGGGGTGCGGGGGTTAATGGCAAGTCACCCACTAGTTGCAGGTGACTTGCCAGCCCCCAGCCTTGTGAACTGGTACAGGGGTCTCATGGACCCCTTACCAGTTCACAAAGGGTTAACATTAAAAAAACACATTGACACATAAGAAAAAAATTCTTTTATTAAAAAATAAAAACTTTTTTTTCTTTACTTACCTCTGATCGGCAGCTCCTTTGTCCCTCGATGTGATGATAGATGCGATCATGCTGGCTGCAGTAGCAGAGGGGCAGGTGTAGATCTGATCACCTGCCCCTCTGCTCCTGTGACCAGCATGATCGCATCTGAATGAAGAGCAGCAGGGAGCCAGGACGACACCCGGTGAGTGACGTCATAAGCCCTGCCCCCAAAGGGGCTCAAAGGCAAGATGGCGGCGCCCATCGGGAGAGGAGGGGAAGAGCCCTTTCAGGCTCTCCCCTGAAGCTGAAGAGCCGGGGGGGGGGGGCGATTGGAGGCCCAGAGGAGACCTGGAGGGAGGCAGCGCGACTGCAGGTAAGTAAATGTCATTTTTAATTTTTTTTTTTTTTTGCAGTTAGCAGCTGCTGCTGCCGAAGCGGGGTGGCGCTATTCCGGGGGCGCTCCTGGAGCCATCCGACCCCCCACGGGGGATCGGATGGCACCAAATTAAAGAGGAGATCCGGCTGGATCCAACAAGGGGTCAGGTGAGTATTTTACTTATATATTTTTTTTACTGTGGGGGTTTAAATTCAGCTACATGAGTCTCACGTAGCTGGCACTTAAGTGGAGTAGAGGCAGCTACGTGAGACTCACGTAGCTGGCACTAGAAGGGTTAAGGAGATATCAAGTTGGTTTCAATTCTGAGCTATGTATGAGTATTGTACAAGACAAATTACTTTATACACGAGTACTATGGGTATGAAAAGGACAACATATGTCAAGATTATCAAAGAAGTAATTCAATAATAATAAAACAAAGTTGCTAAATTGACCCACCAGTCCCCAGACCTCAAGCTAATCAAACAATTCTTGACAACTGAGACGACCAGTATGCACCAACATTGAGAACATGTAGAAGAGACCTGAGAGCAGCAATTCCATTGGGACCCTGTATTCCATTGGGGCCTCCCAAGCCACATGACTGCCGGTAGGCAGTACAGGGCTATTTTGTTGATCAATATCCTCACTCTGCTTTTATTCTTCTCCATAACTCTGAAAAAACAAATATGCATGCCAACAAGTCCTCTAAGATTCCATGGAGTTGTACCTGTCATTTGGCAAACATTTTTCAGAGGCTAATGTCATTTTTGAGATATTGTCTCTTCCTAATGTGAAGCATTATCTATCTAACAGGTAAGTCACAATTTTCCGAGATATACAAGTCAGCTGTAATAGAGCTTAATACATCTGATCTGACCCTGCTGCAACACAATGAATTTAAACAACATGCTCTTATCAAATTTCTTTTTTGTCAAAGGTGAAGAAGCCTCAGATGCTGCGATCTGACTTGCTGCCATTTGGGCACCTCTGGCATTTCTCTCGGGAGTTAGTTCTGAAAAATAAGATTAGCACCAGGATCAATGGATCATTAGTTAACTGAACATACTGCGGAAGAACAATTTGGGTTAAAAGGTGGCAGTTAAGTACAACAACTGTACACAAGATAATGTATTAAATGGAATGGACTTTGTATACTTATTTTTTAAGTGGTAGGTTATACATGGTTGTAATATCAGAGAGAATCCATATTTTATACCTATACTCCACCAATCACTCTGTGCAGCTAAAATTGCAGAAGCACTATAGCATGACATGAATCCCATTATTGTACTTACTAATCCTTTATTATTGGTAGACATTAAGCTGTTGTAAATCCACTACAGCTTTTTGTATGGATATAGGTAATAATATGACATGGTCTTTTGACAATGATTACAGTACAAATATAGAGTATAAATTAGGGCCTTATTCATCAAGTGATAGCGTCAGCTAGTGTGTCAATAGCGCCAGGTATCGCCAGCTATCAGCGGCAACCGACTCCCGAACGCCAGGCTGCGAACACAATCACGCATTTATCACGCCAAATGAGGCTTGCGCCGGCGAAAGCGTCAGCTAGCGCTGGATTCATCATGTAGCGGACTGCAACGAACAGCGCCGCTGCTAATCCCATCACAGCGCCAGGTCAGACCTTTCGCTACCTGGCGCTCTCCCATACATTTCAATGGCAGACACTGCAATGTTTTTTTTTAGTGGTTTTTGTGTTCTTGTCTTTTGCCAAAAATTAAACACATGTTGTTTAGGATATGTTTGATGAATCTGTCTTGTTTTTAGTGATTTTTTGGTGAAAGATGTAATTTTTCTACTGGAATGTTGTGAGTGAAATCTAAAATGCATCTCCTCCCACAAAACACATTACCCTCAAATTAGCTTGCTTTCAGAACACCCATGGCTTGTAAAGCTACTTTTTAGTCAGTCATGGTTGGCGCTCACGTTCGCTCATTGAAATTGTCAGCGCCCAAGCTATTCTGCAGCCCTGTCCTTGTTGAATCTGTGGTCAGTGTTTGTGCAGTCGCAGTTGTGATTCGCTATGTGGCGGCGCTAGCGGCGCTGTGCTGCGCTGTGCTGCGCTGTGCTGTTCATACATGTGCCTTTCTGCATTTTTCCCTGAATTCACTTGCAGCAACCCCAGTCGTTCTTAATGAATACACTGTAGTTCAGAGCGCGCATATGTCCGCATTCGGCAGGATTATTCAGGCGTACAAGCTCATAACAACCCGTTATGCATTCTCCTGTGTTCCACATTATCATGTTGTTGTATAGTTATATTGTGTTCTTATTTTATTTGGCAATCCCATTGTAATTTTTAAGCAACCAGATCTTTTTTTGCTCTGACGTATGCATTACAGGATATTGAACACCCAGCTAAATCAAGCTAATAATTAATTGCGTCTTGGCCAATAGCTTGTTGTAATGCGTAAATCTCCTATTACCGCCACTTTGCTTGCACGTAGCGGATATTAGCTGGTTCCTAGTGCGCGGAGCGTGTTTTTTTTTTCGCTTTCGTCATATCCACTTCCAGTTGGCTCCTTTGCATTTCCCAGCTAAATCAAGCTAATAATTAATTGCGTCTTGGCCAATAGCTTGTTGTAATGCGTAAATCTACTATTACCGCCACTTAGCTTGCACGTAGCGGATATTAGCTTCCTCCTAGTGCGCGGAGCGTTTTTTTTTTTTGTTCGCTTTCGTCATATCCACTTCCGGTTTCCTCCTTTGCGTTTCCACCATGCTGCCCAGGAGACGGATTATGCGCCTCCCCAGCTCCTCCTCTGACTCTGCTCGAGTGTCCTATTTAGAGGACCCAGGGGAGGAAGGGGATGACGCCCAGAGGAGTGTGCTGCTGGGGGGCTGTCAGGATCGAGCCTCAGCTCCTCACACTCTGAATCTGAGGAGTCACTCCAGCCAAGGGGCCACTCTCAAGTGGGGAGTCCAAGTGGGGTGGAAGCTGTGGACTCTCCCACACTCCCTGAAGGAGCAGGGAGTGAGAGGGAGGAGGGTGGCCCTTTGGGTGGGGGATCTTTGGATCAGAGTGTGAGGAGCCGAGGCTCCACGCCTCCTCCTCAGAGCCCTCCCTGGGCTTCAAGTGGCAGCTCATCCCCTGGTGAGTGCAGATTTAGTCAGTGTTAGTCTGTGACAGGTACCATATGGCCATTTGTACTTAGCCCTTGCCAGTCCTCTATAATTTGCAGCGCATCATATAGCCAGCAACTCCAGGAGCTTTGGGCAATGCCTTCTCCACGGGCATAGTCATGGTAAGTGTTTGTTGTTATCCCTCACATTCCATATGTTATGACATTCCTTAAAGTGGAACACCCATTGTTGATTGGCCCGGGAATCTATAAGCTTCCCTGCCCAATCACCTCCCTCACCGCGGGCCCCCCCCAAAAGCCCACAAACTCCTTACCTCATTGGGGGCGGCGGAAGCCACCGCCGCCGCCTCCCGCGCGCCCCTCTAGATGTGCGTGCGCCCGCGCTGTCCGTTTGTGAATGGCCTGCGCGGGCGCGCGCCCTGGAAGAGTGACGCACGGGAGTCGGCGGCTGACAGGCTCTCTCTCCGATTGGGGTGCCCTGCCAAAGTGGACCAAAACCCAGGATAGTATAAATCCTGGGTCTTGGTCCACTTTTAACATACACATGTTTCCTGGTCCATAGTACAAGCTGGTTTTATAATTTACATTAACATCACAAACCCCACTACAGTGCAATCCAACTGCCAACCACCCCTATGTTTCAGCCCACACCATGATGGCGGCTAGCAAATGTGTTATTTTTGTAAGTTTTTCCGGCTAACACATGTTGCACACTCTACAAGTAAGATTCTACACTCAACTGCAAATTAGGCCTTACCATTGCACTGTCAAGGTTATTGGCACATTATCTTTATCTGTCCATGTTGCACCCATAAATAATTTACATGAACTCATGGACCAGGAAATATGCTAATGTCGGACAACATGTGTGTAACCATGCAAGCATTTGTTTTGGCAGACTCTCTAACCAGATGGATGTCAAATAGTCATGTGTCATTGGCCAACTAATTTTTGTTTTTTCTTTTGCTTTCTCCTGACAGATGTGGCCACGCAGACAGAGCCGGTGACCATCCTCCCCACCCCAGCTCCCGGGACGGCCAGCAGCATGGGCCCCAGCCACAGCTGCGATGGTGAGTACATCCCACTTCATATGCCTAAAGACTTGTGACCCCTATGTCTTATAGTAAATTCTGGAGACATTTACAATGTACCTATGTGTTTTCTAAGCACACATCTAGGTTACATGTGTTTGTCCGACAATCCTAAATGCATGTCTGCATGCTTGATTGTTGGCTCCCATTCTTGTTTTTGCCACGTGTAAAATTGTGGTTTCTTCAAAACCAAATCGGCCTGCTAAGGTGGTGACCTCTAATATGCTTGGCCCAACCAGTTTAATCGTTAGGACTTAGGCCCTGATGTTTGGCTGTAACTAACCAAAGAAATGTCCACACTGGGACTTAGACCTTAATTTATTCCCAAGAGTTCAGAGTAAATGTATGCTTGGGATGTTGTAGCCACATTTAAGGCAGCCACTAGTACTCATATAATGGTAACACCTAAGGGCACAGTGGCCAACAATGTGAATGTGTGGGTCAGCTAATTTGAGCCAATTACATTACATTGCTACATCTGTGTATGTTGAGCTCACATTCTATCTTTTGAATATGTTTTTTTTCTACTCTCTACAGCTTGTGAATACCAGCATCGCAGACTGTGGCAGTCGATCCGGCGTCTTCGCCTTATGCTGCTGGCCTTGAAGAGGCGTCATTAGGGTGGGGGGGGGTTATGGTTTGAGCCGCTGTGCGGTGGAATGTTGGGCCTGTTGCCCGCCTTGCGGCATAATAAATATTTTGTATTTTTTTAATTACAGTGTGTTGTGCCTTGTCAAGCATAGTTTAAGTGTCTACCAACCCATTATTTTTGAAATGTTGGTGTACCTTTGTAGCCATTTAATGTGTAAACCATAGTAAGATATGGTCACCAATGTGTGTCATACATTTCTGGCTACATGTACATATCTAGATCTAGAGACTCATCCCTGACTGTGTTCTTAGCTATGTCTTTGAAAAAACACAATTTAGAGGTGGGGTACTCAAATGTATTTGCACAAAATGAAACAGAACAAAAATAACATCAATATTCTTGGCTTGGGGGCCTGGGAGGTTGAGAGTCATTGCTAGGGGTGGTGTTGGGGAACAACAGTGCAGTAAAAAAAATTGACTGCTGTTGTATCAGCTGATGCATCAACAACAAAGTTTGGTCCTGGCGCTGGAAAGATTGCTCCATAGCATGTGCAATGCGATCCAGTACCCTGTTGGTTTCAACTTGTTGGCCTTGTCTGACATCCTGGAGCTGGCGCTGCAGGTCCTCAATTTGTTGCCGATACACCAGCACCTGATTTTCCAACGCCGCAATGCGCTCATTAGTTCCATCACGCGGCGGTTGGCGACTGTAGTCCTCCAGCATCCGGACCCCTAGCTCATAAAAATCGGCACTGGTCGGTGCCACACCTCCTCTTGTTGTGTGTTCAGGCTAAAAAACCAAAAGAAAAGATTGTAGTGAAGCTGAAACAATGCAGGTATGCCCCTCCCAATCATTTACCCAAAGTGTAACAATCCAACTTACCCTTGCTTGAGGCTCTGTAGCTTGGCCACATGGCACTTGGGAAGAGGTCCCAGCTTGGGGTTCAGGTCTGGCCTCCTGCCAAAACACCAAAGAAATAACATGTTACATGTTGGTTCCTGGACTACCCACAAACATGTCAATGTGGTTATTGTTCCCCAAAATCAGCCATGTTACCTCAGTGCCGTCCGCCCGAAGTAGTTCCGGGGTCTGGCTGCCAGAAAGGGGCAAATCCACATCTGAGAGATGGGGCAAGCTGGCATATGCTAAACAGGAAAGTCATGTTAGTAGGTCATTGGACCAAACTCAAATGTAATATGGATAGACTATCGAGGCCATACCTCGACAAAGTGGCAGATTACACACTAGCCAAAAGGGATCTTGTAAACTCAGATTGCTAACATGTATGTAAGAGGAAGATGAGCCAATAATTGGGCCAAACAATAACAGACACATTGCTCAAATTACACATACCCGCCATCTCCCACATGTCCGGAGTTTGGCCCTCACTCGAGCTTTGCCCTTGAAAAAACACGTTTAAACACAAGTTGGCCTACTAAATTACCAAAAAAGGTTTGCAAAAATCATTACTAGCTAATCAAGCAAAACCAACTTACCCTCATCTCTAGCAGCCTCAACGTGAAGGGCCCTTTCCGGACAGCCACTTCCGATATTCCGGCCAACTAAAATACACAATTAATGTCTCTAAATATTCCTAACACTACTCGGGTGAATGTTTGTCTTTTAATAGACCCAAAAAATGCATTGCAATCACTCTAAACAGTTTACTAATGAGCCTGGGGATGGCAAATCCACTAAAAATAGCCATCTTCAAGTTGACCTAGCAAACATGTAGATTATTAGACTAACCAAATAGAACCAGTGTAACATAAACAGCATAAAGGATACATTGTTTTGGGCAATACACACCAACAGGGTCCTGTTGACCTGCAACATCGGAAGTGGTGTCCAAAGATGAAGCAGTCACTTGGCCTACCAAGAAAAAAGAGGAATGAAAGACATGCACTTGTGTTAAAGCGGCTAAAGCAAGGTTGACACATGCACTTACCGGCATCCAAAGAGTAGCTTGGCTCCTGATGAGATGCTGGTGCCAATGGCGGTGCAGCTAGGCAAAAGCAAAGAAAAAAATTAGCCATTGGTAATGTGCGGCAAAAAAAAAAAAAAAAAATTAAGGTGTGTGTGAGCAGCTCAATCACTAATATTCCCTAATCAAGGCCAGTGTGGCTTCCACATGTATATGCAGATATATGGCCACACATCTCTGGCTTCCCACATAGCTACACATGTTAGGGCCTTGTGAGTTAGTTGCTGAGAGGGTTAAAGTGGGCGTGAAATTAGTCCGCAGGCCCATATTAGTAATCCTCAACAGTGGTACAAGCTATTGTTTGAGGTGCTCCCACGCCCATTTTGTACAAATGCAACCAGCCCATAAATTAGTGATAAATACCTTCAATGGCAGACTGGGTTAGGCTTGAGGTTGGTGGAAGGGCAGGAGTTGGGGGGTCCTCAGCCAAATCCTGGACATCACCATGTGCACCTATGCAGAAAGCAACAGACAAGAAAGGAAAACATTTATGAGGTATAATGTACTACTTCACAGGTCCTACTGTTAGTTGGCCAGAAAGAGACAAAGCAAATCACATACATTAACATTGCCAGCAAAAAATATGCAGAAAATAGGTACCTTCAGTCCAACCTGTGGTGTCATCCCCAGCATCAACACCCTGCAGCCGAATCAGCGGAATTTTGGCCTTCAGCATCTCCTCATATGGCCTGTAGGTACTCTTTGGACCCTGGATGGTCCCACTCTCGACATCAAGATCATGCTTCATCTTTTGCATAAGGGCCCTTCTCAAAGTGTAGAAGCGTTTCTTGCAGGATGGGCCACTACGTGGGTATTGAGCACTGCTAGTAAGCTCCTCCCCAATGGCATCCCACAATTTGCTCCTTTCTTGCTTGCCTATAGACTGGCTTTGGGAGCCAAAGATTAGCTCCCATTTGGCAAGGGTAAGGTGCACAAGAGTATTGTTATCCGCCAAATTAAATTCTGGCTCCCTCTTGGCAAATGGGCGGCTGGCCTTGGGTGCAGGCTCACCTTGGGCCTGGGCCCTTTTCCTTAAGGGAGGTCTGCGCACAGCACCCAACACACGCCTACTTGGGCCAGCTGTGGCCGGCAGATGTCCAGAATTTGGCTCCATCCTGTAGCTGCACACACACACCACTATACAACACACAAGCACGCATACAGACTACAGAATGGCATTACCCTGTTTTTGGGTTGTGCAGGTTTTATGTGCTCTAACAACCAATCACAAACAGGTCCACTTAATTGCTTCACACATACTGGCCAGGTGCTTGTAGCCACAGCTCCACTGCACTGAGTGAACCATGTGTGGTAGGCAATTAACTAATTACAGAGCTCATTAACCAAACAACACACAACCAAAGACAACAATGTACTCATGTATATTAAACACTTGTGACATGTGGCTCTACAAACGGCTATTTAAATTAAGAGCAGCTTACCTTTCATTGGTCCACCACAGAATTTTCTGCCATGTCCGTTAATGCACGCAAGTTTCGGCTCACGTACGCTAGTAGCGCTACTAGCGTGCGCATGCGCAATCCATTTCACGCACACCTGGGTCAGCTAATTGCAGACAGGAAATAGCAGAGCAACGCAAAAGGCGGCAAAGCGGACCTGTCCTTTTTTCAAAGTGAAGTATAAATGGCTGGATTTGCCAACCTTCTGGTATTGTTACACTGTGGCAAAGGCTGTGGTGTGGTGGTGTGGTGCTTTGGTCCCTTAGCTCATTTTAGTGTCTGCCTGGGTTTGGTCCTCACTCTCTGTGGCTTGTTGGGTGATTTCTGACATCAGTGCTGTTTCTTTAGGAGATTGATTTTGTTGACATATGCAAATATTGTGGAGCATACAGCAAGTGAGGCTTGATTTTGGGGCCTTTTGTGGGCTGTGCAGCAACTCCCCTCTTGGTTGTGCCTAACTTAGAAAGCACAATTTCAGCAGTCTGTTGGTTCAGACCACTATACTTCTGGTTTTGTGGTGAACTGCATTATAGTGAGTGTGTGAGGAGTGTGCTTGCTTGTGTGTGTGGTGTGTTTGTGGTTTTTGTTTTGCTTCTTTTGTATATCTGTTGAGTGTGAGATGGATAAGAGGGTGATGTATGGGTTATGGGTGCAGGGATGTGTGAGAATGCTGGAAGAGCAGTAGGCCAGGGAGGAGGGTGCTGTGAGGCTTAGGGCACCCCGATCCTTTGGCATCCGCCTTTCAGTGTGGGATTTAAGTGATGAGCAGATCAGGAGCCGCTTCCGTCTGAATCGTGCAGCACTACAGTCCCTATATGATCAGATTAAGAACAAAATCGAGCCATCCACCAAACGCACCAGATCCATTCCAGGCATAGTACGCCTATGTGCCACTCTTAATATTTTGGCACGAGGGACCTTCCAGGCAACCTCTGCCCTCCTCAGCAGGATCAGCCAGGCTACAATGAGCCGCATATTTTTCCAGGTAGTACTGGCTATTTGTGACCTGATCCCTATTTACATCAAGTTTCCTGAGGATGAGGATGAGGTTGCCCAAATAAAACATGCTTTCTTTCGCATTGGGAGGGATCCCGAATGTGCTAGGGTGCGTGGATGGTACACATATCCCTTTCCGCCCTCCCCGTGCACAGGAGCTGCATTATCGGAACAGAAAACAGTTCCACTCCATCAATGTCATGGTTGTCTGTGACCATGACATGAAGCTGCGGGCCGTGAGATCTGGTTTCCCCGGCTCATGCCACGACTCTTATGTGCTGCAGCGGTCAGTCCTGTGCCGGAAGTTTGAGAACAATGAAATGCCAGCTGGCTGGCTACTGGGTAAATAACTAACCATGTCAAAGTATTTTGCATAAAATATGTGGCCTAGTAAGCTACATTTTTAAAAATGCCAAAAAAAACATGTACTAGTACTAATTGCTGTCTCTCTCATTGTGTTTTTTCCACAGCGGACAAGGGATATGGGCAGAGAACGTGGGTGATGACTTCGGTCAGAAACCCACAGACCTCTGCCCAAGAACGCTACAATGCAGCACATCGCAAAACCAGAAGCATTGTGGAACGAACCATTGGACTGCTGAAAGCGCGCTTTCTGTGTTTGGCATGCCCAGGAGGAGAGATGTTGTACAGTCCACAAAAGGTCTCCAAGATTATCCTTGCATGCTGTGTGCTCCACAATCTTTGTATATGCCACAGAATCCAACCCCCTGAAGAAACAGCACTGGTGCCCGAAATCCCCAACTTGCCCGCAGAAACGAGTGAGGACACCCAAACTGGCTTTGAGCTAAGGGAAAGCATGATCACTTCGTTTTTTTCGGTAAGCTAACTACCCTTCACTCTAATCCAAGTACTGCACTACAGGGGAAAAATTTGTTGCCTACAATCATAATTTGTCACAAACTACTATAAGGGGTGTGTAAGATGACCCAAACCACTATAAGGGGGGGGGGGGGAGTTGACCCAAACCACTATAAGGGGTGTGTAAGATGACCCAAACCACTATAAGGGGTGTGTAAGATGACCAAAAACACTATAAGGGGTGTGTAAGATGACCAAAAACACTATAAGGGGTGTGTAAGATGACCCAAACCACTATAAGGGGTGTGTAAGATGACCCAAACCACTATAAGGGCTGTGTAAGATGACCAAAAACACTATAAGGGGTGTGTAAGATGACCCAAACCACTATAAGGGGTGTGTAAGATGACCCAAACCACTATAAGGGGTGTGTAAGATGACCCAAACCACTATAAGGGGTGTGTAAGATGACCCAAACCACTATAAGGGGGGGGGAAGTTGACCCAAACCACTACAAGGGGTGTGTAAGATGACCAAAACCACTATAAGGGGGGGGGGGGAAGTTGACCAACATAACAATTAGGGGTGTTGTGCAAGTTGGCAAAAACTGTCCCAAACAAAAAACAAAAAATGTCAATAAATGCGAAAAAGCAAAATTAATTATAAATACTAATTCCAATTTTTCTTCTTTTTTAGGCACCAAGAAAAAAAAACCACTTGAATTTTATTTGTGACTTTCACCAAAAAAAATTAAACAATAAAACAAAATTCAGCAAAGAAACATGTTGCAATGTGTTTACTACTGAAGGTACTAACATTGATTTCAAGCCAACAGCAAACCAAGGCGCAGGCGCTGTGTTGAATAGCGTGTGTCAAAATGACAGCGCCTACAAAGCTGATCTGAAACATCATATTCACCAATGTAGGCATTGTTCACAACAACGCCAGGTAGCGACTGAGGAGGCCTGCTATAGCGAATCGCAGCCGCCCGCGGCGTACGCTAGCGGCGCTCATAGCGCCATACTTCAGGCGCTCATCTGTCGCTACCTGGCGCTATTACTGAATCGGCCTCCCCGCTAAAGCATCCCATATATCACAGCACACTTCATCAGTACATATAAAGTAGGGTGCACAGGCTCCCAGCAGATGAGCAAGCCCTCCAAGTGTTATAAGAAGAATTGTATTGCAAATTCAAAGAGACAATACCAACGTTTCAGGGTTGCACAGTACCCCATTCTCAAGTAACCAGACAAACCCTGCTAATAAATTAGCATTAAACAGATGTAAATAAGCTGATCAATGTCTTGCTGTAATTTGCACTTCAAAAGTCAGTTCTACATGTTCATACTTCATACCTAGCTGATAAGGAGAGGAACAGTGGATTCAATAGCCCCATCCCAGATGCACTGGCTATTAGCCTTCTGAATGTACTAGATCTGAGAAAATAATGCCCTATTGGTCATAGTTCAATGCTAGCATAATTCCTCACTAATAACTACTAAGATATTAGTCATTTACAGATGAAAATACTCCATCTAATCTGTGTTCTATGGGCAGCTAGAAATCCAAATCTAACCAACATGTTATAAAACTTCTAGACATGCCGGTGTTAACAATCAGATTCTGAGCTGTGGGTTATGAAAACTTATGGTTTTTGAAGGAGTCAAAACTTCCTCTATGCCAAACTGGTTGCCTCCCTGGTAAGAGTGAGCGGTGGAAAGGAAGAAGCTGGATTGGGTCAGCAAACAAAGTATGGTTGTAAGTTGTCCGAGGGATAATTGCTGCAACACGTCTTTGGACCTCCAGTGTGCTCCCCACTGATATGGAATACCTATAGTGTATGACAGTAAGGCATTTCATGTTCTTTCCTCCTTCTATTTACTTGAATAGCAAATTAGCCAATATTGTGGATATGTTTCATGTTTGGGTAATTACTTCCTGTTTAGGAACAATACAAGTAATTTGTAACACATTACCTTGTGTGTGCTAAGCCAGAATGTATCTCTTAGAGGCTCTGTTGCATTATATTACCAATGTTTGTATATTTGGTTGTAGAATCACTACTCCATTGTAAGCTTGCTACTCTATTATATGATTGCTATTAATGTGCTGGGTGAGTGGCTGGCAAACTGATCATGAACAAATTCACATTGGTATTATATTTGCCATTGACAGAGACCTACTGCAACACCAGAAGAAGGGGATCTGTGTGAGTATTGGAGTGTATATGGTGTACTAGCAAACCAAATAATTGCAAGATTATTATGGCTTCTTAATCTTGTATCTTGAAAATCATGAGGCTCTCATGCTACTTTACCAACAGGTTGGTAAGTATGCAGAGGCAGTTGATGGCCTTCAATACCTTGCATGTTGACTTGCCTTTTTAGCCCTTGGCCCTGGACCACCATTTATGACACTTACAGTACATATGAGTGAGCAACATCAGTGTTTCTCAAATTAGTCAATAAAAATATTTGTTTTTGTTTTTTATTAAATTAAAGATCCTTTCTTCTGCAATGAAAGTTGTGCTTCACAACTATTAAGCATGGGGAATTAAGTAGCTCATTTATTTAACGATTTTGTGAATTTATGAGGCTTTATGGATATCTGGAGAACCTTACTTGTAGGTGGCTCTCAATACTATTGATCCTGCGACACAAAAAAGACTGGTACAAAAGATAAAAAAGCTTGGACTGTATGTCCATGTGTATATAGGGGAGTAATTGGCTTAAACAGAGGGTGGTTGTCAATGATACATACAGGTGATGCAGGTGATACTAAGCTGTGTAAAGTAATTAACACAGAAGAGGACAGCATGCAGCTACAAACAGATCTAGATACATTAAAAGTATGGGTGATAAAATGGCAAATAAAGCTTGCTACAGATAAATGTAAGATTATACACATGGGCAAGAGCAATTTGTGCCACGATAACATACTATATAAGAGAGCGCTGGGAACACATGAATGGAAATGGACCTAGGGGTTTTACTTAAAAAAAAACTAAACTGTAGTGATCAATGCTAGACAACAGCTGCCAAAGTAAATAGGATCATGGGGTGCATCAAGAGGGACATAGTAACCCATGACCATAGCATAAGTTTACCCTTCTATAAATCAATCTTCAGATCCCATATGGAACATTTGGGTTGATTCAAAGAAACATGTAACAGCTTGGATTTGGGTCACGATCATCCTATTTTTCACGTCCGCTCGTGCGTTCGTATGAACTTGCGAGTGATTCTATAAGCAAATACGTTTCTATCCTAAAATATACGTCCGTTCGTATGTTATCTCCCGAACTTGCCTCAGTCAGTTGGCAATCGTAAAAATCACGTTCATGTGCTCACCTGTTGCGGCGGCAGCCTGTTTTTTCTGCTGCTTCCATCGTCCACCTCTTCCAATTACTTGCGTTTGCCTCTGGTTTTCATTGGTTTTTGGCCTCTTAGATTCGTGCGTTCGTATGTTTATAAGATCTTGCGCATGCGCACCCTCAACCAGAAACTTACCTAAACCCCTTAGCGCCTGCATCCAACTTCATTTCTCGGTCCATAAAACTTACCGAAACCCCTTAGCGCTTGCATCCAACTTCATTTCTCGGTCCATAAAACTTACCTAAACCCCTTAGCGCTTGCATCCAACTTCATTTCTCTGTCCCTAAAACTTACCTAAACCCCTTAGCGCTTGCATCCTTCTTCATTTCTCGGTCCCTAAAACTTACCTAAACCCCTTAGCGCTTGCATCCAACTTCATTTCTCGGTCCCTAAAACTTACCTAAACCCCTTAGCGCTTGCATCCAACTTCATTTCTCGGTCCCTAAAACTTACCTAAACCCCTTAGCGCCTGCATCCAACTTCATTTCTCGGTCCATAAAACTTACCTAAACCCCTTAGCGCTTGCATCCAACTTCATTTCTCGGTCCATAAAACTTACCTAAACCCCTTAGCGCTTGCATCCAACTTCATTTCTCTGTCCCTAAAACTTACCTAAACCCCTTAGCGCTTGCATCCTTCTTCATTTCTCGGTCCCTAAAACTTACCTAAACCCCTTAGCGCTTGCATCCAACTTCATTTCTCGGTCCCTAAAACTTACCTAAACCCCTTAGCGCTTGCATCCAACTTCATTTCTCGGTCCATAAAACTTACCTAAACCCCTTAGCGCTTGCATCCAACTTCATGTTGACGACCCTAAAACTTACACAAACCACATAATGTACATATGTCTATATGTTTCTAAGCGTGTTTTTTCTTGTTTGTGTAATTGTTTTTTGGTGCGCATATTAGAAAAGACACATTTAGGAAGTCTTAAAATATAATTTATTTAAATTATTTGGAAATTTGTTTATTTTTTTCGTTTAAACATATTTTTATATTTTTTGTGTTTTGTTTAAAACATCTTTTTTTTTTATAATTTTTGGTTTACAAACACATTAAACCTTTTTTTTTTGTGTTTTACAAACAGATTGTAATTTTTTTTTTTTGGGTTTCCAAACATATTAAATTTTTTTTTTTTTTTTTTTTAAAACATAGATAAAATGTTTTTTTGTTTTTTTAAAACAAAAAAACGAAAAATGTATAAAAGATTCTAAAATTTTAAAATCATTTAACAAAAGTAGCCAGGACCAAGGGCACTAATCCTCCTCCTCTTCTTCATCTGTTGGCCCCAACGTCGCCTGTATGGCCAGCAGCTCGGCCACCAACTCCTTGATTCTTTTTTTTTTCCCAGCCAATGTTTTTGGGATCATCCCTGTAACCAATAGAGAAATAAACATAAATAGGAGTCCCAGACCGGTTTGTATGCTGGAAATAGATTTGGGGTTAATCAAATACATGTAAATGCATGACATATGTCATTCTTCCAAGGGATAAAGTTAATGCATTTCCCACAGGTAAGTCTTTAAACTCCTTAAAGCGGACCTTCAACATTATTTAATGAAAACCAATAACTATTCCCAAATGATTCTGCACCAGATCAAAGTAAATTTGGGAGGTTTTTTGATTACAGCGCCGCCATCTGGACTCTGAAGCATAACACTTAATGAGGAGTGGAGAGTTGGATAAAGTACAGGGGAGTAGGTTACAGTGGTGCGTTGGGAATCCAGAGCATAGCTGGGTTGAGGGAAAGGTCATCACTCCCACAATGCATGGCAGCACCTTACTTTTTTCAATCTGTATCCATGCTGCCTGTAAATATTGCGCATTCCATATTCCGCAATATTGGTTTTGTTCAGTCTAATAACATGCATTAGATGGCTGAAGGGTTTTTTTCCATGTTTCTAATCTGTAGGTACAGTGTGTTGGCTAATTCTTATGTTCTTAATACAAGTTAGGGTCCTCTTTAAGCTAACGAAGTGCCCACATGAAAGTGTGAACTACACATTGGCTACGCCTTTAGTTATGTGTGTGTTATTAGCTAACCAAACATTAATATGAATAATGGCATGGAGACTTACGGAGTTGGTGGCCGACAGATGACTGGTTGGGGCCAACAGGCTGCCCTTGGTCCTGGCTATGCTGTGAAGAAGTCCCTGGAGAAACATGTGACATTTGGTTAGTACTTGTATAGAGTCACTATTCCCAACATATCTGGCTCCCAGTCTGGCTGACATCACTCACCTTCGCCAGGATCAACTTCCAGCATCTCTGCTGCCTCCTCCTCCACTATCTCACCCGCACCAGAAGCTTCTACAAATACATAATAAAGGATAACTTAGTTTTTGGCCTGCCATGTATATCTTTGTGCCTATACATGAAGAGTGACATACCAGAGCCTTCCCCATGCCTGGCCAGGTATGACTCCACGCCCACGCGGTTGGGCCCCTCCTCTGTGGTAAGGTCCAGGGGCTGGTCTGAGGAGGCCACAGAGGAGGGGTAGGTCCGTCGCCCGGGAGATCCACCACCTTCACTCACAGATGCAGACTCATGCAGCACTGGTCGGCCTGTACGCCTCCGGGTGCGGCGAATTCTGAAATCCATTTCCAACACTACCAAAGAAAAGTCATTATAAATAAAGGCATAACTTATACATTTGGAACATATACCATGCAATTGCTTTGTACTTACTTGGGAAATGGATTCCAAAAAACCTCCGCACCCGGGGCATGTGCAGACGTTTCAGGTCCGACCAATGCTGCATTATCTGGGTGTGAGTGAAGGTGGTGCTAGTCACACGGTGTATCTCCGCGATGATCTCCCGGGCGATGTCCCTTTTCTCGCACACATTGGGCGCGAAGTCATACCGGCGCTGAAGCATGATCTGAAAAACATAATGGACACAGAGCTTTTACTTTTACACACAGACCCATATGTGTTGCATCACAAGTTGAGAATTTCATGTCATTAACACACACATTTAGAGTGGCAGCCATTTTTGGGGAGTGCCTTAAAGAGGACGTTGACTGTGAATGAGAGTCTGGTCTTATGTTATATGTATCACACACCATGTACATACAGATAATAGCCAACATCAAGAATCAGGCCACCTGCATCTATGGCATGTTAGGATGGTTTAAACATCCAAGATGTAGGCTTATGCTTAGGCTTTTGGACCACGTGTGTGGCTTCCCGTTGTGTTTTTATGGCTTAGGAAAACAGTGTTCCTCAAACATCCGCATCAAGGTCCGAGACACGCCAGGTTTGACAGGTAGCCCCGCTACTCCACAGGTTAATTAACTGTTGCTAAGCCTGAGCAATTTCCCTAATTAGGACATCAGCATAGACAGGTGAAAACGTGGCCAGGCTCGGCCCTTGAGGATGAAGTGTGAGGAGCCAGTTATTAAACATTAAGAGACCCCAAACTAGTTCCAAACGCATCATTTACATTTAGGCCATCATTGACTATTACATTAAAATGCAGAGGCAGCCACTTACCAGCATGAGGATCTCTTCCTGTTGACGGGTGAAGATAGTGGGCGCCATCTTTATGCTTCTTCAAGGCAGCAGATAAGTGAAACCCCAGCGGTTTCCTGGTTCCGCTCGAACGTACGTCCGTACGAGCGCGTAGTCGTGCGCATAGGCGTCACACGCTGGGCTCATTATTTAAAGGTCCCTGCACCCAAAGCTCATTCTCTTTGAGCATTTGTGGAAGATGGCACCTAAAAAGGCAAGCTCCAAACGACCCCAGCAAAGCCAGACGTCGGAGGGCCCAACCACCAGGTCCCAGCAAGGTAGGAAAAAGCTGCGATCCCAGACTACTACCTCTGCCCCACCAAGGGACACTGGACCCTCTGGAACCCAAAAAAGGGGCCCCAAGCCACGTGCCCCTGCAGCCAAAAAGCAGGCAACAGCAGCACCCACCACCTCTGCCCCCAGAAGAGGCCGCCCAAGGGAGCCCACACCGCCCATGGGTTCAAGTAGGGCAGTTCGGCAACCCAGGCCCCGCAGCAGGGCCCGAACCCCATCCAGGGCCCGAACCCCATCCAGGGCCAGAAGCCCAGCCAGGGCCCGAAGCCCATCCAGGGCCAGAAGCCCATCCAGGGCCCGAACACCATCCAGGGCCAGAAGACCATACAGGGCCCGAACCCCATCCAGGGCCAGAAGCCCAGCCAGGGCCCGAACCCCATCCAGGGCCAGAAGCCCAGCCAGGGCCCGAACCCCATCCAGGGCCAGAAGACCATCAAGGGCCCGAACCCCATCCAGGGCCAGAAGCCCAGCCAGGGCCCGAACCCCATCCAGGGCCAGAAGAACATCAAGGGCCCGAACCCCATCCAGGGCCAGAACCCCATCCAGGGCCAGAAGCCCATACAGGCCCCGCAGCAGGGCCAGAAGCCCTTACAGGCCCCGCAGCAGGGCCAGAAGCCCACGACCTGCCACCAGCCGGGAACAGAGCCCCCGACCTGGCACCAGCCGGGAACATAGCCCCCCAAGAGGGCCCAGAATGTCCACCATGACCACATCTACACCTGGAAGTTCGGTGGCCAGCCACGCAAGAACACCCAGTCCCTTGGCCAGTCCAGTCCAGTCATTGGGAAGCCAACAATCCGGCCATTCCCCTACCCAGCCCCAGGCCATAATGTCACCACATGTGTCTGCACACATGGAGGAGCAGCCAAGCCAACCATCTGGCCGCACATTGCGCCGCGGCCAGTTGAGTGGGAGATTCTCCCATGACCAAAATATGGCATTGGCTAGTGGCCTTACATTATACTATGACGAGCTCTATGGGAGCAAATCCAAACACACCACAAAGCAGCGCAAGATGGAATTGTTTGAAACCATCCTACGACAAGTAAATGCAGCGGGGGAAGAGAGGAAAGATGTGTCCCAAATTCAGAAGAAAATCTCGGATCTGAAATATGCTGTACGGCAAAAAGAAATTAAAAGGCATAATTACAGGTAAATAAATGATGTCTCCAAATATAACGATTAGGATGTACTGTATGCACATTTTCTGAGTACCCAACGATTTTCTCTTTTCAGCATGAAAACTGGAGGTGGATTTCCTACCAAACTGGAGTTTACCCCTGCTGAGGAGATTGTGCTGGGACTTCTCCATCCGGTCGCGGTCGGTGGTCATGCTGGTCTAAGGGACACAGACTCACCGACCCGTACCCACGGTGAGTACTCTTAAATCTGCATGTTTGCCTGTTTGCTAAATAATCTAAAGTTCACTAGTAACAAGATGACGGGATGGCCCTATGGTTTGCCTTGCTTGGCCTCGCACTACTGTGCCTGTTTGTGTCCTCTTTTGGTCCCTGTGAATCACACATTTAGGACCACATCCATTATGGCAAAGATCCAAGTTCCAATTTTATTGGTCAAGTAATGAAGTTTTTCATGAAAAGTGATATATTTGGAATCAATCACAAAACACACATCATTATGGATGGGTTGGCTATTTGTTGTGTGAGTTGTGTTTGAGTTAACAATTTAATTACCCACCCCCAAACATATCTGACCTAGAGCAGCGACACTCAACTGGCGGCCCGGGGTCCCAATGCGGACCTTGGCACCAGATTCCAGGACCCCTGGCCAGACAGCCCTGCACTCAGTTACTTCTGTGTTGACGTGCTCAGAGCTGCCCCCTTGATCGGCGATGTAGTGGTTGTTCTCCTGCCCAATGTCATGGCTCCCTGAAACATAGCATTGCAATATGAAGTACTGCACAGGAAGTGGCATTGCAAGGTACACAGTAACTTGGTACATATTTCTCTTGGTACAATCGTGTCCCGCTGCCCCAGCTCTGCCCCATCTGCCACAGTCCCCCCATGCCCCCCCCCACATAAGCCCCATACATTTGTAACAGATTTGCTCCATCCATCCCATCACCATCAATTCGTGAACTCCCCCCTTTAGCCATCCAATCCCTGTCCCCTCAGCTCTGCCCCATCCAGCCCAGCAAGGGCAAGCAGCCTTTATTAGTTTGCACTTTGAAATCTCAAGCCCCTCCACCAGTGTGTTTATTTCTAACTAGACACCCCCTGCGTCAGCCCCATGCCCAGACATTCAGCTCTCACCACATACCTTTAAATGGACCTTTACAAGAAGTGTTTGAGTACCCCGGACCGAGCGAATGGTAGTCTTAATCCAAAAAATTGCGTGGCAAGTTGTATGCTGACTGGGTACACTTCCTGACTTAGAACTGAGGTCAGTTAGCAGTTTTCTCGAGGCATTGCACCTATCTAAAATTGCGTGTCTTTTAACAAATGTCCCCATTGCTGTAGAGTTGCTTAATATTACAAATAGTGGTTTATTTGATTACCTACAAAAAAAATGTTTATGTGTGTGTTTACCTTGTTTGTTTTTCTCTTCTTCAGCCCAGCATGATCCCTCAGCAAGGGTAAACTCACCCCCCAGTTTGGTTATGCCTACCAGGTCCGTACAGCATAGGAGCCCAGATCCGAGATTTCCGGTAAGTTAATGTAGTACCATAAATACTACCAAGTGCTTAAGAATGTGTTAAACTGTGGGAATCCCAAATTTGGACGCCAACTTACACTTTTTTTTTTATATGTCCCTACAGACCCGCACACTCATGGAAGAGATCCAGGAATTGGAGGAAGCTGATGTCTCCATGCAGGGCACGTCGGATGACCTCCCCCTGGGTCCCAATTTGGAACTGCTCCATAATGTTTCTCTGGCCAATCCTCAGCAGCAGAGTGAATCTCCATCCATTGTGCATGCACATGGGGAGACTGACACAACAGTCCCCAGTGTTCACTCTGCTGCTGAGGATTTGCAAAGCAGGCCTGTTGCTGTTGAGGGGACGACACCACGCGGCAGGGCACGCCCAAGAGCCAGGGTAATTGTGCGGCGGACTCCATTACGCCGCCCCACAATTTCCCAGGGGAGGCAGAGTGCCCTGCTTCAATTATGGACCCAAGAAAGGGACTCTTATGAGGCACAGCTCGTTACAGAGCGTGAGGAAAGGCATGCCGACATGGTCACCATCAATACCAGTTTACAGGGCATCCTCGCGGAGTTGCGTACCCTCAACAGCAACGTGGTAACTGCAAGTAATGGCATCCAGTCAGCCATGGCTGAGATGACCAATATGCAGAGAAACATTGTGGAGCAGTTTCAAATTCACAATGCTGCCATGGCCCAGGCTAGGTCCCATTCACATGGACCTCCACCTGGACCTCCACCTGGGTATTATGGGCAGCCACCCTATTAAGCCATGGTTGTGTGGGACATCTTTTCTCTTAACCCCCACTGTATTTACTTGTCCTTTGAGGTTTCAAACAATCCATTTTGTGTTGCTCATGCAGGTTGTGTTTGGTATTTGCTCCCATATAGCTCCTTAGAGTAATGATTAAGGCCACTAGCCAATGCCATAGGTCTATGTGGAGTGTATCTGGCCACTTATGGCTTTAAATATGTATTTGGTTGGTGCTCCTCCTGTTTGCAGACATGTTTGTGTGACATTATGGCCATGCCCAAATATCCCTGGGCACAGGCAATATTAATGACTGGACTAGGCTGGCCTTTGGACTGGGTGTCCTTGTTTGGTTGTGCCACTCACTTCCAGGTGTAGATGTGCTCGATGTTTTTTTTGTTATCTCATCCATTTGTAACCACAGATGTATGTGGAATGTTTTCTGTTAAGCACAATAATTTTAACTTTCCTAAGTAAAAAAATATTCTCACTTACAATACTTGTGGCGTTTTTAGTGGGAACACATTTTAAACAGCTTGGGCTAAACCAGATAATTTTGGTTTTAAGAGGTGTAACAATGCAAATATCAAGCTAAGGAAACTACATGAAATACATTAGGCAACAATTAAGGTAAAAATGTTTTACTTTGAGGTAATGCCACATTACGGCAAAACAACATATTTAACAAAAAGGCTAACACAGACACACAGAATGTTGATACACGAAATAAAATTAACTAAAATGCTGCAATATCAAGTTTGCTCTAACTGATTGGGCAGATTCACTGGGTGGCCCAACAAAATTCTCTCCATCATCCTCTAGGGCTGTAGAGGGCAGGCTATCCACATAACGTGGGACACGTTCGAGTATAGCAAAATTGTGCAAAACAGCACATGCCATGATTATGTCGATCACTTTTTTTGGATCATATTGCAGGGCGCCCCCAGTATGGTCCAAGCAACGAAAACGGGTCTTCAACAGCCCAAAGGCCCTCTCCACAACAGCCCTGGTCTTGCGGTGCGCACGGTTGTACGCTTCCTGAGAGGCATCCTGGGGCCGCAGCACAGGCGTCATGAGCCAGGGTAGAAGTGGGTACCCGGAATCACCTTAAACAGACAATTAAATGTAATAAAAATTAAAAAGGCAACACAACAAACACAAAGAATTTTACATATATCATAATGATGTAAGGTAAAGGGCCAAAAAAAACACCCAGGGCACATTAGCAAAATAACTATTGCCACTAATGTAGTACATAATTAAAAATGGCACTTCAATATACCAATTAATTAACAAACATCTGCACGGCCAAGGGTAGTTGGAATTTAAATATATTTTTAGGTTTCTGACATGTTACAATTAGGATGCTGCTGAGGGGCTATCAACATTTATATGAAAACTACAATGTATGCAGTTTAAGTCCACTTTGACATTTAAAGACCAATACTACAAAAGGAGCAAAAGCTCACAGATCCTTGGGTATAAAATCCCAACCAATATATTTAGGGACATGGAACTTACAGACATCCTAACTAAAGGGAAAACATTCTGAAGGACAAAGCGAGGCAAGCATTTTGGTTGGAAGTTCATAATATATGACCCAACAAAAAGGCAGTTTCTGGCTTATGTAAAGAATTCAAATACAAAAATATAAACAAAGACAAGATTAATCCCACATTTAATAGCATACAAATAGGACACACTTACCAAGCAGCCATGCACCCGAAAATTCACCTGCCTCAAATCTCCTAAACAACCCAGATCGCCTGAGGATATACGAGTCGTGCGACGATCCTGGGTAGCCGGCAAGGACACTCATAAAACGCATGTCCGGACCAACCACGGCCTGGACATTAAGGGAGTGTCCCATTTTTCGATTCCTTAAGGCAAAAACATACAAAAAGGGTAATTGATATTTGTAAAAATGAAAAAAAAAAAACAAACATGTCTGCACTCTATTGGGAAATACTAATGAAAAGCCTAGATAAAGCAGCTACACAAATGAGGGCTAAAAAAATATGCTGCCGCAAAGGAAAACAGGTTACATTACACGTTGGCCAACATAATAACCAATCTCAATACCTATATATATACTCGTCGGCAGCCCTAGGTACGAGTGCCACATGTGTGCAGTCAATAGCACCAATAACGTTGGGCATGTCGGCCACATTATAAAACCCAAGCTTAATGGCGTTTCTGGCTGCCATATCATCCGGAAAATAAATATATTTTGGAGTTATGGCAGCCATGCCTTCCAAAAATTTAGATAGTGCGCGGCTCAGCGTAGGCTGTGACATCCCCACGGAGAGGGCACCCAGCCTCTGGAACGAGCCGTTCGCCAAAAATTGCAGGCAGCCAAGCATCTTGGTCATACCTGAAATTGCATGCCCCTTCCTTGTGGTGCGGGCTAACCATGGCCGCAGCTCACTATATAATTTATGGAGGGAAGCGCGATTAAGCCTGGTCAGCTCGAACAGCTCAACATCATTCATGCTATCGATGTTCATGCGACGACGCAGGGGCAATCTGCTCTCAGACATCTCGATCAACTCAATGCCAAAAAGCATAAGCCCTTGATGTGCCACAAACTCGCTCCTCTCCATCCTACTCCCGAGGCCAAATAGCTGCCGGCAAACATTTCGTAAAGCAGCTCTTTAATGGGCTTCAAAACAATTAGCAATCACCTCTCTGAATTGGTCGCAAGCCCATGTGAAGGACGTAAAAAATAGGATCGGACGCAAATAATACGATTTGGACGGGAAAAACACACGAACTAACGCAAAATATACGATTCTCGTACGAAATGCGTATGTTCATATACGTCTATGCGCGAACGATCGTGCGAATACGAAATGGGCAAAAAAACAAGAAAAAATGACAAACACCCACCCAAACTTACGATTCTCGATACGAAATCAATTAACTTTTGCTCTTTGAATCGAGGGGATTGTGTATAGTTCTGTGTAGAGATGAGCGAACCGGTTCGGACGAACCGGAATTCGCTCCGAATTTCAGGAAATATTCGATTCGGCACGAACCCGAATATTTTGTGGTTCGTGCCGATCGAATTTTTCCTGAAATTAAAAAAAAAAAAATGCCGGCATGGTGGGAGCGGGCCGGCCGGTTCCGCTGTCAGCGTGCCGGCGAAGCCGGCCCGCTGACAGCGGAGCCGGCCGGCGGGCCGGTAAAGCCGGCCGGCCCGCTCCCACCATGCCGGCATTTAAAAAACAAAAAAAAAAAAAAAAAAAAGCATTTTTGCCGGCATGGTGGGAGCGGGCCGGCCGGCTCCGCTGTCAGCGGAACCGGCCGGCCCGCTCCCACCATGCCGGCATTTCAAAAAAAAGCAAACACTTACCTGCAGGTCCGGAGCGTGGAGGCCGGCGCCGCTCTCAGCTGTCATCTGAGGGCGCGTCATCAGAGCGCCCTCTGATGACGCGCCCTCAGATGACAGCTGAGAGCGGCGCCGGCCTCCACGCTCCGGACCTGCAGGTAAGTGTTTGCTTTTTTTTGAAATGCCGGCATGGTGGGAGCGCGCCGGCCGGTTCCGCTGACAGAGGAGCGGGCCGGCCCGCTCCCACCATGCCGGCAAAAATGCTTTTTTTTTGTTTTTTTTGTTTTTTAAATGCCGGCATGGTGGGAGCGGGCCGGCCGGCTTTACCGGCCCGCCGGCCGGCTCCGCTGTCACCATGCCGGCATTTATCATGGGGAACTTCGTAAAAGTTCGATTCGGCCGAACCCGAATTTCTTTGTGAAATTCGGCGAATCTGCCGAATCAAACTTTTCAAAAGTTCGCTCATCTCTAGTTCTGTGCATATAAAGGACATATAAGAAGTGGCGCATGTTCAAAAGTGGGCTGAACTGATGGACTAAAGTCTTTTTTCAGCCTTGCATACTATGTTCTTATGTTATTAGGTACAAAAGACACAAAGGAAAGTTTTCTGGTAACCTTTTATCCTTATGGTCTCAGAACACCCCTACTGGGGGTGGACTAGCCATAAGAAGACCCAGGAGAATTCCTTGTAGGCCGCGCTGTTTTGGGGCTGTTTGGGCTGCAGGTTTTAACCCCCTCATCTAATACATGACTAGTCTCTCCCCCAGGCCCTCTCTACCCAACTCCTATGTAGCCCCCAGCCAAGAAATCCCTGCCTCATGTGATACCCAATTGTAAAGCCTCAGTGTAGGGGGCCATACCTGGCACCCCATAATACCCCCCCCCCGCAAAAAAGAAGCTTCAACACCATCTCTTTAAGAGCAGCTATGTCCTGATGATGATCTGTTCCTGCATTGCTATAGCCTCAGCATTGTAAAACACCCACTGACCATCCAAGAAGCACATGGTGGGGCCTAGCAGGGAAGTTGCAGACTGGGCATGTGCAGGCCAGGCATCTGGGCTGTTTTTTGGCCCCAATCTGTTGCTGATTTTCACTAATATTATTCATCAAGCAATTACGGCATAACCACCTCTGTGCTTCAAAAAGTTAAGCTAATAGTTCACAGCAGGTTTTTACAGCTTTGAACACCATAAATTACAGAACTCCTGAAAAAAGGCCATATTCCAGATTACTGACTGTAAATGACTGTGGATAAACAAACCACAAAAACATGTGTGTCGATTGTCTGTGGACACTTAATAAAACATCACTAGGATAATGACAATAACTTTGTATATGTGTGTGCCTTTGTTTCTGGTGGGTGAAGAGGGGAGGTGTACACTGGCTATGATTGTTGCCTGCAATAAGGATCCATTCTGGATGGTAATCTGAATTCACAATACTGTCAAATTTTATAAACTTGGTAATGGGTATGTTTAAAATAATGCTTTGTGCATTATCTTTAAATGTGTTCTTGTGATTTTAATGTTCTGCCATAAAAAATCAAGAAAATGTGTTAAAAGACGACTATTGAATAATACATACGGTAGGCTTAATTGCATTTAACAGCTGTGCAGTTCATCCTTTTGCATTATGAAGCTAAGAGCAGGCATGCAGAGTTAAAGCAGATATTAAAGAGGTTTTCTATAGACTTACCTTGATCTTTCTTAAAATTCTTGACCAAATTTGATCATTAGAGATGAGCGAACTTTTGAAAAATTTGATTCGACTGATTCGCCGAATTTTCCAACAAAAATTGTTTTGACCCGAATTTATTCGCCATGAATCGCTATTTCTGAGCCTCCTAGAGCCTCAGTAGGGTTGTAAACCATTCTGCCTTGCTGTAACATGCATAGGACGCGTGCTGGGTTATTGAAATAATACTGTAAATAATTATCACATGCAGATCAGAGGCATCGCTAAGAGAATCGCAGAGCGGCACAATTGCAGAGAGTTGAAGTGGCATCATTATGAGGGGCCCCTATAGTGGCTGAAAAACACACCCTGGAGCTGGCAGCAGCAGGAGCCCAAAAATTAGCTGAATCACACCCTGGAGTTGCAAGCAGCAGCAGCAGCAGGAGCCCAAACATAGCTTGAAAGAGACACTGGAGTTGGCAGCAGGAGCCCAAAAATTGGATGATTCACACCCTGGAGTTGCAAGCAGCAGCAGCAGCAGGAGCCCAAACATAGCTTGAAAGAGACACTGGAGTTGGCAGCAGGAGCCCAAAAATTGGATGATTCACACCCTGGAGTTGCAAGCAGCAGCAGGAGCCCAAACATAGCTTGAAAGACACACTGGAGTTGGCAGCAGGAGCCCAAAAATTGGATGAATCACACCCTGGAGTTGCAAGCAGCAGCAGGAGCACATACATTGCTTTAAAGAAACACTGGAGTTGCCAGCAGGAGCCCAAAAATTGGCTGAATCACACCCTGGAGTTGCAAGCCGCAGCAGCAGCGGTAGCCCAAACATAGCTTGAAAGAGACACTGGAGTTGGCAGCAGGAGCCCAAAAATTGGATGAATCACACCCTGGAGTTGCAAGCAGCAGCAGCAGCAACAGGAGCCCAAACATAGCTTGAAAGACACACTAGAGTTGGCAGCAGGAGCCCAAAAATTGGATGAATCACACCCTGGAGTTGCAAGCAGCACAAGCCCAAACATTACTCCAAAGAGACACCGGAGTTGGCTTCAGGAGCCCAAAAATTGGATGAATCACACCCTGGAGTTGCAAGCAGCAGCAGCAGCAGCAGCCCAAACATAGCTTGAAAGAGACACTGGAGTTGGCAGCAGGAGCCCAAAAATTGGATGAATCACACCCTGGAGTTGCAAGCAGCAGCAGCAGGAGCCCAAACATAGCTTGAAAGACACACTGGAGTTGGCAGCAGGAGCCCAAAAATTGGATGAATCACACCCTGGAGTTGCAAGCAGCAGCAGCAGCAGCAGCTGCAGGAGCCCAAACATTGCTTTAAAGAGACACTGGAGTTGGCAGCAGCCACAGCAGGAGCCCAAAAATTGACTGACACACCCTGGAGTTGGCAGCAGCAGGAACCCAGAAATTGGCTGGAAGGCACCCTGAAGTTGGCAGCAGCAGGAGCACAAACATTAGCTGGAAGGCACACCCTGGAGTTGGCAGCAGCATAAGCAGGAGCCCAAACATTGCTTGAAATACCCCCTGGAGTTGGCAGCAGCAGGAGGCCAAAAATTGGCTGAAAGGCACACCCTGAAGTTGGCATCAGCAGGAGCCCAAAAATTGGCTGGAAGGCACACCCTGCAGTTGGCATCAGCAGGAGCCCAAAAATTGGCCTAAAGACATGAATATGTTTTGCACCATTTGGAAAGTGTAAAACAAGGCGACATGCTGAATCTAGTCGCATGCATCAGCCATTGGTGGGTGGAAATCCTGGCTGATCCATCCCTGATTCATTTTGACAAAGGTGAGTCTCTCCACATTTTTAGTTGACAGACAAGCTCTCCTCGCCGTAACTATGGCCCCCGCCGCACTAAACACCTGCTCAGATGGCACGCTACTGGCCGGGCAGGACAGCTTTTCCAGGGCAAACTCTGCTAGTTGCGGCCACAAGCCAAGTTTGGCTGCCCAGAAGTCCAGCGGATCCTCAAGGTGTGTTGGAATGGTCATGTCAAGGTATGACATGACCTGCTGGTTGAGGTCCTGCTCCAGGTCTTCCTGCTGCTCATGAGTAGCTTCACTATGCGGCTGTAGAAATCTACTCATTAGCGACTGAAGACTGAGGCTGCTGCTGATGGAGCTGCTGCTGCTGCTCCTGCCAACCCCCCCAGCAGCCATGGCAGTGGAAGGTGAGCGCAGAGGTCCCCCTGAGTCAGACCTGCGAGAGTATGGACCATGGCGCAGATAGGCATCGGCCAACTGACTATGCAGAATGTCTTTGTAGTAGTTCAGTTTGTCCTCCCTCTCGCTGGGTTTAAAAAATGCCCCCATTTTGTGCCGGAAGCGAGCGTCCAATAAGGTGGACAACCAGAAGTCATCCCGCCGACAAATGGAAACAATTCTGGGGTCACTACGCAAGCACGTGAGCATGCTTCCTGCCATTTGCGCAAGGGACTCGGAGGGACTACCTGTCTCCATCTCCACTGCATACTGCCATGGTGTGTCCGGGTCCTCTGTCTCGCCTTCCTCAAAACCCTCTAGCTCCTCTGGCTGCTCCTGCTCCTCCTCTCCTGTCCGCTGCCTAGATAAACCAGCCATTTCGCCAAGCCTAAACTGTGCTTCACTGGGCCACTCCTCCTCCTCTTCCTCCTCCTCCTCCAGTTCAGCTCTAACGGGGTTCATGTGGCCGTAAGATGTAGACGCCATGTCTCCATTGCCCTGACCAGCCATGGTTTCCAACATGTGCTGTAGTACATGAAGCAGTGGAATCACGTCGTTCATCCCGTAATCCTGCCGACTGACAAATAAAGTGGCTTCCTCAAAAGGCCTGAGCAAACGGCAGGTGTCACGTATGAGCTGCCACTGGTTGACATTGAAGTTACACAGGGGTGTCCCCCTATCCGCTTGGATCATCAGGAAATCCATGATGGCTTTTCTCATATAATCGGTCCAACATGTGAAGGGTGGAATTCCAATGGGTGGAAACATCGCAAATCAGACTATGTTGGGGGCTACCATTCTGACGCTGTAGCTCAAGAAGGGTGTGTTTGGTGGTGTATGAGTGGCTGAAGTGCATGCAAAGTTTCCTTGAAGTTGTTAGGATGTCTTTCAGATGGGGGGAACACTTCAGAAAACCGCTTGACAACCAGATTGAAGACATGAGCCATGCAGGGGGCATGGGTCAGGCTTCCTTGGCGCAGCGCAGACAAAATGTTCTTCCCATTGTCGGTAACCATGGTTCCCATTTTAAGTTTTCTTGGAGTAAGCCATGTTTGGATTTCCTGATGAATAAATTTAAGCACTTCCTCCCCTGTGTGACTCCGTTCGCCAAGACAAACCATGTGAAGCACAGCGTGACACCTCCATGCCCTGCACACATGGTAGACTGGAGGGGCTCTGATACTTGAGCCGCACGGTGTCACAGGCCCAATGGGCAGGGAGCGCGGAGGCCGAAGCGGCGTGACCTGTCCAAGTTGCTGCTGCAAAGCGACCACATTCACCCAGTGGGCCATAAACGACATGTACTGTCCCTGACTGTAGTTACAGCTCCAGACGTCGGCGCTGCCATGCACTTTGCTACACACCGACAGGCTCAAGGACTGGCCCACCTTCTGTTCAACAAAAGTGTGCAGCACTGGTACTGCCTTCTTGGCAAAGAAATGACGGCTTGGGACTCTCCACCTCGGCTCAGCACAAGCCATCAGTTCTCTGAAAGGTGCAGAGTCCACCACCTGAAAAGGGAGCGACTGCAGCACCAGCAACTTGGACAGGAGCACATTCAGCTTCTGCGCCGTAGGATGAGTGGGGGCATACTGTTGTCTCTTGGACATGGCTTCGCTGATGGATTGCTGGCGGGATGCATGACTTGGAGGAGGAGGAGCAGGAGCGACAGAGGATGGGTATGACGCACAACTGCCTTCGGCTGAGGTGCTGGAGCCTTGGCTGGCAGAAATTGGGAGCGGCGTGCCACTTGGTGAGGAAGCAGGCTGGACCACCTCTTCGGAGTCTCGGTTCTCCCAGGCCGCTTTATGGTGACGCATCATATGTTGACGCAGGGCCGGGGTGCCAACACTTGGGCCCTGGCCACGCTTCACCTTTGCCTACATATCTTGCATGTGGCCATGTTACCCTCCTGCGGATGCTTCAGGAAGAACTGCCACACTGCCGAGTAGCTACTTTTCCCACCAACAGGCCGCACTGCTACTGTCGCCAACTCCAGGAACCCCTGCTCCACTACCTCCCGATAAGGTAGCCTGCCACGCAGCAGGTGCTCTACCCCGGCCCCGGCCTTGTTTGGCTCCAGGCTTTACAATTGTGCCCCCATGCTGACTGCCAACCATGCTGCTAACACCTTGCTGCCTCAGCTGCTGACTCCGGGGCAACCTGCGCCCCTCTTCTCCTGATGATGACGATGAAGCCCCTTCATCACCCGGTTCCCAAGTGTGATCAGCTTCATCATCATCATCATCACCGAGTTGTGGCTGCACGTCACTGATGTTCTCGGTTTCCTCAACAGTGTCTGGCGCAGGAGCTGGAATGCTCGCAACACCCACTACACTGTCAACATCACTATTTGTCTGCCTAGCTAAAGAAGCCACCTCCATTTCTTGGCTGGGCAGTAGCTGCTGACTGTCCTCTATCTGATCGTCCTCCTCACTAAAGAGTGGAGCTGAACCCAAAGCATAGGATACGTTGCTGGGGGGGAACGGCATAGGACAGAGGCAATGGGAGGACAGGGACTGCTCTCGGGGCATGTCAACTCAGGGTTGTGTCAGAGGAACCTACCGACCCTAGACTGGGGGTGTCAGATGAAACCTGTGATGATGTTGGTGAGCGCGTTAACCAATCTACCATGGCAGATGCGTTACTGCTGGAGACACGACCGCTAGCAGATACTGGCAGTTCAGGTCTCTCACCGTAACTCCTGCTGCCACTCGCTCCTAGTCTGCTGCAACCTCTGCCTGCTGAATCTTGGCCTCTGCCACTCCTCTTTGAACATCCTTGCACTTGTCTGCCTGACATTTTTATGCATTTGAAATGCGCAATAGGTACGATAAAAAATGTGTTTACTTTAAAAAGAAGAAGCTAAATAAAGTGAGGGACTGCTTCTCTGCACCAGATACTATGAAAATTGGCAATATGAGATACCCTGCGGCCTAGTGTTTTGGCAGCAGACCAAAAACCAATTCAAAATGCAAAACTTTGATTCAGCTGAGGAAGGATCAACAAGCGTATTTAGTATAACAGGCTGCCTAATGCAGGTTTGGGATGCCCTGCGGCCTGGTGTTTTTTTTGTTAAAGGCAGACCAAAAACCATTTAAAAATGCAATACTTTGATTCAGCTGAGGAAGGATCAACAAGCGTATTTAGTATAACAGATAGTAACATAGTAACATAGTATGTAAGGCTGAATAAAGACTTTAGTCCATCCAGTTCAGCCTGTTTAACTCCTTCCAGTGGTCTAGTAGCCATAGCCGGAAAGGCCACTTTTGAACATTTTTAATGTATCCCTCATTACTACCTCCTCTGGCAGCGAGTTCCATAGTCTCACTGCTCTTACAGAGAAGAATCCCCTCCTATGTCGGTGGAGAAAGCACCTTTCCTCTAACCTTAGTGGATGCCCCCGGGTTATGGTTACACTCCGGGGTATAAATAGATTGTGGGACAGATCCTTGTATTGACCCTGAATATATTTATACATAGTTATTAGATCACCCCTCAATCGTCTTTTTTCTAGACTAAATAAACCTAACTTGGACAATCTTTCCGGGTACTCTAGCCCCCGCACTCCTTTTATTAACTTTGTTGCCCTTCTTTGAACGCGCTCCAGTTCTGATATGTCCTTTTTAAGCACAGGTGCCCAGAACTGTACACAATACTCCATATGGGGTCTGACTAGTGACTTGTACAGGGGTAAAATGATGCTCTGGTCATGAGCACCCATGCCCCTCCTGATGCACCCCATGATCCTGTTTGCCTTGGCAGCAGCTGCCTGGCATTGATTACTACAGTTGAGCTTATTGTCAACTAAAACCCCTAGGTCCTTTTCCATTGTTGTTTTACCCAGTGTTTCTTTATTTAGTGTGTAATCATGACACAGATTTCTCCTTCCCATGTGCATAACCTTACATTTATCTGTGTTAAACTTCATTTGCCATTTAACTGCCCATGCTTCCAATTTATCTAAATCTGTTTGTAGTTGCCTGTTGTCCTCCTTTGTTTTAATTACTTTACTCAGCTTAGTATCATCTGCAAAGATTGAGACTTTACTGTTTAATCCATACCCAATGTCATTTATATATATATTGAAGAGAATTGGTCCCAGAACTGACCCTTGTGGTACTCCACTGGTAACAGTGACCCAATCTGAGTGTGTACCATTGATAACCACCCTCTGCTTCCGATCACTAAGCCAATTTCCCACCCATCTGCACACGTTTTCCCCCAGTCCAAGCATAGCCATAGATAGGCTGCCTAATGCAGCTTTGGGATGCCCTGCGGCCTGGTGTTTTTTTTTATTAAAGGCAGACCAAAAACCAATTCAAAATGCAAAACTTTGATTCAGCTGAGGAAGGATCAACAAGCGTATTTAGTATAACAGATAGGCTGCCTAATGCAGGTTTGGGATGCCCTGCGGCCTGGTGTTTTTTTTGGTAAAGGCAGACCAAAAACCAATTCAAAATGCAATACTTTGATTCAGCTGAGGAATTATCAACAAGCGTATGTAGTATAACAGATAGGTTGCCTAATGCAGGTTTGGGATGCCCTGCGGCCTGGTGTTTTTTTTGTTAAAGGCAGACCAAAAACCAATTCAAAATGCAATACTTTGATTCAGCTGAGGAAGGATCAACAGGCGTATTTAGTATAACAGATAGGCTGCCTAATGCAGGTTTGGGATACCCAGGCAGACCAAAAAATATTTAAACTAATCCAGCTATGTTTTATGATAAATGCTTGTGTGTAACAGATAGGGTTAAATAAGCCACTGCATAGATGGCATGCACAGTGGCAAGGCAGATTTACAGCACAAAGAACTGAAATTGAATTGAAAACTGATCTGGCTAATGAAAAAAAAAAAAATTTCACTGTCACTTCTAAGCTGTCCCTGGCTGGATGGTTCCGGTTTTTCCCTATCTTTCCCTATCTTTCCCTGGCTCTGTCTACCTCTCTGTCTGCCTCTCTGACTCTCCCTACCTATCTCTAACTCTCTGTCCCTGTCTCTAACTAGCTGTGCTCTGGCCGCAATGCAAGGCTGAAATGCGCACAAGCAAGATGGCCGCCGCTTTATATAGCACGGTGACGTCACCGGGCTTCCTGGCTGCTGATAGGCTGCATGTGACTTACCCATGATACCTTGCCCCAGGGGGTATGTCTGGACATGTTCATCCACCATTTTAGAATGCCTGTAATTGAAATAAATTGAGTTTAAAGGAAAACATTTTTGATCGATCGAGTCGCCGGGAAATTCGGATTCGTTCAGAATCGAATTTTCCCTGTAATTCGTAACGAATCCGGGTTCGTCCGGATCGATTCGCTCATCCCTAATGACCATGCTGAGTCATGCAGGCATCAGGTTTGAGGTTTTCATGCCAGTGAGCAGTGACCAGCCAGGATTGTCCAGTAATTCAATAGATACCAGTATAATCCAAAAACTGTCTCTTGCATAAGTCATGTGCATTGCCTGTGACAGTGTTCCTCAAACCTCTCCTCTAGCACTACCAACAAACCATGTTTTGCAGATCTCCACACAGATGCACAGAAGATCAAGAATCTTAACTTCCCTTACCTTAATTTACTGCTTTAACACTTTATGGTTTACAAGGAATATGTGAAAAATGGCACATTGACATAATTGGATTGCTTGGTAACAGTCAGAGAGGGTAATGTAGAAAACTAAAAAAGCAGAAAACAACACGGACCAGTATTTACCGTTTGACTTTCACCATCCTCAAATCACAAACTGGCAGTTATCAAAACCCTACATCTTAGAAATCACTATAGATTTTTGTGGTCATTCTAATTTTGAAAGAGTCCATCTGAGGACTAGTAAAAAGTAATCAAGAATCTTCTAAGTTGTAGAGGTGCATATTGATTGCGTGTCACCGTCGCTCTCCTATACATTTCAATGGGCGTTCATTTGCTTGTGTTTAAACAGCGTGTTTGACATTTTTTATTTATTTATTTTTTTTGCTCAAATCATTGTGTGACGTCTCCTGGCTGCAAACAAACACTTTTAGAAACTTTTTTGACTTTTTATATTTTTATGCAGAATTGTCATTACAGGACTGGCACTAAAGTGTTAATGTCACAGTGTTAAAACAATGTCATTCCATGTGTTTTCACTTTGTTACAGGTGTATATGTGTTCAAAAACAGACTTTAATCACACGATGCCTGGTGCTCTATGCTATAGCATCCAGATTTAGAGCGCTGGTGTGGAGCACTGAGAGTCGGTCGCACTGAGCTGGCGCTACCTGTCGCTCGCTGCAACGCTGTACTGGTGTTAGAGTGCCCAACATACATCACATTCATCCATGCCAGCCAGGTTACTACAGCGACTGAGGCACTATGTTACAGTGCCCGATACATGTTTACAGCGTCTACTAGACGTTGCTCTAAGTGCCGCTATACAGACGCTCATCTGCCGCTACCTGGCGTTAGTAATGAATCAGCCTCCACATCTCACCAGTAGAATTTTAGTAGTAGTCTAACACCTTAGAGAGCTCTTAAATTACCCAATAGCTCCAATGTAAATGATGTAACCAGATATTATTGCAGTCATTCTAATTTGAGTCAGTTGGGGCACTTGTGAAAACAGCAAATCCATGTGCTACTACATTCATGGCTGAAAATAACAAAACCTTCTCCAAAATATTTGGATGCTTATGATGCAGAGAATAGAGATGTCATGTATGCTAGATCTTCCAGGTTGCGAAAGTGCATTCTGTGTTTTTTTTTACTGTACTGTACTGTTATGTATGTTTGTTTCTTGACATACGCCTTTGGTATTTCCCCATTTCTATACTGTACATTACTTTCTCAGATTGAATCAGGAGATCAAGACGAATATACAGTTGATAGAACTAATTGGAAGGGTGATAGGAGAGTTTACAATCGTACATTTGGCAAGACACGTGTACAGTACATACACATGAGCATAGCCATACCAATGTGTAGCAGGTTGCATAGCCTCCACCTGCATTGACAAGCACACTTACTACACATATCTTGCTGAGGTGTCTTGGTCTGACCAGTAGAACTGACCCAAGGGAGAGTAAATAAGCTGGGGTCTCCTGATTGTCACTCATCAGCATTGCTTCAAGTAAACCCTCCAATATGCTACTTTTTCGACGTAAAATAAATATTTAAAGATGTTTTTTAAAATGCTATACTCACCATGCAGACCATCGCTCTTGGTCCGGGGCTGCAGCTCTTACCTGATAGCTATATCCATGTCCCATCCTGCCCACCCAATTGCGCGTTGCTTCCTTCTTCTCTGATAGGGAATTGCCTCCTGCCATCAGTCACCTTGAGCTGGTACGCCACCCTTCAAGGTGTTATGGTATTCACATGTTCCATTACAGTAACTGAAAAGGGAGGCATACCAGCCCAAAGTCACTGATGGCGGGACACACAGAAGAGATGAGCGATTGGACGGATTAGCACAAGACATGGATACAGCTATTAGGTAAGAGCTACAGCCTCAAACCAAGAGTGATGGTCTGCATGGGGCACAAAGTGAGTATACCGTTTTGTTAAAAGCAAAATTGAATTTAGTTTAGTATCAACTTTTCATATTTGCCTAGTACATTTATTACAAATACACAAGGCATTTACTACAGCTAGAGAATGAAGCAAGGGTAAGGTTTAATTATGGGGTTGTTCAAGAAGAGTTTTGATAGGGGATATTGATAGATTGGAGCATAGGCAGTGTACAAAGTTACAATGTGAAAAAGGAAGTATAACATTGCGTCAAGGATAGATGCACTTCTGGAGTTTGCTTGAGCTACAAGATGGCACTCTTGTAGACACTCTTGAACTCTGTGCCTAATATTTGATACTAGTCTTTTACAGGCTCTGAGAAAATGTATGTTTATCTGCCTTTTGATGGTTTTATGTACTGCATACACCCCTGTTAACTTTTACAGATAACCCTATAACAGGTGGATAAAGGGCAAGATAGGGCAGACCTGATAACTATAGTGCAACAATATTAGTCTACCAGACACTCTCATTGTAATGATTGCTAAATGACATAAGAAGGGCTTTCACCTTAAGTGTTTTGACCTTACATATCAGTTGTGGCTACCCCAATGTTTTCTTTAATTTAGGCTTATAAATTAAATCCCTATTAAAGTTTTAAAAAAAGTATAGGCTTATGCTGCTGGGTAATCCACCATTCAGATAACTTTAAATTGTAGTTTGAATTTATATAGGTATTTAAAGTCTAGAAGTGGCAGCGCATCAATCATTTTGTGAAGAGTGGGTGGAGAAAAGGTGGGTGTGAAATTTCCAAACTTGTTTTGGTTTACAGCTTCATACTGAAGTGAGATAACACATATAAAAATATGTTTTCCGAGGTTGTTTGTAATTAGTGCAAAAATTATTCAAAGTTGGAAAAACAGTTTCACATATTTTATTTCTTTAAATTGGCAACTTTATCACATACGCACGACTTAGAACTTTCATATGAACATTCCATTTTTATTTTTTCTGGTACAATTTTTCTGCTGTGTGCTTCTAATTTCTTGCAGTGACTTTACTAAGAATATAGGTAGAAGCCACGAACCATAAGCATTTAGAGAGAGGAGGACTATCATCTCTTATTTGTGGCTCATTGTATTTGAATTTGCAAATTATGTTTGTGCTAATTATGAACTGTTTGGGAGGGCAATACTAAGGGCCTTATTCATCAAGTGATAGCGTCAGCTAGTGTGTCAATAGCGCCAGGTATCGCCAGCTATCGGCGCCAACCGACTCCCGAACGCCAGGCTGCGAACACAATCACGCATTTATCACGCTAAATGAGGCTAGCGCCGGCGAAAGCGTCAGCTAGTGCTGGATTCATCATGTAGCCAGGTCAGACCTTTCGCTACCTGGCGCTCTCCCATACATTTCAATGGCAGACACTGCAATGTTTTGTTTAAGTGGTTTTTGTGTTCTTGTCTTTTGGCAAAAATTAAACACATGTTGTTTAGGATATGTTTGATTAATCTGTCTTGTTTTTATTGATTTTTTGGTGAAAGATGTAATTTTTAGACTGGAATGTTGTGAGTGAAATCTAAAATGCATCTCCTCCCACAAAACACATTAGCCTCAAATTAGCTTGCTTTCTGAACACCCCTGGCTTGTAAAGCTACTTTTTAGTCAGTCATGGTTAGCGCTCTTGTTCGCTCATTGAAATTGTCAGCGCCCAAGCTATTCTGCAGCCCTGTCCTTGTTGAATCTCTGGTGGTCAGTGTTTGTGCAGTCGCTGTTGTGATTCGCTATGTGCCGGCGCTAGCGTCGCTGTGCTGTGCTGTCCTGTTCATACATGTGCCTTTCTGCATTTTTCCCTGATTTCACTTGCAACGACCCCAGTCGTTCTTAATGAATACACTGTAGTTCTGAGCGTGCATATGTCCACATTCTGCAGGATTTTTTCAGGCGTACAAGCTCATAACAACCGTTATGCATTCTCCTGTGACCCACATTATCATGTTGTTGGATAGTTATATTGTGTTCTTATTTTATTAAGGAATCAGATTTTTATTTGTAAGCAACCAGATCTGTTTTTGCTCTGACCTATGCATTACAGGATATTGAGCACCCAGCTAAATCAAGCTAATAATTAATTGCGTCTTGGCCAATAGCTTGTTGTAATGCGTAAATCTCCTATTACCACCACTTTGCTTGCACGTAGCGGATATTAGCTGGTTCCTAGTGCGAGGAGCGTGTTTTTTGTCCGCTTTCGTCATATCCACTTCCGGTTTCCGTGCGTTTCCCACCTAAATCAAGCTAATAATTAATTGCGTCTTGGCCAATAGCTTGTTGTAATGCCTAAATCTACTCTTACCGCCACTTAGCTTGCACGTAGCGGATATTAGCTTCTTCCTAGTGCGCGGAGCGAATTTTTTTTTGGGTTCGCTTTCGTCATATCCACTTCCGGTTTCCTCCTTTGCGTTTCCACCATGCTGCCCAGGAGACGTGTCATGCGCCTCCCCAGCTCCTCCTCTGACTCTGGCCCCCCCACCCCTCCCCCACCTACCTCACCTCCCCAACCTAACCCCCCTCCACCCCCTCCCCCCCCTGGGCCAGCAAAAAAGAAAAGGAAGAGGGTGGATAGCCGCGTAAACGGCCAGGTGGTGAAAGTGAGTATGTTTTCCTTGGATTATATGTTTAATCTGTTCTCAGTATAAATGTTTAGGCCATTGGTCTGATGTCATGTATTGATAACCTTTTTTTTTTTCATTTCTCATAGGATTTCTGCATCCACCAATACGACTATGCCCGTGAGGGCAAGAAGCGCATTGCCCTGGAGGTGAAGGCCACAGTGTCCCGGCGCTTCAACACCAGGCTCAGTGTCAGAGCAATAATGCAAAAGTGGTCGGACTTCAAGCGCCGGGACCCTGAAGGCGTGTACCGCCTATATGATGCGTACGCTTCAGGTAAGTGGAAGTTGATGCTATGTTTATACTTTTTGGGAAATAATATTCTAAGCTGTGTCCATTTTGGGTAGTAATTGTAATTTTTTTTATTCACCCCCTCAACACAGATAAGCGTCCTCCCCTGGGGAATCGTGGGAAGGGATTCCTCCACCGAACGAGACAGGCGGACTCGGGGGAGTCATCGGGGGAGGGTCCCTCTCGAGTGTCCTATTTAGAGGACCCAGGGGAGGAAGGGGATGACGCCCCAGAGGAGTGTGCTGCTGGGGGGCTGTCAGGATCGAGCCTCAGCTCCTCACACTCTGAATCTGAGGAGTCTCACCAGCCAAGGGGCCACTCTCAAGTGGGGAGTCCAAGTGGGGTGGAAGTAGTGGACTCTCCCACACTCCCTGAAGGAGCAGGGAGTGAGAGGGAGGAGGGTGGCCCTTTGGGTGGGGGATCTTTGGATCAGAGTGTGAGGAGCCGAGGCTCCACGCCTCCTCCTCAGAGCCCTCCCTGGGCTTCAAGTGGCAGCTCATCCCCTGGTGAGTGCAGATTTAGTCAGTGTTAGTCTGTGACAGGTTACATATGGCCATTTGTACTTAGCCCTTGCCATTCCTCTCTAATTTGCAGCGCATCATATAGGCGGCACCTCCAGGAACTTTTGGCAACGCCTTCTCCACGGGCATAGTCATGGTAAGTATTTGTTGTTATCCCTCACATTCCATATGTTATGACATTCCTTAAAGTGGACCAACACCCATTGTTGATTGTGCTAGGAATCTATAAGCTTCCCTGCCCTATCACCTCCCTCACCGCGGGCCCCCCCCAAAAGCCCACAAACTCCTTACCTCATTGGGGGTGGCAGAAGCCACCGCCGCCGCCTCCTGCGTGCCCCTCTAGATGTGTGTGCGCCCCGCTGTCCGTTTGTGAATGGCCTGCGCGGGCGCACGCCCTGGAGGAGTGACGCGCGGGAGGCGGCGGCGGACGGGCTCTCTCTCCGATTGGTGTGCCCTGCCAAAGTGGACCAAAACACAGGATAGTATAAATCCTGGGTCTTGGTCCACTTTTAGCATACACATGTTTCATGGTCCATAATACAAGCTGGTTTTATAATTTACATTAACATCACAAACCCCACTACAGTGCAATCCAACTGGCAACCACCCCTATGTTTCAGCCCACACAATGATGGCGGCTAGCAAATGTGTGATTTTCTTAATTTTTCCCGGCTAACACATGTTGCACACTCTACAAGTAAGATTCTACACTCAACTGCAAATTAAGCCTTACCATTGCACTGTCAAGGTTATTGGCACATTATCTTTATGTGTCCATGTTGCACCCATAAATAATTTACATGAACTCATGGACCAGGAAATATGCTAATGTCGGACAACATGTGTGTAACCATGCAAGCATTTGTTTTGGCAGACTCCATAACCAGATGGCTGTCAAATAGTCATGTGTCATTGTCCCACTAATTTTTGGTTTCTCTTTTGCTTTCTCCTGACAGATGTGGCCATGCAGACGGAGCCGGTGACCATCCTCCCCACCCCAGCTCCCGGGACGGCCAGCAGAATGGGCCCCAGCCACAGCTGCGATGGTGAGTACATCCCACTTCATATGCCTAAAGACTTGTGACCCCTATGTCTTATAGTAAATTCTGGAGACATTTACAATGTACCTATGTGTTTTCTAAACACACATCTAGGTTACATGTGTTTGTTCAACAATCCTAAATGCATGTCTGCATGCTTGATTGTTGGCTCCCATTCTTGTTTTGGCCACATAGTGTAAAATTGTGGTTTCTTGAAAACAAAATTGGCCTGCTAAGGTGGTGACCTCTAATATGCTTGGCCCAACCAGTTTAATCGTTAGGACTTAGGCCCTGATGTTTGGCTGTAACTAACCAAATAAATGTCCACACTGGGACTTAGACCTTAATTTATTCCCAAGAGTTCAGAGTAAATGTATGCTTGGGATGTTGTGGCCACATTTAAGGCAGCCACTAGTACTCATATAATGGTAACACCTAAGGGCACAGTGGCCAACAATGTGAATGTGAGCATCAGCTAATTTGAGCCAATTACATTACATTGCTACATCTGTGTATGTTGAGGTCACATTCTATCTTTTGAATATGTTTTTTTCTACTCTCTACAGCTTGTGAAAACCAGCATCGCAGACTGTGGCAGTCGATCCGGCGTCTTCGCCTTATGCTGCTGGCCTTGAAGAGGCGTCGTTAGGGTGGGGGGGTATGGTTTGAGCCGCTGTGCGGCGGAATGTTGGGCCTGTTGCCCGCCTTGCGGAATAATAAATATTTTGTATTTTTTTTAATTACAGTGTGTTGTGCCTTGTCAAGCATAGTTTAAGTGTCTACCAACCCATTATTTGTAAAATGTTGGTGTACCTTTGTAGCCATTTAATGTGTAAACCATAGTAAGATATGGTCACCAATGTGTGTCATACATTTCTGGCTACATGTACATATCTAGATCTAGAGACTCATCCCTGACTGTGTTCTTAGCTATGTCTTTGAAAAAACACAATTTAGAGGTGGGGTACTCAAATGTATTTGAAAAAAAAGAAACACAACAAAAAGAAATTCAATATTCTTGGCTTGGGGGCCTGGGAGGTTGAGAGTCATTGCTAGTGGTGGTGTTGGGGGACAACAGTGCAGTAAAAAAAATAGACTGCTGTTGTATCAGCTGATGCATCAACAACAAACTTTGGTCCTGGCGCTGGAAAAATTGCTCCATCGCATGTGCAGTGCGATCCAGTACCCGGTTGGTTTGAATTTGTTGTCCTTCTCTCACATCCTGGAGCTGGCGCTGCAGGTCCTCAATTTGTTGCCGAGACACCAGCACCTGATTTTCCAATGCCGCAATGCGCTCATTAGTTCCATCACGTGGCTGTTGGCGACTGTAGTCCTCCAGCATCCGGACCCCTAGCTCATAAAAATCGGCACTGGTCGGTGCCACACCTCCTCTTGTTGTGTGTTCCGGCTAAAAAACAAAAAGAAAAGATTGTAGTGAAGGTGAAACAATGCAGGTATGCCCCTACCAATCATTTACCCAAAGTGTAACAATCAAACTTACCCTTGATTGAGCCTCTGTAGCTTGGCCACATGGCACTTGGGAAGAGGTCCCAGCTTGGGGTTCAGGTCTGGCCTCTTGCCAAAACACCAAAGAAATAACATGTTACATGTTGGTTCCTGGACTACCCACAAACATGTCAATGTGGTTATTGTTCCCCAAAATCAGCCATGTTACCTCAGTGCCGTCCGCCCGAAGTAGTTCCGGGGTCTGGCTGCCAGAAAGGGGCAAATCCACATCTGAGAGATGGGGCAAGCTGGCATATGCTAAACAGGAAAGTCATGTTAGTAGGTCAGTGGACCAAACTCAAATGTAATATGGATAGACTATCGAGGCCATACCTCAACAAAGTTGCAGATTACACACTAGCCAAAAGGGATCTTGTAAACTCAGATTGCTAACATGTATGTAAGAGGAAGATGAGCCAATAATTGGGCCAAACAATAACAGACACATTGCTCAAATTACACATACCCGCCATCTCCCACATGTCCGGAGTTGGGCCCTCACTCGAGCTTTGCCCTTGAAAAAACACATTTAAACACAAGTTGGCCTACTAAATTACCAAAAAAGGTTTGCAAAACTCCTTACTAGATAATCAAGCAAAACCAACTTACCCTCATCTCTAGCAGCCTCAACGTGAAGGGCCCTTTCCGGACAGCCACTTCCGATATTCCGGCCAACTAAAAAACACAATTAATGTCTCTAAATATTCCTAACACTACTCGGGTGAATGTTTGTCTTTTAATATACACAAAAAATGCATTGCAATCACTGTAAACAGTTTACTAATGAGCCTGGGGATGGCAAATCCACTAAAAAAAGCAATCTTCAAGTTGACCTAGCAAACATGTAGATTATTAGATTAACCAAATAGAACCAGTGTAACATAAACAGCATAAAGGATGCATTGTTTTGGGCAATACACACCAACAGGGTCATGTTGACTTGCAACATCGGAAGTGGTGTCCAAAGATGAAGCTGTCACTTGGCCTACCAAGAAAAAAGAGGAATGAAAGACATGCACTTGTGTTAAAGCGGCTAAAGCAAGGTTGACACATGCACTTACCGGCATCCAAAGAGTAGCTTGGCTCCTGAGGAGATGCTGGTGCCAATGGCGGTGCAGCTAGGCAAAATCAAAGAAAAAATTTAGCCATTGGTAATGTGCGGGACCCAAAAAATAAAAAAGGTGTGTGTGAGCAGCTCAAGCAATAATATTCCCTAATCAAGGCCAGTGTGGCTTCCACATGTATATGCAGATATATGGCCACACATCTCTGGCTTCCCACATAGCTACACATGTTAGGGCCTTGTTAGTTAGTTGCTGAGAGGGTTAAAGTGGGCGTGAAATTAGTCCGCAGGCCCATATTAGTAATCCTCAATAGTGGTACAAGCTATTGTTTGAGATGCTCCCACACCCATTTTGTACAAGACAACCCAGCCCATAAATTAGTGATAAATACCTTCAATGGCAGACTGGGTTAGGCTTGAGGTTGGTTGAAGGGCAGGAGTTGTGGTGTCCTCAGCCAAATCCTGGACATCACCATGTGCACCTATGCAGAAAGCAACAGACAAGAAAGGAAAACATTTATGAGGTATAATGTACTACTTCACAGGTCCTACTGTTAGTTGGCCAGAAAGAGACAAAGCAAATCACATACATTAACATTACCAGCAAAAAATATGCAGAAAATATGTACCTTCAGTCCAACCTGTGGTGTCATCCCTAGCATCAACACCCTGCAGCCGAATCAACGGAATTTTGGCCTTCAGCATCTCCTCATATGGCCTGTAGGTACTCTTTGGACCCTGGATGGTCCCACTCTCGACATCAAGATCATGCTTCATCTTTTGCATAAGGGCCCTTCGCAAAGTGTAGAAGCGCTTCTTGCAGGATGGGCCACTACGTGGGTATAGAGCACTGCTAGTAAGCTCCTCCCCAATGGCATCCCACAATTTGCTCCTTTCTTGCTTGCCTATAGACTGGCTTTGGGAGCCAAAGAGTAGCTCCCATTTGGCCAGGGTAAGGCGCACAAGAGTATTGTTCTCCGCCAAATTAAATTCTGGCTCCCTCTTGGCAAATGGGCGGCTGGCCTTGGGTGCAGGCTCACCTTGGGCCTGGGCCCTTTTCCTTAAGGGAGGTCTACGCACAGCACCCAACACACGCCTACTTGGGCCAGCTGTGGCCAGCAGATGTCCAGAATTTGGCTCCATCCTGTAGCTGCACACACACACAACTAGACAACACACAAGCACGCATACAGACTACAGAATGGCATCGCCCTCTTTTTGGGTTGGGCAGGTTTTATGTGCTCTACCAACCAATCACAAACAGGTCCACTTAATTGCTTCACACATACTGGACTGGCCAGGTGCTTGTAGCCACAGCTCCACTGCACTGATTGAACCATGTTTGGTAGCCAATTAACTAATTACAGAGCTCATTAACCAAACAACACACAACCAAAGACAACAATGTACTCATGCATATTAAACACTTGTGACATGTGGCTCTACAAACGGCTATTTAAATAAAGAGCAGCTTACCTTTCATTGGTCCACCACAGAATTTTCAGCCATGTCCGTTAATGTACGCAAGTTCTGGCTCACGTACGCTAGTAGCGCTACTAGCGTGCGCATGCGCAATCCGTTTCACGCACACCTGGGTCAGCTAATTGCAGACAGGAAATAGCAGAGCAATGCAAAAGGCGGCAAAGCGGACCTGTCCTTTTTCAAAGTGAAGTATAAATGGCTGGATTTGCCAACCTTCTGGAATTGTTACACTGTGGCAAAGGCTGTGGTGTGGTGGTGTGGTGTTTTTAGCCCTTAGCTCATTTTAGTGTCTGGCTGGGTTTGGTCCTCACTCTCTGTGGCTTGTTGGGTGATTTCTGACATCAGTGCTGTTTATTTAGGAGATTGATTTTGTTGGCATATGCAAATATTGTGGAGCATACAGCAAGTGAGGCTTGATTTTGGGGCCTTTTGTGGGCTGTGCAGCAACTCCCCTCTTGGTTGTGCCTAACTTAGAAAGCACAATTTCAGCAGTCTGTTGGTTCAGACCACTATACTTCTGGTTTTGTGGTGAGCTGCATTGTAGTGACTGTGTGAGGAGTGTGCTTGCTTGTGTGTGTGGTGTGTTTGTGGATTTTGTTTTTGTTTTGCTTCTTTGTTATATCTGTTGAGTGTGAGATGGATAAGAGGGTGATGTATGGGTTATGGGTGCAGGGATGTGTGAGAATGCTGGAAGAGCAGGAGGCCAGGGAGGAGGGTGCTGTGAGGCTTAGGGCACCCCGATCCTTTGGCATCCGCCTTTCAGTGTGGGATTTAAGTGATGAGCAGATCAGGAGCCGCTTCCGTCTGAATCGTGCAGCACTACAGTCCCTATATGATCAGATTAAGAACAAAATCGAGCCATCCACCAAACGCACCAGATCCATTCCAGGCATAGTACGCCTATGTGCCACTCTTAATATTTTGGCACGAGGGACCTTCCAGGCAACCTCTGCCCTCCTCAGCGGGATCAGCCAGGCTACAATGAGCCGCATATTTTTCCAGGTAGTACTGGCTATTTGTGACCTGATCCCTATTTACATCAAATTTCCTGAGGATGAGGTTGCCAAAATAAAACCTCCCATGCGACTCCCATGCGACTTTCTATCGCATGGGAGGGATCCCGAATGCGCTAGGGTGCGTGGATGGTACACATATCCCTTTCCGCCCTCCCCGTGCACAGGAGCTGCATTATCGGAACCGAAAGCAGTTCCACTCCATCAATGTCATGGTTGTGTGTGACCATGACATGAAGCTGCGGGCCGTGAGATCTGGTTTCCCCGGCTCATGCCACGACTCTTACGTGCTGCAGCGGTCAGTCCTGTGCCGGAAGTTTGAGAACAACGAAATGCCAGCTGGCTGGGTCCTGGGTAAATAAGTAACCATGTCAAAGTATTTTCCCTAAAATATGTGGCCTAGTAAGCTATATTTTTAAAAATGCAAAAAAAAAAACATGTACTAGTACTAATTGCTGTCTCTCTCCTTGTGTTTTTTCCACAGCGGACAAGGGATACGGGCAGAGAACGTGGGTGATGACTCCGGTCAGAAACCCACAGACCTCTGCCCAAGAACGCTACAATGCAGCACATCGCAAAACCAGAAGCATTGTGGAACGAACCATTGGACTGCTGAAAGCACGCTTTCTGTGTTTGGCACGCCCAGGAGGAGAGATGTTGTACAGTCCACAAAAAGTCTCCAAGATTATCCTCGCATGCTGTGTGCTCCACAATCTTTGTATATGCCACAGAATCCAACCCCCTGAAGAAACAGCACTGGTGCCCGAAATCCCCAACTTGGCCGCAGAAATGAGTGAGGACACCCAGACTGGCTTTGAGCTAAGGGAAAGCATGATCACTTCGTTTTTTGCGGTAAGCTAACTACCCTTCACTCTAATCCAAGTACTGCACTACAGGGGAAAAATGTGTTGCCTACAATCATAATTTGTCACAAACTACTATAAGGGCTGTGTAAGCTGACCCTAACCACTATAAGGGGTGTGTAAGATGAGCCAAACCACTCTAAGGGCTGTGTAAGATGACCCAAACCACTCTAAGGCCTGTGTAAGATGAGCCAAACCACTATAAGGGCTGTGTAAGATGAGCCAAACCACTATAAGGGCTGTGTAAGATGAGCCAAACCTCTATAAGGGCTGTGTAAGATGAGCCAAACCACTATAAGGGCTGTGTAAGATGAGCCAAACCACTATAAGGGCTGTGTAAGATGAGCCAAACCACTATAAGGGCTGTGTAAGATGACCCAAACCACTATAAGGTCTGTGTAAGATGACCCAAACCACTATAAGGTCTGTGTAAGATGACCCAAACCACTATAAGGGGGGGGGGGGAAGTTGACCAACATAACAATTAGGGGTGTTGTGCAAGTTGGCAAAAACTGTCCCAAAGAAGAAAAAAAATTGTCAATAAATGCGAAAAAAAAAAATAATTCTAAATACTAATTCCAATTTTTCTTCTTTTTTAGGCATCAAGGTAAAAAACCACTGGAGTTTTATTTGTGACTTTCACCCAAAAAAATATAAAAATAAAACAAAATTCACCAAAGAAACATGTGTTTACTACTGAAGGTACTAACATTGATTTCAAGCCAACAGCAAACCAAGGCGCAGGCGCTGTGTTGAATAGCGTGTGTCAAAATGACAGCGCCTACAAAGCTGATCTGAAACATCATATTCATCAATGTAGGCATTGTTCACAACAACGCCAGGTAGCGACTGAGGAGGCCTGCTATAGCGAATCGCAGCCGCCCGCGGCGTACGCTAGCGGCGCTCATAGTGCCATACTTCAGGCGCTCATCTGTCGCTACCTGGCGCTATTACTGAATCGGCCTCTAAATATCAGAGGTGCTTGTCATCACTGTTAGTGTTTAATGACCCTGTATTCTAAGCAGGGATGAGGTTAGTAGTAGTACATTCTATTTGCTACAACATAAGGTAATGCTTGTTGATCGACTAATTGAGAATGAATTAGACAAAACTATATTGTTTACCAAACTAATATAATTTAGGGGGTTTTATAAGCATTAAAGAAAATATGTACAGGCATTTAGGGCATAATTCTAGGGATGGGGGTGTTCCTCTTTGAAGGAACACTATAGTCAAGTTATGAATTCTTCATTCACATGTTTGGTAGTAATTGGCTAGTCATGTGACCACCAGCAACTATTTAGATGTACAATCCCACTCGGCAAACCCAACTGGTTACTGGTAGTCATGTGACTATAATGCCAAATTAAAGCACAGTGGCGCGGAATTTTCTATATTACTGTACTCATTTTACACCAACAAGTTCTACAAGTAGATAAAGCAAATCAAATAAATCACTCAAATATGTGTTAGGCTTTCTCCCTTTTCTATTGAGGTAAAAATCAAATATTACAAATCTGTGCCAGCCAAAAGTATGCAGACCTTGGCTTTCAGGTATGACCCACCTGTGTATCAATAATGGCATCTAAAAGTTTACACTCATTTTTGATCAGTCCTGCATATCGGCTACAATTAATTTTAGTTCATTACTCCATGTAAAAGATAATCAGCTCTGTTATTTTGCTGGGTTTCCTCCCATGAACTGCTCGCTTCAGGTTCCCAACACTTCTATCTGATGATGGTCAAGACTTTGACTTGACTATTCTAAATCCCTAATATCTGATTAACTGGTTGAACAACCAGGTCTAATATTTTTGCCTGTGTTTGAATTGGTTCTCTTAATCTACAGGACATCTACAGTACTTCTAAAAATCTCATGTACGTTTTAGCTTAAATTTATGTGCAAATATAGAAAATTCTGAAGGGTTCAAAATAAGTGGTCTAACAGCCACTCTATCCCTTGTAGCTCTCAGCACGGCAAGCCGCAATGGTCCTGGAGATTTTGCTAACCATATCAGAGCATGTCCATGACTCATAAAGCTGCACAAAGACATACCCTTCCCAGCCAAACTGCACCTAGAAAATGAAGGCAGCTGCTTTACTTAGAATACATAAGATATATACTTATAAACAGATTTTGAGATGCTTTTAATGGCTTCAAGCTGTTCCCATGGGGGATAGGCGGGTGGGGGTGATATTTAGCATGGGCCTGGACAGGGAGTAAAAAATGCAGTCAGGAAAATTAGCAATAAGATAATGTATATGGAGTGTCCAGGTTGGAGAAGGTACTGGGCTGGTCTTCCAATTAAGATGATAATGCTTAAAGAAGGTGTAGGAATTAAAAATTCATATGAACAAATCAGCTAATGAGAGTAGGGATCACTTATACACCCAAACTGAATACAACTCGCTTGTGGATCACGCTTGTGGTTTCTTCTCCTGGTGGAAACCAGGGGTGAAAGGTTTAAGTTTATCAGCATGTCACCCCTGATTTCCTCTTCATTCCAATAAAAGAAAGAAACAAGCATAGCTGGATATTTATTGATGCCAGGCAGGGGCGGACTGGCCATAGGGAGACCCAGAACAACCACACTGCTTTGGGGCCACTTGGACTGCTGCTTTTAACACCAAATCCAATACCTGCCCCCTTAGTCTCCCTTTTTTTCACTGGGCCATATTTTCACAATAGTGCTCCTTTAATGGTTAGTTTGCATATAGTCCTAATAGGTTCTCAGATGTCACAGTTAACATGGCTCTCCACTTTGTGTTATAATCTGAAAAAAGTAGAGTTTTCTCACCAGGCTCTGAATCGGCCCATAGACAGGCTAGACTCCTTTGCCAGAATAGTTTTCACTGACTTAAGCTGAACCTATTAGTCAAGAAGTAGCTTCTGCTGGACACCCCCCCACAATGATTGTGTCTGAATTGAAAGCTTTCTGACAGCTAGAGAATGGCAAGGGAGACTTGGACCATTCTTATCTAGCACCAGAAACACAAACATAGAGGCCTTGCAAGGTTGTGTCCTGTCACCACTCTTGTTTCCCTCACATATCACTGCCTGTTTAGTCCCCCTTATGGGACTAAAATTTGTAGAGGATACCAGGGTCATTGGACTAGTCAGAATGGAGACAAAAAGGCAAAATGTAACTATCTCTGATGATCTCAGGTGGAAAAAAAACATCATTGGCATACAGAAGAAGCTGTGCTATGTTTGTCCTTTTCCTGCCGTAACAATCAGAACTGCAGAGGAGATAATTGGTGCCTCCCCGTCTTCCTTTTTGGATCTATCAAAAGAGAGTTAAAACTCGCTCAAAAAAGATATTAGCTACCAATCAACCTGGTCATGCATTGTTTAGTCTCCTCCCTACTGGACAATGTTACAAAGTGCCTGTATGCAAGAACACAAGGTCCAGGAATGGATTCCTTGACACAGCCATACACATTCTTAAGAGCAATCTTGCTAAAGACATTGGACCCCCGAGCGCCAAGATCTGTGTCTGCTGAACTACTTTTATGTCATAGTGGAATAGCCCTCTGTAGTACACTTGTTTCAGAATACCTTGTTCCTAGTCTCTCTATGAAATCCCCATGTACACTACTTGGTAATACACTATGGGGGTTATTCATGAAGGGATATCGCCAGGTAGAGCCTCGTAGTGGCAGGCAGCGTCTGGTGAACGCTGGGCTCTGTACGCAAAACCACATTTATGAAGGCGATTCTGGTGAGCGCCTCTAACAGCGCCATGTATCGTCCGATGTAATATTACAGGCGGAACAGCGCATAGCGCCGGCGCTCTGAAAGCTAGAGCGCCGGCGCTATAATACAGGTATTACCTTTCGTTCACTGTCGCTCTCCTATACATTTCAATGGCTGTTCATTTGCTTGTGTTTAAACAGCGTGTTTGACATTTTTTTTTCTGCTCAAATCATTGTGTGACAAACACTTTTAGAAACTGTTTTGACTTTTTATATTACAGGTCTGGTACTAAAGTGTTAATGTCACAGTGTCAAAACAATGTCATTCCATGTGTTTTCGCTTTGTTACTGGTGTATATGTGTTCAAAAACAGACTTTAATCACATAGCGTCTGGCGCTCTATGCTATAGCGACCAGATTTAGAGAGCCGACGCTCTGTGTGTGTAGTTTTTGATAAGTATGATGTGGAGCGCCGAGAGTCGGTCGCACTGAGCTGGCGCTACCTCTCGCTCCCTGCAGCGCAGTACTGGTGTTAGAGCGCCCAACATACATCACATTCATCAATGCTGGCCAGGTTACTACAGCAACTGAGACGCTCTGTTACAGCATCCGATACCCACTTACAGCGTCTACTAGAGGTCGCTCTAAGTGCTGCTATACAGACGCTCATCTGCCGATACCTGGTGTTAGTAATGAATCAGCCCCCGTTCTTTTTGGTGTAACATGCCAAAGTGTATTCCTTGTGTGTCTATGATGTACGAATAGAATTGTGTTGTACCCTGTTAGCCATTGTGAATAGTAAATAAGTGAAGAACACCTTTTGTAGGCTAACTGAATATATTTTAGGTGAGATTTCGAGAAGCCCCTAAAATATTTTTATCTCACTTAAATTTTTGGGTTGCCATGCAGGAGCTCCGGTTTGCCACTGAACTTTATTGTGTCGACATTGACTTCGTGGACTCAATCAAATGGGGGAATTTTGGCGGAATAATTATTAGGAGGTCTCCACACAGGCGCTCCTTCACCAGATGCAGCACTTGGTGTCTCCTCCTGCTCTACACTCTCCTCCAGTGCGACCTCACCTTGTGCGGTACCATCCCTTCTATGATGCCTACTACTACTGGTACCACTGGTACTGGTACTATGTTTCCTGACTTGCTGTCTGATGGAAAATACTAACTGACCAAACTCGTCCGACTCAGACTCCACAAGGTAAGCTTCAGCTTCCTGCGCAGTGTACCTTCTACCAGCAATTCCCAAATTAAAAAAAACTATTTAAAAAAAATTCAAACTAAAAATACTAAACTAAAGGGTCTACATGAACTAAAAACTAAAAGCTAAAGCTGAAAGTTAGAACTAAAAACTAAAACCAAAAGCTAGAACTAAAAGCTAAAACTTAAAGTTGGAACTAAATGTAAAATACAAAAAGTAAATTAATCAAATTAAATAAAACAATGCAAATAAACAAAATAAAAAATATAAGTTTATAGCTATGATCCGATGGAAAGTGGTGGAGTCAGGAGCAGCAAGTCATGGGATTCCAGCAGACTCAGTCCATCCCTGGAGCAGCAGATCCAGCGGATGAAGAAGGTTTCCCTGGAGGCAGCAGGAGTAGTGTCCCTAGTAGCAAAGGTCCCAAAAGCAGGTAAGGGGGTGGTCCTTAAAGGGGGGTCCCCTAAGGTTCCAAGAGAAGTGGAGGCACTAAGGTCCCAAGAAGAGGGGGGCACTAAGGTCCCAAGGGGGGCTAAGATCCCAAATATCCCAAAGACTGGGGCTAAGGTTCCAAAAGAGGGTGGGCTAAGGTCCCAACTGAGGCAGGAGTGGTGAAATCTTTGGCTAAAACTCAGCAACACAAACTCAGCAGGAAGAATCCCTGATAATAACTACCCGATCCCCCAATCTAGCAGCACACACAGAGGAGCATCCCAAATCCCAGATTCATTTATAAAAACCGATGTAAAAGCAGATAATCACTGTTTTTATGAATGAATCTGGCTACTAACATTTGACCTAACCAATTTTTTTTGTGTTATACTGTGCTGTGTGTGTGTGTGTGTGTGCTTGTCGGGGTGGGGGATGGGTGGCAGGTGTGCACCAGGCCTGTCTCATTCAGTAAACAGTGTTGCCAGTGTTGTAAACAGCGTGCAGGCAGTGAGGGGGTAGGCAGCAAATGGCTTGTGATCTAACATCACACTGCAACCATCAGCCAGCGATCTGGTACCGGTGTGCCATCTGGGCATTAATAACAATTAATTATGAATATTTAAAGATTGTTCCATTGAAATGCATTGGAGAGCGCCAGGTAGCGAGAGGTCATACCTGTCGCTGTTCAAGGTCGGACGCTGGCGCTGTGGGCTGAGGCTGGAATAATGATGAATGAGTGGCTATCTGGCGCTATCTCAGTCGCTAAGCCGGATCGGCTTGATAAATGTGTGATTGTGGTGGGGAGTCGGCGTTCTCATGGCGTTCTCATGGCGCTACCTGTCGCTATTCCTTCATAAATAAGGGCCTAAGTGTCCCAGCATTTCCAACACAAAGTATTGCCAGCCAAAAGTGTTTCCACATTAGAATCCAAAGACCTTTATTCCAATTCAATAGTAAAAAAGCATGGTGCAGACATAAATCCCCCAGTAAAATACACGTATGTCTACACGCTTCAAACCCCACGGGTTCTTACTCATGAGGGTCATGTTGTGTTGTGCCTGATGTTGGAGTGGAGCGCTCCTGCCGAGCCAATTGAATTTTCTACTTGGATTGTGACTCCCTAATCAAGGTAGAGCTGACTTTTTTCATGCTATGTCCCAGCATTTCCGTTGGCCACCCACAAAAAAGCACTCACACACACAGAGGAGATCCCCAGTACAACTTCACACCTCTGATCACACAAAACAAGAGGCCGGTGGGAGCGTGCACCATGTTTATAAAGCCACGGGCAATGGCTGATGACAGCAGCTGTGGGCCCCATTTCTGATTGGCCCTGCAGTGATCAGGTAACTGTGGTCAGGAAGAAGTCACCTCCCTATGATCCCCTTATGACCCCCTGAAGAGTCTTCTCGAGTCTTCTCTAAGATGGGCCAGGAAGTGCCAGCTGTTGTGCCCCACAATATCCCTGAGGTAAGAAAACACCAAGCCCGTGAGTCTCACAGGCTTGGTGATTAATAGTTAGGGAGGCAACCACGTGAGACTGAGCGCGTTCAAATGGTTAACCAGTCAAAAACATCCAGGAAAGGGGTCCCCAAGATTATTTTTTATCAGTTACTATTTTCAATTTTTCTAATTATCTCAAGTACTACCTGGTTGGTTTGTATGGATTTTCAATCACCTAAAACGGTGTTAAAAATACACACAACCATTTAAAGTGCACAAACAATGCACCTACTGTAAATAGTTTTTATCACATTTTGGATCAATTTTGCTGGTGCAAATCAGACGTGAGTAAAGTATAAATGGCAGATGATTAGGTTTCAGTTCAGTCTTCACCCTTGCCGAGTACCACCCAATAGGCACTTGCATATCACTGGTATGGAATTAGGTAACAGATGTTATGGCCTAAGAACTCTTATCTCAACATCATTGATAAGACCATCATTTAAAGACCATTGACATGCCTCCCCAAAATCAGGAGCAGTTAAAAAAAACTTCAACTAACTTGCTGTATCTATATGATACTCGACTATCAAACAGCCACTGAAATATTTGCATTACTCTAAGCGTGCACCTAGGCAGCTGCATTTCCGTGAAATTTTATTAGTCACAGATCAGGGTTGTATTGATGTTGGCAGAGTTAAATAATTAGGAAGTGTTGTAGTGTTTGTGAGCACTATGCGGGGTGTAAAGGAGGCAGCATTACCATTCAGCAGCAGCCTTACAGTAAATAGCACCTTCTTTACACAAGCTTTTATTGGCTGCTGATGATCCGGATATTCCCCAGAGCCGTAAAATGAGTGGCTGGAAGCCATTATTACACTTCCTTGTTGAATAATAAACTAAGCCGTGAATATGGTGGTAAACCATACTGATCACACTGTAATTTCTTTTAAGCATCCCAAGAAAATTTCCTGTAACTCACGCTTGTCAGTAAGATATCCTGTTTTGGATGTTTACAATTAGCCTTGTGGACCAAATAAATGGAAAATGTATCAAGATTTATTTTTAAATTAGGATAAAAAGCGGTCCTTCACTCTGAATAAGAGTCTATCTTATATGTTTCCCACACCCTACACATACAGATTGCCCACATTAAAAATCACTCTACCTGCATCTACTGCATGTTATGACCCTTTAAACATCCAAGATGGCGGTTCTGACTGTGCTGCTCTGGATTCTGGGATTGCTGACCTTTTCCTGACCCCAGCTCTGCTCAGTCTGAGCAAAGCACAGCTTTAACCAGCCCCCCTGCACTTTATCCCACTCTCTTCTCCTCAGTATGTGTGATGCTTCCGAGTCAAGATGGCAGCGCCCGTATCCTGAACACAGTTGCAGCCCAGTTGGGGAAAGAATAATAAGTAAGTGACTAAAACTTAAAATATATTAATTTTAGAAGCTGGGGAATCATTTTATAAGGGTTTGAGCTTTTCAATAAATAATGGTGCAGGTCCGGTTTAAGAAACAGTGAGCAACTGGTTAACACTGTAAAATATAAGTGATTTTTCACCTTGAATATATATATATATATATATACACACTTTAGCTGCTGCAAAAAAACACAACAAAAAATAAATATGGGGAACTGCTGGGAACAAAACCCAACAATATAAATTGGTCGCCCAAACTTTTAGTCCCAGGGAAATAATGAGACATTTACCCTTCAACATTTTGAGACCACATTTGTAGAACCTAACAAAGTGTCTACTGAGGATCAGGTAGCTAAAAAAACTTGGTTCACGGAAGCCTGTTGGTAATATGCCAGGTTCGTAAAGTGAACTGGAACCCAGAAGAGTGGCTCCTTCAATATGCACAAAGTTAATTTCTTAAAGTTGAACATCAGGGTAAAACACAAGTGTGGCTGATCCCGCCCCCCCCCCCCCCACTTACCTTTTGGATGTCGCTGCCATCTGATACGGTAACATACAGTGCCTGATGGGGTGCAAGATGGTGCTGCCTGTCTGGAGGTTGTCTGGAATCTGAGGGACCTAGAAAATGGATGCCCCAACAAGTTGAGTACAAACTACACAAATGTAAAACTGTTGGGGGGGGGGGGGGGGGAGCAGTAGTCCAGTGAGGTTTGAGGAAGGTTTTAACCTCCCTTGATTTTCCTCTTTAACCCTTGACTAAATGTATCTCAAATATTCATTTGAAGGTTGAAAATACAAGCAAAACAGCAATCTTACCCTCAAAGATATCCCAATAATTATATGCAAAAATGTGCCAGATGTTAAAAAGCAAAGACAACAATCTCTTTAACAATCACAACAACTAGGGATGAGCAAGCTGAACTCCTAGAACCAGAGTTCGGTATGAATATCAGGGAGAATTTGATTCAGCACAAATCCAAATTTTTGTTGGTTCGTGCCGATGTTTTCCCCTGCTGTGCTCCAGTCCCTCCAGGACAAACTTTTCCACGCTGCTCTATGGAGAATCCACGAGCACCGTTGGGTTCCTGGCATCTCGCTTGCTGCTGGGATCCTGACATCTCACTTATAGCTTTCAGCTTACTCGGCCAGGCCCTCCCTGTGGTTGGGAGCAAGATGTCAGAAGTCAGAGAGATCAACAGAAGATGGGCACCCAGTTTCGGCTGTCAGTGACAGCAGCGGCATGATGGAATGGGATTGGCGTTATATGAGAGGTAAGTATGGGGGGGATAAAATAAAATATTTTTAATTATTTATTATTATTATTATTATTGTGTGTTTTGTTTACATTTAACGGTTAAACACTCTAGGAGGGAGAAACTTTGTCTTTTTTAAAAATGTTACAATTTTTAACAAATGCTGAAAAGTCCCCCCTATCCCAGCAAATCCAACCCAGGCACCGGATATGGGGGTTGGTAGAACAGGGCATGGAGGCTGATCAGCCACCCCTGGCCCTGATGGCTACCAGTCCACATAGGGCGAGGGATCTTCTGTACCCCCTGGGCTTTGAGGGTGCAGATTAGAGATGAGCGAATCGATTCGGACGAACCCAAATTTGTTCCGAATTTCAGGAAAAAATTGATTCTGAACGAATCCGAATTTCCCCGCGATTCAATCGATCAAAGTTTTCCTTTAAACTCCATTTATTTAAATTACAGCCATTGTAAAATGGTGGATGGACATGTCCAGACATACCCCCTGGGGCAAGTTATCATGGGAAGGTCACATGCAGCCTATCAGCAGCCAGGAAGCCCGGTGACATCACAGTGCTATATAAACGGCGGCCATCTTGCTTGTGCGCATTTCAGCCTTGCATTGCAGACAGAACGGAGGTTGCTGCAGACAGGGAGAGACTTACAGACAGGCAGGGAGAGTCAGGGAGACCCCCAGAGTGCCAGGGAGAGCCAGGGAAAGATAGGGAAATATAGGGAAAAATCGGGAAGGATCAAGGCAGGGACAGCAGAGAAAATGACAGGGAAACTTTTTTTTTTTATTTTCACTTCACTTCATTTGCCAGATCAGTTTTAAATTGCTTTTTTTTGTGCTGTAAATATTCCTGGCCACTGTGCATCCCATCTTGGCTGTTACACACAAGCATTTTTTATAACTCGATTAGTTTTAATTTTTTTTGCATGCTGTAAAAACCCCAGCCCACATGGGCATACTATTTCAGCACATTTCACCCTATCTGTTATACTAAATCAGCTTCTAAAGGCTCTGTTTTATTAATATATTGCATTTAGAATTGGTTTTGTGCGTCCTGTAAAAACACCAGCCCACATGGGCATACCATTTCAGCACATTTCACCCAATCTGTTATACTAAATCAGCTTCTAAAGGCTCTGTTTTATTATTATATTGCATTTTAAATTATTTTTGTGCTTCCTGTAAAAACACCAGGCCGCAGGGTATCCCAAACAAGCACATTTCACCCTATCTGTTATACTAAAGCAGCTTCTATAGGCTCTGTTTTATTAATATATTGCATTTTGAATTGGTTTTGTGCTTCCTGTAAAAACACCAGGCCGCAGGGTATCCCAAACAGCACATTTCACCCTATCTGTTATACTAAATCAGCTTCTAAAGGCTCTGTTTTATTAATATATTGCATTTTGAATTGGTTTTGTGCATCCTGTAAAAACACCAGGCCACATGGGCATCCCAAACCAGCACATTTCACCCTATCTGTTATACTAAATCAGCTTCTACCGCCTCTGTGTCACGATACTGGTGAATACTGCTGGAGTCCAATGGCAGAGACTAGGCCAAAGCGCAGAAGGTCAAAGTTCAAACAGGGAAGCAGATCAAAGCGGAGTCAAAGTCCAATCCGGGTCAGCAACAGGGAAGCAGATCAAAGCGGAGTCAAAGTCCAATCCGGGTCAGCAACAGGGAAGCAGATCAATGCAGAGTCAAAGTCCAATCCGGGTCAGCAGGTAGCAAAGATTTGCAGGGTAAACCGCAAGTGGAGGAACAAACCGGAGAGTAAGTTCCAGGCTAGAGAACTGCACAAGCAGGAAGTCAAACACAATACTCAAGCACTGAGCAACAGGCCTGAGAGGTTTATATATATGACAGGAAGTAAGATGGCACCCAGCTGAGACACAATCCGCCATCTTAACTAAGGGAAAACTTAAGGGAAACAGTCCAACTATACAGACGTAACAAGGCTATTCCTGACATTACTCCCACCTCAACAGCGGCCTCTGGACGTGACCTGCCTCCGCCTCCCAGGATGTCTTTTGGTGAAACTGTCTGATCAGTCGGGGAGCATTAATATTACTCACAGGTTCCCAAGAATTTTCTTCAGGCCCATAACCTTGCCACTTAATGAGGTATTGTAATTGGTTCCTAAAGATTCTAGAGTCCAAGATTTCTTCTACAATAAACTGTTCTTGCCCATCTACCTCCACTGCATCGGGAGGAGAAGGAATACGTTCCGGAAAAGGGTTGAGCACAACAGGTTTTAACAGAGACACATGAAACACAGGATGAATCTTCATGGACTGTGGGAGTTGAAGCTTAACAGCTACAGCACTAGTAATCCTGATAATCTTATAGGGCCCAATAAATGTCTGTCCCAGTTTTGGTGAAGGCAACTTGAGTCTCAAATTTCTGGTGGAAAGCCATACTTTATCTCCCAATTTAAACATTGGTGCTGGCCTACGAAATTTATCTGCCGCCTTCTTGTAATTTTCTTGAGCCTTCTCCAACGTTGTCTTGATCAGTTTCAAATTTTGCTGTAATTTAGAGATCCTTTCCGCAACTGCAGGCATAGGTAAAACAGCAGGGAATTTGGGTAGAATATTTGGATGATACCCCAAGTTTGCAAAGAAAGGAGTTTGCTTAGTGGAGGCATTTTGGGAGTTATTGTAGGAGAACTCAGCCACCGGAAGCAGATCGACCCAATCATTTTGTAAATGACAGATATAGTCTGATTTTTGCGCTCAGTTTGTCCATTAGTTTGTGGGTGAAAGGCGGTTGATAAGTTAACCTCAATATCAAGTGCTGAACAAAAACAAAAACGTAAACTGTACCCCACGATCCGAGATGACTTCATCAGGAACTCCATGAAAACGAAACACATTCTGAACTACAAGGTCAGCAGTGTCTTTAGCGGAAGGTAGGCCGGTACATGGAATGAAGTGTGCAGCCTTGGTGAGCCGGTCAACTACTACCAGAATTGCATTTTTTCCTTTAGGTAGATCTACTATAAAGTCCATGGAAATGGATCCCCAGGGACGAGAGGGGATCGGCAAAGGCTGTAACAAACCCAAGGGTGAAGAACGTGGAGTCTTGCATCTAGCACAAACGTCACATGACAATACATATTTTCTTACGTCCTGTTGATAATTGGGCCACCAAAAGAAATGAGATAGGAATTCCTGTGTCTTCTGCACTCCCTTGTGACCGGCAATCTTAGAATCATGGACTAGCTTTAGAATTTTCAATCTTACTGTTTCGGGTATATATAGCTGCTGCCCATGGATCCACGTCTTGTTTTTAAGCGTTAAGTGCACCTCATCAGATGGTTGAGACAGCAAGGAATCGGTGTTATAGGCCTCTTTTATCTCTTCCAGCAAGTCCTTATTTTGGATTACTCCAATAAAATTAGACTCAGGAACAATAGTTTTGGGTGGAATAATAGAAGTGGAATCTTTGAAAAAAATTCTAGATCGAGCATCCGCTTTGCCATTACGAGATCCAGGCCGGTATGAGATTACAAAGTTGAATTGGTTGAGAAAAAGACTCCAACGAGTTTGGCGAGGAGATAGACACTTGGCTGATCTAACAAACTCCAAGTTACGGTGATCAGTTAGAACAATTATTTGCTGTGAGGTTCCTTGAAGGAGATGCCTCCATTCTTTAAATGCTGCAATGATGGCCAACAGTTCTTTATTACCCACATCATAAGTCTTCTCAGCGGGTGATAAACGTCGGGAGAAAAAGGCACAGGGATGCAATAACCCCTTGTCTCCTGTTCTCTGAGACAGAATAGCCCCTATAGCACAGTCTGAAGCATCTACTTCCACAATGAAGGCGCATTCTGGGTCGGGATGGATTAGCACTGGGGCTGTAGTGAACTTGGACTTTAGAAGACAAAAGGATTCTTGTGCTTGAGGAGACCAAGCAAAGGCAGGTAATAGGAGTTATGATCTCCGAGAAATTCCTAATAAAACGTCTATAAAAATTGGCAAAACCTATGAAACGTTGAACATCCTTTATGTTTTTTGGAGTAGGCCAGTCTACTATTGCTTTAATCTTGCTAGGGTCCATGTGTAAACCACGGGGTGAAATTATATAACCCAGAAATTGTATTTCAGTTTGATGAAAATCACATTTTTCAATTTTAATGTAGAGTTGATTCTTCCTTAGACGATCCAGAATCAATTTCACATGTCTCTGATGTTCTTCCATAGAGTTGGGAAAAATTAAGATATCATCCAAATAGATGACTACAAACTGGTCCAAAAGATCTCTGAAGATATTATTGACAAGATGTTGGAAGGTAGCAGGGGCGTTGCAAAGACCAAAAGGCATCACGAGATATTCATAATGTCCATAACATGACCTAAACGCTGTCTTCCATTCATCTCCGGGTCTTATACGGACCAAGTTATAAGCGCCACGCAGGTCTAACTTGGTGAACACCTTTGCATGTCGTACTCTCTCCAAGAGCTCAGGAATCAATGGTAGAGGGTAGCGGTTCTTGATTGTAATTTTGTTAAGTTCCCTGTAGTCAATGCACGGCCTTAGAGAACCGTCCTTTTTTGTTATAAAGAATATGGGAGCCCCCACAGGTGAAGAAGATGGGCGAATGAACCCCTTAGCCAGGTTTTCTTCTATGTAGTCCTTGAGGGCTTTTAGTTCGGGGTCTGCCAAAGGGTAAATGTGTCCAAAGGGTATAGGTGCACCAGGAAACAATTCTATGGGACAGTCATAAGATCTATGTGGGGGAAGATTGTCGGCATTTTGTTTTTCGCACACGTCCGCATAGTTCTTGTATACAGAGGGTAATTCTACCATTTTATTATTTTCAACTGGTTCTTTAGAATCTTGTTCAGAGTACCCTGTTGAAAGACCATCCTCCCCAGGGAAGCTTATTTCTTTAGTTTCCCAGTTGATGACAGGGTTCTGTGCTTGCAACCATGGTAGGCCTAAAATAACAGGAAAATGTGGAGACGAGATCAACAGGAAAGAAAGGACTTCACGGTGCTGGGGTGTTATAATGACCTCAAGTGGCTCCGTCTCTTGATCCACAGGCCCTGAGCTCAGTGGAGATCCATCTACGGTTTCCATTACCAAGGGTGAGAGTTTTTTGTTAAATCTGACCCCATGCTTTTGGGCAAAAGAAAGGTCCATGAAATTGCCACTAGCCCCAGAGTCCACCATAGCAGAGGCAGAAATCCACTGAGAATTAGTCAGAAACTTAATGGGAAGGAAGCAATGGGAGTCTTTATTTTCTTTCTTAATATGAGGGGCCACCGATGAGATGGAATGGATAACTGCTTTCTCAGATAATTCTGTTTCAGAAACAATTGATTCTCTGTCCGAAAAGTCAGGATCCATAATAGCTGCTACCAATCTCCGAGGGCGGCTAGGGCAGTTGATAAGGAAGTGGTCAGATTTTCCGCAGTAGAAGCATAAGCTTTCCCGGAGCCTGTGCTCTCTTCTGTCAACGCTTTCACGCCTTATTATGGAATCTACTTGCATCGGCTCACTGCCCGATTCTCTTTGAATCTTTCCTTGCGGTTCCTTAGAAATAGCTACAGGAAAAGAAGGGTACTGCTTAGTATCAAAATTCAAGGTAGCCCATTTCTCTTGTCGTCGTTCAGATAGTCGGGTGTCAATTCTAATACAATGGTTAATAAAGTCATCTAAGCCTAAAGGGGCCTCTGCACGGGCAAGTTCGTCTTTTAATGCGCTGGAAAGTCCTTTCCTAAAAAAAGACATTTTCGCTGCGTCATTCCAATCAGTGTCGATAGCCCACCTCTTGAACTCCATTGCATACTCAGTGACGGGGCGTCTGCCTTGGCGCAAAGCTAGTAGTGCTGCTTCAGCTGTAGCACCTCGATTGGGATATTCAAACATTTGACTCATGGCGTTGATGAAGTCTTCAAGGTTGTTCAGCCGGGGGTCTTGGGTCTCAATTAGTGGACTAGCCCAGGCTATGGCTTTATGTGTCAGCAACATGATGATACACAGGACTTTAGACCGGTCAGTAGGAAACTGGGTTGGATTTGCATCAAAGTATAGCCTACATTGATTGAGGAATCCCCTGAATTTGTCACGGTCTCCGCCAAATCTGAACGGTGGCAACTTAGGACTCATGGCAGGCACGGAAGTAGGTAGTACAGAAGCTTGAGCCTCCAAGTGAGCCATCCGGTCAGATAATGTCTGCACCGTCCCACGTAGCTCTTGAATTGTTTGTCCATAAATATGGACATTGTGAGAAGTCTGTCCTTCAAAGGCATCATATTTGTTTTTCAACGTCTGCATCTCGGCGTGCATATTAGCCAGAGTAGACTGCAGCTGGTTAATACGAACCTCCAAACACCCAGTCCCAGCGGACTCCATTTTTGGCTTGAGTATCCTGTCACGATACTGGTGAATACTGCTGGAGTCCAATGGCAGAGACTAGGCCAAAGCGCAGAAAGTCAAAGTCCAAACAGGGAAGCAGATCAAAGCGGAGTCAAAGTCCAATCCGAGTCAGCAACAGGGAAGCAGATCAAAGCGGAGTCAAAGTCCAATCCGGGTCAGCAACAGGGAAGCAGATCAATGCAGAGTCAAAGTCCAATCCGGGTCAGCAGCAGGGAAGCAGATCAATGCAGAGTCAAAGTCCAATCCGGGTCAGCAGGTAGCAAGGATTTGCAGGGTAAACCGCAAGTGGAGGAACAAACCGGAGAGTAAGTTCCAGGCTAGAGAACTGCACAAGCAGGAAGTCAAACACAATACTCAAGCACTGAGCAACAGGCCTGAGAGGTTTATATATATATGACAGGAAGTAAGATGGCACCCAGCTGAGACACAATCCGCCATCTTAACTAAGGGAAAACTTAAAGGAAACAGTCCAACTAGACAGACATAACAAGGCTATTCCTGACACTCTGTTTTATTAATAATATTGCATTTGGAATTGGTTTTGTGCGCCCTGTAAAAACACCAGGCCGCAGGGTATCCCAAACAAGCACATTTCACCCTATTTGTTATACTAAAGCAGCTTCTACAGGCTCTGTTTTATTAATATATTGCATTTTGAATTGGCTTTGTGCTTCCTGTAAAAACACCAGGCCACAGGGTATCCCAAACAAGCACATTTCACCCTATCTGTTATACTAAAGCAGCTTCTACAGGCTATGTTTTATCAATATATTGCATTTTGAATTGGTTTTGTGCTTCCTGTAAAAACACCAGGCCGCAGGGTATCCCAAACAAGCACATTTCACCATATATGTTATACTAAAGCAGCTTCTACAGGCTCTGTTTTATTAATATATTGCATTTTGAATTGGTTTTGTGCTTCCTGTAAAATCACCACGCCACAGGGTGTCCCAAACAAGCACATTTCACCCTATCTGTTATACTAAATCAGCTTCTAAAGGCTCTGTTTTATTAATATATTGCATTTTGAATTGGTTGTGTGCGTCCTGTAAAAACACCAGGCCACATGGGCATCCCAAACAAGCACATTTCACCCTATCTGTTATACTAAATCAGCTTCTACAGGCTCTGTTTTATTAATATATTGCATTTGGAATTGGTTTTGTGCGTCCTGCAAAAGCACCAGGCCGCAGGGTATCCCAAACAAGCACATTTCACCCTATCTGTTATACTAAAGCAGCTTCTACAGGCTCTGTTTTATTAATATATTGCATTTTGAATTGGTTTTGTGCTTCCTGTAAAAACACCAGGCCACAGGGTATCCCAAACAAGCACATTTCACCCAATCTGTTATACTAAAGCAGCTTCTACGGGCTCTGTTTTATTAATATATTGCATTTTGAATTGGTTTTGTGCTTCCTGTAAAAACACCAGGCCGCAGGGTATCCCAAACAAGCACATTTCACCCTATCTGTTATACTAAAGCAGCTTCTACAGGCTCTGTTTTATTAATATATTGCATTTTGAATTGGTTTTGTGCTTCCTGTAAAAATACCAGGCCGCAGGGTATCCCAAACAAGCACATTTCACCCTATCTGTTATACTAAATCAGCTTCTACATGCTCTGTTTTATTAATATATTGCATTTTGAATTGGTTTTGTGCTTCCTGTAAAAACACCAGGCCGCAGGGTATCCCAAACAAGCATATTTCACCCTATCTGTTATGCTAAAGCAGCTTCTACAGGCTCTGTTTTATTAATATATTGTATTTTTAATTGGTTTTGTGCTTCCTGTAAAAACACCAGGCCGCAGGGTATCCCAAACCAGCACATTTCACCCTATCTGTTATGCTAAAGCAGCTTCTACAGGCTCTGTTTTATTAATATATTGTATTTTTAATTGGTTTTGTGCTTCCTGTAAAAACACCAGGCCGCAGGGTATCCCAAACCAGCACATTTCACCCTATCTGTTATACTAAAGCAGCTTCTACAGGCTCTGTTTTATTAATATATTGCATTTTGAATTGGTTTTGTGCGTCCTGTAAAAACACCAGGCCGCAGGGTATCCCAAACAAGCACATTTCACCCTATCTGTTATACTAAATCAGCTTCTACAGGCTCTGTTTTATTAATATATTGCATTTGGAATTGGTTTTGTGCGTCCTGTAAAAACACCAGGCCGCAGGGTATCCCAAACAAGCACATTTAACCCTATCTGTTATACTAAAGCAGCTTCTACAGGCTCTGTTTTATTAATATATTGCATTTTGAATTGGTTTTGTGCTTCCTGTAAAAACACCAGGCCGCAGGGTATCCCAAACAAGCACATTTTACCCTATCTGTTATACTAAAGCAGTTTCTACAGGCTCTGTTTTATTAATATATTGCATTTTGAATTGGTTTTGTGCTTCCTGTAAAAACACCAGGCTGCAGGGTATCCCAAACAAGCACATTTCACCCTATCTGTTATACTAAAGCAGCTTCTACAGGCTCTGTTTTATTAATATATTGCATTTTGAATTGGTTTTGTGCTTCCTGTAAAAACACCAAGCCGCAGGGTATCCCAAACAAGCACATTTCACCGTATCTGTTATACTAAAGCAGCTTCTACAGGCTCTGTCTTATTAATATATTGCATTTTGAATTGTTTTTTTGCGTCCTGTAAAAACACCAGGCCGCAGGGTATCCCAAACCGGCACATTTCACCCTATCTGTTATACTAAAGCAGCTTCTACAGGCTCTGTTTTATTAATATATTGCATTTTAAATTGTTTTTTTGCGTCCTGTAAAAACACCAGGCCGCAGGGTATCCCAAATCGGCACATTTCACCCTATCTGTTATACTAAAGCAGCTTCTACAGGCTCTGTTTTATTAATATATTACATTTTGAATTGTTTTTTTGCGTCCTGTAAAAACACCAGGCCACATGGGCATCCCAAAACAGCACATTTCACCATCATTCATGTAAAAACACCAGGCCGCAGGGTATCCCAAATCGGCACATTTCACCCTATCTGTTATACTAAATCAGCTTCTAAAGGCTCTGTTTTATTAATATATTGCATTTTTAATGCATTTTGAATGCAAAAGACTCCAGTGTGTCTTTAGGCCAATTTTTGGGCTCCTGCTGCCAACTCCAGTGTCTCTTTCAAGCAATGATTGGGCTCCTGCTGCTGCCAACTCCAGGGTGTGTCTTTAGTCCAATTTTTGGGCTCCTGCTGCCAACTCCAGTGTCTCCTTCAAGCAATGTTTAGGCTCCTGCTGCTGCTGCCAACTCCAGTGTGTCTTTAGGGCAATTTTTGGGATCCTGCTGCCAACTCCAGTGTGTCTTTCAAGCAATGTTTGGGCTCCTGCTGCTGCTGCCAACTCCAGTGTCTCTTTCAGCCAATGTTAGGGCTCCTGCTGCTGCTGCTGCTGGCAACTCCAGTGTGTCTTTTGGCCAATTTTTGGGTTCCTGCTGCTGCCAACTCCAGGGTGTGTCTATCAGTCAATGTTTGGGCTCCTGCTGCCAACTCCAGTGTCTCTTTCAGCCAATATTCGGGCTGCTGCTTGCAATTCCAGGGTTTCATTCAGCCAATTTTTGGGCTCCTGCTGCCAACTCCAGTGTGTCTTTCAAGCTATGTTTAAGCTCCTGCTGCTGCTGCTTGCAACTCCAGGGTGTCATTCAGCCAATTTTTGGGCTCCTGCTGCCAACTCCATTGTCTCTTTCAAGCTATGTTTGGGCTGCTGCTGCCAACTCCAGTGTCTTACAAGCTAAGTTTGGGCTGCTGCTGCTGCTTGCAACTCCAGGGTGTCATTCAGCCAATTTTTGGGCTCCTGCTGCCAACTCCAGTGTGTCTTTCAATCTATGTTTGGGCTCCTGCTGCTGCTTGCAACTCCAGGGTGTCATTTAGCCAATTTTTGGGCTCCTGCTGCCAACTCCAGTGTCTCTTTCATGCTATGTTTGGGCTCCTGCTGCTGCTTGCAACTCCAGGGTGTCATTCAGCCAATTTCTGGGCTCCTGCTGCCAACTCCAGTGTGTCTTTCATGCTATGTTTGGGCTCCTGCTGCTGCTTGCAACTCCAGGGTGTCATTCAGCCAATTCTTGGGCTCCTGCTGCCAACTCCAGTGTCTCTTTCAAGCTATGTTTGGGCTGCTGCTACTTGCAACTCCAGGGTGTCATTCAGCCAATTTTTGGGCTCGTGCTGCCAACTCCAGTGTGTCTTTCAAGCTATGTTTGGGCTGCTGCTGCTGCTGCCAACTCCAGTGTCTTTCAAGGTATGTTTGGGCTGCTGCTGCTTGCAACTCCAGGGTGTCATTCAGCCAATTTTTGGGCTCCTGCTGCCAACTCCAGTGTGTTTTTGAAGCTATGTTTGGGCTCCTGCTGCTGCTTGCAACTCCAGGGTGTCATTCAGCCAATTTTTGGGCTCCTGCTGCCAACTCCAGTGTCTCTTTCATGCTATGTTTGGGCTGCTGCTGCTTGCAACTCCAGGGTGTCATTCAGCCAGTTTTTGGGCTCCTGCTGCCAACTCCAGTGTCTCTTTCAAGCTATGTTTCGGTTCCTGCTGCTGCTGCTTGCGACTCCAGGGTGTCATTCAGCCAATTTTTGGGCTCCTGCTGCCAACTCCAGTGTCTCTTTCAAGCTATGTTTGGGCTGCTGCTGCTGCTGCTGCTGCTTGCAACTCCAGGGTGTCATTCAGCCAATTTTTGGGCTCCTGCTGCCAACTCCAGTGTCTCTTTCAAGCTATATTTGGGCTGCTGCTGCTTGCAACTCCAGGGTGTCATTCAGCCAAATTTTGGGCTCCTGCTGCCAACTCCAGTGTGTCTTTCAAGCTATGTTTGGGCTGCTGCTGCTGCTGCCAGCTCCAGTGTCTTTCAAGCTATGTTTGGGCTGCTGCTGCTTGCAACTCCAGGGTGTCATTCAGCCAATTTTTGGGCTCCTGCTGCCAACTCCAGTGTGTTTTTGAAGCTATGTTTGGGCTCCTGCTGCTGCTTGCAACACCAGGGTGTCATTCAGCCAATTTTTGGGCTCCTGCTGCCAACTCCAGTGTGTTTTTGAAGCTATGTTTGGGCTCCTGCTGCTGCTGCTGCTGCCAACTCCAGATTGTGTATTTCGGCCAATTTTTGGGCTCCTGCTGCCAACTCCAGTGTGTCTTTCAAGCTATGTTTGGGCTCCTTCTGCTGCTGCTTGCAACTCCAGGGTGTCATTCAGCCAATTTTTGGGCTCCTGCTGCCAACTCCAGTGTCTCTTTCAGCCAATGATTGGGCTCCTGCTGCTGCTGCTTGCAACTCCAGGGTGTCATTCAGCCAATTTTTGGGCTCCTGCTGCCAACTTCAGTGTCTCTTTCAAGCTATGTTTGGGCTCCTGCTGCTGCTTGCAACTCCAGGGTGTCATTCAGCCAATTTCTGGGCTCCTGCTGCCAACTCCAGTGTGTCTTTCAAGCTATGTTTGGGCTGCTGCTGCTGCTGCTTGCAACTCCAGGGTGTCATTCAGCCAATTTTTGGGCTCCTGCTGCCAACTCCAGTGTCTCTTTCAAGCTATGTTTGGGCTCCTGCTGCTTGCGACTCCAGGGTGTCATTCAGCCAATTTTTGGGTTCCTGCTGCCAACTCCAGTGTCTCTTTCAAGCTATGTTTGGGATCCTGCTGCTGCTGCTGCTGCTTGCGACTCCAGGGTGTCATTCAGCCAATTTTTGGGGCTCCTGCTGCCAACTCCAGTGTCTCTTTCAAGCTATGTGTGGGCGGCTGCTGCTTGCAACTCCAGGGTGTCATTCAGCCAATTTTTGGGCTCCTGCTGCCAACTCCAGTGTCTCTTTCAAGCTATGTTTGGGCTGCCGCTGCTGCTGCTTGCAACTCCAGGGTGTCATTCAGCCAATTTTTGGGCTCATGCTGCCAACTCCAGTGTCTCTTTCAAACTATGTTTGGGCTGCCGCTGCTGCTGCTGCTGCTTGCAACTCCAGGGTGTCATTAAGCCAATTTTTGGGCTCCTGCTGCCAACTCCAGTGTGTCTTTCAAGCTATTTTTGAGCTCCTGCTGCTGCTGCTGCTTGCAACTCCAGGGTGTCATTCAGCCAATTTTTGGACTCCTGCTGCTCCTGCTGCCAACTCCAGGATGTCTTTCAGCCAATATTTGGGCTCCTGCTGCTGCCAGCTCCAGGGTGTGTTTTTCAGGCAATATAGGGTCCCCTCATAGTGATGCCACCTCAACTCTCTGCAATTGTGCCGCTCTGCGATTCTAATAGCGATGCCTCTGATCTGCATGTCATAATTATTTACAGTATTATTTCACTAATCCAGCACGCATCCTATGCGTGTTACAGCAAGACAGAATGGTTTACAACCCTATTGAGGCTCTAGGAAGCTCAGAAATAGCTGTTTTTAATAGCGACTCGTCGCGAATAAATTCGGACCGAAACTAATTTTGTCGGAAAATTCGGCGAATCAGCCGAATCGAATTTTTCAAAAATTCGCTCATCTCTAGTGCAGATAATTATGCTGGGGGTCACGGAAAGTCACCTGCTTGCTGACAGGGCCTCCTCTCCTGTGAACTGGTATAAGTGTCTCAAGGACCCGTTACTTACTTTATTTGCCTTTCTGCGTCCTAATGGTGTGGCAGCCATATGTCAGTGAACTTCTGGCAGCCCAAAGGATTTTCGGGGGGGGGTATGCTTATGCCTTTTGTGGTGCTGTTAATGGTTGCCAAGAAAACCCCACTAGTCACAACTGCACATGTAGAGGCACACATGCAGCATAAAAGCACAGACTAGGTGAGTGTTCTTCAAAATATTGGGGTTACCCCACCGGATTCAAGTGGATTGGCATCACGATTTGTCATGCCTGAGGTTTAAGGATTCAGCCATGTGGAGGGCTGCAGCAGGACATTTAACACTCTCCCAGGACATAGACTGGCATATTCTTGCTGTGATATTATGTATGGAAATGTTGGAGTTATAGTGAATGTAATCACCCCACAGATTTAACGGTGAGGCCGTTTAAAATTTGCAAGAAGGCGGTCCCTAGGATGTGCCATTAAAAATGTGATTTAGAATTCATTCTTAAATATATGGATTTAAATAGATTTTTTAAAATTTAAACCATGCAATGCCCATGTTTTTTTACATAGTGCTAAACCTGTTTTATGACATAAAAATGGGGGTCTTTGTTTTCGTAACTTGTGAGAGGGAAGAAGGTAAGTCCCAACCTCTCTGCACCTCCTTAAGGGCAGGCAAGTTTCTAATGCCCCCAAATTACTCATACCACGTCCTGGGTACAGGGGGTGCCGACGAGCCATTTGAGGCAGGTAGGTTGCTAATGTCCCCCTCAATAAAACGCCTGGGCACAGGGTGTTCGGACAAACTTTGTGGCTGTCAGCAGCTACATGGTGATCTTCCAGGATGCTGATTTTTTTGGTGGAAGCCCCAGCAGAACACTGGACCTATGCTGAAAGCCATGGTGTAAACTGACTAGACGTTCTGATTTGGGTGGGACCATCCAGATTCTGGGGTCTTTGTCCCACTGCCCCAATGAATTCCCTGGGGACACCTAAATGTCCCGATTGGAAACACCTTGCCCCGCTATGTCCTGATCTGAGAACTACCTAGAGAAGGAGGGGCGGGCTGCAGCATGACGAGTCAGTGTCAGTAACATGCTGACATCACGAGTTTCTAGAGTTAGCCTGGGATGTATCCTACACAGGTGAACACAGGTGGGGAATCACACACCAATTATACACATTCAGTCTTTTTAGTAGTACTTTTTACATATTCCCCTGTTTATTTCACTGCATAAAGTCTACATTTTCTCCTGCATTTATACCCCAAAAACATGCACAAATTAAATTGCAATTTTGTTGGCCATACTCCAGAAGATTTGATTCAACGCTTGTTTAACCCTTTAAGTGCCAGCCTTCCTAGAGTTTTTGTCACCCTCTGTTGCCAGACCATTTTGCACTGTTTTGCGCTGCACATGTTTAACTGTAATTTTGAAGGGATTTCGCAGGAAAATTATATATTGTTTATTTTAGGGTTTCAACATGAAATGTCTTGTTTGGTCTTTTTTAGTGTATTTTCAATACTTTTGAGCGAAATATGTGCAAAAAAATTAAAAAAACTATTGTTTACAATTTGTAAATTACAAATGAAAGTACACATGTTAAGCTTTCTAAGCATACCCAGCTTGTTGTAGTGGGTTCATCTTTCTGGAAGTAATCCCTCAAAGAATTTTTAGGTTGCACAGGGTTTCCCTAACAAATGTATAAAAAAGCAGAATAAAAAACACGTTTTCCTAAAATATCAATATAAAAAAATGTAAAAGCAAACTAAATCTGAAAGCGCAAGGTCCCCTAAACAGAACAATACCCCACATACATAGCTACTTTTAACCCTTTTAATTGCCCGCCTAATTATATGTTTTGTCACCCTGTGTTGAAAGGTCATTGTTCACCATGTTTAACCTGATTTTTGCAGGAATTTCCAGGAAAATTATATATATATATATATATATATATATATATATTTTTTTTTTTTTTTGCAGCAGAGTTTAGGCTTTAACATGAAATGTCTTGTTTGTAATTTTTCTACAGTTTTTAAAAATATTTTAACGTAAAAAGAATAACAAAAAATAAAAAAAATATTTTTTAGAAAATTGTCTCCTTTATTTTAAATAAAACAACGATTACAACGGTACCACATATGTATCGGTAACCCCCCATTCTTGCCCAGGAGACCCCCCAAACTGAAAAGAGCACATTTACCAATAAAATAAAACTACTATCCACACTATAAAGGGTTAAAAAATGGCAGTCCCTTTTTCTTGGGGGCCAGCTTTAGTGGCCCCCCGCCTTGCCAGCTACAAGCCTGCATCGCCTAACCCGGAACGGGTTAAATAAAAAAAAAAACACACACACACACTGAGAAAAAAATCTTTCTCTTCTTTCTATTCTTTTTTTTTTCCTTACCTTTTTTTCCTTTCCCTTTTCCTTACCTCCCATCCCTCTCCTTCCCTCACCAATCACTCTGGTTTCTACTCTCCTGCTGCTGCTGGAAGCCTTTTATAGCTGCTGGGCGACAGAACATAAGCGGTTAATTAAAAAAAAAATTACATGTGGTCCCCCCTACCCGGAATAACCAGCCCGGTACCAGCTATGCAGGGCCTGTAGGAACAGGGCGCAGGGGCCAGCTTTTGTGGCCCCCTGCCCTGCAGGCTACAAGCCTTATCCTTACCACGGAAGAGCCCGGGGGGGATCAGAGCCCCCCCCCCCGGTGAAGAGGAGACCCGGCTGGAGGGATCGCGGCCGCAGGTGAGTAAATGTCATTTTTTTTTTTGCAGTTAGCAGCACCCACTGTTGAAGCGGAGGCGCTATTTTGGGCTTACTCCTGAAGTGAGAAGGGCCCACAGGGGGGATCGGGTGGCACCAAATTAAAGAGGAGACCCGGCCCTACCGATAGAGTGGTCAGGTGAGTGTTGTTTTTTTTTTGGGACGCTAGCAGGTGTAAATGCCAGGCCCCTGAATTTTACATGGCTGGCACTTAAGGGACGGAGAGGCACCCGCGTAAAATTCACGTGCTTGGCACATGGATAATTTTTGGCCCAAGAGTTAAGAGATCCTTGTCCTTCTGGTTCCAAAATGGCATGACTGCTGACTAGTAGCCTAATAAACACAGGAAATTATAGGTGGGAGAAAAATATAAAAATATGACAATATTATTTTTGTCAAAACCAAGAACCCTGCTGCCTGTGAGGATATTCATCCACCCTAGTATACTGATTGTTGATGTGCTGTAATGTATAATTTGAGAACACTGCTCTTGTTGATCTATGGCAGCACCAGTATAGCACAGTGTTAAGGATCATGAGCACAGAAAATATCTGAAGTAAATGTAATACACATAATTCAATGCATGTTTAAAAATCTACATCTGCAGCTATATGAAAGAAAAACAAATTCATGTCTTTCTGCTAGAGTGTGCTCAGACTAATATCTATCATACTCTGTGGGAAGCCTTAAGACTTTTCCAACACCATCAGCAAAGGAGGCCCTGACCTTTCATCTGCTTATCAAAGTCTTCTCTCACAGATATTTTTGGCTCTCCATGCTGGGAAACCAGGGGATTTCCAAATTGTCTTTTTGTGGTTCTTGGCTACAGAACTGCCCTAATTTTGTACCCTTCAAATCTACTTTGTATATTGCTATTAATATTTCATATTAAAATTTAATATTCCACTTTGCTATTCAATGTTTAATGGCTTTCTTTCTACATTTGGATGTCTACTTTCTTGGAGCACAGAGCTACATTTTGGCGATACAATCTGTCTAGCCCTTTATCGTGGATTTCCCATCATTGTTTGCCTTTCCTTTGAATCCTCGCATTACTTCATGACATATGGGAAGGGGATGCCCCAGAAGATGATACTTATTTATACAGCTATACTGAATTACTGGAACACAATTAGTTGGTTGTATTTTGCCAGCCAACTTGTCTTTAGAGAAGAATCTAGAAGCTCTTTTGAAAAACCCAAGGCTTTAGGGAATAATTTACACCACTATTTGATTCTGCCTTAAGACCAACAGAATTCAAAATGTTTTGCCCAATATTAAAAATATTTTTGCAACTGGCAGACATATATGGCCTGATTTACAAAGCGCACCAATATCCACTCCTGGATATTGGTGGGTCACATATTGCTGGCTGCGTTGCTGATGTCACCATTGTGGCGGTCATGCCCAGTGCACAAAAACGGGAACTTAGTTGTAAGTTAGTCGGAAACAGGCAGAAGCTGGTGGATCAGCCTTTTTAGGGTAATGCATTAGAGACCAGCAGACATTGGCATACACTGACACATATGGCTTGATGCAGAGCCTCCCCGTTCACTTCTCCCGTGCGTTTTCCCGTTGGTTTTGGGCTTTGATGGGGTCAGGAAAGGGTGCTACGTTGATTTTAGTGTGCGCTTATGCGCTCAGGTGTGCGCTCAGCCGCCTTTCCGATTGTCGGCTCGCACGAGGCTGTTTCCCGGCAAAACGGGCGCCTCGTTCATTGTTCCGTTTTTTTCAGTGATGCAGAGCCTTGTTTTCTGATTGAAATCAGCCTAATGAAACGGGGCCGCCGAGCCTTCACTTACGGCAAGTCAGAGCAGCCGTATTTGCGCTCGGGCAATAATATGCAGTCCTCTGTTGGAGCACATCAGCGGTGCCAGCTCCGCGGTCTTGTCCTGCTGAGTATGGCAGAAACCAGGCTGCACCTATTTGAGCTCACCCGCCTTACTGGGTATGTGTATGAAACTTGTATTGGTTGCCCACCCTGTCTGTTTTTATTTTTTCCCTTAACACACTATTTAGTAATTTTTTGGTTAGTATATTTTTTGCCTAATTTTTTAACTTTAAATTAAATGGGTTAAGTGATAGAACCCTATTGCGTCATGTTCTTGCCCTCTTATGTAAGTAGTATTCCCCAGACTTTTTTAATGAGTGTACAGGTTGGATGTGCATGTAGGCTCATTACAAATGTCCTTTCCTCCAACCCTACCCCGCTCACCTATTTGTCCCTCTTTTCTATTGTTGCAATGCACACCTTTTTTTTTTTTTTTGGGGGGGGGGGGGACTCTGGCTATCCTTTGCTCCCCTGGCTGCTGACCCCAATCCTGCACCCATCTTCACAGGCAGAGGAGCCCTACAATACTGCCCCCAGGAGGACTCGCTCTGTGGTGGAGCGAGCCTTTGGTCTCTTGAAGATGAGGTTCCTTTGTCTTGATCAGACTGGTGGGGCACTACAATATACGCCTGCAAAGGTCATTAAACTAATCATGGCTTGTTCCGCTTTAAGAGAGGGAGTCTGCCATTTCTGAGTAAAGTCTCAGTAAAAAGGGTTTCACACAGTGGGGCATCCCGATCTGGGATTTCCAGGGGGAAGACCAGTGGCCGCTCTGGGTTTTGTTCTGCTTTATGTGAGGGAACCTGTGTTACTTTAATAATAATGTAAAGGAGGTGGGTTAATCCATCCTAACCTGATTTGGTCATGATGTTTTAAAGCAGGCCAAAACCCATGTAACCCAGCCCTTTGGAGTGTGAAGAAATCCAGGGCTGGGTTACAGGCATCATGTCTCTGGGGCATTCCAATTTGGGATGTCCTGCACGTCACTGCGGGGGAACGTCAGAGCTATACCAGGAGCTATGCCATCTTTACACAGGAGCAGGACGACATCATCATGGATGTGAGTATGCGAGCGTGCGTTTATGTGCGCGCACACATTCCTTATAATAAAAAAAAAACAAAGTGCAAGAATAGTCTGAAACAACTTAGTTTGTCACGTTAAATACAAGCCCACCTTAGTTTAACCCATGTACGCAGCTACAAACTAGGCTACATGCAGATAGAAGAACTAGGGCAATGTGAGGCAGCAAGAGGTTAATAAAGTGACTTTAGTTAGGCCAGGAAACTTGTTAATGTATTTTGTGGATTAATGGTGGGTCCTTGTATCTTTTTTTAACAGATGATGCTGCGGAACCGGTCTGGTTTAAAAAGGGCCCCCCAAAAAAAACACGCCCAACCAAACCATAAAAACAATGCTAAACTAATGTTGTTTATCATTCACAGATACTAGAAAACCACAGGCACAAGACCCCAAGGCCTAATGTTTTTTTATTTTGCATTAATTTTTTAATTGTTTTTTAGTTTTGCCCAAAAAAAAAAATAATATGAAAAATCCAAATCCAAAAAAAAAATAAAAACAACGTTTGAATTAAAAACAAATAAAAAGATTTTGTGTGTTGTCTTTCCTGCAAATGTACAATCACACAACATCATCACACATTTACATGACACAAAAGGTTTAGATATGGGACAATAAATCAAAAACAATCAGAAAGAATTAAGGTATGCATTAATGGCAAGGAAAAAGGAACAACCAAAATTTTAAAAAATAATATATATATGTGTCAAATTGGCAGTGGTTGCCATATGTATATTCCAATGGAGGTTTAGGGATGTGCGCTTGCGTGTAGCCAGATTGGCAACTGAAGAGCCATGGAGATGTAAGTATACTTGCTAAAAACAACAAAATGGAAGGTCAAATACGACGGAAACCAAGCAGGTACGTTCAAAAAGCCAGGAAAAATCAGGGAAAAACGGGCCGCCCGTGTGAACGTGAACGGGAGCCCCGATCAAATTGAAGGCACCCGAGAGAGCAAAAAAAGCTTTCCGAGTGAAGTGAAATCAGTTAGGGAGCCATTCCGACGGAGGCTCTGCATCACATTTGAGCCACGATTCAAACGGGAGACCCGGACAATCGGAAGGATTTAAGGGCAGTTCAGAGGAGGCTCTGCATCAGGCCCATAGTGCTGCTCTTGTTTGAAAATCAGGCCAGTAATCTACTTTTGTAGTTTCAAAGCTGGCAGGCAAAACATTGCCAAGAATGTGCAGTATGTGAGTTGAGCTGGATTGGTAATTAGAAACATTATAGCAAGGACATAGCAAGTCTCTCTATACCAACATCTCACCATCATATCCACCAACCAAGTTCAGCAGCCTGGAGCTCTTTTATATTTGTAGTGCATGCATTTCTGTACAATCATGCATGAAACCAAATGATCTGATACCTCTGGCCTATAGAGTCCCATATCCCCAGATTGAATGGGAGGACCAGAAATTGCCAGATCACATCATGACCGGTCTTTGAACATGCCTTTTTTAAATCTCCCAGCACTCGGTCCTTTTTTATTATGTATGAGCTTTCTGAACCCGGTGCAGCAATTCTAATGATATAGGAGCATGGGAATAGAACACCAAAAACAGGGTTTACAATATCTCCGGGTAAGCAGAAATAGCGTTTTATTTTACTACTATTTGGTACTTAAGGCTCGATTCAGAGACACATTCGTCTGGACTTCCGTAGCTGTCTGTGAAAGTTTTGGTGGGTGTTTGTCATTTTTTTGCTTTTTTGTGTTCATTTTTCATTCGTACGAATGTTCGGGAATGCGCTTTTGATGAATGGAAGCAAATCGGAACATTTCCGTTAGTTCGGATCATTTTCCAAACAAAATCGGAAATTTTTTGTTCGTTCAGATAACTTTCGTTGTTGGGATGGGTTTCCGTCTGATTCAGAGAGCTGATTTCCGATGGATCACCACCCTATAAATCCATTTAATTTCCGATCCACTTACGGGACCTTTGAGGGCTCGGATTGCTATTGTTGAACATGTTTTGTAGCTATGTGGAGGAGTCTGCGCGCCTTTAGCACCAAGGCATTGCATGTATCAGCATGGCCGAGGCCATAAATTGTATAGCAATGCATACCTGAATCAATACATTTCATGTATGCCTTATAGAAGCATTTTAATGCTGACCTAAATTAGTCCTTAGCATGTAAACATTTATTTTTCCACACATCCATATAATTGCTATATTTTTTTAGACTTATGTCCTTTGTGAATTATATTTGGATTGTTGAACTTGAATCTTAATTTGTTGTAGGAGTTATTGTTTTAGTTGGTTACCTTTGCTTTGTGTAATTTTTTTATATTTGGTTGCAGGAACTGCAAGATGTGCCACTCGCCCTTGCTCCCGATGCCCATTTTTTGCCTGCAGAATGCGGGCCAGGGGTTCTCTAATCGGGCACTATGCAAAACCCGGCCCGTGGCGAGGGCCCTCTGGCTTTTGAAGTCAAGATTTAGGTGTTTGGACCATACAGGTGGGGGGGGGGGCACTGCAGTATGACCCCAACAAGGTTATCCCAATATTTTAATTTACGTTTTTTAACAGGGACCACACGTGCCAGAGTGGCACAACTGAGTGTCAGGGTCCTTCAGTTGGTGGGCGAGATGCAGGAGCTGCGCAACTCGTTGGGGACCACAGATGAAGAATAATGTTCAGTGGCCTGCCATTGCTATGTATTTTGTTTTTTATAGTTGTAAATATTTGAAATTTTTATAATTTTTTACAATTTTATATTTTATGATGGAATAAAAAAAATGTTACATTGTCATTTCATTTACAAAATACATTAACAGAAAACTAATGGGCCCAGAAATATTTAAAGATGAATATTCACATGACCGAGAAGTGATTTGGGTAAGTTTTAGGGGGCTAAAATGGAAGAAGAACCTAACCGAGAAGTGGTTTGGGTGAGCTTTAAGGGTCCAAAAGGGAAGATGGAGGATAGTGCTAAGTGGTTTGGGTGAGCTTTAAGGGTCCAAAAGGGAAGATGGAGGATAGTGCTAAGTGGTTTGGGTGAGCTTTAAGGGTCCAAAAGGGAAGATGGAGGATAGTGCTAAGTGATTTAGCTAAACATTGTAGTAGAAGTGAGGGTGGCAAATATGTAGACAAGCACTTTAATGAGTGAAGTTTGTAATGCGCAGGCGCAAGATCGTAAGGATTTCCGTCTGGACGATTATTTATTGAAAAAGGGAAACAGAAACTAACGGGAAACGTAAAAGATTCTTTGGAGGATACGATGGGAAAAGGGCAAAAACTAAAGCCTACGTTGTAACATGTGAAAATGAAACGGAAAAGTCTGGATGGAAAATGACATCCTCGTATTCGTAATCTGCCGTACGAACGGACGGTAACTTTACAGAAGGTTTTCAATGCATGCACTCATACGAGAACGGAAACATTTCCACAAAAAACAGATCGGAACTAAAACTGAAGTTTTTTTTTTTTGTCTCTCTGAATCGAGCCTTATAGGTTTATTGGCAGGGAAAGTGGCTAATTTGGTTTTGCATCACTGGTGAGTTTTAATTTGTGCAAGGGTGGCGAAATGACAAGTGTGACAATCCATACACTTCCACTGCTACTCAATCACTTCCCTCCTTCCTGAGGGGATGCCAGAACCGAATGTCCACATCTGTCCTTGTTTCATGTCACATCAAAGGCTGGGGGTGTAAAATATGGCCACAGCAGGAAAGCCCACATTGACTACGAGATGTGTGCGGACAGCACCCAGGTCAAGGAGGTCAGAAGGGGGGTCATGGATGCTGCTCTCTACCAGGGGCTCTATATAGGCATCAGGCAAAGTGGTCTGCTCAAGACATGCCTTGCTGTATCCAAGGCTACGAGTTGTGTGGGGAAGGTCTTGAGCTCCGGCCAAGCTCCACATCACAACCATACCTTAGAGCTGGAAGATCATCCATAACTAACCAGCTATGCCATTGGGCCTGCTCATCCTCGTAGTGTGGTGGCACTGCTGCTGCTAGAACTTGCTTGCTACTACGTAGCAGCAGGGCTGTATCTGAATGCACTTCCCTCCAACCCAACCCAACCCTTGGTTGAACTTGATGGACATATGTCTTTTTTCAACCGTATTAACTATGTAACTATGTAACGTGCTTGCTCTGTATCTAACTGTGTATTTGTCGCATCCCCTGGATTACCCTTTGCTTTCTACCCCTGTGCCGGACTCTTGTGTGACCCTAGCCATCGGACCGCCCCTGCATTGCTGAACCCTGTACTCACCTTTGCCTGTGGACATCCCTGATGCTGGATTACTCTTTTTGCTTTATCCCCCTTGTATTGGACTGTTGTGTGCCTCTTGTTAATTTGACCCCCTCCCATTGCAATGTTGCCCCTGTATCTGCCTGTCCTGGATTACTATGTTCTTTCCCTAAAATAAATTTTAGCTGAATTACTTTGGTCTCCCTGTCTGTTCCGTCAAGCCACATCCCTCCACAACAGAATGTACAAAAGTGAAGATTCTAGGCGGAAACCTAACGGCACATACTGTGGCGATTTTCATGAAGCATAGTAGAACCAAAGTACTGCATCTGCTTCTTTGGGAGTGACATAGGCATTTCCAGAATCAAGTAGGTTTGCCAGTTTGGTTTCACTTGAGAGTGAGTTTATGTAAGTTTTTCCAAACAAAAAATATAATTTAGCTTTACAAAATCAAAGAACTATGGAATTAATGTTCTTTTTCTGGAAGGTCCCGAGTTTGAAGCTGATCTTAGACTTGTTAACTCAGGTGAAAGATTTTGACCTACCTATACAATGAAGATGACCTTTAAACAAGTACTGAATGCACAATACGAGACGTGGCAAGTCCCAAGCCATATGTGTCTTTCTTCAGTTTCAGTCTGTTACCAGACAGACTAATCGAGTTATTTTTGTCTGTACTGCGACCCCTAAACTGTCTGTAAGTATTTTTTGTTGTGAACCTGCTTTTTCACACCTCTTGAGAGACCAAATAAATGTGTCCTGACATGAACCATACAGTGGATGTTTAAACTGCCGAGACAGATACTAACTTCATTTAATTTTGAAAAAAACACCTTTACAACATCGCCAATTATGCTGGTCTAGACAAATGATGAATGACATGGAGGGTGGCCTAGAACAGGTAAATAACAATACATGGGCATTGCTGACATTAAAACAGGATTGCAAGTAAAGTAGGACTAAATAAAAAGTTTTGTGAATTTAACACATACTGCATTTGATCAAAAAGGACCACAAAAGTTCAATTTTCTGTAGCGGTCAGGACTATGCAAGAGGTATTGTATTTTCACCCTATAAGACACACCCATGATTTGGAGGAGAAAAATAAGAAAAAAATATTATGAAATAATCTGGCTGCCTCTTCTGCTGCCTTTAATATCACCGTCACTATAGCTGCTGCTGCCCGCCACCTCAAGTTCCAATGGACTCAGTTTCGGAATTCAGGTGGGCGAGGCCTGTGACTTCTGCAGACATCATTGAATGCTGGCAGGAGTCACAGGTCACTCCCCACTCTGTTGCCAGAACCAGCTCCCTCGGGAATTGATAGGGCGGCTATAGCGGCATTGAAAGCAGCAAAGACGGCAGTCAGAGGACGGCTATGCCAATCTGGCTAGCCAGGAGTGACATGGCAATGAGCTGAATCCTTCTGTGTTTTAGACCAAGGGTATGGAATGTCATTTGACAAACAAATGGTAAAAACACACAAACCAGCCATTAGAAGTGCACATCACATACACAAATTACACAAATGTATTTGAATCACCTTTTGGAGCACTCATTCAGCTGCTCACCTCCTAATGGCTGCCGTCTCCTACTATCAGAACGCAGCTGCTCCTGGAAGTAGAAACAAGGTTTCTATAGCCGTTACACCTAGTTAGTATTTGCATCACCCGTGGCTCTCTGTGTGCTTGTGGTTGTGACTAGGTGTCACATTAACAGCTTTGGAGCAAGACAATAGAGCCCACACACCCTCCCTTCACCATTGATCATCGTGTGGACACTGGGAGAGAGGGAGAAGAACAGCCAGGTTGATGAGAATGCCTCTGCCTGAAGCACAATATTCGGCACTTACAGACCCTGCCCATTATGTTGATTATTAGCGGCATCACAGAGCCAAGGGCAACACTGACATATTTCAAAAGAGACATCATATGGTGAAACTGTAAACCTTGATATCTAGCCATTGCTTCTTCAGTTTAAAAATGGAAAACAGTTTAAGACAGTGCTAAATGTAGCCCAACACAATGGTGTAACAACTGCCTTTGTCTGCTGCATCCCTTTAAAGTGGACCAACACCCAGCCCGATCGGCCTGGGAATCTATATGATTCCCGGGCCGATCCAATCCCTCCCCGCAGGGCATCCAAAATCAGGATGCTCCGCTGTGTGAAACCCCCCAGGACGCCCGCAAACCTTACCTGGATCCCGGTTCAACAGTTAGAGGGAAGCGAGAGATGTGGCCGCCAGTGTGCTTGGAGCTGCTGAGGTTTGACGCCGCTTTGACTCGCATACCTCAGCGGCTACGAGCGTGCTGATTGGACGAGCGGCCACGCATGCGCCGTAGGATTGGGGTGAGGTGAGTTGAATCGGGCGATCTGGGGGGTTTCACATAGCAGGGCACCCCCGATCGGGGTGCCCCGGGATGTGGACCAAAACCCAGGATAGTCAAAATCCTGGGTGTTTGTTCACTTTAAGGCAGCATATCAGGTTTGGGTCAGTCTGCAGCCTTGTCAAGTGCTACCTGATAGTATCTCGAGTACCACCAGCGGTACTTGTACCACTGGTTGAAAACTCCTGTTCTAGACAGTGTCTTTCTCTCTTTGACACCTATAGCTTGTTTTAGTTCACAGTCTGTATTCCTGCATACAGCCCAATGACCTGATGCAGAGCCTCCCCCAATCTGACCTTTTCCTATGGCCCCTTTTCCTTCCGTTTGTCTCTGGGTTCAAATGTGATTCAGAGCCGCCGTCAGGAGAGCTCCGTTACTGATCCGTTTATGTGTCTTCATTCGGGAAGTGTTTTTTCCCCTCTCGGGTGCTTTCAGTGTGGTCGTGGGTTCCGTTGCCGTTCACACGAACGATCCGTTTTTGGCTCCTTTTTAATGCGTTTCCAAACGTACCTTCTTGCCCTCTGTTTCCGTTTTCACCCCGATTCCGATTGTTTTTCCATGTATACTTACATTTCCTTGGATTTCCTGTTGACAATCTGGGTCCACGCAAGCGCACATCCCTAGTCCTCCCTCAAGCTTCCCTTATACATCAAACTGACACTTTTACCAACACCAAAACTTACCTTAATCTCTTCTCCTTCTTCTTCTTTATCTTCTTCCCTGTGTTTAATGCTTACCTTAATCTCTTCTCCTTCTTCTTCTTTATCTTCTTCCCTGTGTTTAATGCTTACCTTAATCTCTTCTCCTTCTTACTTGTCCCATATACTTACCTTTTGGGACATGTAACTGTATGGTTATGTTGTGAGAACGTACAGTGCCATGAAAGAGAACACACCACAAATTGTTTTTAGTTTTTTTTACTTAAACTTTTTTTGAGAACATTTAACCCTTTAAATGCCAGCCACGTAAAATTTACGTGGTTGCCTCTCCGTCACTTAAGTGCCAGCCACGTAAAATTTACGTGCCTGGCATTTACCCCTGCTAGTGGGCAAAAAAAAAAAAAAAATTACTCACCTGACCCCTCGTTGGATCCGGCCGGGTCTCCTCTTTAATTTGGTGCCATCCGATCCCCTGTGGGGGGTCGGATGGCTCCAGGAGAGCCCCCGGAATAGGCCGCCCCCCCCCGCTTCTGCAGCAGCAGCTGCTAACTGTAAAAAAAAAAAAAATAAAAATGACATTCACTTACCTGTGTGTGCGCTGGCTCCCGCTGTCCCTCCTCTTCACCTGGGGGGCCTCCGATCACCCCCCAGGACTTACCGATCTTCAGGAGAGAGCCCGGAAGGCTCTCTCCTCTTCGATGGCGGCCGCCATCTTGCCGCTAAGCCCCGCCCCCTTGGGGGCGTGGCTATGACGCCATACAGGTCTGTCGCGCCGTCAAGCCCCGCCCCTTTTGGGGGCGGGGCTATGACGTCATCCCAGCCCGATCACCGATCACCGGCTTCAGCGTTCTCAGCTGTCAGATGCCGGTGATCGGCAACGGGGAAGGAGGTGGCAGGAGATCCTCTGATCTCATGCCTCCCCCTTCTCTGATGCCGATCACCGGCATCTGTCAGCAGAGCGGCGTGGGACAAAGGAGCTTACAATCGGAGGTAAGTACAGTAAAAATTTTTTTTTTTTTTTTTTAATAAAATACTTTTGTGTGGCGTTTTTTTTCATTTAACCCTTTGTGAACTGGTAAGGGGTCCATGAGACCCCTTATACCAGTTCACAAGGCTCTGGGTATGGCAAGTCACCTGCAGCTAGTGGGTGGCTTGCCATTAACCCCCAGCCCCCCATTACCTGCCTCCCCAACGGCCAGGGGGGGGCAGAAGGGCCCGGGCCACTTAGTGGCTATGTGGGCTAGTAGCCTGCAGGGCCAGGGGCCACCAACGCTGGCCCCTGCGCCCTGTTCTACAAGCCCCCATAGCTGGCCCGGGTCGGTAATGCTGGGTAGGGGGGACCCTACGTCATTTTTTTTTGGCATTTTTAAGGGTTTTTAACCCTTAAAATTCCAAAAAAAAATGGGGTCTCCCCCCCTAGGAGGGGGAACCCTATGTCATTTTTTTTTTTAATTAACCCTTTTGTTTTCTGTCATCCAGCAGCTATAAAAGGCTGAAAGAGTGCTCCACTATGGATGGGAGGTAAGTATTAAAAAAAAAAAATAATAAAATATTTTTTCTCTTTGTGTGTCTGTGTTTTATTTTTACATTTAACCCCTTGTGAACTGGTAAGGGGTCCATGACCCCTATACCAGTTCACAAGGCTGGGGGAGGTGGCAAGTCACCTGCGCTAGCCGGTGACTTGCCATTAACCCCCGGCACCCCCATTACCTGCCTCCCCAAAGCCCAGGGGGGGGGCAGAAGAGCCCGGGCCCACTGGCTATGCGGGCTTGTAGCCTGCAGGGCCAGGGGCCACAAAAGCTGGCCCCTGCGCCCCGTTCCTACAAGCCCTACATAGCTGGTCCCGGGCTGGTTACTTTGGGTAAGGGGGGGCCCATGTCATTTTTTTTTATTTTTAAGGATTTTTAACCCTTAAAAATCCCCCCAAAAAATGGGCCCCCCCTCCCGGGAGGGGGGACCCTATGTCATTTTTTTTTCTCGATTTAACCCTTTGTAGTGTGGATGGTAGTTGTATTTTATTTGTAAATGTTAAAAATTACTTGTTTCAGTTAGGGGGGTCTCCTGGGCAGGAACAGGGGGCTACCGATAAATATGTGGTACTGTTCTAATCGGTAGAAATGGGGCTTTCACATGCAATATGGTTTTCTTTAATAAAATAAATTTTTTATGTAAAATAAAGGAGGCAATTTTCTAAAAAAAATTTTTATTTATTTATTTTTTTTTACTTAATAATAAATAAAATTAATAATAAATAAAATTTACAAACAAGACATTTCATGTTAAAGCCTAAACTCTGCTGCAAAAAATATATATATAATTTTCCTGAAAATTCCAGCAAAAATGACGCAAAACATGGCGCAAAACATGGCGCAAAATGGGGAAAAATGACCTGTCAACAGAGGGTGACAAAATCTCAAGTAAGCTGGCAATTAAAAGGGTTAATAGTACCTCTGCATGTTGGGTATTGTTCTGTTCGGGGGACCTTGCGCTTTCAGACTTAGCTTGTTTTTTCTGGTTTGCATATTTATATTTTAGTAAAAGGTGTTTTTTATTCTGCTTTTTTATAAATTTTTTAGGGAAACTCTGCGCAACCAAAGAGTTCTTTGAGGGATTAATTCCAGAAAGATGAGCCCACTACAACAAGCTGGGTACGCTTAGAAAGCTTAACATGTGTACTTTCAGGGAATATATGGTTTATGGGGGATATTCCAAATGTAAAGGGTTGTTTTGGTTGAAAAATCGCAAGGTGCGCACTTTGTCTGCAGAGCTGAAATTTTCAAGAAAAATTTCCGTTACGCACATGCTTTACTTTGGGGTGTTTGGCAACTCTTTCCTTGACAGAACCTATGCATGTTGGATGTCGTTCTGTTCGGGGGATGTTGCTTTTTCAGATCATACTTGTTTTTTCTTGTTTGTATATAGTTTTTTTAGGAAAATGTGGCTTTGATTCTGCTTTTTTATCCTTTTTTTAGGGAAACTCTTTGCAACCAAAGAATACATTGAGGGATTACTTCTAGAAAACTGTGGCCACATCAACAAGCCTGGTACAAATAGAAAGCCTGAGGTGTGTACTTCCAGAGAATATATAGTTTGTGGGGGGTATTTCAAATGTAAAGGGTTGTTTTTCTGGAAAAACTGCAAGGTGCGCATAGCGCATATCACAGTTGTATTTTTTCAGAAAATCCCCTAAAGCTCTGTTTCAGTTTGGGGGAGTCTCCTGGGCAGGAAAGGGTGTCTACCTATACATATGTGGTACCGCTGTAACTGTGAGAAATTGGGGTTTCACACGCAATAAGATTTTATTGACAAACTTACATTTTTTATTACAAAAAAACACTACAAATTGTAAAAAATTGATTTTTTAAAATTTTTTTGCACATATTTCGCCAAAAAATATTGAGAATACACCTAAAAAATGACAAACAAGACATTTCATGTTAGAGCTCAGACTCTGCTGAAAAAAACAATATATAATTTTCCTGGGAAATCCCTGGAAATCCCTTAAAAAATCACATTTGAACATGGGGAGTGCAAAATAGTGCAAAATGGTCTGGCAACAGAGTGTGACAAAAACTCCAGGTAGGCTGGCACTTAAAGGGTTAAAAGATTCTTGTTTAAATTATTTTTTGGTATTTAAAAATTTAAAACAACAGCAAAGGCAGGAGGCTCTTCTTCGTGTTCATTGTTGCCCTTTTCTTGGATCTGTGAATGAAAAACATCATCAGTTTTGCCTTGTAAGTATTTAGCTTATCTAGGGGTTTTGGTTTGGTCCATTATTAGGGTTACATTTTCCCTAACTTATTACATTAATGTGTATTGGACCATGTTTTTGTTGTTTTTGGCCGGAGTTTAAACTACATGTATGATATATTTAACAAACTTACAAGGCTTGGGGCCAACAGGGCGTCGGGGCGCCGCCTCCTCCCTGGGTCCACCATCTCGTCCTGGTGTGAAGCTGTTGGGATCCCAAACACAAGGATATTATTGACTGATTGTGCCTCCTGAATGTCAGATTAGGTTAGGCTTCTATGCATCAAATCACTCACCTTCACCAGGCACCTATTGAGGTTGGCCTGCTTCCTCCACTATCCTTTGGGATGGTCCTGCGACGTCATCATCTAAAAATAACAATAGTGCACTGGTCTAGTAGTTTACTTAAACAAGTCAGTTGGCCCTCACTAATCTAAGCCTGCCCTTGCTATTTTTTGCTTAGCGCCTTGTGCGCGCTCGCCTACTCACATCCATGATTATTTTGTCCTGCTCCTCAGTATAGACGGCTGGCGATATCTTGCTCTTCCTTCCAGGTGTGGTTATAACGTTCCCCCGCGGTGGCATGCCCCCCCCGCGAGCCACACACGCTGCTGAACACGCCCTCACGGGAAAACTATTTAAAGGTCAATGCACTCAGCTCTGTGTTGCTTACTATATCACTATGGGCAGACCAAAAGGGAGCCGTAAGACCCCCAAAAGCCCAGAGGCACATACTAGCCGCACAGATAGACCTCACCCAAAACAACACAAGAGCAGACACAAGAGACGGGAGGGACATGCACATACTCAAAGGGTGGATAAGCCAGATAAAAAACGCAGGAGCAAGGAGCCCTTGACACATTCGCCACCATCTGCTAAATCAGCCAGGCCTCACAAGACACACAAATCTCTTTCAACCCTGCAGCCTCCAACTCCTCCACACACAAAGCATGCCGCAAAAACCAGACACACCACCAAGGGGAAGCGTAGGTCAAAAACCACTAGCCCACCCAGGCCAACCACCCCTCCTCCTCAACACTCTGTGTCCCCAAGTACCACAACCACACAATCAATAGAGAGCTCCACAGGTGACAGCTCAACAGGCACCCAGCCATTATCACATACCACTACCCACACTCCCTCACACTCACCCATCAGCCCAAGAAACCTAAACTACTCCCCAGACAGCCAGCCATCAATCTCGTCTGCTGCCGGGGACACCACACACCCATGTGGCTGCCAGCTGCGCCGTGGCTCACTTACAGCCCGTTTTTGTGATGTCCAAAGCAGGGCTGTAGCCACTGCTGTTTGTGAGCACTATGATGCCCTATTTGAGCGTAATTCCAAATCCACCACAAAGCAGGCCAAGCAGGAGATTTGGGATAACATTTGCCGGCAAGTTAATAGTGTTGGTTCTGTGAGGAGAGATGTTGAGCAAATTAAGCGAAAATTTGGTGACCTGAAATATTATGGTTAAAAAAAAATGGACATACGCCGCCAGCAGAGGTAAAGTACATTTAGAGTGTAAATGCATGTATAGGCTGCTTTGTAACAGGATGTAACACTTAGGTGTGCTTTAATCTTCCCCAGCCTGCAGACAGGGGGTGGGATCCCAACTAAAATCATCCTTACACCAGCAGAAGAACATGTGTTTACATATATTCACTCGGCAACCCTTCAGGGCCTGCCAGGGGGCCAAGACACAGACAGGAATGTCAGGTCCGGAGGTGAGTATGTTTTTACATTGAGCCTTTTAAATGGGTACCAAAACAGTTTTAGAATCCTTAATACACACTGGCCTTTGCTGAAACACTAAAAGTACATTCTCTCGTCCCAGAACCAACTCAAGACACGCCACTAGGCCAAACTACCCCTGGCTTGTCCCGGAGGACCATGCAACAACTGCCTTCACACTCCAGTCCACACAAACCAACCTGAGTGTTTGGATGAGGTAAGTCAATGGTCCACTGTGTAGACTTATGAAATTGCACTTGCATCCATTTAATGTTAAATAGTGGACTCAATACTTGCTACATTTCTTGGCAGAACCTACCCAGTCCACCAATTATAGAAGACATTCGTGATTTGGAGGAGGAGGACACAATTCAGATGCAGCCAAGGGCAACCAAACCAGTGTGCGAACATCAGACCCAACAGGCCCAGCAACTTCAGCCCCTGGTGTCCTCTAACCCAACCTCTGTGGCACCAACCTCTTCTGCGGTCCGCACAACAGACTCTGCGCCAAGCCAGCCACCTGCAGCCACTCAATATGGAGCAGAACCGTGCCAGTGGCAGAACACATCCAAGGCGACATATCAGCCAGAGGAGACAGCTGCAGATCATGGAGGAAGCCTGGCACCAGGAGAATGTTGAATTTTCAGCAAACACACAGAGATTTAATGAAACTGTGTGTACCCAAATCACCTCGATGTCTACTCAATTAGAGGTTTTAAACCAAAATGTCTCTGGGCTGCTGCAAGAAACCAGACAACTACCCAGGCATATGGGTGAAATGGTCCACCAATGGCAGCTCATTAATCAGAGCCTTGCACATATTGCCTCAAACATTCACCCACACCAGCCATCAACTGCCACCTCATACTCTTCATACCACTAAATGGATGAGTTTATGTATTTGACCCCACGTTAAGCTTTACAGAATACAACCAAAAAGTTTGTATCTTAATTTTTCCGGGATCCCCAAAAATTAAACCAAACCAAACAAACAAAGGAATGTTATTGATGATAAAACATTGTCCACAAGTTGTGAACGGATCGCCTGTGCTGTGCCACTTTGGGATCCGGAGTAGGGAGGTGTCACTTCTTCCGAAATCTGTAAAGTGGCTTCAGGCAGGTCAGTGTATCTTGATACCCGGCTTTGTCTGGCCAGGTTGTGCATGACCCCACACGCACCTATTATTTTGATGACCTGGGCGGCCTCATACAGCAGGCCAACCCCAGTCTGGTCCAGACAGCGGAAGCGCATCTTCATCAAGCCAAAGGCCCGTTCCACCACTGAGCGAGTCCTCCTATGTGCAGTGTTATACCGCTCCTGGGCCTGCGAGGATGGGTGGAGGATGGGGGTGAGTAACCAGGGGAGCAATGGATAGCCAGAATCACCTGCCAAAAAAAAAAACACAAAATAAGCACACACCATAATCCAAAAAACAAATGGGCCCCTTTGCCACATATGTAGTGGCAGGCCCCATAACCAGCCAAGACAGAGAAACCTAAACAACAACCATCTAAAGTGTATCTAAACAAGTACCATCATGCTACTAAGGAAGAGCCACAAGTACTTTACATGCTACTTCCAAATACGGCATGTTAGGTTACTTTAAACTGCTAAGAACAGGGAACAACAGACAGAGGCCTAAGGGGAAGAGGCTCAATAATGTGCTGTTTAGCATTCCAGCATTAGTGAACAGGGACAATAGGTGAGCTGTGCAGTGTCAGTGCAAAGCACAGTTCTGATGAGGCAACATGCACATCCACCCAGCACACTCCTGTACAATGACATCCTGCAGTTGGGACATTCCAACTGCAGGCAGCCAACCAATTTGTTCATACCTGCAATTGCATTCCCCTTCCTTGTGGTGTGGGCTAACCATGGTCGCAGCTGGCTATCCAAGTCCTGGAGAGAAACACGGTTAAGGCGGGTGAGCTTGAATAGCTCAAGGTCATGCATGCCATGGATGTCCAAATGTGTTCGGTGCAGCCTGGTTTCTGCCATGCTCAAAAGAACCAGCCCGCGGAGCTGACGCATTTGATGATCGCGCACAGAAGAATGCATTTCAAACTCCCGGAGAGCAAATACGGCTGCTAAGACTGTCTGTAAGTGAAGCGTCGACACCCTTGTTAAATTGGGCTGGTTTCAATCCGAAATCAAGGCTCTGATTCAATTAAAAAACGGACCAATCAACGGGCCGTCCGTTTTCACGGAGTTCAGCCGCTTGCGAGCCATCAATCGGAAAGGCGCATGCCGACACACCTGAGCGCATAAACGCACACAAAAACCAACCCTTTCATGACCCGATCACAGCCCAAAAGCAACGGGAAAACGTACGGGATAGCTGAACGGGGAGGCTCTGCATCAGGCAACATGTCTCTAATCCTGCCCCCTGTCTGTGCTTATGCTCCTGTTCCAACTCCCTTTTTACCAAACTCTTACCCTTTTTACCCTTTTCTTTAGGGGAATGTTTTCAGTGTAATAAATAAAATAGAAAACATTGAACAGTGGCAAAAGCACAGTGCTGTTGTACATTTAGAGTTTATTATAAAACACATATATAGCTTAACAATCAACACTACCCCCCCATGACACGTAAAAGCTTTTTCTGTACCTTGTGGTTTCCAAACAATACAACATGTGCCATCTTGTAATAAGCTTTTGAGAAGCATTTGCATTATTTTTAGTAACGTTATTGCCTATTGACATTACGTGACATTGGACATCGATATTCCGGGGGAAGTAAAATGTGTTGCCCTCATCACACCTGTCATGTGTTTATGTGTTTTTGTGGCAGACGCAGCGGTAGTGCAAAAGAAATCCAACAATGGAACACACATCCGCAAAAGGTTGTATCCGTACCGTCAAAGTGCCCCATTAACCATTTCAGTGCCAGCCTATCTAGCAATTTTGTTACCCTCTATTGCCGGGGCATTTGTCGTCCTTTTGCTCTATACATTTTTGTTTGGGCTTTAACATGAAATATCTCGCTCATATTTTTCAGTGCTTTCTTAATATTTTCACTCTCACTCCTATGATGCTGGCTGAGTAAGCAGGTATTCTTTGCCCTGCTGAAGACCCCATACGGTGAGGTGAGTTTATTAGGAAGATCTGGGGGGTTTCATATAGCGGGGAACCCCCGATCGGGGTTCCCCGGGGGAGTGGACCAAAAACCAGGATGGTCAAAATCCTGGGTTTTGGTCCACTTTAATTACGCAGGTACAAATACAAATGAAAAACAAAATACAAACACAAACGCAAACTAGAATACCTACCACAAACAATGCTGAATAAATGCATGCCACAAATGCCTGTCGGTCAGCTTTGCACATAGCTTAAGTTACCTGATACCAGACCCTCGATATGCTCAGTTGGGGGCTTACTTGTGTAGTCTTATGCTGGGTTTACATGAGCAGATCAATTGTCTGTTCACTCAGCGAGCAACTGACCATACAAATCTTCTGTGACTGAGCAACAGTGTTCAGGCGCCGAAGATTTGTTGGTCAGACGGTGAATAGCTAAACACATTTTTTGAGGACAACTTTTGTTTACACGTTCCAACCATCAAGTGTTGAACATAAAAATTTGGGTCAGCTGTAATGATATGGTGGCCGACCGATTAACCAATTCTCATCGCTTGATCGCGGCCATTTCCATAGAGTGATTATTGCTAAATTGCGGTCACTTTAGCAATTAACTTTAATGATCTGGAGGGACACAGACATTTGTTTGCCCATAGGGCCACAGTCTTTAAGCGTGTACTTGTACTTGTTGGTCCCTGATCAAAGGGTAAGCTATTTATGTCTGCCCCAGACTCCAGACTGAAGTAAAGAAAACCTATAATTCACCAGCGCACAGGGCCGGGCTGAATAGATATGGGTAAGTGTATAGCAGTTAGCCAGGGGTAAGCTTCGATAATCATTCTGTCATACCTAAAGCTAATCTGTGAGTCAGAAGGCCCGGGTTACCTGAATAGTGCATGCTGATGAGAGGTCTTTTAGAGACCCGATCCACTTATCGAGCAGACAAATAGCCAGGTTTATACATAGGGGTATGTAAGCTAGGTTTTGCCTTCAAAGGGGCACAAAAGTTTTAATATACACCACAGGTGACCCTCCTCTCCATGATCCCGGGGTCAGTGGCAGGAGGTAAGAGGGGGCTGTTAAGGCACTTGCTCACTGCCGCCAGAACAGTGATTCCCAGGCATTGGCATACTAATGTTGTTCTCTCCCTACTGGAATGGTATGGGGAAGTGGAAAACATGAAGAGGATGGAGGACCTAACAGTGGAAAGTAGAGATGAGCGAACTTTTGAAAAATTCGATTTGACTGATTCGCCAAATTTTCTGACAAAAATCGTTTCGACTCGAATTTATTCGCGACAAATCGCTATTAAAACGGCTTTCTGAGCCTCCTAGAGCCTCAATAGGGTTGTAAACCATTCTGCCTTGCTGTAACACGAATAGGACGCATGCTGGGTTAGTGAAATAATACTGTAAATAATTATCACATGCAGATCGGAGGCATCGCTAAAAGAATCGCAAAGCGGCACAATTGCAGAGAGTTGATGTGGCATCACTATGAGGGGCCCCTATAGTGCCTGAAAAACACACCCTGGAGCTGGCAGCAGCAGGAGCCCAAAAATTAGCTGAATCACACCCTGGAGTTGCAAGCAGCAGCAGCAGCAGGAGCCCAAACATTGCTTTAAAGAGACACTGGAGTTGGCTGCAGGAGCCCAAAAATTGAATGAATCACACCCTGGTGTTGCAAGCAGCAGATGCAGGAGCCCAAACATAGCTTTAAAGAGACACTGAAGTTGGCAGCAGGAGCCCAAAAATTGGATGAATCACACCCTGGAGTTGCAAGCAGCAGCAGCAGGAGCACAAAGATTGCTTTAAAGAGACACTGGAGTTGGCTGCAGGAGCCAAAAAATTGGAAGAATCACACCCTGGAGTTGCAAGTAGCAGCAGCAGCAGCCCAAACATAGCTTGAAAGAGACACTGGAGTTGGCAGCAGGAGCCCAAAAATTGGATGAAACGCACACTGGATTTGCAAGCAGCAGCAGCAGCAGGAGCCCAAACATAGCTTGAAAGAGACACTGGAGTTGGCAGCAGGAGCCCAAAAATTGGATGAATCACACCCTGGAGTTGCAGGCAGCAGCAGCAGCCCAAACATAGCTTGAAAGAGACACTGGAGTTGGCAGCAGGAGCCCAAAAATTGGATGAATCACACCCTGGAGTTGCAAGCAGCAGGAGCCCAAGCATAGCTTTAAAGATACACTGGATGTGGCAGCAGGAGCCCGAAGATTGGATGAATCACACCCTGGAGTTGCAAGCAGCAGCAGCAGCCCAAACATAGCTTGAAAAAGACACTGGAGTTGGCAGCAGGAGCCCAAAAATTGGATGAATCACACCCTGGAGTTGCAAGCAGCATCAGGAGTACAAACATTGCTTTAAAGAGACACTGGAGTTGGCTGCAGGAGCCCAAATATAGCTTGAAAGAGACACTGGAGTTGGCAGCAGGAGCCCAAAAATTGGATGAATCACACCCTGGAGTTGCAAGCAGCAGCAGGAGCACAAACATTGCTTTAAAGAGACACTGGAGTTGGCTGCAGGAGCCCAAAAATTTAATGAATCACACCCTAGAGTTGCAAGCAGCAGCAGGAGCCCAAACATAGCTTGAAAGAGACACTGAAGTTGGCAGCAGGAGCCCAGAAATTGAATGAATCACACCCTGGAGTTGCAAGCAGCAGCAGCAGGAGCCCAAACATAGCTTTAAAGAGACACTGGATTTGGCTGCAGGAGCCCAAAAATTGGATGAATCACACCCTGGAGTTGCAAGCAGCAGCAGCAGCAGCCCAAACAAAGCTTGAAAGAGATCCTGGAGTTGGCTGCAGGAGCCCAAAAATTGGATGAGTTACACCCTGGAGTTGCAAGCAACAGCAGCAGGAGCACAAACATTGCTTTAAAGAGACACTGGAGTTGGCTGCAGGAGCCCAAAAATTGGATGAATCACACCCTGGAGTTGCAAGCAGCAGCAGGAACCCAAACATAGCTTGAACGAGACACTGGAGTTGGCAGCAGGAGCCCAAAAATTGGCTGAATCACACCCTGGAGTTGCAAGCAGCACCAGCCCAAACATAACTTGAAAGAGACACTGGAGTTGGCAGCAGGAGCCCAAAAATTGGATAAATCACACCCTGGAGTTGCAAGCAGCAGCAGCAGGACCACAAACATTGCTTTAAAGAGACACTGGAGTTGGCTGCAGGAGTCCAAAAATTGGATGACTCACACCCTGGAGTTGCAAGCAGCAGCAGCAGGAGCCCAAACATAGCTTGAAAGAGACACTGAAGTTGGCAGCAGGAGCCCAAAAATTGGATGAATCACACCCTGGAGTTGCAAGCAGCAGCAGCAGGAGCCCAAACATAGCTTGAAAGAGACACTGGAGTTGGCTGCAGGAGCCCCAAAATTTTATGAATCACACCCTGGAGTTGCAAGCAGCAGGAGCCCAAACATAGCTTGAAAGAGACACTGGAGTTGGCAGCAGCAGGTGCCCAAAAATTGAATGAATCACACCCTGGAGTTGCAAGCAGCAGCAGCAGCAGGAGTCCAAAATTGCCAGAAAGACACACCCTGGAGTTGGCAGCAGCATGAAGAGAACATATACAGATTTTTGGCACATATATCTTATCCGAAGAATATTAATAAAAAGTAAGAGTAACGTAAAGCATTTTCTCAATAATTACTTGTGGTCTGATGTGGAGGAATGTCTGTAACTGGAGAGCAGCGCCTTAAATCTGTTTTGCACGATCCATATTTCTTTAGTGTTGGTCTGGCCCCATCATCAATCTACTCTAATGCATCAGGCATTGGTGGGTGGAAATCTTGGCTGATTCATGCCCAATTCATTTCCACGCAGGCCAGTCTCTCAAAAAAAAACATGGAGAGTGACAGATTAGTAACATATTAGTAACATAGTAACATATTAGTAACATAGTAACATATAAGGCCTAATTTCATCAAGCAGAGGTCTCTGCAGAATAGGGGTGAATGGCAGTTGGAGTCTCAGTGAGAGACCTGATCTCCCGGGATCAGCTAGCGGTCGTGTCTCGAACAGCAACCCATCTGCCGTCATCCATTGGTTAACACGATCATCCACTGCATCACAAGTGACATCTGACACCCCCAGTCAACTGTCTGTTGTATGTTATGCTTTGGGTTCAGCTCCACTATTCAGTGAGGACGATCTGATAATCAGAAAAATCAGCAGCTACTGGCCAGCCAAGAAGTGGAGGAGACACTTGCCGCTTCTTCCACTAGGCGGGCAAGTAGTGATAAGGAGAGTGTCGTGGGAGGAGGTGTTGCAAGCATTTTGGCTCCTTAAGCAGACACTGTTGAGGAACCTGAGGAGGACACTTTTAAAGGCTTGGAGTGATGGAGAGTGACAGATTTAGCGGCCAGCATGGTGGCAGAAGGGGAAAGTATGGAGTTTTGAGGGCACTTTTAAAGGCTTGGAGTGATGGAGAGTGACAGATTTAGCGGCCAGCATGGTGGCAGAAGGGGAAAGTATGGAGGCAAATGTGCTGGGGGTAGACCACTCGCGCGGCAGGCTATCTTCCCAGGATGTAATGGAAGAGGGTCCCTGGAGCTGGCGGCGGTGGCGACAGCAGCATCAGTGAATTAGTGCGGACTGTTGGTAGGACAAATCAGCTACAAGCCCATGTTGCAGTTTTTCATCAAGCATCCGCAGGAGGTTAACATGGCTATGTGAAAGATGTGTAGGCAGAAGGTGAAGTGTGGCCAGGGTCCCAATGTTGGACCCACAGCCCTGTGTCAACATTTGCAGCGTCACCATAAAGCGGCCTGAGAGAGTTGGTTCCAAAGTGGTGGTCCAGCCTGCTGCATTACTCAGTGGCACACCGGTCTCTGTTCCAGCCAGCCAAGGCTCCACCACCTCCTGTGTGTCATACCCATCCTCTGTCGCTCCAGATGATCCTCCTCCTCTTAATCCGAGTCAGTCATTCCGCCAGCAATCCATTGCCAAGCCATGTCCAAGAGACAACAGTATGTGCCCATTCATCCAACGTGCAGAAGCTAAATGTGCTCCTGTATAAGTTGCTGGTGCTGCAGTCCCTCCCTTTTGAGTTGGTGGACCTTTCAGAAAACTGATGGCTTGTGCCGAGCCGAGGTGGAGAGTCCCATGCTGTCATTTCTTTGCGAAGAGGGCAGTACCAACCCTGTACAATTTTGTTGAACAGAAGGTGGGGCAGTCCTTTAGCCTGTTAGTGTGTACCAAAGTGCACAGCAGTGCCTACGTCTGGAGCTGTAACTATGGTCAGGGACAATAAATATCCTTTTAGGACCACTGGGTGATTGTGGTTCCTGCACAACCACAAAAGCAACTTGGACAGGTCCCTCCGCTGTGGCCTCTACGCTCCTAGGCCTTTGTACCTGTGACAGTCAATTGTCAATTACATATTATTAATAGTTAACATTTATCTTATTTGAACATATTTATAATAATAACATATAATAACATATAACATAGCAACAATAACATATAACATAATAACAGTAACATATAAAATGTATCAACATTTTTTTTTTTTGGTTAATTTTTTATTGTTTTTTTTTTTTTTTTATATTTTGTATTTTTTAGAAACATATATATATATAATATATATATATAATATATATATATATATATATATATATATATATATATATATATATAATTTTTTTCCATTGCCTTTTAATATTTTGTTAATTTTTGTACAAATGTATTTTTTAATTTTTTTTTTTAGTTTTTTAGTTTTTCTAAATATTTATTTTTTCTCTTTTTGTTTAATTTTTGTTTTTTTTCCCCACTGTCCTTCCAGCCTACCATGTGTGCAGGACATGGCGGTTTCACGCTGTTTTTCACATGGTTTGCCTTGAGCAACAGAGTCACACATGGGAGGAACTGCTAAAAATGAGAACTCAATACATGAAATCATGGCTTACTCCACGAAAACTGCAAATGGGACCCATGGTGACTGACACTGGGAAGAACATCTTGTCTGCGCTGCGACAAGGAAGCCTGAGCCATGCGTCCTGCCATGGCACACGTGTTCAATCTAGTTGTCAAGCGTTTTCTGAAGTCTTCCCCCCATCTGAAAGACATCCTAACAACGGGAAGGAAACTTTGCATGCACTTCAGGCACTCCTACACCGCCAAGCACACCCTTCTTGAGCTTCAGCGTCAGAACGGTATCCCCCAACATAGTCTGATTTGCGATGTTCCCACCCGTTGGAATTCCACCCTCCATATGCAGGATCGACTATAGGAACAGAGAAAAGCCATCACGGATTTCTTGATGATCCAAACGGATAGGGGGACTCCCCTGTGTAACTTCAATGTAAACCAGTGGCAGCTCATACGTGACACCTGCCGTTTGCTCAGGCCCTTTGAGGAAGCTACTTTATTAGTCAGTCGCCAGGACTATGAGATGAACGATGAGATTCCACTGCTTCATGTACTACAACACATGTTGGAAACCATGGCTGGTCAGGGCACTAGAGACATGGCGCATACATTTCACAGCCACATGAAGCCTGTGGGGGCTGAAGTGGAGGAAGAGAGGGGGTGGGGCACAGCGAAGCACAGTTTAGGTTTGACAAAATGACCATTTTATCTAGTCATCTGACAGGAGTGGAGGAGCAGGAGCAGCCAGAGGAGCTAGAGGGTTGTGAGTAGAGATGAGCGAACTTCTTGAAAGTTCGATTCGGGCGATTCGCCGAATTTCCCCAAGAAATTCGTGTTCGCCCGAATCGAACTTTCACGAATTGCTCATCTGAAAAAAAAATGCCCGCTCCCACCATGCCGGGAATTTTTTTTTTAAGCAAAAATGCCGGCATGGTGGGAGCGGGCAGGCCGGCTACGCTGTCAGCGGGCGGCGGAACAGCGGCTGCTCTATATTATGCTGCAAAATGGCAAATTTACCTCACAGTATAAGCTATTGCCCCTCAGATTGACACAGGGGCTGCTCTATATTATGCTGCAAAATGGCAAATTTACCTCACAGTATAAGCTATTGCCCCTCAGATTGACACAGGAGCTGCTCTATATAATGCTACAAAACCAAGAGCGGATTTAACTCACACAATATAACCTATTTCTCAGGTTTATATAGGGACTGCTCTATGTAATGGTGCAAAACCATGAATTTACCTACAATATAAACTATTGCTGCTCCATATAATGGTGCAAAACAGGGCAAATGTATTGTCCAATATAAACTATTGCTGCTATGATTTACACAGGAGGGCCACTCTAAAGAATGGTGCAACATGGTGAATTTAGCTCACAATATAACATAGATTGCAAAATGAGATTTTCAGACAGGGCCTGCTCTATAAAATGGCAATTTTACCTCACAATATAAACTATTGCTCCTCAGATTTACACAGGGATTTAGGTTGCTATACATTATAGTGCAAAACAACGAATTTACAATACTGTATAAACTATTGCTCCTCGGATTTACACAGTGGGCTTCTCTATATAATGGTGCAAAATGGCGAATTTACCTCACTATATAATCTATTACAGCTCTATATAAAAAATAAATAAATAAAAAAAGGGCCTGTAGAAGCTTATTTAGTATAACAGATAGGGTGACATGTGCTGGTTTGGGATGCCCATGTGGGCTAGTGTTTTGACAGCAGGACAAAAACCAATTCAAAATACTAAATACGCTTGTTGATCCTTCCTCAGCTGAATCAAAGTATTGCATAACAGGCTGCCTAATGCAGGTTTGGGATGCCCTGCGGCCTGGTTTTTTTTTGTTAAAGGCAGACCAAAAACCAATTCAAAATGCAATACATTGATTCAGCTGAGGAAGGATCAACAAGCGTATTTAGTATTACAGATAGGCTGCCTAGTGCAGGTTTGGGATGCCCTGAGGCCTGGTGTTTTTTTTGTTAAAGGCAGACCAAAAACCAATTCAAAATGCAAAACTTTGATTCCACCGAGGAAGGATCAACAAGCGTATTTAGTATAACAGATAGGCTGCCTAATGCAGGTTTGGGATGCCCTGCGGCCTGGTGTTTTTTTGTTAAAGGCAGACCAAAAACCAATTCAAAATGCAATACTTTGATTCAGCTGAGGAAGGATCAACAAGCTTATTTAGTATAACAGATAGGCTGCCTAATGCAGGTTTTGGATGCCCTGCGGCCTGGTGTTTTTTTTGTTAAAGGCAGACCAAAAACCAATTCAAAATGCAAAACTTTGATTCAGCTGAGGAAGGATCAACAAGCATATTTAGTATAACAGATAGGCTGCCTAATGCAGGTTTGGGATGCCCTGCGGCCTGGTGTTTTTTTTGTTAAAGGCAGACCAAAAACCAATTAAAAATGCAATACTTTGATTCAGCTGAGGAAGGATCAACAAGCGTATTTAGTATAACAGATAGGCTGCCTAATGCAGGTTTGGGATGCCCTGCGGCCTGGTGTTTTTTTTGTTAAAGGCAAACCAAAAACCAATTCAAAATGTAATACTTTGATTCAGCTGAGGAAGGATCAACAAGCGTATTTAGTATAACAGATAGGCTGCTTAATGCAGGTTTGGGATGCCCTGCAGCCTGGTGTTTTTTTTGTTAAACTGAGAACAAAAACCAATTCAAAATGCAATACTTTGATTCAGCTGAGGAAGGATCAACAAGCGCATTTAGCATAACAGATAGGTTGCCTAGTGCAGGTTTGGGATGCCCTGCGGCCTGGTGTTTTTTTGGTTAAAGGCAGACCAAAAACCAATTAAAAATGCAATACTTTGATTCAGCTGAGGAAGGATCAACAAGCGTATTTAGTATAACAGATAGGCTGCCTAATGCAGGTTTGGGATGCCCTGCGGCCTGGTGTTTTTTTTGTTAAAGGCAAACCAAAAACCAATTCAAAATGTAATACTTTGATTCAGCTGAGGAAGGATCAACAAGCGTATTTAGTATAACAGATAGGCTGCTTAATGCAGGTTTGGGATGCCCTGCAGCCTGGTGTTTTTTTTGTTAAACTGAGAACAAAAACCAATTCAAAATGCAATACTTTGATTCAGCTGAGGAAGGATCAACAAGCGCATTTAGCATAACAGATAGGTTGCCTAGTGCAGGTTTGGGATGCCCTGCGGCCTGGTGTTTTTTTGGTTAAAGGCAGACCAAAAACCAATTCAAAATGCAAAACTTTGATTCAGCTGAGGAAGGATCAACAAGCGTATTTAGTATAACAGATAGGCTGCCTAATGCAGGTTTGGGATGCCCTGCAGCCTGGTGTTTTTTTTTGTTAAAGGCAGACCAAAAACCAATTCAAAATGCAATACTTTGATTCAGCTGAGAAAGGATCAACAAGCGTATTTAGTATAACAGGCTGCCTAATGCAGGTTTGGGATACCCAGGTGGGCTGGTGTTTTTTTGGTTAAAGGCAGACCAAAAAATATTTGAACTAATCCAGTTATATATTATGATAAATGCTTGTGTGTAACAGATAGGGTTAAATAAGCCTCTGCATAGATGGCATGCGCAGTGGCAAGGCAGATTTACAGCACAAAGAACTGCAATTGAATTGAAAACTGATCTGGCTATCCCTGGCTGGATGGTTCCGGTTTTTCCCTATCTTTCCCTGGCTCTGTCTACCTCTCTGTCTGCCTCTCTGACTCTCCCTACCTATCTCTAACTCTCTGTCCCTGTCTCTAACTAGCTGTGCTCTGGCCACAACGCAAGGCTGACATGCGCACAAGCAAGATGGCCGCCGCTTTATATAGCACGGTGACGTCACCGGGCTTCCTGGCTGCTGATAGGCTGCATGTGACTTACCCATGATACCTTGCCCCAGGGGGTATGTCTGGACATGTTCATCCACCATTTTAGAATGCCTGTAATTCAAATAAATGGAGTTTAAAGGAAAACTTCGATCGATCGAATCGCGGGGAAATTCGGATTCGTTCAGAATTGAATTTTCCATGAAATTCGGAACGAATCCGGGTTCGTCCGGATCGATTCGCTCATCCCTACTGGAAAGGGTCGAGGAGGGGGCTCAGAGGTTCTCTAGAACTTGGACCCTTTGGGAGGTGTTGCGGGTGTTAACAGGCTTCCGGGCACTTTTGAAACGTGTGTAGGAATTGGGGGGCGGTCGAGAGGGGAGGCGTGATGTGGGGTTGGTTGTATGCAGTTTGGCTGAATCTGGGGGGTGGGGGCCGGGGCACCAGGATCCATGGTCCTTTGTCTTTCTCAACTTGTTAATTTCATTCCTTTTGTCTTCTTCTTTTTTCCCGCCCTTCCTCTCTTTTTTCTTTGCTAGGAGGGGCGGTTGTGACAGCACACGTTTGGGATGGTTTGTCGGGCCCGGTGGAGGTAGGAGGGAGGATGGACCGAGGGCCTAGGTGGACATAGGTTGCAATCCCGTGGCCCTAGTAAGATGAAAAGTGTTATACTGTGTCGTCATGCATGAGGGAAGGACAGTGATTGGTGCAACAGTAAAAAACGGGATCGGTCCCAGGAACTGGACGGCCCAGGCCAGACAGGCCGACCAGTCCCTGGGTCCGCTCCCAGGATAACGCCAGGGATAGGTCACTTCAAACTTGCCCCCGGCAGGCGCGCTGGGGGAAGCGCCGCCGGGAGGCATAAACAGGACGTGCTCGCGCGCGCCCCCGCCAGAGGGAGGAAGCGCCACACTCACAGGGAGCCCGGCGGGGCCGCCCAGCCGCGCAGAGCGGGCTGCGACGCGGCCAGCCGGACCACCCAGCGCCGCCGACCCCCGGTCCCCACGACAGCGCCGAGGAGCCGGCACACCCGAGGACCGCCGGGTAGGAGACAGCCGTGGGCCACCCGACGACGCGCCGCGGGACCAGGGACGGCGACGAGGTAAGTGCCTAACAGCTGCCTTATGTGTTGTGTGCCTTTGTTTTCTCTTTTATTTTTTTTTCCACTGGTCTGTTCAACAACAAAATTCAATAAAGATATATTGCAAACAAAAAGTTTGAATATACTTGGCCCAGATCATCAAGCTTTTGTGGAGCAGAGCTATTACTTCTAAACCCCAAAAACTATTCTCGTGGAATATTTTATGCTGATTTGCCTGAAGTTATCTGTTTAATTTCTGCAGTAAATCATAATCTTGTTCCCAGACACAATATGAACTCTCAGCAGAGGAGGAGGCGATGCGTGTTGTTCTACAATACATGGTGAAGGTGTTACACGCCTTGGCAGAAGTGCAAATCCAAAGCATGATGTTTCAGTATGGGGGTTTGAAACATTGTTACAAATTCAATATAACCGTTAATTTATTACCTGTAAATTTCTCATCTTCCTCTGCAAAAAAAGTGGATCTGCATTTAATTAACACAATTTTCTGATCATAATGCTTGTTACACTCAAGTATTGCAGCACTAAGATAAATTGTCTTGGCTTCATTTTGTCTGCCTTTCTTTTAGTTGCCTCCCTTGCTGGTTTTCTTATGCAAATAGAACTACACAGTTGTAGGGTGTCATTGTAAAGCATTGTGTCAACCAATGGCCATGGATGGACTTTCAAGTGTAATGAAGTTTAACCTGCCACTTAACACGTTACATTAACAATGGCAATGCTATCTTTATAGCTTTTCAATTGCTTCAGTGACTTAATGAAACAAAAAAAACTTCTTAAAGAAGAACAACAGACTGAAAAAGAGTAAGGCTTTGGGGTTTATTCATCAAGGGTGAACAATGGGCACTGTACGCAATACCACATTTATAAAGGCGATTCTGGTGAGCGACTCTAACAGCGTCATGTAGCGCACGATTCATCATTACAGGTGGCTCAGCGTATAGCGCCGGTGCTTTAGCTTCCAGAGCACCAGGTATTATTACCTGTCACTACCTGTCGCTCTCCCATACATTTCCATGGACGCTCCTTTTCTTTTGTTTAAACAGATTTTTTTTTAATTATTTTTCAAATAATTGTGTGACCTCTCCTGGCCTAGAAAGAGTCATTTTTGAAAACTTTTTTGGTTTTTTATATTTTTATGCAGAATTGTCATTACGGGTCTGGCATTAAAGTATTAATGTCACAATGTTAAAACAATGTCATTCCATGTGTTTTCGCTTTGTTACTGGTGGATATGTGTTCAGAAACAGACTTTAATCACACAGCGCCTGCCGCTCTATGCTATATCAACAAGATCCAGAGTGCCTACGCTCAATGCCGGCCAGGTTACTGCAGCGAATGAGACGCTCTGTTACAGCGACCGACAGCGTATACTAGCGGTCGCTCTTAGCGCCTCTGTACAGACGCTCATCTGCCGATAGCTGGCGCTAGTAATGAATCAGCCTGTCCATTAACATTTCCTTGATGCTGCATACCTTTTTGATGTCAGTGCGATCTCTCAGTTACAGGTATCATGCTGGTTTTTCCTGTTAAACTGTGTGGAGGTCCCGCCCCCTGATTTAGTTTGACAACAGCGGTTAGAGCATCCTCCTTTCTTCTGCCCTTCACTAGCCGTTCTAATGGTATTGTGAGCCCCACGGGAGAGGCCAGCATATGACAAGATGGTGCTGCCCAGCTGATAAAGCCAATGAATCAAAGGTATGCAGCAGAGGAAAGCCCTCAGCTAAGGTGAGTACAAATCTCCAAAGTGAAAACCAGAAAATGGAGTTGTGGAGAAATCGCAGGAGATTTGGGTTTTATTCATTGATGCTTCAGGTTTCTGTTTGAAGTGATGGACATTTGGATTACTCCAACAGTTGGGTCACCTTTAGCTTTTACTCAAGAAGGAAATGACCTAACAATGTAGAGAAAATAGTTGTTAAATTTTGCGCCTTAAATTGTAACTTGAAGAGCTAAACAGAGATGTAGCATAGAAACATAGAAGGTTGACGGCAGAAGGAGACCATCTAGTCTGCCCTTATGTGTATACTGTATGTGCTCTTTATCTTAGGATAGATGTGTGCTTATCCCAGGCATGTTTAAATTCACTTTTTCACTCTTGATTTTTTAACTACCTCTGCTACTACTCTTTCTGTAAAATAATATTTTCGAAAGTTGCTTTTGATCTCTCTGACTAGCTTCAGATTGTGCCCCTTGTTCTATCATTAAGATTCTTCTTGAAAACACTTCCCTCCTGAACCGTTTTTAAGGACACTGGGAGCCCTGCTCTTGGAGGGTTTCTGAGTGGCGGACTAGCTGGGATCACGTGCAGGGGAAGAGCAGGGGGGACTGTTTGTTTTTTTAATAAGGTTACAGACCATTTAAGTCACTATCATCACCATTGTTATATGGTGATTCCAGCTGTCACCACTTACTAACTGGCAAGTGCTGAAACCCTCAAGAAAGTCTTGGCCATTAATACATTTGAATTTCCATATATTTCCAATGCAGAATTTGCCTGATGAAGAGCATTAGGGATGAGCGAATCGATCCGAATGAACCCGAATTCGTTCCGAATTTCAGGAAATATTCGATTCTGAACGAATCCGAATTTCCCCGCGATTCGATCGATCGAAGTTTTCCTTTAAACTCCATTTACTTCAATTACAGGCATTGTAAAATGGTGGATGGACATGTCTGGACATATCCCCCCACAACGGAGCTGTTTAGAGATAGGGAGAGACTAAGAGAGAGTCAGGGAGACCCACAGAGTGCCAGACAGAACCAGGGAAAGATAGGGAAAAATCAGGAAAGATCGAGGCAGGGACAGCAGAGAAAGTGACAGGGAAATCTTTTTTTTATTTTCATTTCACTTCATTTGCCAGATCAGTTTTAAATAGCTTTTGTTTGTGCTGTAAAATTCCTTGCCACTGTGCATGCCATGTTGGCAGTGGCATATTTAACCCTATCTGTTACACACAAGCATTTCTTATAACTCGATAAGTTTATTTTTTTTTGTGTCTGCTGTAAAAACCCCAGCCCACATGTGCATCCTATTTCAGCACATTTGACCCTATCTGTTACACTAAAGCAGCTTTTAAAGGCTATTTCTCATAAAGATATTGCATTTTTAATTGGTTTTTGTCTGGTTTAATTACACCAGCCCACATGGGCATCCCAAACCAGCACATATCACCCTATCTGTTATACTAAATAAGCGTTGTTCATCCTCAGCTTAATCAAGCTATTGCTTTTTGAATTGGTTTTTGTCTGGTTTAAATACACCAGCCCACATGGGCATTCCAAACCAGCACATGTCACCCTATCTGTTATACTAAATAAGCGTTGTTCAGCCTCATTTTAATCAAGCTATTGCATTTTGAATTGGTTTTTGTCTGGTTTAAATACACCAGCCCACATGGGCATCCCAAACCAGCACATGTCACCCTATCTGTTATACTAAATAAGCGTTGTTCATCATCAGCTTAATCAAGCTATTGCATTTTGAATTGGTTTTTGTCTGGTTTAAATACACCAGCCCACATGGGCATCCCAAACCAGCACATGTCACCCTATCTGTTATACTAAATAAGCGTTGTTCAGCCTCATTTTAATCAAGCTATTGCATTTTGAATTGGTTTTTGTCTGGTTTAAATACACCAGCCCACATGGGCATCCCAAACCTGCACGTTGCACCCTATCTGTTATACTAAATACCCTTGTTCATCCTCAGCTTTATTAAGCTATTGCATTTTGAATTGGTTTTTGTCCTGCTGTCAAAACACCAGGCTGCACGGTATCCCAAACCACCACGTTGCACCCTTTCTGTTATACTAAATAAGCTTGTTCAGCCTCAGCTTTATTAAGCTATTGCATTTTGAATTGGTTTTTGTCTTGCTGTCAAAACACCAGGCCGCACGGTATCCCAAACAACCACTTTGCACCCTTTCTGTTTTACTAAATAAGCTTATTCAGCCTCAGCTTTATTAAGCTATTGCATTTTGGATTGGTTTTTGTCCTGCTGTCAAAACACCAGGCCGCAAGGTATCCCAAACCTGCACGTTGCACCCTATCTGTTATACTAAATAATCTTGTTCAGCCTCAGCTTTATTAAGCTATTGCATTTTGAATTGGTTTTTGTCTTGCTGTCAAAACACCAGGCCGCACGGTATCCCAAACCACCACGTTGCCCCCTTTCTGTTATACTAAATAAGCTTGTTCAGCCTCGGCTTTATTAAGCTATTGCATTTTGAATTGGTTTTTGTCCTGCTGTCAAAACACCAGGCCGCAGGGTATCCCAAACCTGCACGTTGCACCCTATCTGTTATACTAAATAATCTTGTTCAGCCTCAGCTTTATTAAGCTATTGCATTTTGAATTGGTTTTTGTCTTGCTGTCAAAACACCAGGCCGCACGGTATCCCAAACAACCACTTTGCACCCTTTCTGTTTTACTAAATAAGCTTGTTCAGCCTCGGCTTTATTAAGCTATTGCATTTTGAATTGGTTTTTGTCCTGCTGTCAAAACACCAGGCCGCAGGGTATCCCAAACCTGCACGTTGCACCCTATCTGTTATACTAAATAATCTTGTTCAGCCTCAGCTTTATTAAGCTATTGCATTTTGAATTGGTTTTTGTCTTGCTGTCAAAACACCAGGCCGCACGGTATCCCAAACAACCACTTTGCACCCTTTCTGTTTTACTAAATAAGCTTATTCAGCCTCAGCTTTATTAAGCTATTGCATTTTGGATTGGTTTTTGTCCTGCTGTCAAAACACCAGGCCGCAAGGTATCCCATATTGCCATTTTTCATAGTATCTGGTGCAGAGAAGCAGTTCCTCACTTTATTTAGCTTCTGATTTTTAAAGTAAACACATTTTTTAAAGTACCTATTGCGCATTTCAAATACATAAAAATGTCAGGCAGACAAGTGCCAGGATGTTCAAAGAGGAGTGGCAGAAGCCAAGATTCAGCAGGCAGAGGTCGCAGCAGACTAGGGGCGAGTGGCAGCAGGAGTCACGGTGAGAGACCTGATCTGCCAGTATCTGCTAGCGGTCGTGTCTCCACCAGTAACGCATCTGCCGTGGTAGATTGGTTAACGCGGTCATCCACATCATCACAAGTTAAATCTGAGACCCCCAGTCTAGGGTCGGTAGGTTCCTCTGACACAACCCTGTGTTGGCATGCCCTGAGAGCAGTCCCTGTCCTCCCATTGCCTCTGTCCTTCGCTGTTCCCTCCCCCAGCGACGTATCCTATGCTTTGGGTTCAGCTCCACTCTTTAGGGAGGAGGACGATCAGATAGAGGACAGTCAGCAGCTGCTGCCCAGCCAAGAAATGGAGGTGGCTTCTTTAGCTAGGCAGGCAAATAGTGATGTGGAGAGGGTGTTGCGAGCGTTCCAGCTCCTGCGCCAGACATTGTTGAGGAAACCGAGAACATCAGTGACGTGCACAACTCAGTGATGATGATGATGAAGAAGCCAATCGCACTTGGGAGCCGGGTGCAGAAGGGGCTTCATCGTCATCATCAGGAAAAGAGTTGCGCAGGTTGCCCCGGAGGCAGCAGCTGAGGCAGCAAGGTGTTAGCTGCATGGTTGGCAGTCAGCATGGGGGCACAATTGTAAAGCCTGGAGTCAAACGGGGCCGGGGCCGGGGTAGAGCACCTGCTGCATGGCAGGCTACCTTATCGGGAGGTGGTGGAGCAGGGGTTCCTGGAGTTGGCGACAGTAGCAGTGAATCAGTGTGGCCTGTTGGTGGGAAAAGTAGCTACTCGGCAGTGTGGCAGTTTTTCCTGAAGCATCCGAAGGAGGGTAACATGGCCACATGTAAGATATGTAGGCAGAAGGTGAAGCATGGCCAGGGCCCAAATGTTGGCACCACAGCCCTGCGTCAACATATGATGCGTCACCATAAATAGGCCTGGGAGAACCGAGGCTCAGAAGAGGTGGTCCAGCCTGCTTCCTCACCAAGCGGCATGCCGCTCCCAATTTCTGCCAGCCAAGGCTCCAGCACCTCAGCCGAAGGCAGCTGTGCATCATACCCTTCCTCTGTCGCTCCTGATGCTCCTGCTCCTCCTCCTCCAAGTCATGCATCTCGCCAGCAATCCATCAGCGAAGCCATGTCCAAGAGACAGCAGTATGCGCCCACTCATCCTATGGCGCAGAAGCTGAATGGGCTCCTGTACAAGTTGCTGGTGCTGCAGTAGCTCCCTTTTCAGGTGGTGGACTCTGCACCTTTCAGAGAACTGATGGCTTGTGCCGAGCCGAGGTGGAGAGTCCCAAGCCGTCATTTCTTTGCCAAGAAGGCAGTACCAGCGCTGCACACTTTTGTTGAACAGAAGGTGGCCCAGTCCTTGAGCCTGTCGGTGTGTAGCAAAGTGCATGGCAGCGCCAATGTCTGGAGCTGTAACTACGGTCAGGGACAGTACATGTCGTTTACGGCCCACTGGGTGAACGTGGTCCCTTTGCAGCAGCAGCAGCAGCAACTTGGACAGGTCACGGCGCTTCGGCCTCCGCGCTCCCTGGCCGTTGTGCCTGTGACACCGTGCGACTCGGCCTCCTCATCCTCCGCCATCTCCTCACCCTCCACTGTAGGCTCAAGTCTCAGTGCCCCTCCAGTCTACTATGTGTGCAGGGCACGGAGGTGTCACGATGTGCTTCACATGGTTTGTCTTGGCGAACGGAGTCACACAGGGGAGGAACTGCTTAAATTTATTCATCACGAAATCCAAACATGGCTTACTCCAAGAAAACTTAAAATGGGAATCATGGTTACCGACAATGGGAAGAACATTTTGTCTGCGCTGTGCCAAGGAAGCCTGACCCATGCGCCCTGCATGGCTCATGTCTTCAATCTGGTTGTCAAGCGGTTTCTGAAGTGTTCCCCCAATCTGCAAGACATCCTAACAACTTCAAGGAAACTTTGCATGCACTTCAGCCACTCATACACTGCCAAACACACCCTTCTTGAGCTACTGCATCAGAATGGTAGCCCTCAACATAGTCTGATTTGCGATGTTTCCACCCGTTGGAATTCCACCCTTTACATGTTGGACCGATTATATGAACAGAGAAAAGCCATCACGGATTTCCTGATGATCCAATCGGATAGGGGGACTCCCCTGTGTAACTTCAATGTCAACCAGTGGCAGCTCATACGTGACACCTGCCGTTTGCTCAGGCCCTTTGAGGAAGCCACTTTATTTGTCAGTAGGTAGGATTACAGGATGTCATATATACATATGGTTACACAGAGCTCTTAATAGTCCACCGTGATTTAGGCAAATCCACACGTGTTCACACACTGGACAGTCCGCCACCAATCACTCAAGCCTCTTACCAGATGGCCAATGTAAATCGGCAAAGAGATGTAATTTCTTAATTAAATCCTGGTCTCCCTTAGGTTTGCTCCTGGTCATCACCACAGCCTCCAAGGGGTCAAATTTAGAACATAGGCTTATAACGAAAAATCATCAACCTCCTAATCCAGAACCATGCTCAGACAAGGGGGGGACTCTGCATCAATGATTCAGTAATGGTTCAAAGTTAATTTACTGATCCTATGCAGTTATGCAGTTATGCAGATCCTACTGCTTCATGTACTACAGCACATGTTGGAAACCATGGCTGGTCAGGGCACTGGAGACATGGCGTCTACATCTTACGGCCACATGAACCCCGTTGGAGCTGAACTGGAGGAGGAGGAGGAAGAGGAGGAGGAGTGGCCCAGTGAAGCACAGTTTAGGCTTGGCGAAATGGCTGGTTTATCTAGTCAGCGGACAGGAGAGGAGGAGCAGCCAGAGGAGCTAGATGGTTGTGAGGAAGGCGAGACAGAGGACCCGGACACACCGTGGCAGTATGCAGTGGAGATGGAGACAGGTAGTCCCTCCGAGTCACTTGTGCAAATGGCAGGAAGCATGCTCACGTGCTTGCGTAGTGACCCCATTTGTCGCTGGGATGATTTCTGGCTGTCCGCCTTATTGGACTCTCGCTTCCGGCACAAAATGGGGGCATTTTTTAAACCCGCCGAGAGGGAGGACAAACTGAACTACTACAAAGACATTCTACGTAGTCAGTTGGCCGATGCCTATCTGCGCCATGGTCCATACTTTCGCAGGTCTGACTCGGGGGGGACCTCTGCACTCACCTTCCACTGCCATGCCTGCTGGGGGGGTTGGCAGGAGCAGCAGCAGCAGCTCCATCAGCAGAAGCCTCAGTCTTCAGTCGCTAATGAGTAGCTTTCTACACCCGCATAGTGAGGCTACTCATGAGCAGGCAGGAAGACCTGGAGCAGGACCTCAACCAGCAGGTCATGTCATACCTTGACATGATCATGCCAACACACCTTGAGGATCCGCTGGACTTCTGGGCAGCCAAACTTGGCTTGTGGCTGCAACTAGCAGAGTTACTAGGCAAGTAGCGTGCCATCTGAGCGGGTGTTTAGTGCGGCGGGGGCCATAGTTACGGCGAGGAGAACTCGTCTGTCAACTAAAAATGTGGAGAGACTCACCTTTGTCAAAATGAATCAGGGATGGATCAGCCAGGATTTCCACCCACCAATGGCTGATGCATGCGACTAGATTCAGCATGGTGCCACGTTTTACACTTTCCAAATGGTGCAAAACATATTTATGTCTTTAGGCCAATTTTTGGGCTCCTGCTGATGCCAACATCAGGGTGTGCCTTCCAACCAATTTTTGGCCTCCTGCTGATGCCAACTTCAGGGTGTGCCTTTGAGCCAATTTTTGGCCTCCCGCTGCTGCCAACTTCAGGGTGTCTTTCAAGCAATGTTCGGGCTCCTGCTTATGCTGCTGCCAACTCCAGGGTGTGCCTTCCAGCTAATGTATGTGCTCCTGCTGCTGCCAACTTCAGGGTGCCTTCCTGCCAATTTCTAGGTTCCTGCTGCTGCTGCCAACTTCAGGGTGTGTCAGTCAATTTTTGGGCTCCTGCTGCTGCCAACTCCAGTGTCTTTTTATAGCAATGTTTGGGCTCCTGCTGTTGCTGCTGATGCTGCTGCTTGCAACTCCAGGGTGTGATTCATCCAATTTTTGGGCTCCTGCTGCTGCTTGCTCTGATCTGCATGTGATAATTATATACAGTATTATTTCACTAACCCAGCACGCATCCTATGGGTGTTACAGCAAGGCAGAATGGTTTACAATCCTATTGAGGCTCTAGGAGGCTCAGAAATAGCCGTTTTTAATAGCGATCCATCGCGAATAAATTCGGGTCGAAACTATTTTTGACGAAAAATTCGGCGAATCAGTCGAATTGAATTTTTCAAAAGTTCCCTCATCTCTAAAGAGCATCATTATCCATCACAGATCTCCTTTACCTTACATATTCCTTTCAGAATGCACTGGAAGGCTGGTCTCACATCTAGCAACTGCGGGGCACTCGTTCTTTCAGGGCAAGTAACCTGCAATTGCTGGTGTTCAGCATGTGGAGGGCATTTGCGTAGAAGAATAAAAAGTCAGAACAGAAATATGTTTGATCAAAGCTACTGGCAATGCAAGGAAACAGTAGCAGCAAGGTTGACAGCCACTGATGCAGAGAAGTAGTGGCGAAAAGAAGCATTAGCAGTAGTGAAGAAGAAACAGTGGGGATAACTATAAAAAGTGGTGGTAGTAGATGTTAACTGAGGGTGGAGAGAATATGCAACAGAAAAGGCACCAATCAGTGACAGCCGATGGCAGAAGTGGGGATATAATTTGGTGATGGCTGAACATGATTTAGTTTGGTTCAATCTCTCTAAGAATTCAACCAAAACTCAATTTTTCTCATAACTGGAACTTTTCAAGAGAAGCAGTACCTATAACTATAACCCATACCACATAACAACTAATGTTCTAATATTATCTAATATTATGCTGACAGAGAGTTTCAGGGTTGAATAGATTGGGTTGTGCGAAAAAAATAAATAAATAATAGATGATGCGTCATTGGAGTGACACTCTCGATCAGATGCCTGAAGGAACATACTGCCTATGACTATCTAATGTCCTAGGTGGGGGCAAATACCATAGTGCAATATGTTAGGTCAAGTAATTTCCTTTCCTTATTGTATATTTTCTTGATATTGTACAGTAATTATCAGCTGAGCACAGGAGGCACAGGCCTTAGGGTGGATGTCAATGTGCATGTTTTTAGGGTGATGTCCCCACCCATACATAGGGTGATATTTATAGGAAAAAAGGTGTAAGAGATGCATAAAACAGAGAGAAAGACTTAACATGAAAAAAGTGATGATTGCAATGTGCTGTTGTTTATGTACCATATTTTTCGCCCTATAAGACCCACTTATTTTTCCCCAAAAGTGGGGGAAAAATGTCCATGCGCCTTATCGGGCGAATGTAAAAAAAAAAAAAAAAAAAAAAACTCACCCTTTCCCAGCGCTCTCGCCTTGCCTGTCACACTGCGGGAGCTCAGAGGAGCGGTGGGGGCTCTGTCCCGGCCCCGCCGCTGCCATCGCTGTCTTTTACCGGCAGCGATGACAGCGGCGGGGCCAGAGACTGTGCCCCCGCTGCTCCTCCATCTGCTGCTTCTTCCGCCTGGGGCACATGCGAGCACCTTGCTCAGGGCAGTGGGTGGGCGCGGCCTGCACCAGCGGCGGGGCCGGGACAGAGCCTGCCACTGCTTCTTACGGCCAGCTCCGTGAATGGGGTGGGCGTGGCCTGTGCCGATGTGGAGAGGTGAGTTTAACTTTTTTTTTTTACTTAAGCCGACTGGGGGGAAAGGGGGTGCCACACAGCCTATGGGAATTGGGGGGAGGGGGGATGCCACACAGCCTATGAGGGGAGAGGGGAATGCCACACAGCCTATGGGAATTGGGGGGAGGGGGGATGCCACACAGGCTATGAGGGGAGAGGGGGATGCCACACAGCCTATGGGGGGAGAGGGGGATGCCACACAGCCTATGGGGGGAGAGGGAGATGCCACACAGCCTATACTAATGGGGGGAGGGGGAATGCCACACAGCCTATGGGGGGAGAGGGGGGAGAGGGGGATGCCACATATCCTATGGAGGAGAGGGGGATGCCACACAGCCTATGGGGGAGAGGAGGATGACACACAACCTATACAAATGGGGGGAGAGGGGGATGCCACACAGCCTATGGGGGGAGAGGGGGATGCCACGCAGCCTATACAAATGGGGGGAGAGGGGATGCCACACAGCCTATGGGGGGAGAGGGGGATGCCACACAGCCTATACTAATGGGGGAGAGGGGGATGCCACACAGCCTATACTAATGCTATACTAATGGGGGAGAGGGGGATGCCACACAGCCTATACTAATGGGGGGAGGGGGATGCCACACAGCCAATGGGAATAGGGGGGCACACTGCCTATATGGAGAATAGGAGGGGGGAATGCCCCACTGCTTATGATAATGGGGTGTACACTGCCTATATGGGAATGGGAGGGGGGAGAATGCCACACTGGGTATACAGGGAATGGGAGGGGGATGCCACACTGGGTATACAAGGAATGGGATGGGGGCATGCTACACTGTCTATGGAATGGGGGCATCCCACACGGCCAATGGGAAAGGGGAATGCCACACTGTCTGTAATGGTGCGTTTTTGGTTTAAAATATTTTTTTTCTTATTTTTCTCCCCCAAATCCTAGGTGCGTCTTATGGGCAGGTGCGTCTTATAGGGCGAAAAATACGGTCGTTTAATATTATTTTTTTAAGATGACAGTTCTATATAGGCTGTAGAGCATCGGCAAGTCCATATGAATATCCCCTGTCATGTACGGGCTTCTCATGGGATGCAGCCAGGATATTGGCTCATCCCGTTGTCTCCTATAGGTTAAGAGTGGCAGAGGGGATGATCTTTTAGGGCTGATGGACATCTAGCTTGGATATTCCTTATGTAGAATTAACCTCCCCTGTTTTTGGAGCTGTGTCGTCTCTTCTCCGAGGCTTGGCGGGGTCTCATGAGAAAGAAATTGTTAGCTCTTTTTCATGGGACATTCCACTGGGTGGAGGGACAGGACGGACATGGCAACCCGCATGTAGAGGCTTACACTAATTCCTGCAAGAAAAAGATTGCAAGTTCCTTTTCACATTTAATTTCTCCTGATGGCATTTGTATTGTGTATAATTTGGGGCTATTGTCGAGGCAACGCCCACAGATATAATTATTTACATCCAGATATGTATTTTTTTTGTATTATATTTGGGGGGATAACTTACAAGCTCCAAACAGTCGACTAAACAGACATACACACACAGGAAGTGCTATTTTTGGAGATATGTGTTCTTTTGTATCTAAATTATGTATCAATTAATAATTGAGTTTGGGGCTCGATACAGAGATGGGGGAGTGTGGGAAAATAATGGGAAGCAATCAGTGGCATAACTAAATGTTAGGAGCCCTGCGAAAATGTAATGGGGCCCTTTCATGTCATACAGTAAACGTTTTTCTGTCTTTTAACTCAATTGGATGCAGCTAGACAACAAATGACTGAAATACAAGGAATTGCGGAAAAGAAAAAAAAATTGCGAGAAGGTATAGAAGCAGAATTAGGGAATGTAGAAATGAGAGCAAGATATAGGACTGGGGAAAAGAAATGAAAAGGTATAAGGAGAAAGGGGAAACCCAGGAAGACCCGTGAATAGGGAAGAAAGTGGAACAAAGAAGAAAATGCAAGAAAAAGAGGAATAGAGGAAATGTGGAAAGAGAGACCTGCTGGGCCATCTGAGAGCTTTAGCTCAAAAGACTTGAGAATTGTGTCACATGATGCCCCCCACCCTGCAGAGAGATTGGGATAGTGCTCTGTGCAACTGCACAGCCTGCATACCCTAATGGCTGGCCATGCCTGAGCACTGGTTATTGATAGTATGATTTCTTTGTATTCTTTGCCTGTAAACAGCCAAGGGAAGCAAAAAGGATAAGAGAAAGATGACGAGTAGTGGTGGTAATGGTAAAAATGGAAGCTTGTGATGGAGATAACCAACAACATGATAGTCGCAGAAGGGAGAAGCTGAATGAGTTTTTATTGTATGTGAATAGTAACTACTACTACTATAATGTTTGAATGAGCAAATAGGCAATGTAGTCACATTAATTGGCTCTTGGAAATCAATGAGTTGAAACAGTCACAGACATATAAGACTTGTCAAAAGTTTCATTAGCTCTTTGAATACCAAACTCGATGCGTGACTCAGCAATACATAATTAATACGCATATTATCCCATTTCCTTTCTTTTTGTTATTTTATGACACACAGACATGTTTCTCTAAGAAATCACAGAAAATGGGTTTTAAAGAGGTAGTTTGGTAAAAAAGGCGACATGATGTTTGGTAGATGACTACCCACCTCCATTCTCCAGAGAGCTTTTCATTTCCTTTTACAGTGTTTATTTACGTCTGAGCATTAATGCATCCAGAGAATATTAACCACACTAGCCTTAGAAATATAATAATATATAATATATATATATATATATATATATATATATATATATATATATATATATATACAGCAACATAGTAACATAGTATGTAAGGCTGAATAAAGACTTTAGTCCATCCAGTTCAGCCTGTTTAACTCCTTCCAGTGGTTTAGTAGCCATAGCTGGAAATGTTATTACATGCCAGAAAGGCATCAAGGCCACTTTTGAACGTTTTTACTGTATCCATCATTACTACCTCTGGCAGCGAGTTCCATAGTCTCACAGCTCTTACAGATAAGAATCCCCTCCTATGTCGGTGGAGAAAGCACCTTTCCTCTAACCTTAGTGGATGCCCTCGGGTTATAGTTACACTCCGGGGTATAAATAGATTGTGGGACAGATCTTTGTATTGACCCCGAATTTATCTATACATAGTTATTAGATCACCTCCGAAGCGTCTTTTTTCTAAACTAAATAAACCTAACTTTGACAATCTTTCAGGGTACTCTAGCCCCCTCACTCCTTTTATTAACTTTGCTGCCCTTCTTTGAACGCGCTCCAGTTCTGATATGTCCTTCTTAAGCACAGGTGCCCAGAACTGTACACAGTACTCCATATGGGGTCTGACCAGTGACTTGTACAGGGGTAAAATGATGCTCTGGTCCTGAGCACTTATGCCCCTCTTGATGCACCCCATGATCCTATTTGCTTTAGCAGCAGCTGCCTGGCATTGATTACTACAGTTGAGCTTATTGTTAACTAAAACCCCCAGGTCCTTTTCCATTGTTGTTTTACCAAGTGTTTCTTTATTTAGTGTGTAATCATGACACAGATTTCTCCTTCCCATGTGCATAACCTTACATTTATCTGTGTTAAATTTCATTTGCCATTTAATCTGTGTTAAATTTCATTTGCCATTTAACTGCCCATGCTCCTAATTTATCTAAATCTGTTTGTAGCTGCCTGCTGTCCCCTTTTGTTTTAATTACTTTACACAGCTTAGTATCATCTGCAAAAATTGAGACTTTACTGTTTAATCCATGCCCAATGTCATTTATATATATATTGAAGAGCATTGGTCCCAGAACTGACCCTTGTGGTACTCCACTAGTAACAGTGACCCAATCTGAGTATGTACCATTGATAACCACCCTCTGCTTCTGATCATTAGGCTCGATTCAGAGAGACAAAAAAAGACTTTCGTTTTTGTGCCGATTTCATATTATTTTCAGATTTTCCCGCTCTCGTATGAGTGTGCGAGCGATTCTACGCATGCATTGCAAACCTTCTGTAAAGTTTCCGTCCGTTCGTATGCCAGAGTACGAGTATGAGGATTTCATTTTCCATTGTGACTTTTCTGTTTCATTTTCTCAGGTTACGTCAGATTTCGATTTTGTCCTTTTTCCATCATCTCCTTGCACAAATCCTTTACGTTTCTGGATAGATTCTGTTTTCCATTTTCACTAAATAATCGTCCGGACGAAAATCCTTACGATCTTGCGCCTGCGCACTACAAACTTAACTCATTAAAGTGCTTGCCTACATATTTGCCACCCTCACTTCTACTACAATGTTTAGCTAAATCACTTAGCCCTTATCCTCCATCTCCCCTTTTGGAGCCTTAAAGCACACCACAACCCCTTAGCCCTATCCTCCATCTTCCCTTTTGGACCATTAAAGCACACCACAACCACTTAGCCCTATCCTCCATCTTCCCTTTTGGACCCTTAAAGCACACCACAACCACTTAGCCCTATCCTCCATCTACCCTTTTGGACCCTTAAAGCACACCACAACCACTTAGCCCTATACTCCATCTTCCCTTTTGGACCCTTAAAGCACACCACAACCACTTAGCCCTATCCTCCATCTTCCCTTTTGGACCCTTAAAACTTACCCAAACCACTTCGCAGTTAGTTTCTTCTTCATTTTCATCAGCCTAAAACTTACCCAAACCCCTTCGCGGTTAGTTTCTTCTTCATTTTCAGCACCCTAAAACTTACCCAAACCACTTTGCGGTTAGTTTTTTCTTCATTTTCATCACCATAAAACTTACCCAAACCACTTCGAGGTAACTTTCTTCTTCATTTTCAGCACCCTAAAACTTACCCAAACCACTTCACGGACAACTGAATCTTGATCTAAAAATTTGTCTTTGTCCCTTTGTTTTGTGTAAATGTATGTGTTTAAATAAATGACAATTAAACTTTGTTTGCTTTTGGTTTTTTTATCTATAAATTTTTGTTGATAAAAAATGATTTAAAAACTGGGACTATGTACATTTTTGGGATATAATTTAAAAAAAAAAGGGGTAAGAATGTTTAACTTTGTTAAAAATTTAAAAAAACTAAACAGGGACAGGACCCAGGACTCTAATCTTCTTCTGTTGTCCCCAAGGAGGCAACCACCATCTTCATATCGGCCACCAACTCAAGGACCCTCCTATTCAGTTCCAAAACTGCTTGGCGTGTGGTTCCTGTAACAAACTGAGAATAAAACATTAGTTGGAGACCAATACATGTTTGTCACCTGTGGATTGAATGTTTGTTAGTTATCTAATTAAATAAAGGCCACATATGTCATTCTGCCAAGTCATTAAGCTAAGGAAGTGGCCAGAAGGGATTCAGCCAAAGCATTAAGCTAAGGAAGTGGCCAGAGGTCATTCTTACAATGCCATTGACTATGGCTTGATGTATGTGTGTGTTCATGTCAATTATCACATACTGCAAATAATGGCATTACTACTTACTTGGTTGGTGGCCGAGAGAGGGCTCGTTGGGGACAACCCGACGTCCTGGGCCCTGCCTCTGCTGTGAAGAAGTGCCTGGAGAAACATGGCAAATACAGTCAGTTTTTATGTCTTATTCAACAGTAATGATATGTCTATTTAAATGTCTTGGTCTCCTCAATCTCCTTCTCCATGTTCCTTGTGTGGCCGATCTGCCGCTTCCTCCACAACTTCATCCGCTCCCGAAGCATCTATAAAAACAGATGAAGGGAATCAGCTTGGTAGTAAATAGCATGTATATGTGTGTGCGTATACATGAAGAGTCCCATACCAGAGGCTCCCGCATGCATGGCAGGGTACGACTGCCTGCCCACGCCGTGCCGCCCCTCCTCTGTGGAAAGGTCCAGGGGCTGTTCAGAGGACCCAACAGAGGAGGGGTAGGACCGTCGCCCTGGAGATACACCACCTTCACTTCCAGCTGCAGCTTCATGCAGCACTGGTCGTCCTGTGCGCCTCCAGGTGCGGCGGATATGGTAATCCATTTCCAACACTACCAAAGAAAATGCATTATAAATAAAGGCCTACCTTCTGTCTTAGTTACATCTGGCATGCAATCGCTATATACTTACTAGGGAAATGGATGCCGAAAAACCTCCGCAACCGGGGCATGTGCAGCCGCCTCAGGTCCGACCAATGCTGCATGATCTGAGTGTGGGTGAAGGTGATGTCGGTCTGTTGCTGGATTTTCACGGTGCGTTTCTCAAAAGAGTTGGGCAGGTAGTCGTACCTGCGCTCTAGCATGGTCTACAAAACATAAAGAAAACATAGCATTTAGTTCCAACTGGCTACCATTATCTGTCAACAATAGATCCTTTGACTAAATGACATTAATACACACATTTCTAGCCTAATTAAATCTTTTAAGCTGCCCGAACTGGTGTTTGGCACGTGTGTGCCGTGACTTTGGTTGTGCACGGAGTTGTAGCCACTTTTAAATAAAGCCCTTACTTCCTGCGCTTCCTTAAGGGGTAGACATGCATTTAGCTGGCAAATCAAACTGATAAAAAAACAAGCATGATGAGCTCTTCTTGTTGGCGGGTGAAGATTGTGGGCGCCATCTTTGTTCTTCTCCGCAGCAGATAAGTAATGCCCCAGCGGTTTCCGGGTTCCGCATGGGCGAACGAACAGCCGTACGCACGCGTACGCAAGCGCATAGGCGTCACAGGCCGCCAATCTTATTTAAAGGTCCCTGGACACACAGCTAATTCTCTTTCTGAGTCCGTGCAAAATGGCACCAAAGAGACAAGCAGCGGCAAGCGGGAAAAAGGCACCCAAGTGGCAGGAGGCTTCAGAAGGGCCAAAGACGCGTTCCCAAATGCCCAAAACAAAACTGCGTCAAACAAGCAAAGCTCTGCCAAAGCCAACCACCACTACTCCCAAAAAAAAGGAGGCACAAGCCAAGCGCAAGACACAGGCCACCAAGCCTACCACAAGGGAGGAGAAAAAAACTGGTAAGAGGGTGCGAAGCCCCAGCCCCCTCTGGCCCACATCCCCCCCCCCCACGTGGCACCAAGGCACAGAGCAAATCCCAAACCCACCGGGAAAGAAGCCCAAGCCGCCAAAGAAGCCCCCGACGGCCCAGAAGCCACAGCAGGGCCTGAAGCCCCCGACAGCCCAGAAGCCACAGCAGAGCCAGAAGCCCCCGACGGCCCAGAAGCCACAGCAGGACCCGAAGCCCCCGACGGCCCAGAAGCCACAGCAGGGCCAGAAGCCCCCGACATCCCAGAAGCCACGGCAGTGCCCGAAGCCCCCGATGGCCCAGAAGCCACAGCAGGGCCAAAAGCCCCCGATAGCCCAGAAGCCAAAGCAGGGCCAGAAACCCTTAAAGGCAGAGAATCCAAAGCTCCCCATCCCCACCCGCACGGGACTACCAATCCACGGGCAAGATTGGCAGAACAACAAGCTCTGGCTCACCCCTGGACCGTCCAAGTACCTCCAAGGGCCATGCTCATTCCAAGGTCCAAGCACAACTTCCAGTTCATCCAGACCCTCTCTTCCTCGGACACATTCTCCACCGGCACAGGTGGTCAGCAAATCACCCTATGCCACATCAACCCCTGCAACTTCTGTGGCCACCCAGCCACGAACACCCAGTCCCTTTCCCAGTCCAGTTAGATCAGCAGCCAGCCTGCAGTCCTTAAATTCTCCCACACACACCCAGGCCAGAATGTCACCCCATTTGACTGGAAACAATGAGGAGCCACAACCCCAACCAACAGGGCGCACATTACACAGAGGCCACTTGAGTGCCCATTTTGGTGAGGCCCAAACGCTGTTCCGTGGTCAAAATGGTCTCATAAGGGGATCGAAAGGAAACAGGTTTATTGGGTGTTGGCCCCTCGGCAATCAGCTCTCTGAATTAATCGCAAGCCCATTGCAATAACGTAAGTGTTCTGAACGATCGCAACATTTCAGATTTTGATGGGAAAAGGTCCTGAACTTCCGCAAAACTTCCGATATACTTTGGATCATCGAAAGAGCATATACGCATTAGTACGAACGTTCGTGCAAGTAGAAAATGGACAAAAAAAACCAATAAAAAGACTAACACCCACCAAAACTTTCACAGACAGCTACGGAAGTCCAGACCATCTGCACACATTTTCCCCCAGTCCAAGCATTCTCATCTTTTGTACCAGCCTTTTATGTGGCACAGTATCAAATGCTTTAGAAAAGTCAAGATATATGATATCCAATGACTCCCCCTGATCCAACCTTGAACTTACCTCCTCATAAAAGCTGATTAGGTTTGTCTGGCTGGAGTGATGCCTCATAAATCCATGCTGATATGGAGTAATAAGGTAATTTTCCCCAAGGTGCTTCAGGATTTAGAAACCTTCAAACAGCTTGCCCACCACAGATGTTAAGCTTACCGGTCTGTAGTTCCCAGGTTCCCCCCTAGATCCCTTTTTGAATATTGGCACCACATTTGCCAAGCGCCAATCCCTCAGAAAAGATCCTGTAGTTATTGAGTCCAGAAATATTAGAAATAACGGCTTGTCTATTACTGTACATAACTCCTTAAAACACGAGGATGTATGTCATCTGGTCCTGGTGATTTATCAATTTTTATCTGCTTGAGACGGTGCTGGACATCTTCCTTGGTTAGACCAGTGACATTTAATGGAGGGTTTCGGTTATTCCCCTGCATTTCACTCGGCATGTCACATTCTTTTGTGAATATAGAAGCAAAGAAGTTGTTTAGTAAATTTGCTTTCTCCTCATTTCCCTCTATACGTGTCCCCTCCTTGCTTTTCAGGGGGCCCACACCCTTAGGTTTGTACCTTTTACGGTTTATGTAGCTAAAGAATAATTTGGGGTTAGTTTTACTCTCTTTCGCGACCAGTCTTTCTGTCTCCAGCTTAGCTGCACTTATCTGTTGTTTACATTGTTTATTTTCTTCTTTATAGTTTTTTAACGCTTCCGCTATCCCTTCCTGCTTTAAACGTTTAAATGCTTTTTTTGTTGTTTATTGCCCCCTTAACCTTTCTGTTTAGCCACTTCAGTTTACATGTGTGTCTAATAGTTTTATTCCTGTAAGGTATATATCTGTCACAATGAAAATTTAGGATTCCTTTGAAAGTATCCCATTTACTGTCTATGCTTTTGTTTTTAAGGACATTTTCTCAGTCAATGCAGTTTAGGGCATCTCTAAGTTGGTCAAACTTTGCCTTTTTGAAGTTCCGCATTTTTGTGGCTCCTTGATAAGGCACCCTAGTGACTGCTAAGTGGAAATTAATGATATTATGATCACTGCTTCCAAGGTGTCCCCCAACCTGTACCTTTATTACTTTGTCTGGTACATTAGTTAGTATTAGGTCCAATATGGCTTTCCCCCTTGTTGGAGCTTGTACTTGTTGGGAAAGGTAGCCATCTTTTTTTTTAGATAAAAAACTATTACTTTTATGTGAACCACATGTTTCAGCGTCCCAGTCTATATCTGGGTAGTTAAAGTCCCCCATAATCACTACCTCATTTAGTTTAGCGGCTATATCTATTTGCCTTAGCATATTTTCTGTGAATTCGGATATATCTGGAGGTTTGTAGCAAACCCCCATCAGTATTTTATTTTTGTTTCTCCCTCCATGTATTTCTACCCATACAGACTCCACATGGTCATTCCCCTCACATATATCCGCCCGCAGAGTGGGTTGTAGAGAGGATTTTACAATTAAGCAGACTCCACCCCCTTTGCGTTTGTTACGGTCCTTCCTAAACACACAGTAGCCCTGTAGATTTACTGCCCAGTCATAGCTTTTATCCAGCCAGGTCTCTGTTACCCCCACTATGTCATATTGTTCATCTGTTGTTATCAGTTCTAGTTCATCCATTTTATTAGTCAAGCTTCTAGCATCTGTAAGCATGCATTTCAAATGCTTTTGATAATTTTGTATATTGCCCTTTTTCCTCCTAGATGTTCTAACCCCTCCACCCTCTCCACCCCCAGTTTCATGTCTACACCCACTGTCACTTTCTTTCCTACCTTCCCCTTTGTAACTGCTTTTACCCCCCCCCCCCCCAGTGCTTAGTTTAAACACTCCTCCAACCCTGTAGCCATCCTCTCCCCCAGAACAGATGCACCTTCCCCATTGGGGTGCAACCCATCCCTGCCAAAGAACCTGTAGCCCACTGTGAAGTCGGCCCAGTTCTCAAGAACCCAAACCCCTCCTTTTTACTCCAATTTTTTAGCCACCTGTTTACCCCTCTAATCTCCCGCTGCCTCTCTGGTGTGGCTCTTGGTACTGGTAGTATTTCTGAGAATACTACAGTTGAGGTCCTTGCTTTTAGCTTACGGCCTAAGTCCCTGAAATTTTAAGGACCTTCCACCTACTTCTTCCTATGTAATTTGTGCCAATATGCACCATGACCGCTGGGTTCACGCCAGCCCCTCCCAATAATCTGTCAGCCCACTCCGCTACATGCCGTACACTTGCCCCAGGAAGGCAACACACTGTTCAGCAATCCCGGTCTTTGTGACAGATTGCCCTGTCTGTTCCCCTAATAATAGAGTCACCCACTACCAGCACTTGTCTTGCCTGCCCTGTTCTCCCATTTCCCCTCCCTTTCTTACTGGAGAAGACAGATGTGTCTTGCTGCAGCTGTGCCATCCCTGAGCTAACATCCTCCTCATCTGCCAACCGGGCAAACTTGTTGGGAGGTGCCTGTTTAGGGCTAGCCTCCCTGTAACTTTTACCCCTACCACACCTTCTAACTGTTATCCAGCTAGCTGCCTCATTTTCCTCCTTTTCCTCTCTCCCCATCCTAACACCCCCCTCCCCTGACCCATGGAGTGCCAGATCAGTTAGATCCAGACTCTTTTCCATGACAACAATGTCTCTCAGTGTTGCCAATTGCTTATTTAGATAGTGAATGACGGCTTCCAAATCAGCAATTCGCACACATCCGGGGCATAAATATCCACCATCGACCGATTGATCAAAAAGTGCATACATTGCACAAGATGTACACAATTACAGCATTGTTAGGCATGAAACCCATTCTATCAATTTGTTGGAACACCGAGTGAAGAATTTACAACACTCAAAATAACACTCTTAAATCAAAGGTAGATACTTACAGCTTCAGCCCTTCTGCTTTTAACTCCTGCTTTAACTCACCAAGCAGCCACTTACAGAGTCAGCCTCCAGGAGCAAGCTCCATGAGCTGTACAATGGCTTATAACACACTTGCTTCAATTAGGCCTCAGCAGGAAGCCAGGAGAGACAGAGTGAAAAAAAAAATATTCAAATTTGTGCCAGCCATTAACACACTGATTCACAAAAATAAAACAACTACAGTTTGTTATATTTTACTTACCAAATGAGCCCAGTTTCTCAAAGCTTACCACAGGAGTTCCTGCTTTAACTCACCACTTACAAAGCAGCCACTTACAGAGTCAGGAACCTAGGTTATTATATTTGTTCAGAACACTTCCTATTACTATCATGAAGGCAGATTTAAAGAAATTTCAATCTAAATTGTTGAGATTTATTTGGGCAGGAACAAGAAGAAAAATGAATTAGAGAATTTTATATATAGCAAAACATAAGGGGGGTTTTGGTGCCCCAGATTTATATAGTTATTATGTTGCTGCTCATTTAGGACTTGAATTGGGCTCTGAGTTCTTTAATTCTCCATATACTTCTTTTGGTTAGTTATGGTCTCTATTTAATATAAATGTCTGATAGCTAATTTATATTTTTTTGTTTTATGATTAATACTATTCTAATCTATTGAAAAAAATATTAATAATGTATTTAGGTGATTATCAGTTAAAAAAAGCAATTTTTTTTCTGTTACCCTTTTCTGCAATACATACAATGCATATTCTAATGGTATATTGGGAATTCTGTTTTGCTTTATTGAAACTCAATAAAATTATTGAAATATAAAATGGCTTATTTTGCACTTTTCCTAAAGGGCATACGGTGAGAGCATGTGTCTGGACAGGAACATTAGGGACCAAGCTCCATTATTAACACCTGTCAGTCAAAGCTCAGTTTCAAAGTATGGGGGTTGTTTAAAAAGGGATAGCGCCAGGTAGTGCCTCGTAGAGGCAGGCAGCGTCTGGTGAATGCCGGGTGCTGTACGCAAAACCACATTTATGAAAGCGAATCTGGTGAGCGACTCTAACACCGCCATGTAGCGTCCGATGTGTTATTACAGGCGGCTCAGTGTATAGCGCCGGCGCTCTAGCTTCCAGAGCGCCAGTGTCGCTCTCCCATACATTTCAATGGCCGTTCATTTACTTAATGATAATGTTTAAACAGGGTGTTTGACATTGTGTGACCTCTCCTGGCTGCAAACAAACACTTTTAGAATCTTTTTTTGACTTTTTATATTTTTATGCAGAATTGTCATTACAGGTCTGGCACTAAAGTGTTAAAGTCACTAAGTGTTGAAACAATATCATTCCATGTGTTTTCGCTTTGTTACAGGTCTATATGTGTTCAAAAACAGACTTTAATCACACAGCGTCTGGCGCTCTATGTTATAGCGCCCAGATTTAGAGCGCCGACGCTGTGTGTATTGATAAGTTTTGGGTGCAGAGCCGAGAGTCGGTCGCACTGAGCTGGTGCTACCTCTCGCTCCGTGCAGCGCTGTACTGGTGTTAGAGCGCCCAACATACATCACATTCATCAATGCTGGCCAGGTTACTACAGCGACTGAGGCGCTGTGTTACAGCGTCCGATACCCGCTTACAGCGTCTACTAGCGGTCGCTCTAAGCGCCGCTATACAGAAGCTTATCTGATGGCATTAGTAATGAATCAGCCTCCACTTGTATAAGGCTAACTAGTTTACAGAGTTGATTCCAGGAAACTGCAGTGCGATTGATTTGACAACTTTGCCCTGACATTCTAGATAACTGTGAATGCTGAATGGAGGCATAACAAAGACATTTAACTAGATGAAAGATTATATATGTATAACACCGTGCTCCTCGTTAATTCAATAAGCATAAAGTAGTTGTAATGCTGCAACGTGCCAGACTCTTATCCCTAATAAGCCTCAGACTGAATATATACAATTTATGGCACAGAGCAAAAAAGAAAAAGATAAATATATTCACAAACAATTCATCAATAGAAGAAACACGCTTGGCCCAAAAAGAGCATGCACTGTTACTGGATGTAGCAATTCTCCAAAGAAAACGCTTATTTACATTCACAAAGTTCATCAGTGGAGATATCACATTTGTCCCAAAATGCATGCACTATTGCTGGAATACACCTATTATACCTTTGGAATTATCTACGGAGTACGTTTTTTATATCATGTTCTGGTAAGCACACATCTATTTGAGGGTGACCACTTCTGAAGGGTGCATGCTGTCTGGGATATCCACTGAATTTAGCAAATAAATGCTTCCTTTGAGAACTGCTATATCCAGCAATAGTGCATGCATTTTGGGACAAATGTGATATCTCCACTGATAATAAATAAATAAATTGTATATAAAGACATTTAACTGTTTAATATACATCACACTGGCATGCTGATTCATGACTAGTGCCAGATGAGCATCTGTATAGCGGCGCTAAGAGCGACCGCTAGTATATGCTGTGATCGGCTATCGGTTCTGTAACAGAGCGCCTCATTCGCTGTAGTAACCTAGCCGGCACTGATGAATGAGATGTATGTTGGGCGTTCTAACACCAGTACAGCGTTGCAGGGAGCGGAAGGTAGTGCCAGCTCATTGCGACCGACTCTCAGCGAATCACATCATATTCAACAAAAAAACAGACACAGCGTCGGTGCTCTAAATCTGGTCGCTGTAGCATAGAGCGGCAGATGCTGTGTGATTAAAGTCTGTTTTTGGGCACATTTCCAGTAACAAAGCAAAAACACATGGAATGACATTGTTGGAACACTGTGACATTAACACTTTAGTGCCAGACCTGTAAGAACAATTCTGCATAAAATTGTAAAAAAAAATATAAATATTTTTAAAAATATGTAATTCCAGGCCAGGGGAGATCTAATAATTATTTGAGAGTAAACAAGGTATTAGGAAAGGGGTTAGAAGGAACGTCCATTGAAATGTATGGGAGAGCGAACAGTAGCGACAGATCTTACCTGTCACTCACTGGAATTGTTTTCATACATGTGGTATTGCCTACAGCGCCCAGTGTTCAGTCTGCCTGCCACTACGAAGCACTACCTGGCACTAGAGCTTCATGAATAAACCCCAAAGTCAACAACTAAAAGGAGGACATGATTTTCTGAACTGAAAACAGACATCTCCTTGTCTTTTATTTATTTGTATGCTATGCAAACATTTGGATTATGTAGTATTGTTCGACTCAACATAGTTTATGGATTAGATTTGGAATACTTTTTTTGACTTTTTTTTTAAATTGTTGTAAAATCTATAGATATTTAGGCCCTTATTTATGAAGGAATAGCGACAGGTAGCGACTGGTGAGCGGCCGGTAATGACGGGCCCCGCCACGAGAACGCTGGCTCCCCACCACAATCACACATTTATCAAGCCAATCCTGCTTAGCGACTGAGATTGCGCCATATAGCGACTCATTCATCATTATTCCAGCCTCAGCCCACAGCGCCAGCGTCCGACCTTGAACAGCGACAGGTATGACCTCTCGCTACCTGGCGCTCTCCAATGCATTTCAATGGAACAATCTTTAAATATTCATAATTAATTGTTATTAATGTTTTTTTTTTTATTTTAAATGTGAAAAATTCTGTGACCACTTCGGTCATTTTAGATAATTTTTTAAGGGAAAAAAAAAATTGTACAGAATTGATATTACAGGTCTGATATTAATGTATGCATATTACTAAATTATTTCAAATACTTTTTTTTTGGTTTCCAAAAATATGGTGGTTTGGGGGTTAAAAAACTACTTTTAACACATCGCCTACAGCGCTCTGGGGTTTAAACATGCATTTCACAGCGCTTGCAATTTTTGAGCGTGATTTTTTCATGAATATGGTGGAAGCCGGTCGCTCTGACCAGTCGCTATCATGCGCACCCATACATCGCGGAACCTGTCAAATAGCGACTCGTAACCTTGTATTGAACATTACGCCACACCGAGTCGCTGTCAACAACCGAACAACGGCCAAGCACAGCGACTACTAGCGGGCGCTGTGAAAATACCGCTACAGTCGCTCAACTGTCGCTACATGTCGCTATTAATAAATCAGCCTCCCAGTTCAAACTGGAACATGTCCAAAATAAAAAAATATGCTCTACTTTTTGGGAGATTTACCACTGGCGGCCCACAAGGGCTTAAGCGTCATGGTGCATTGTCATGCTTTCTTTGGCTAGCTCTATTTCTTTCATTTTTTACTCATTCAGATATTTTTGCTCAGGGGACATTACAATCAAAACAGTTTGTTGGAGAATTGTACCAGCTCCTAAGAGCTAAAAGTCTAAGACTGTAGCTTAAACATATTCTCAAATTAACCAAAACAATATCCAAAGCCAATATAAAGTATTATTTTACAGGCTTCTTATGTTGGTTTAAATCATATGAAACTTGCTCTTACTTACGTATTTGCTGGTAAAAAACAACTGCTATAAAAAAGTTCCTAGAAATTTAGTTTTTTAACGTATTGACTTACATTTGGAAAGAGTTTAAAGAAGATGAATTGTGTATTAGAAAATCTCAGGATATGTTTTAAAAGGTAATTTAATTTTTTCACGTCATAGAACATATTGAATGTATTTTAATTCTACTTTTTTACTTTATGGCACAATAATTTCAAGTTATTCTCTTGCCAGAGGGCCGGCTCAGTGAGCACTGGAGTATAAAACAGCAGGGCCTTGAAGGCACTACTGCTGTGTGGGGGGTTGCCCATCCCTTCATCATGATTGATTAAAACGCAAAGGCAACCATCTCTTTTTGAAGCACAGATGTGCTTGGCCAGACATATGAGTGGCTCAAATCCAAGTTACCATATTGTTTGATAAAGCTGTCAGGCAAGCCTAATACGCCATGGGGTTGTCCTTTCTTCATGTCAACATATTTTTGTGACCTTCACACTTCCACTTTGTTTTTTATTTGTTACAGCAAGCTACATTCCATAGCTAACAAGGACCCTTTTGACGTTTTGTTCCAATGTGCGGATCAATTTTATTTGCTTTTTCCTATTTTGCATAAATATTCCTGCCCTCCGGTGTATAGCATTACTTTTAACTAAAAACAAAATCAAGCAGAGTAAATACATTTTAATAGATAATGACTTGCACTTTGACTACGCTCTTGGCTTGATGAGTCAGTAGGTGCAAGGCAGCAAATACATTCAAATCATTGTACTGAATTTGTTCTCTAAATTACCCAAGGCTAAGGATTGCTTTTGTAAACCATAAATCTTTCCTGCAAACTAGCTTACAAGTATGAAAAAGCTCTAAGAGTGCAGCTTACCTATTAATTGAAACGTCAAGGTCATCTTTGAAGTGCGTGATGAGCAACCTTGCCATTGGAGATACTGGAGAAAGGACTCAAAATTATAACAGAAAGTTCTTATTTTAGACAGGATATATTGCACCACTTTCATTGAGGTGTCTTGGGACCACCACTAAAACTGACTGACTCTACAGTTACATGCAATTACTGCCTGTTTAGGTTTAATGCCTAGGTGTCAGGCTGGCCAACCAGAACAGTCTTGTTTCGTGACAGGGGATGGATAGCAGTGCAAAGTGGATTTCCAGATTTACTAGAACCTTCCACCAAGGAAGGATAGACTGCACTGCATGCATAACCGTGGTCATTCCCTGGTAAACTGTAAGCTTGGGGCCACAAGCAGAGGTACAAAGTCGGTTAGCAGGCTGAGGATGGTGCAGGTGGATGTGAAGTCAAGAAGCAAACTGGGGGCACGAGATATTAGTCTAAGATTCAGCAAGTAAGAGAAAATGAGATCCAGGTTAAGCTGATAAAACAGCATTGCGCTGTTGCTTGGCCACCATTTTATAGCAGAAATGCTAATATGCTTAAGTATATGGAAAAGCGTACATACTTTACTAAAGGCCAACTCCACTTCCAGAATAGTTCTACGTGCCACACGGTTTACTTTTCTTCACTAGTACATCAAAAGCCATACTCCTTTTCACCACCTCTAACTAGCAAGGTTCAGCCTAACACACAGAATTAAGTGATCCCTGTGCCTTGAAGCGAACTAGTGAATTGCTCCCCTAAACCCCTCCCCACAATCAGTTGCAAATTCTGTTTTAGAGGGCTTTAACCCATAGAAACATAGAAGGTTGATGGCAGAAGGAGACCATACAGTCCGTTTAGTCTGCCCTTATGTAACTGTATGTTCACGTTATCTTAGGATAGATGTGTGCTTATCCCAGGCATGTTTAAATTCAGTGACTGCTGTTTTTTCAACTACCTCTGCTGGAAGTTTGTTCCAAGCATCTGCTACTCTTTCTGTAAAATAATATTTATATAGTTTTAGGTTGTGCCCCCCTGTTCTATCATTAAGTTTCTTCTTAAAATGACTTCCCTCCTGAACCTTATTCAATCCTTTCGCATATTTAACCCTTCTAGTGCCAGCTACGTGAGTCTCACGTAGCAGCCTCTCCTACCGTTAAGTGCCAGCTACATGAGACTCATGTAGCTAACTTTAACACCCCACAGTAAAAAAAATATAAAAGTAAAAAACTCACCTCACCCCTCGTTGAATCGGGCCGGGTCTTCTGTTCACCTGGGGGGCATCCGATCCCCCCCGGGGCTCTTCTGTCTTCAGGAGGGCGCTCGAAATAGCGCCACCCTGCTTCGGCAGCTGCCACGAACTGTAAAAAAAAAGAAAAGAAAAATGAAATTTACTCACCTGCGCCCGCGCTGCCTCCCGCCGGGTCTCGTCTTCACCGGGGGGCCTCTGATTGCCCCCCGGGCTCTTCCGTGGTGAGGAGAGGGTGAGAAACCATCCTCCCCCCACTTCCTGGGTCGGGACTGCTAGCCCCGCCCCTTGGGGGCGGGCAGGGTGACGTTATTGGTGGGTTACTCAGCACCTGTCACCCGGCAGCCGAGACCCGATGCTCAGTTGCTGTTGGAGATCGGAGGAGTTGGGCTGGTTACCAGTTCTCCTCCTCCAATCTCCAACAGCTGTCATCTGAGACATCGTGGGACAGGATCGGGACATCGGAGGTGAGTAGAAAAAAAAAAATTAATGTAATTTTTTTTCTTATGTGTCTGTGTGTTTATTTTACATTTAACCCCTTGTGAACTAGTAAGGGGTCCATGAGGCCCCTACACCAGTTCACAAGGCTGCAGGTGACTTGCCATTAACCCCCGGCACCCCAATTACCTGCCTCCCCAAAGCCCAGGGTGGGGGGCAGAAGAGCCCGGGCCCACACAGGGTATGTGGGCTTGTAGGCTGCAGGGTGGGGGGCCACAAAAGCTGGCCCCTCCACTCTGTTCCTACAAGCCCCCATAGCTGGTTCCGGGCTGGTTATGACGGGTGGGGGGGACCCTACGTCATTTAAAAAAAAAAATAAAGAATTAAAAAAAAATGGGGTCCCCCCCCCCCCCGGGACCCTATGTCATTTTTTTTAATTACCGATACATATGTGGTACCGTTGCATTTGGGAGAAATGGGGCTATCACATGCAATATAGTTTTCATTAATAAAACAAATGTTTTATTTAAAATAAAGGAGACAATTGTCTAAAAAATATTATTTAATTTATTTTTTTGTTTTTTTTACGCGAAAATAATTAAAAAACAGTAGAAAAATTACAAACAAGACATTTCATGTTACAGTCTAAACTCTGCTGCAAAAAAATATGTATATAATTTTTCAGGAAATTCCAGCAATGCCGCAAAATGGGGAAAAATGACCTGTCAACAGAGGGTGACAAAACTTCAAGTAGGCTGACAATTAAAAAGGTTAATAGTACCTATGCATGTTGGGTATTGTTCTGCTCGAGGGACCTTGCGCTTTCAGATTAAGCTTGTCCTTGTTTGCATATTGATATTTTAGGAAAATGTTTTTTATTCTGCTTTTTTAGAATTTTTTTTAGGGAAACTGTGCAACCTAAGAATTCTTCAGGGGATTACTTCTAGAAAGATAAGCCCACTACAACAAGCTCAGTACGCTTAGAAAGCTTAACATGTATACTTTCAGGGAATATATGGTTTATGGGTGATATTCCAAATGTAAAGGGTTGTTTTGGTTGCAAAATTGCAAGGTGCGCACTTTGTCAACAGAGCTGAAAAATTTAAGCAAAATTACCGTTATGCGCATGCTTTACTTTGGGGTATTTGGCAACTCTTCCCTTGACTACCTATGCATGTTGGGTAGCATTCTGTTCAGAGGATGTTGCTTGTTCAGATTTTACTTGTTTTTTCTTGTTTGCATATAGTTTCTTTTAGGAAAATGTGGCTTTGATTCTTCTTTTTTATTTTTTTTTTAGGGAAACTCTGTGCAACCAAAGAATTGATTGAGGGATTACTTCCAGAAAACTGCGCCCATGTCAACAAGCCTGGTACGCCTGGAAAGCTTGAGGTGTGTACTTCCAGAGAATATATAGTTTGTGGCGGGGGTATGTTAAATGTTAAGGGTTGTTTTTCTGGAAAAACTGCAAGGTGCGCTTAGCGCGTAGCATAGTTGTATTTTATCTGAAAATCTCCTAAAGCGCTGTTTCAGTTTGGGGGAGTCTTCTGGGCAGGAAAGGGTGTCTACCAATACATATGTGGTACCGCTGTGACCGGGAGAAATTGGGGTTTCACAAGCAATAAGATTTCATTGACAAACTTACATTTTTTATTACAAAAAACACTACAAATTGCAAAAAATAGATAAATAATAGTAAGAGAAAAACAATATATAATTTTCCTGGAAAATCCATGGAAATCCCTTCAAAAATCAAGGTTGAACATATGTAGTGCCAAATAGTGAAACGTGGTCTGGCAACAAAGGGTGACAAAAATTCTAGGAAGGCTGGCACTTAAAGGGTTAAAGGTATCAATCATGTCCCCTCTCTCCCTTCTTTCATCCAGACTATACAAATTAAGTTCTTTAAGTCTTTAAATTAAAGCCCTTCTACCATTTTTGTTGCCTGCCTCTGGACATGTTCTATTTGAATAATGTCATTTTGCAGGTAAGGTCTCCAGAACTAAATAGATTATTCTAGCTGTGGCTTCACCATGGCTCTATACAGTGGCATCACAACCTTCCTTTTCCTACTGGTGATGCCTCGAGCTATGCAGCCGAACATCCTGCTTGCTTCTCCCACTGCATGGCTACACTGTCCACTCATCTTGCAGCTTTCAGTAAACCCAAGGTGATGTTGTGGAATATATTTTCAGATTCTGCGCTTCTAGACTGTATGGGAATGGCCATCTTGCTACACACCTGAGAGCCCTCCTTACACATGTGCAAAAGTGGGGGGTTGGAGGAGAGACTCTGCCAGCACAAAGAGAGGCTCTGTCAAAGAGAAATTTCACACAGTATGTTAGAAGGAGCAGAAATCCTTATCTAACTGGCTCAAAAGAAAAGGATGCAGTTTGCCTGTGTTATCCAGTCTCTCCACACAAGGCTGGCTGTCAGCAGCACAGTCTGAAGTTTTACTATGAGCAGCTCACTCCATACTGAGAGAGATATATGTCTCAGAACACGGGACAGCATCTCTGTCATGCTGCACATACACATGCACACACAATCTGAAACAACAGCTGGTGGAGGAGATTATAACACTATGGGGTTGATACAGAGTCGGGTGAGAAAACTCATTCCTTTTTTGAACAGAAAACTGCCATTGACTGTCATTGTCTACTTTGGGGCTCATTCAACACCAGGTTAAAATTTACACCCGGTTGTTGAATCAGCCCCAAGGTAGACAATGAAAGTCATTGCAATTTTCTTGACTAAAAAGCAAGCGAGTCTTCTCACCTAGCTCTTAAACGGCCCCTATGAATCTCTATGCAGCAGCCACAGAGCATTGAAACAGTTGATACAGTGTTTCTAAGATCTTTCGGAGCAATGATGAGTCATTACAGCCAACCATTACCTGGTTCTGACTAGATCTCTACTTATATCTACTATGATCCCACCTAGCTACAAACATTGTATAAACATTGACTCTTTTAAAAGTCCAGGCACTAACCTGCCAGATTAACTATTTTTGTTACTTAATCCAAGCCTTCTTATTTAGTAGGTTATCCCCACTCCAGGGGAAGTTGACTTCAAAGTCATTGAAGGTATGTAATTCTAGGCTAATTATTTCTAGCACTGCTAAACTAGAGGTTCCCCACTAGTCCTTCCTGCCACACATTTCCCTTTCTGTCCTTCCATTACTGCCTTGTTCAGAAATTGTATTCCAATAGAATAAGCAGCCTGATTACTTTTAAAATGGTGAGAAAAATCCTGGTGTTACTATTTTACTACAGTAAATTTGTCATTACAAATTACTGGCCATGAGCCAACCCCCCGAAGTTTGGGTCTGGCAAGTTTAACTGAACTTTGATTTAAAAGTTCAGGTGCAGGAAACTGAACATGAACTCAATCCCCATTGATATAAATGAGGACCCAAACTGTGGTGGTGGCTTTGGCGGGGAGGGGGGGGTGGGAGATTGTGCAGCAGGATGCATGCTGCTGTAAAACTCACCTGAGCCTTGCAAGATCCCCTTCCTGTCGCTCCCCATGATTGAGGACACTTCCAATGCCTGCACCACCACTGCTAACACCTGTGGGGCTCAGGTGAATTACAGCTTCACCCTTTTAGTGAAACGTATTCATAATAAAAAAAAAATCATTTGGCTTTTTGCTTTTTCACAGTGGGATATCTTGTTGAAAAAAGAGTTAAAGGAGTGCTATCGCAAAATTGTGTAATATTAAAAATCCCTATAAACACGTCGGCTCATGAGAGGAGGAGTCACTTATACACTGAACTGAATTAAACGCCCGTCAAGCTTGTGGTTAATTCTCTCATGGTAGAAAAAAAATCAAGGGGTGATAGGTTTGGTGTATTGGAGTGACAGAACCTGTCACCCCTAATTTCCTTTACCTTCCAATAAAATGAAAAGAAAAAAAGCCTGGCTGGATATTTTTTGATGCCGGGTTTATAAGTGACCCCCCCCCCCCTCCTGCCATCCAGCATATTTATATGGATTTTTATCATTGGGCCATTTTTCATGATAATGCTCCTTTAATAGCTATAGTTGCCGGATTGATGCACTACATTTGTTTAGGTTGCATCATTCATCATAACAAGAGCCAGTGAGGTCCTAGATGCTTTACCTGGCACTGAAAGTGTCTCATCCATATGAGTGTGCCATGATACTGGCTGAAGACGTGAAAAATTACTAATAATGCTTAGTTTGTGAGAAATGCTACAGCCCATATGTTGCGGTACAACACATCAACTTATAGACTTATATAGGCATATTTAGATAAATATGTTTGATTAACATACGTATTTTGCACAAACTGTCTGCATAAAGCTTTTCTCCCAGAAGATGGAAATAGCTCATTGCGGAACATTTTTTGGCAGCCTTTAGGGAAGAATAGGACCCAACTCCTACAGCAAGCAAAGATAGCTCATTGGAAAGATGTTTCGCTAAGCAGCCTGCTGCAGACCGTGACACTGTAGCCTCACAACCCACTCGTTTTTCATTCTCTAGCCAAGTGCGAGAGAAAGCAGTCTGAATCACGCTGAGTTCTCCAACACTTCTCGTCATGTCCAAACCAAAAATATTAGTTTATCATTTGCAAATATAATCGCAAAGCATTCAGCTAGTGTTGCTGGCCTGACGAATACAGTTACGGGAAAGGTGATGGTCACAGAGGTTTGATACTGAGATAAAAAAAATCTAAATCTGATTAAATGTATAACCAAGCTGATATTATTTTTCATTCTGTGACCCCACTGGGGAGATCTAGCCTAATATTATGTGTGTGTGATGACACTGTGATAAGAGGGTAAATTCAGCACCTGTCTTAAATGGATGAGTTCACTTTCATTTGAATTTCTGAAAGTGTATATTTTTGTGTGACAAAAATGATGTCTTAAAGAGAAACATTAGGGGGAGGTTAAAACCTCCCCCAAGCCTCACTGCTTTACCCCTCCGGTTTTACCTTTGAGAAGTATTTACTCAGCTCGTCAACGGATCGATCTTCTAGGTCCCTCAGCTTCCGGGCGACGTTCTGACGGGCAGCGCCATCTTGCATCCCATAAGGCACTGCATGCGCCCCCGATCTCGCGCCTGTGCAGTGCCCATGTGTGGGATGCAATGGGACCGCCGAAATCCTGCGAGCAGTGCTGTCACTTACAGACAGCTAAGCCGGTGCTGGGGGCAGCGATTGGGCCTTGAAGGAGCAGGTGGCGGTGGCATCCAAAAAGTAAGTATGACCCCCCCATTCAGCCCCTTTTTATTTTTAGTCCGATGTTCCTCTTTAAAGGTGCTGATCTGATCTGAGTTTTCACTATCAAGTGCAGGCTTGGTGTACATAGCCAACAGCAACAGATTGCAGATAGTTGCACAGAACACTGATGTTGGACATGTGTAAGGGTGAATGAGCTCCCTCACCTCAGCAGCAGTCATAGCAGCGGTGATCTGTGTTTATAGGACTCTCTCTTCCTGGTGTACAGATGTTATTAATAGCAATGATTGCAGATAGTGAAAACTACTTCATAAAACACATATAGGAAAAAATAAAATAAACTCATCATCCCAGCACCTTGCGCACATCCCTTTGGCACAAAATTATATACACTTTCAAAAATACCATTAAGAAAGGATTTTCCTTTTAAGAATAACGGAGGTCCCTGAAACATGCAAGTGTGACCAAATGTTCGAGGATTTCTGCATGCGGGAAATCTAGAACACTTTCCTGTGCCAAATTTACTCTTAAAACCACTTGGACAAAAAAAGGTGTCTGCTGAATCCTGCAAGACACAAAAGTAAGGTTTGTGCATCAGGAATTGTACAGGAATGCGTTCTTGTATTTCTGGTGCAAGAATATTACTTTTACAAGTATTCCCATTTTAAGTTTTCCCGCTTGCGAAAAGTTCTCGCACATGTGGTCATGTTTGCATGATTCAAGGACCACAATTAACGTTAGAAACAGGCTATTAAAGTGATTTAGCAGCTGAAAAATAAAAACTGAATGGTACATACCTTTTGTTTCCCACTGGTCCTTGGTGCTAGTCTGGTGATTAGCACCTGACCTGATCACTGGATCTGAACTTGTTCCGCAGCTCATGCTTCCAGTACCATCCCGGGCCTGAACATGAGGTTGGGATTGATGGGCATGGGACGAACCATCAATACCAGGAGCACAGCCACACCCTCTCTAATTACTGCAATAAGAGGGTGTGATGATGCCTGACACGTCTTCTTCAATTGTAGTGAATGAGAGGGGTGTGGTCACTACCCTTTGACTGATGGTGGGGGACAGGACCTGAGTTGCTGATTGCCGGACTAGCACTGTTCAGCTGCACAGGACCTTATGTTTTTTTACCTTTGGCTGTTGAATGACTTTAGGGCAAGAGAAATTGGTGTGAGAATTCTCTCCATATTTTTTCTGGTAAGACTGGAGCTTTTGGAGGGTCTCAGTCACCTCTTTGGAGAAATTGAGCATTTTGATCAATATCTTGCTGAGAGATTGATGAATCATCACAGTTCATAATATCACCTGCTTCTAACATTGTAACATAGTAACATAGTATGTAAGACTGAATAAAGACTTTAGTCCATCCAGTTCAGCCTGTTTATCTCTTTCCAGTGGTCTAGTAACCATAGCTGGAAATGTTATTACATACCAGGAAGGCATCCAGGCCACTTTTGAACGTTTTTACTGTATCCATCATTACTACCTCCTCTGGCAGCGAGTTCCATAGTCTCACAGCTCTTACAGAGAAGAATCCCCTCCTATGTCGGTGGAGAAAGCACCTTTCCTCTAACCTTAGTGGATGCCCTCGGGTTATGGTTACACTCCGGGGGTATAAATAAATTGTGGGACAGATCTTTGTATTGACCCCTAATATATTTATACATAGTTATTAGATAACCCCTCAGGCATCTTTTTCCCAAACTAAATAAACCTAACTTTGACAATCTTTCAGGGTAATCTAGTCCGCTCACTCATTTATTACCTTATTTGCCCTTCTTTGTACGCACTCCAGTTCTGATATGTCCTTCTTACGCACTGGTGCCCAGAACTGTACACAGTATTCCATATGGGGTCTGACCAGTGACTTGTACGGGGGTAAAATAATGCTATGGTCAGGGGCACTTATGCCCCTCTTGATGCACTCATGATCCTGTTTGCTTTGGCAGCTGCTGCCTGGCATTGATTACTACAGTTAAATGTATTGTTAACTAAAACCCCAAGGTCCTTTTCCATTGTAGTTTTGCCAAGCATTTCTTTATTTAGTGTGTAATCATGGCACAAATGTCTCCTTCCCATATGCATAACCTTACATTTATCTGTGTTAAACTGCATTTGCCATTTAACTGCCCATGCTTCCAATGTATCTAAATCTGTTTGTAGCTGCCTGCTGTTCTTTTTTCTGTTAATTACTTTGCCCTGCTTGCTAACATCTGCAAAGATTGTCACTTTACTGTTTAATCTGTACCCTATGTCATTAATATATATATTGAAGAGAACTGACCTTTGTGGTGCTCCACTAGTAATGGTGACCCAATCTGAGTATGTACCATTGATAACCATCCTCTGCGTCCGATCAAGCCAATTTCTCACCAAGGTGCACACGTTTTCCCCCATTCTCATCTGTTGTACTAGTCTTTTATGCGGCACAGCATCAAATTCTTTAGAAAAGTCAAGATACACGATATCCAATGACTCCCCCTGATCCAATCTTGAACTTACCTCCTCATAAAAGCTGATTAGGTTTGCCTGGCAGGAGTGATTCCTCATAAATCCATGCTGATATGGAGTAATAAGGTTATTTTCACCAAGATATTTGAGGATAATATCCCTTAAAAATCCTTCAAACAGCTTGCCCACCATAGATGTTAAACTTACCAGTCTGTAGTTCCCAGGTTCCCCTTAGACCCCATTTTAAATATTGGCGCCACATTTGCTAAGTGCCAATCCCTCGGAACAGCCCCCGTAATTATTGAATCCACAAATATTAGAAATAAAAACTCCCTTAAAACACAGGGATGTATTCCATCTGGTTCTGGGGATTTATCATTTTTTATCTGCTTGAGTTGGGGCTGCACTTCTTCCTTGGCTAGACCAGTGACAATTAATGAAGAATTTGGGATATTTGGGTTATCGCTCTGCATTTTACCTGGCATGACACATTATTTTGGGCATATGGAAGAAAATAAGATGTTTAGTAAATTTGCTTTCTTCACATTCCCCTCTATAAGTGTCCCTCATTGCTTTTCAAGGGGCCCACACACTCAGGTTTGTATCTTTTACTGTCTATGTAGCTAATACAATATATTTAATATTTTGGAGTAAGATTCTACTATTTTTGACAATCCGTCTTTTCGTCTCCAGCTTTGCTGCCCTTATCTGTTGTTTACATAGTTTATTTTCTTTTCTTTCACAGTTCCTTCCTACTTTAAATGTTTAAATGTCTATTTTGTTGTTAATTGCCCCCCCCAACCTTTTTGTTTAGCCACATTGGATTAATCTTGTTTCTAACAGTTTTATTCCTGTAAGGTATATATCTATCACAATGTTGGTCAAACTTTGCCTTTCTGATGTTCCGTGTTTTTGTGGTTCCTTGATAAAGCACCCTAGTGACTGCTAAGAGGAAATTAATAATATTATGATCACTGTTTCCAAGGTGTCCCCCAACCTGTATCTTTGTTACTTTGTCTGGTACATTGGTTAGTATTAAGTCCAATATGGCTCTCCCCCTTGTTGGAGCTTGTACTTATTGGGAAAGGTAGTCATCTTTTGTTTTAGACAAAAAACTTTTACCTTTATGAGATCTACAGGTTTCAGTTTCCCAGTCTTTATAGTTAGTTAGTTAAAGTCCCCCCATAATCACTACCTCATTTAATTTAGCCGCTATATATCTTTTTGTCTTAGCATTTTTCTGTGGATTCAGATATCTCAAGGTTTGTGGCAAACCCCCATCAGTATTTTATTTTTGTTTCTCCTTCCATGTATTTCTATCCATACAGACTCCACATGGTCATTCCCCTCACATATATCCTCCCACAGAGCAGGTTGTAGAGAGGATTTTACAATTAAACAGACTCCACCCTCTTTGCATTTTTTACGGTCCCTCATAAACACACAGTAGCCCTGTAGGTTTACTGCCCAGTCATAGCTTTCATTTAGTTATGTATCGGTTACCCCCACTATGTCATATTGTTCTTCTGTTATTATCAGTTCTGGTTCATCCATTTTATTAGTCAAACTTCTAGCATTTGTAAGCATGCATTTCAAATGCTTATGGTAATTTTGTATATTGCCCTTGTTCCTGATAGATGTGCTAACCCCTCCCCCCTCTCAACCCCCAGTTTCATGTCTACACCCACTGTAAATTTCTTTCCTAACTATCCCTTTGTAACTGCTTATACCCTCCCCCCAGAGCTTAAACACTCCTCCAACCTTTTAACCATCCTCTCCCCCAGAACAGATGCACCCTCCCCACTGAGGTGCATCCCATCCCTGCCAAAGAACTTGTAGCCCACTGTGAAGTTTGCCCAGGTCTCCATTTTACTCCATTTTTTTGAGCCAACTGTTTACCCCCCTTATCTACCATTGCCTTTCTGGTGTGGTTCTTGGTACTGGTAGTATTTCTCAGAATATGACCATGACCGCTGGGTTTTTGCCAGCCCTTAATAATCTATCAGCCCAATTTGCAACATGCCATACTCCTGCCCCAGGAAGGCAACACACCATTTGGCAATCCCGGTCTTTGTGGCAGATTGCCCAGTCTGTTACCCTAATAAAGGAGTGACCCACTACTGGCACCTGTCTTGTCTGCCCTGTTCTCAGATTTCCCTTGCCTTCCTTACTGGAGCAGACAGTGGTGTTGTCTTGCTACAGCTGTGCCACCCCTGAGCTAACATCCTCCTCATCTGCCATCCGGGCAAACTTGCTGGGAGGTACCTGCTCAGGGCTAGCCTCCCTGTAACTTTTACCCCTACTTTTACCCCTACCCCGCATTCTAACTGTTATACAGCTATCTGCCTCATTATTCTGCTTTCCCTGCCCCCCATACTACCACCCTCCCCCTCCCCTTCCCCTTACCCAGAAAATGCCAGCTCAGTGAGCTCCAGACTCTTTTCCATGATACCAAAGCTTCTCAATGTTGCCAGTCGCGCCTTTAGATCGTCAATGTTGGCTTCCAAATGTGCAATGCGCACACATCCCCAACAGAAGTATGCACCTCTGATTGGTCAAGCAGTGCATACTTAGCACAAGATGTACACTGGACAGCAAGGAGGCATGGAGCACAATATATCAGTTTCTTGAAACTCAAATCCCTTTATTAAGTGAAAAATTTACAAACACTCAAATAACACTCTGAATTCAAAGGTAGATAAATATTTTTTTTCTAATTTGTAATTTTCCTAATGTTATCAATGTTTTCATGTTTTTTAAATGTATTTTATATTATTTATAGCAAATAAGTAATTTTTATTTTTTTTTTAATGAAAATTACTATAATCTACTAAGCAAATATTTGTTTTATTAACAAATCTGGTTATGTGTGATTATTTTTTTTTTTTAAAGAGATAAAATAAACGTAATTACAAAGGTATTAGAGTCAAGTCATAACATACATGTGAAATACTAAAATACAAATCAGTATGGGGAACAAATATTCACCAAAATATGGTAGGCAGGAGAAAGGAGGGTCCACCAGCTGAACCTTTGAAGTTGCAGAAGTCGTGTGAGCATGCTTTGTAATGAGAAGGCTCATGCGAAAGTGCTTTCATTTCTCACACAAATTCGGTACAGCTTTCTCAACTGCCATCGCAAGCTTGTTTTGCATGTGTCCCCTGAATAATACCAAAAATATAATAATGAATACAAAAATAGAATAATGCAAACCTTCTCATGTGCAACTGAGCCTAGTTTTTTACATCCCGTGCTGAATTGACCCTAAAATGGAAGATCAATGCAAAATATACTTTATCCCTGATAAAAGTTCCCCCAACAACTGACACATTTTGCATAATCCATGTCTGCAATTAACATGGAATGTGCTTTCCTGCTGCCAATGCCATTCACTTTTATTAAAATTGTTAGGCTCCAGCATTAAGTAACAGCCATGCTGCTGGGAGATTTTACCTCCCTTTACCCTCTCCGAACCTTGAAAGAGTTAAAGCAAGTTAAAAACCCTCATTGGCTGGCACTTGAGTCTAAAATACTCCAGGATGGCTACTTTCCAGTCTTGGATGCCCCTCTGTTTTTAACCCCTCAATATTAGATACCCCGACTCTAACATCCACTAAATCAGTGATGTTGCCATGGATGAGTGGAAGATGATTTCAGAGACAACCTGTGAAGCTCTATACACTATGCTCAAAAGAGTTATGGCAGTGCTGGAAAATAATAGTGGCTACACACAATATACACTCACACATTTTCACTGCCAGAAGTTTATGGCTGTGTGTTTTGGGGAACCACAACTTTACATTTGTATATAAGCTGTACAATGACTACTTTACATTGTATCAAAGTGTTGTATCTTCAGTATTGTCCCCTGAAAAGATATAATGACTAGTGATGGGGAACTGGAACTTGGAGTTTGGGTTCCCAAACCTCAGCACAGACATCAGCCAGAAATTTGTTAAAGTTTGGTGTCTGGCCCCTGACACTCAAGTCCAGTATCAATGCGGGGTAGCCATGGCCAATGTGTTAGGGAATTGTTCTTGTGACCAGGGAGTTGCAGGATTGATTCCCAGCTAGGAGGTGAGTGAAGTGCCCTTAAGTAAGGCACCTAACTTCAAATTGCTCCCCAGGCACCAAGTTTAGGGCAGATCACCGTTCTTGCTGCATGTGCACTTCATTGCCCTTTAGTGTGTAATCACTGATGGGGAGCCTTATTAAGAAGCTTCAGCGCCACACAGCACCGCTTTTTTGTCCTCATCGGCACGCAGACACGTCTGGTATAACAACTAAAAAATGCTAATGCTTATGCAGCCACCACTTAGCATCCTATTTTACACTAGTGCTGAAAATGAAGCAGCGCCGGGCATTCTTGTTGAAGCAACGCCAGATAAAGCCTGGTGCTGTAGCTCAAAATCCGATGGGCTGAACTGGATTGAGGTGTTTAATGCTTATAATTAATATTAAACACAATTATTTTTACAGAACTTACATTGTGTCTTGTCAATAATTGAAACCCCCTTTTGGGGGTTTTTAATATTGATTTTAAAGGCTTATTTTGCTTAACAAAGTGTAATCTGGAGAACAACTAAATCAAAGCCAAACACACTGTAAAGTTTCTCCCCTTTGTCCCCAGCAGTTATTTCTTGTAATTGCAATGAATAAAATCAGACCAGCGCTGGAAAAATACAATGCCAAATATTTCAAGGGTAGTGTTCTCTGGACCTGGGATAATCAGCCGGTGGGTCCAACAGGTGCTGACACAGGCAGGCCAATACCTAGTGCAACAATCAAAGCTAATTAGTAGCATACTGTACAGCGACTGCTACCGCCAATGTAGTGCACAGCACAGCGCCAGATTAGGTGGAAATGCCGGTGCTATAGCCACAAAAATGATGCTTAAAGGTGCACATCATGTTTGTCCACTGTGTGTAATTCACTTGTGTTTGTATAGAAGCTGATTTACTACTAGCACCACCGGGCGCTGTAACCTAGCATAGAAACATAGAAACATAGAAGGTTGACGGCAGAAGGAGACCATACGGTCCATCTAGTCTGCCCTTATGTGTATACTGTATGTACTCTTTATCTTAGGATAGATGTGTGCTTATCCCAGGCATGTTTAAATTCAGTGACTGTTGATTTTCAACTACCTCTGCTGGAAGTTTGTTCCAAGCATCTACTACTCTTTCTGTAAAATAATATTTTCTAACATTGCTCCTGATCTTCCCCCCGACTAGCTTCAGGTTGTGCCCCCTTGTTCTATCATTAAGTTTCTTCTTAAAAACACTTCCCTCCTGAACCTTATTCAATCCTTTCACAGATTTAAAGGTCTCAATCATGTCCCCCCTCTCCCTTCTTTCCTCCAGACTATACAAATTAAGTTCTTTAAGTCTCTCCTGATAAGTTTTAAGTTTAAGTCCTTCCACCATTTTCGTTGCCGGCCTTTGGACACGTTCTATTTGAATAATGTCTTTTTGCAGGTAAGGTCTCCAGAACTGCACACAGTATTCTAGCTGTGGCCTCACCAGGGCTCTATACAGCGGCATCACAACCTCCCTCTTCCTACTGGTGATGCCTCGAGCTATGCAGCCGAGCATCCTGCTTGCTTTTCCCACTGCCTGGCTACACTGTCCACTCATCTTGCAGCTATCAGTAATCAGTATCCCTAAATCTCTCTCCTCCGAGGTCCTGGCCAACACAGTACTGCCCATACGGTACTCAGAGCAGGGATTCCTTCTACCCAAGTGCATGATTTTACATTTAGAGACATTAAACTCTAGTTTCCACTAGCGTTGCGGTCGCTCTAGTAACCTGGCCGGCATTGATTAATGTGATGTGTGTTGGGCGCTCTAACAACAGTATAACGCTGCAGAGAGCGATAAGTAGCGCCAGCTCAGTGCGTCCGGCACTCTGCGCTCTACACCATACTTAAGTAAAAACTACACACACAGCGTCGATGCTCTAAAGCTGGGTGCTGTAGCATAGAGCACCAGAAGCTGTGTGATAAAAGTCTGTATTTGAACAAAGCAAAAACACATAGAATGACATTGTTTTAACACTGTGACAATGACACTTTAGTGCCAGACCTGTAAATACAATTCTGCATACAAATTTAAAAAGTTAAAAAAATGTATAAAAGTGTTTGTTTGCAGCCAGGTCACACAATGGTTTGACCAAAACAAAAAAAAAACAAACAAAACATGCTATTTTAACACAAGCAAATGAACGCCCATTGAAATGTATGAGAGTGACACTGAGCGAAAGGTAATACCTGGTGCTCTGGAAGCTAGAGTGTCGTCGCTTTATGCTGAGCCGCCTGTAATAATACATCGGACGCTATATGGCGCTGTTAGAGGAGCTCACCAGATTCGCTTTCATAAATGTGGATTGCGTACAGCGTACAGCGCCCAGCGTTCACCAGACGCTGCCTGCCGCTATGAAGCACTACCTGGTGCTATCCCTTCTTAAATAACCGCCATAGTGTTCAGGCAAGTGTGTTGTTGATCCTACATTGATGGGAAAATGCAGATGATAAATTCCATGTGTGCATAGCACACATTGGCCAGTATTAGTACTATTATTAAAAACTAATCAACATCACTCCCTGATATCAGTGTCCTTTGTATATTTATTATATATTGTCTTCATAGAACTGAGGATCATGAGCATACGTAAGCCATGCTGAGAGCAAAGAGGACATTTAATCTCATCATATTCATAATTTCTACATTTAAATGATCTCTTCATTTTTTGGGCCTTATCATTCAGGGGGGAAGAGTAATATGAAAACCCATTAGTCATTTTAAGTAAACACACATTCGCTTCTGTCTTCCAATTGGCTGGCACCCAGCAAGTCCTGATGGACTTAGCAGGTCTTCTAGCACATGTAGTTACAGCATATGTAGTTTCAGCCACACAACACTCAGTTAATTAATTTTTGCTAATGAAACTGGCTTTTCAGAACAAACAATGCAGATTGTTATTCTAACAAAATATTCGAAAGCCTATTTTTTCCATCATATAATCTGTGCTGCTAGAAAATATTAGTGAATAAAAACGTTTTTATTTTTATCAGTTTCAGGTCAATTCTTATCTTGGCAATATCAATTGGAGCCTTTTTTGCCTTACTTGTCTGACAGACAGAATGGTCTGTATGAAGCCTGTCTTTCATTGTCTTCAATGTTTTACAAATCAATCTTTCACTGGCAAATGTAAAGTGATTGTTCAAGAAAAAAAAAAGCCTATACTCACCTTTTACGCCCCCCCCCCCCCCCTCGTGCAGCACTTACCATGGTGCCCAGTGATGGTCAGACATGGCAGCCTTCATCAAGATGAAATTCCCTCCTTCTGCACATCCATTTCATTAGTTGCTTATACATTCTCGCTTTCGAAACTTTACGGACGTCTGCACTTACGCATTATTCCGAGCCCTGATTTGGCCTTTGCCGGGGCATGTAAAACTGGAAGTTGACAGTCCGAAATTACGCCCTCTTTTTGCTTGCAGGATAGCTGGCGTCTGTATGTGATGGAGCCCCTTGACTAGGTCCTGAAAGAGTATGAGCATCTGATATGCCGTGGGCTGCTCACCTTGTACCTTCTGGAGCTTAGGCATACCCGACGTCGTCTGGACAGTGAATGGATATCTGATGTCCGATCAACAGGTGTTTGAATTGACCCGACTGAACCATCTTTCTCTTGAGAAGCTTTACTCAGAGCTGAGGACATAGTTGGCCCCCACCACAAGAAAGGGGCATGACAAAATTGGTTGGCTGTCTTCAATTTTTAGGGAATGGCTACTTTCAGAGGCTTGGGGCACTGTCTGTTAGCATGTCCCAGCATTTCTCGATGTCCTGGTTGCCCTGCAGGAGAAATACATCTCTTTTCCTGACAGCATGGCAGCCTGGAATGTGGTGAAATTGGGTTATTTCAACATCGTGAAAATGCCCAACGCCATGAGTGCATTGGCTGCATGCATGTGGGATTGGTGCCTCCTGTGGCGCAGGAGTATAGGTATGTTCAGGTGCTATTTGGTCCTCCTGCTCCTTCTTGCCAAGTCTCCTCTGTTTATGCTAGTCTGGGTTCTGCTCCCCTACCCTAGCTAATGCTGATCCCTGTGTCCTGTTGCCTGAGCCTACACATCTCCCATATCCCTTTCCATCAGCACATTGTGGCCCCACATTTACCTCATTTAATGGTTGTGTCTCATCACTGTGGGTCAGACCGACACCCAAATAGGTCCCAAAAATGTTTACATTTTAAAATGTGTAAAAGGGGTACAAAGTTTTAATAAACAGTTGTATAATACATTTTATAAAAACAAAAACAAAAAAGGAGTCCCAAAGGATCAAAAGAAGACAAGTTTCCAAATAAAAAAATAAAATTACAAAAGAAAAAGATGCAGTGTGGTGTGGTTTTTAAAACAAAAAATTGAATGCAGGGTGCAGAAGGTAAAGCTGGAGTAGGAAAAGGTGGCAGCAACCACTAGGGGGAAGCAGGTAAGAACAAGGAAGAAGAAGGTGAGTGACACAGGGGACACACACTACATGAGATGCCGAAAAAAGAACCAGGTGAAACAGGAAGAAGAAGGTGAGTGATGATGCGGGGAGGCACACCACATGGGATGCCCCTAAAGGAACCAAGAGGGAGAAAGTGAGTCACACTGCAGGGAGGCACACTATATTGGATGCCCCTAAAGGAACCAGGAGGAAGAAGGTGAGTGACAGTGCAGGAAGGCACACTACATGGGACGCTCCTAAAGAAACCAGGAGAAAGAAAGTGAGTCACCGTGCGGGGGATGCACACTATTGGGATAATAGGTGGCTCTGTCACACAGCTTGCTATGGGATGATGGGGGTCCTGTCACACAGTCTGCTATGGGGTAATAGGGGGCTCTGTCACACAGTCTGCTATGGGGTAATAGGGGGCTCTGTCACACAGTCTGTTATGGGGTAATATGGGGCTCTGTCACACAGTCTTCTATGGGGTGATGGGGGGCTCTTTCACAAATTCTGCTATGCTGGTTCTGTCACACAGTCTGCTATGCGGTAATGGGGGGCTCTGTGACAAAGTATGCTATGGCGGTGATGGGGGTTCTGTCACACAGTCTGCTAAGGGGATGATGGGAGCTCTGTGATACAGTCTGTTATGGGGCAATGGGGGGATTCTGTAACACAGTCTGCTATGGGGGTGATGGGGGTCTCTGTAAAACAGACTGCTATAGGGTGATGGGGGACTCTGTCACACAGTCTGATATGGGGGTATGGGGGTTTTGTCACAGTCTGCTATGGGGTGATGGGGGATTCAGTCACACAGCCTATTTAGGCTGAATACTGAACCCGAACTTGTACAGGTGTGCCCATCACTAGTAACAATGCCTCCATAGAGGCCCGGGGTCATTAAACAAAACATATTAGCCCATGATGACCATATAACTAGGGTTGGGCTCCGGACTTGGGTTAAAGATAAATTCCACCAGAATTTCACAAATTCACAAGTTCAAATGATGGCCGTTTCAGTCGCTGTCCATGCAAGCAGTATCTCTGGTGCCCTCCAGTGGTGATAAATTAGGTTATGAGCTAATTTGCCACATGGGGTGTATGTGGCAGTTTAGGTTGTAGTGCTTTCATATTTATTGCAGTTATTTTAACTGATATGGCTGACCCTCAATGTTGGACTGTGTATAACTGAATCATAGCTGGCGAGCACCAGGGGGTAGTGCCAGGGGGAAGAAAAGTGGCCGCCATTCGAACGTCACACTGCATCCTGTTTTTTAATTTCAGGGTATAGGATCACTTTAAAGAGGAACAATCGGCAGGATTTTCACAAACCTGGTGATTGCTTCTGTGTGATTCAGGGAATGTGTTGGGGACTTTTGAGTGAGATCTCGTTTTTGTGTGCTTGCTCAAAGCTGGCGAGAAATGCTGGCTTCACTAACTGACATGTTTTTTTCATCGAAATAGGCAACATGGCTTTTTCAATGAAAATGACAGAAGTCATTTGAGTTTTATTTATGCATTTACTCTGTTAATGAAAAAATAATGAAAAAAAGACGTGTAACCTTCCAAATGAGCCAATTAGCCAGACACCAGACATAAGTGCTGGTAACCCAGGACTCAGACACTGGCCGACCCCTTGCCCCACGGGTTTAGCCCATATGGCCTTAGTGTGGGCTCGGGGCTCTTCCAGGGATTCAGTCTTGTTTACTGATCATTGTTGTGCAACCCTTGATGGTTCAGATGGAATGAGTAATGGATGGTTGATGGATGGCCACCATGTCCCAGCAAGGGTTGGAATCATGAGAAGAGAGCTGATAGGCCCATTTAGGGTCCCTATGGGTATGAAAATGTTCATGGAAAAGTATACAGAGTTTCTGACTGACCACTTTTTTCTATGACACAAAAAGAAAAACTGTTCCTTTTGCAGCAAAATCTTCTTTATGCATGTCAAAGTGCCATCTAATGCTGCAAAGAATACCTCTTGGTCATTGGCTACTTTGGGTATAAAAGGAGAAAAACTCATGATGTGGCCACCATCCTCCCCTGACCTAAACCCTATTAGTTTATTGTGATATTTTAACCCTTTTTTACCAACTTGTATGGTATGGTATGGTATGATTCAGGTGTTACTAATTCCAGGTCTCTACCTCCAGATCGTGTCTCGGTGCCCCTGGAATAAACACTAGTGGCTGGTAAGAACTAACCTTTTCTCTCCTTTCTTAGTACCCTCTGACTACTATATTATACAGCTTCCTGTATCATGTCTAAATTGTAGCATCTTTATTTCAATATTATTATTTATATGTTTCTAGTCTCTAGTGATGATCCAGACAGGTAACAGATGATCTGGTTCTGAAGCTCTCTGGCTCTGTAGTCCCCAATATCCAGCATTCAGTACTCCCAAATGCAGAATACAGTCAAAGTCTATGGGAGGGAAAAATGGGCAAAGCCAAGCATTTGGTCCTGTAAGTCTACTAGCACATATTTCCTTCAGAACAGGTCTACTGCTATTCTGGGGTGGGGAGTGGGACCTCTAGTAACAAAAAATCCACAAGAATCCACACAATAATTGTTTATTAAAAGTGAAGAGCCAGTACTCACCCATCTGCATCTTCCTTCTTTTGTCCCCTGCCATGTGGCATTCACCACTAGGCAAGGCGCTCCCTCAGCAGCCATATCTAGCCTGGCACCTTCCAGGGTTAATGGCAGCTACCGGAGAGAAAAGATGGGGCCCATGTGGAATCCCCTTATGTGACTATCTGTTTCACTGGAGGGGAGGGAAATAGAGGGAATTTCTTGAGAAGAGATGCCCTAATCTGTGCTGAAGGGCATAGGGGCTAATAGGCATACAGCCTCTTAGTTCTTGGTTACTACTACTGTGCCTAGTAGCCCACAGAAAAGTGGAGCCACAACAAATTAACAGGATAAATCATTTGAACCAGGTCTTGCTGCTATCTGGAATGGGGCAAAATGACAAAATCTAGTCTCAGCCCATCGCTACTAGTCACAGTTTTAGCAGAGCACCACCTAACAGTCTCTATTGTTTCTACTACTGCTTTTGTCTAAGTACTGCTTTTGTCTACAAAAATTGCCTTGTCTAAATGTTTGGGCTTAACTAGAGTTAACAATGAAACTGTACATACTGTACTGTACATACAGTTGTTTTTCCACAAGAGGGACATCCAGTACAAAGAGGTAAAGTGAATCCATCTTCTTGTGCAGGTATGTAAAGAATGTCCTCTCAGCATATTTAGCAAGACATACCGTGCAAGGTCACTTTTAGTTCCTGTTAAAAAAAAAGTATTGGTTGTGCTGACACTTCTGTTGTTTGTCTAATGATTAAAATTCTTTATGTATAAGACATTCTACGAAACCATCAGAAAGATGTGATCTCTTATGTCATGCAGCATGTGTATCTGTAACTTTCCCGTATCTACCTGTTTTTCTGCATTGAGGATTTAGGTCAAAAGGTTAAAACAATGAACAAAATAGATTAGATATGGGCCCAGAATTATTGCAGAGGTGAACTGGCTACGAGTCCAGATAGTCTTTATGATTTGCCATCTGATATCTGCTCACCATTGCTCAGGGTCATTGCTACTTTCTGCTGCAACTTCTCCTGGCAGCTGGTGGCTTCCTAAGGATATGTACATCTGAAAGCAGACCTTATGCCTGCAGACAATATATTGGAGCTCCTGGGGGTAAACACAGAACATTGTTGTGTGTATGGTAGTAGACATATGGTCAAGGATCAGGTTGAACTCAGTTAATAAACTGTAAATCAGGCTGAGGTCTGTGCAGGCATTCTAGGTTTATAGATGGTTAATCAGGCTAAGGTCAGTGCTGGAGGCTTAGTTTCGCTGTTGGACACGCTGGGTCATAGCTGGGCATTCAAATCATGCTCAGACACTCCAAGAGTCAAAGAAGGCCAGGAGCAAATAAGATCTTAGAGCATCTGTAGAGCATCTGTCCAAGGCACAGGCATCAAATCCCCTCCCCCCCACAGACCAGAAATATGTAATGTTTTGAAGACCTCCACCAAGATGCACAGGTGAAGTAATTTGTGCTTAGACAAAGCTATAAAGCCAACTATGTACAGATCCACAAAACTTAACCTGTTGGCGGCTCTTGAGACCATTGGTCTAAGGCATTACGTGGAGATGTAAGCTCATTTTTCATGCACACAAGTTGCAGCCTGGTGATAGCCGGAATATGATCCAGATTGCTCATGTTTATGGGAAATTAGCATAAAACTGACCGGACCGATTGACCCGAACGTGTGTTTTGGATACTGTATGTATAATCTTTGGCTTTATTAATTAGCTCTTTTCTCCAGGTAGTATGTTGAACACTTAATTCAAGTTCCGAGTGAAACAGACTGTTGGGAAAATGTGTTAAGCCTTCCCAGGCTTTGCTGTAAGGGAATTAGTATTAGTATATTTAGCATACTATAATAATTATAATTATAATAATTATTTTCTTTTAAGCTTCATTTGATCAAACAGAAGAGTCTTTACACTATGGTAAAATCCTTCTGTTGCCAGGAGGGGCAGACGTGTGTTGGAGATAATACAAAGCTGAACCCCTTCCCTTGTCGGTTAGTAGAAAGCAGTGAGGAAAAGCCCCCATAGGAAATCAACATTAACATTAACAACCAGACAATATACACATGGATCTAGCAAGACCAAAACACAACAATAGTCTGAGGACCATTGCCCATATGTAAATGCAGATCACCAGGAACCATAGGAATGCAGACAAACCACAAGGGGATAGCAAATAAGGAAAACAAACAGGCACCCAAACACTATTTAAGAACCCAGATAACTGCCATGAATGCAGACCTTGTAAGTCTAACCGACCAATGGCGACCTATCAGAATAACTCCATTTGATAGTGAGAAGAGACCAGGCCTCAAAGCAGTTTTGGTAACTCCTAAGAGCTACCTTGGCTCAAAAGCCAGAGGGTTCAATCTCTTGTTAGGCAGACCCTTCTTGGGACCGAAATATGAATCTACAAGTCACATGACAAGACTAAGACTTGTCCTTCACAAGCGCTGCAGGTCAAGCTGTTGTGCAGATGTATTTTTAATAAATGTTTACTTGCAGAGAGAAGCCTGTCTTAATGATGAAACAACACATTCCAGCAAGATGTGGAATTTGTATGCAAACCTCATGTAGATATTTAAAGCTGGAGCCTGCAACACTGAAATCCGCATGGTGTAGAGCTAGCCATCACAGGGAATATAAAGCACAGACCTTCCACTCCACCTTGTAGAGAGAAGGACAGAGCAACCCACACGTTTCACATGGATATACCTAAACTTTTAGATCTGCTAGGATTCAGCATCATTACTGACAGTGAATGGGGCCTTAGTTCAGAACTTGGGAAACAGAAGGCGTAACCAAAAGTACCAGTACCCAATGGGAACTGGACCATGGAGTACTAGAGTATCCACTACAAGGGATAGTGTATCCCTTGACATGACCAACTATATGAAAAACCTAGTGTATGACTGGGACCTAAAACAGAGTCCTACGGTGGGGTATCCAATCATCGCAAGGTGCCAAATTTTCTGGCATGGAACGCTGGCTGGGCCATATGTCTGTTCATCTTATGAAGCTAGCTTTCACTGATATTACTTTTCCTAGATTGGAAAGGTTTCCTGTGACAGCCAAGACAGCCAAGAGCCATCAGCCCAAAGGTTGGACCTTCCCAGTGCTGCATGTGAGAAGCAAATCCCATAGGTATTTGTGCTCAACAGTTGGTAGAAAGGAAGGTTAGATCAGGGATGGATAAGAAACTGCATTTATGCTCTCTGCATTACAGCCTTGATCCCCTACTGGTTGAGAGGCAACACATGTCTCAGAAAATAACCAGCTGACCCACGTGATGCAGCAAGACAGACAGCAAGTATTGCTTCTGGGTTGAGGCGCCACGAAGAGTCACTCCTAAAGCCACCCTGAAAAGGGAGTGGGCTATGCTGTCTTTTGTGAGGTGGCTCAAATCAATAGATGTTTCATATAGAGAATGCTGGGTCCCCCACTTTTGTGGATGAACAACAAAGTACCCTCTTGAGGGCACCCCAAAAGCACCAAAAGATCAAAGAGTATTGCTACCACTATATAACTTTATACTAGAATAGGGTTGCCAGGGTCGCTTCATGAGCTCATGCAACCCTGCCATTAGTATCCTGGACAAAACACTCCAACTATTAGGGCAAAGCCTTGACCAAGACTGATGGTTACAACTGACCGAAACCCGTTGAGGTTTCTTTCAGGTGGAACATCTCATATGGTTTTGTCATAGGTCGTGCACACTAGTCTACAAATAGAATTTATCTGGATTTAAGGAAAATGCTATTGATAGCTCTACCTTATATAAAACTGTGCAACTGTGTAAAATAAGGGATAGACTGCAACGGCATTGAAACAGACTCCTGGATACCTCAGAACCACAGCATGCAAGGAGCTATGCAACTGTATCTAGGCAGCATCTGCTGAATGTTTTAGGGGTATAGAACTGCTTGTCCTACTAGTGGCATCCTGTCAGATGGTGTGCCTCACCACTTGTCTAGTTACTCTGATGCTCATGCGTTCTTCACTGTGCCCTCTGGCAGGAGTAATGAGTTCTGTGTTCTAGTAAAATGAAGGACTGTGTGGCCAGGCAGTACAGAGCTCTTATTACCTCTGTCTAGGATCTTTACCACAATTCCTTAAAAAACAGATGAACTAATAGTAAGAGAAAAAAATTAAAATACTTATTGATAAAAAAAATGTCTGACACCTCCTGCTGGAGAAAAAAAAAACTTAGGGGGTAACATTCCATCCTGTAGGTGAAGCCAACAAGGGTAGGGTTTTAACTTTGCATAATCTCCAGCACATATCTGCCCCTCCTGGCAACAGAGGGATATTACCCAAGTGTACAGACTCTTCTGTGTGAGAAGAGAAAGTTAATTGTGTTGTAGTTATTGAAACAATACATTTGATTTCTCAAGGCCCCTAATTCACATAATATTCACAAAAGTAAATGTGTAGGCTTGGCAATCAAAGGACTATAGACTTTGTACGTATGCTACCTGTTTTTTGGGCTTTGTAGGAGACTTAACTTGTATAGGCATCCCAAAATGGAATGTCCAGGTCTGGGTTTTTAAAGGGGGTTATTTATTTTTATTTTGGTCTATTTTAAACATTATAAACAATATAGTTTCTTCCTACTTTATAAGCAATTCGATTTGTATTGATTAATTTACATATTGTATACGGATTCTTACATGACTTGTATATTTGATGCCAATTAACGCTTGTGCAAAGCCTTTGTTACACATGGTAGTATTTTCTGTTGCAGCTGTTCATAAAATAATTGTCTTCAGAGTAAAGCAAGCACTTCACAACTCTGCAGCTACTAATAGACAGACATAAACAGAAGAAAATAATTAAAACACGAAACAACACTAGAAATATTGCCCCTTATATGATTCACACAATTGGTTATGAGCACATGACTCACATTTTATTATTTTTTATTCAAATCAACACAGAGACAAAGAGAAAAACAACAGTAATAAAACATAATTTTCAAACCAGACATTTTATTTTTGGAAAAATATGAATGTTTTAAAACAACATTGTATGTGCCAGACAATAGATGTTGCATCCCTTTTTCACTTCCATTGAATCTTAGTTTATATATTTTAACAACATATAATGGCTTCCTTTATACTTTTTTCGAACCAGCTCTCCTCTGTGTTCAAGATGCAAGCCCCACTGTCCTCAAATGAGTGTTCTGCATCCTATACTGCCAAGTCCTGACCACTTGGCTCTTTTTTGCTGGGCTACAGGCAAATGTACAGTAACTGTTACTAGTCCTTGCACTGGTCTGCACAAGCAATGTTGCTCATTTGGTTTTTTTTCCATTACGCTAGTCATCAGTGTGACCTGCTTCATTGCAAGGCCCAGTCAGTTGCAGCTGCTTTATATATATATGTGAATGTTTTTTTTGTATTGTGTGTTGAGTTGGAAGGTCTGTCTAAACTTGGGGCAAGTTTCTCAGACACTAAGGACCTGATTTATTAATATTCCAACAGTGCGTCCTTTTTAAAACCACTACTCGCGCCATCGTCATAACAGTGCATTTGTTTTCGGCAGATTGTGTGGGGTATAGTTGCTCAGCATGAAATAAAGTGGTGTAGTGTGCCTGTCAGGCTGATGAGCGGGGTAAATACAGAGAGCGAGGAAGCCTCCTTGTGAACTGGCTGTGCTGAGCAAGGCAACTAAGAAACTAAAGCCAGATAATAGGGTAGAACTGACAGGACACTTAACCTGGAAACCCAGAGCCTAAGACCTTGTCTTCACTAGGGTCCCCCATAAGGAAAGATAGGCTGGGCTGCAGGGAAGGTCCAAGACATGAAATCAGGGAATGAACTGTCAGACTGCTAGGCTAAGTTGGCACTGTACCTGATAGGCTGGATTCAGTAAGTATTGAAGTCCGAGAACAAACTTAAGTCTGGGGGTCGCAAGCACAGTAGCAGATTGGTGAATGAGCCAGGGTCAGTGTCAGCAGCGAAGGTTTATGGACAAAGGTTGAAGCCGGGTAATTAGTCCAAGAATAAGCTTAGTCAGGCAGGATGAGGTCGCAGCAGTTAAGCAATCCAAGGGAATAGCCGAAGGAGTGGTCAGGGTCGAAGCCGGGTCAAAACAAGAAATCAAGAGATCACAGGAAGCACTGGAGCACATGGAAACAGGAAGAAATGATGATCAGGCAGCACTATGATAATGTCAGCTGCTCCCTTTAACCCTTTAAACGCCAGCCATCTGATCACCCCCCCCCGCTCTTCCGCCTTCAGGAGAGGGCCTAACAGCCCTCCTCCCTCCTTAGCTCCGATGGCCACCGCCATCTTTACTTCTAGCCCCGCCCTTCGGGGATGGGCGGATGATGTCACCCACCGGTTCTGCTGTCAGATGCCAGGTGACGGCTCAGCAGAGAAGGAGAGAGGTAGGCCATCCTCTGATCGCTTGCCCCCCCCCCCCTCCTCTGGCCAGCCATCACTGCCATCGGATCGCCGAGGGACACAGGAGATGACGATCAGAGGTGAGTAAAGAAAAAAAAATTTAAAGTCATTTGTAAAGTGTGTGTGTGTGTGTTTTACTGTTGACCCTTTGTGAACTGGTAAGGGGTCCATGAGACCCCTATACAAGTTCACAAGGCTCGGGGGCTGGCAAGTCATCTGCAGCTAGCGGGTGACTTGCCATTAGCCCCCGAGCCCCCCATTATCTGCCCCCCCAAAGCCAGGGGGCAGAAGAGCCATGGCCCTAGGCTATGCCGGCCTGTTCTACAAGAAGGGTTTTAACCCTTCAAATTCCACAAAAAAATAAATGGGGTCCCCCCTCCCAGGTAGGGGGGATCCTATGTCATTTTTTTTTTTAAATTAACCCCATGTTAGCTGTAACCCAGTAGGTATAAAAGGCTTCCAGCAGCAGCAGGAGAGCAGAAGCCAAAGTGATCAGCGTGCTCTGGGATGGATGGGAGGGAAGTATTGAAAAAACATAAAAAAAAAATTCTGTGTGTCAGTGTGTTTTTTTTTTTACATTTAACCCTTTGTGAACTGGTAAGGGATCTATGAGACCCCTATAACAGTTCACAAGGCTCTGGGTCTGGCAAGTCACCTGCGGCTAGTGGGTGACTTGCCATTAACCCCCGAGCTCCCCCCATTACCTGCCTCCCCAAAGCCTGGGGGGGGGGCAGAATTTTCTTGGAAATTCCTGCAAAAATCACAGTTAAACATCACGCAAAATGGTGAAAAATATCCTGTCAGCAGAGGGTGACAAAATCTAAAGTAGTCTGGCAGTTAAAAGGTTTCAGGTACCTATGCATGTTGGGTATTGTTCTGCTCAGGGGACCTTGTGCTTTCAGATTTAGCTTGTTTTTTCTTATTTGCATATTGATATTTTTTGTTTTTTATTCTGCTTTTTTATACATTTTTTGGTGAAACCCTGTGCAACCTAAGAATTCTTCGAGATATTACTTCCAGAAAGATGAGCCCACTACAACAAGCTGGGTACGGTTAGAAAGCTTAACATGTGTACTTTCAGGGAATATATGGTTTATGGGGGATATTCCAAATTGTTTTGGTAGAAAAAGCACGAGGTGCGCACTTTGTCTGCAGAGCTGAAACTTTGAAGTAAAATTACCGTTACGCACATGCTTTACTTTGGTGTGTTTGGCAGCTCTTCCCTTGACAGTACCTATGCATGTTGGGTATTGTTCGGTTTGGGGGACCTTGCTTTTTCAGATTTTCAGTTTTTTTCTTTTCTTTTTTTTCTATAGTTTTCTTAGGAAAATGCGGTTTTGTTTCTGCTTTTTTATTCTTTTTTTAGGGAAAACCTGTGCAAGGTGTGTACTTCCAGAGAATATATAGTTTGTTGGGGGTATTTCAAATGTAAAGGGTTGTTTTTCTTGAAAAACTGCAAGGTGCGCATATTGCATAGCATAGTTGTATTTTAAGCATTGTTTCAGTTTGGGGGAGTCTCCTGGGCAGGAAAGGGTGTCTACCTATACATATGTGGTACTGCTGTAACCGGGAGAAATTGGGGTTTCACACGCAATAAGATTTTATTGACAAACTTACATTTTTTATTACAAAAAAACACTACAAATTGTAAAAAAATGTTTTTTTTTTATTTTTTTGGACATATTTCACCCGAAAATATTGAGAATACACTTAGAAAATTGCAAACATGACATTTCATGTTAAACTCATGGTAGACTCTGCTGAAAAAACAATATATCACTTTCCTGGGAAATCCCTGGAAATCCCTGGGGGCGCAAAATAGTGCAAAATGGTCTGGCAACAAACAAAGGGTGACAAAATCTCAAGGTAGGTTGGCGGTTAAAGGGTTAAACGTCTGCAGGTGAGAAGGCCCGGGAACAGACTGCAGGCTGGGATGGAATCCAGGTTTCTGCACTGATGTGCATGAAGATTCGGAAGAGGATTACCTGCTGGGGTAAAAGCCAGGCTTCATCGCATATGCACGCATGTGTGGGGACCTGTGCATGCGTGAAAACTTAGAATTCCATTCTGACAGTGCCTAACTAGTAATGATGAGTCAGCCTCTACATAGGGTGAGCCAATGTTGTACCAGTGTGTTCCTATACAGTCCATCCATATTTATTGGATGTTTTTTGAATTGGCGCAGAGTGACGCGAGCTAGCGCACACAGAACACACATTTCTGATTAACAAAAGAAATTATGGCAGGAAAACAATAATGTTATAAATGCAACAGATATCACAGGCATAACAGATATATAAATGTCAGAGAAGTTAAAACAATATACCGTATATTAATATATATATATATTATATTATATTAAAGGGTCCTTTATATTAAAGTATACACACCTACTGCTCCTCTGTAGTTGATCTGTCCAGGTTCATTTCTTAAAAATGTTTCTATATAGGATCTGACTTGGTCTTCAGGCAAATGACCCCTGGTTCCTGGAACGCACCCCTAAGCCTGTACTCATCACACATAGCGCTGTTCACTGTGTGCAGGCGGGGGACGCACTTAAAGACCGAATTTATATATTTTTTTCTCTGTGTGCAAGAGAAACAAGTCTAGAACTACTTAAAGCTTAACTGTAGGCAGATATTAAAATATGTTTATGCATTTTTCTCTTCTTGTTACCTAAATAAAAAGGCTGTTTCTCCAAGTTCTATGGTCTATTGCTAATACAAAGGTCTCAGTGGCACACATTTGGAAATGCGTATGGAAGCTGCATGCCATGTCAAGACACCACTGTATAAATGTGGGCCCTAATCTAAACTGTAACAGCCCCAAATTTGAGACATAAACAGCAACAGACTATTTAGTTAGTCTACCCACGGTGACCTTTACTTCTAGCACCAAGTATGAGTGGAAGGTTTGAGGTCTACCTATAAATGTCTAGACCCTCCATATGCACATCCAAAATATACAAAGGAAAAAGAACCTTGTGAGCCAGCGTCCGGACTGTCACGAAACTGTGACCACCGTTCCTCTCCCTCCTCTTTCCTCATCACCCGGGTCAGTAGTGATGCTTTATGATTTATAATTCACTGTTTCTTGGGTTCATATTGTTGACAGTGGATTTATATAGCCATTTATTTAATTGGGTCTTCATGTGTTAGGTTGATATAGTTGATTTGTGGAATTTTCATGTATTGCAGGAAGGATTATCAGGAGTTTTTTGCATCCATATTGCATTGGCAATTTGATTATAGTTTTTTTTTTTCTAATTTATTAACTTAGGTGTGAATATATTTTATTTGACTGGTCATAATTATTTTTATATTTTATATATCATGCATACTGACTGCTGGAGTGTAGTGACATTTTTACTGCTGTCAAGATGTTTTTTTTCATGATATTTAACAAAGACATTATCTATTTTTTTAAGTTTTTGTTAGGTGGCTATTTTTTCTGAGCATTTGATGCAGCAACAAATTCTAGGTGCGTCTTATAGGCAGGTGCATCTTATGAGGCGAAACATACTGTATTTGCAAATACATGTACAGGTCCGCGAAGTGGATGGGCGTGGCCTGCACCGCAGAGTGTGTGTGTGAGCACGCACAAGCGGGAATACCATACTGCCTATAGGGATTGGGGGAATGCCACACTGCCTATGGGAAGTGGATAGGGGGGAATGCCACACTGCCTATGGGGATTGGGAGGGGGAAATGCCACACTGCCTATAGTTGAGGGGGGGGGAGAAGTCTGTCTGTAATCGGGGGATTTTGCACAACTATTTTTTGTTTTCTTAAGGGGGCGGTATTTAGGCACAATATTTGGTTCAAAATATATTTTCTTAAATTCCTCCTCCAAATTCTAGGCTTATGGGCAGGTGCATTATAAGGAGAAACATACTGTATTTGCAAATGTATGAACCACATGCCCTGCCAAGTGTGGTCCCACTCTATCTATGAGAGTATCGATAAGGTTGTGACAGGGCATGCAGGTTTCACATGCATTTACAAATAACAGTAATCATTTATCCCTTAAAGTACCTGTGGATTATCCAGCTAGTAGACTCAAGGTTGCCAAGCAGAAAGTGTCCAATCTATTCACTGTATGCTGCCTAAATGTCTGCAAATCAGTTTTTCATATTATTTGATCTTTTTATCACACTTATTTACTAATATTGCTGAAACTAAGATCAGATATCAATGTAAACACAGTAAAATATCCTGAGCTCTGCTATTTAATTTTTACAGGTAATTCATATCAGCACCTGCACAGCTAAACTGATACTTCTACATTGACATCACACCTCTGTAGATCCCAGTGCACGTCTCGTTCATGTTGAAACAAGAGCAGCACCACTTTTTAGGCTTCTTTTGTTCTTGTGCCTTACTTTTAGCTTGCAAGCTGTGGATTTGCAATGTAAACTTAGCAAATAAACATCCACAGATCATCAGGGGAAGTGTAATAATAGGTTCATCGTTCTTGACAAGGCTCCAGGACGTGCAGTTCGACAGTACAGCTGCACGGGTTTCTGTTGACTCGCTTGTCTACCACATTCAACACAGAAGCATCCACTTAAAATGACATCTGCCATAGATAATTGTGGCTGTAAACAGAGTGTTGTCTCAATCAAGTGATGTGATCCTCATAAAAAGATTGTCAACTGGTCCTTAAATTATAGAGTTTCACATTTTAATTTTTTAACTTCATAGTACTCTTCAATTAAATAAAAAAAAACTTTTAATGAACATGTTTGATGACCAATAATAATTAAATAATAATAACTATGATAGTTTTGCTATGGGGGTAGATCATATACTAATCCAATAAATGTAACCATATATTCAGGATTAACACTTAAAAATAGCAGAGCTTGGGATATATTTTCATTTCACTGTGTTATTTGATCAGCAGGTGATATTTGGGAAGGCTGCAGCCTGATCGGTACCCCAACCAGATCAGCTGCCATCTATACTGTACTTTACCCAAGTCTGGTTTTAATAGGAAATACAAAACTGACCTAAAAGGGGACCAAAACTGTATGTATATTTCTGTGCATTTCATAAACTTTGAATGAATGTTTTGTGCATTGTAACTAGAGATGAACGAATCGATTCTGACGAACCCGAATTCGTTACAAATTTCATGAAATTTTCGATTTGTTCCGATTCTGAATATCGCCGCGATTCGATCGCACGAATCGCTTCCTTAAAACTCCATTTACTGCTATGGAGTCCATCTAAAATGGTGGATCAACATTTCAGGACATGTCCGATGGGGCAAGGAATGCTGGGTAGGTGTCACATGCTACCTATCAGCAGACAGGCTTACTGATGATGTCACAGCCCCATATAAACGGCGGCCATCTTCTGGAAGATCATTCTGACACTGTATTGCGGCCAGAGCAGATCAAGCAGGGAGAGAGCGAGAGATAGATATATACATAGATGGAACAGAAAAAGCGCGGGACAGATAGAGAAGGAGAGAGCCTGTGACAGTGACAGATAAAGACAGGGACAGTTTAAACTGTTTGTGTTAGCTTTCAAGCCTATTTAGTGTTAATTACTAGGGATGAGCAAATCGGTTCTAACGAACCTGAATTCACTCCGAATTTCAGGGAAAATTCGATTTAGCAGGAACCCGAATTTTTAGTGGTTCGTGCTGACCGAATTTTCCCTAAAATAAAAAAAAAAAATACCGGCATGGTGGGAGCGGGGAGACCGGCTGCGCTGTCAGCGGGCGGCGGAAGCCGGCTTCCGCCGCCCGCTGACAGCGCAGCCGGCCTCCCCGCTCCTACCAGAGATGAGCGATTCGTAAAAGTTCGATTCGGACGAACCCGAATTTCTCTGAGAAATTCAACCGAATCGCCCGAATCGAATTTTTGAGAAGTTCGCTCATCTCTATTAATAACACTCCTGCCTATTTAGCTTTTCCTTTACCTGGTGTCATTCTTTAAAAAGCATGCTAGCATTAATATTTCAAGACTACCTGTGTAATAACTGCTTGCATTTTATAATTAACGTCACTTTTCCACAATCAAGGGAGGCCTGCTCTGTATGTGAGGAGGGGGCATCCCAAACACTAGCATTAATATTTCAAGACTACCTGTCTAATAACTGCTTGCATTTTATAATCAACGTTACTTTATCACAATCAAGGGAGGCCTCCTCTGTATGTGAGGGGGGGGCATTCCAAACACTAGCATTAATATTTCAAGACTACCTGTCTAATAACTGCTTGCATTTTATAATCAACGTCAATTTACCACAATCAAGGGAGGCCTCCTCTGTATGTGAGGAGGGGGCATCCCAAACACTAGCATTAATATTTCAAGACTACCTGTCTAATAACTGCTTGCATTTTATAATTAATGTCACTTTTCCACAATCAAGGGAGGCCTGCTCTGTATGTGAGGAGGGGGCACCCCAAACACTAGCATTAATATTTCAAGACTACCTGTCTATTAACTGCTTGCATTTTATAATCAACGTCACTTTACCACAATCAAGGGAGGCCTGCTCTGTATGTGAGGAGGGGGCACCCCAAACACTAGCATAAATATTTCAAGACTACCTGTCTAATAACTGCTTGCATTTCATAGGCAAAGTCACTTTCACCTGCCTTTCACCGGGGGCTATTGTCAGTGCCTTTTGCCTATTGTATAAAACGAGTCTGGTTTACAAGTTTAAAGCACCCATTGCCTTTCACCAGGGGCCATTGTCAGTGCTAGCACTTATCTTTTAAGAGTACCTGCCTACTAACCTTTTGCCTTTTGAATAAAACAAGTCTGGTTTACATGTTTAAAGCACCCATTGCCTTTCACCGGGGGCCATTGTCAGTGCTAGCACTTATCTTTTAAGAATACCTGCCTACTAACCATTTGCCTTTTGTATAAAACAAGTCTGGTTTACATGTTTAAAGCACCCATTGCCTTTCACCGGGGGCCATTGTCAGTGCTAGCACTTATCTTTTAAGAGTACCTGCCTACTAACCTTTTGCCTTTTGTATAAAACAAGTCTGATTTACAAGTTTAAAGCACCCATTGCCTTTCACCGGGGGCTATTGTCAGTGCTAGCACTTATCTTTTAAGAGTACCTGCCTACTAACCTTTTGCCTTTTGTATAAAACAAATCTGGTTTACAAGTTTAAAGCACCCATTGCCTTTCACCGGGGGCCATTGTCAGTGCTAGCACTTATCTTTTAAGAGTACCTGCCTCCTAACCTTTTGCCTTTTGTATAAAACAAGTCTGGTTTACATGTTTAAAGCAGCCATTGCCTTTCACCGGGGGCTATTGTCAGTGCTAGCACGTATCCTTTAAGAGTACCTGCCTCCTAACCTTTTGCCTTTTGTATATAAAAGTCTGGTTTACAAGTTTAAAGCACCCATTGCCTTTCACCGGGGGCCATTGTCAGTGCTAGCACTTATCTTTTAACCCTTTAACCGCCACTCTACCTTGAGATTTTGTCACCCTTTGTTGCCAGACCATTTTGCACTATTTTGCGCTCCCCATGTTCAACTGTGATTTTTGAAGGATTTCCAGGGATTTCCCAGGAAAGTGATATATTGTTTTTTTCAGCAGAGCCTGAGGTTTTTTTTGTTTGTTTTTTTTTAATTTTTTAATAAATTTTTATTTATGCATTTTAAGTTGTAACATACATATACATATGCAATCATCCCCTCGTGGAGAGGAATCTAACATTAAACATAGCCTATACTTACAACACAACAGAAAAGGGAAAATCATATACACATAGATAGTTATACTAAACTAGATTGTGCACACACACACACACACACACGTGCACACACATACATTCAAAAGCACACACACCCGCCTGCTACTGGCATCATTTCTTAATAGGAGGTAGGTATCATGAGGTCTAAGGGATAGAGGCAGATAAATAACCAAGCAATTGGCTGTTCCTAGTCATTGATGGAATTAGAGGCATTAAGCCATGCTCCCCATACCCGTTCGAATTTATTTGGGCACCCCCTGGCCTCGTAGGTCATCTTATATAGGACTAGTCTCCCATTTACTAGACTTTTCCAGCCTGATAGGGTCGGTGCACTCGGATGTTTCCAGTTCAGTAGGATACATTTCCTTGCGTAGAACATTAACAGCCGCAGTAGGACCTTCTGGGGGCCATCATCTAGCATGGGTTCAACAATGCTTAACAAACATAGGGCAGTTGCGTTTGTGATTGGCAAGCCTATGGACGTATATATAAAATTGAATACCTCCTCCCAAAATGACGAGATCACCTGGCATTCCCAAATCATGTGCACCAGAGTGCCTGGCCCGGTACCACACCTAGGACAGATGTCTGAATCTAGCAGGCCCATCCTCTTGAGTCTAATAGATCTGGTGGAGCCACTGATCCTGAATCAATCTGTCTCTCGAGTCTATGACTGAGGAGTACAAATTGTCTACTGCTTCCTCCCAGTCATCCTGTTCGAAGTTCGGGATCAGTGTCCGCCATTTCTCCAGTGCTCTGTCTAGAGGGGAGGGGAGCCCCAAGAGGAGAGTACAATACAATGTTGAAGTGGGCTTACTTAAATCAATGGACCTTACCAAAGTCTCAACTGTTGATTCCACTAATTGCAGTCCCTCCAAGGGAATCTGACGCCGAAGAGCATGTCGGAGCTGCAAGTACCTAAAGAATTCCCTTGGAGACAGCGCAAACGCCTGGCATAACTGTTCATATGACATTAGTGCCCCTCCCGAGAGTATATGTGATAGCAATGTAATTCCTCTCCTCTTCCAGAAAATTGTATCTGGGAGGGACTTCAATTCAGGTAGTCTGGGGTTATCCCAAAGAGGTGTATTAGGGGACCATACTAGGGGAGGACGCGGAGAATCCAATGTATCATGCACCCGCTGCCATATGTGCAGAGTGGTCCTTATACACGTAGTGGCGCACGGGAGACCTTTTGCTCCTCTGTATACCAAAGTATGCAGGGGAACCATTGAGCCCAGCAAGGAGGTTTCCAGGGAGGTCACCGGGTTGACTGCAGAGGGGTTCATCCACCAAGTAACATATACTAGTTGGGCAGCATAAAAATATAGTAACATGTGCGGCACCGCTAGGCCCCCAGTTTTCAAAGGCGCTCTGAGAATAGATCTGTTCATCTTGGGGGGAGAGGCACCCCAGATGAAATTAAATTTTATCGAGTCTAACAGCCGGAAATGGGAGGCCGGTAACACAATGGGCGACGCTTGGTACATGTACAGAAATTTAGGGAGGAAAACCATTTTGAACATGTTGCTACGGCCAATCACAGAAAGGGGGAGAGCCGCCCACTGAGTCGCCTTCCTCCTGAGGGCACCAATCACGGACATATATTTAATTCAATATATTTAAAGGGGTCCCCATGTATAGTGACCCCCAGATATTTAAACTGGTCCACTACCTGGAGCGACGAGCTTGGAGAGATCTGGGTGTCCTCCGGCCTGTCCACCAAGTACAAGCTAGACTTTTCCCAATTGACCTTTAAACCAGAGAACTGCCCAAACTTGGCTATTATGCTCAGTAGGGCCTCTAGTGAACCATTGGCATCCGCCAGATAGACCAGGGTGTCATCTGCATACATGGAGACTTTTTCAACGGTGCTTCCCAGTCGCCACCCCCGAATCTCTAGGGAGTCTCTAATCAGCGATGCCAGGGGTTCAATCGCAAGTGCAAACAACAAGGGAGAGAGGGGATGATATCGAGAAAGGCTGCCAAGTCTACCGGATCATATCGTACCCTAGAGGAGTATAGACAGCTATAGTAGTCAAGGAATTGCTTGGAGATCCCCTCTGAGTCTGTTATAAATTGGGCCTGACTCGTGATGCCTGCTATGTGCGTTTGCGGGCACTCTGCTCTCCCATTCTTATCCCCTTTTTCAAATACGATCTGTTGTTTTAACAGTAGCACTTTTCTCGTAGAGTCAGTTAATGCCAGGCTATATTCTCGCTGGAGTGATTTAACTAAGTCGTGATCAGCAGAATTCGTTGATAGCCCAAATCTCTCCTCAGCCTTAGCCATCCTCTCTTCTAATTCTCTAACAGACCTCCCCCTTTTCACCCTGGCCGCCTTTATGGCGCTAATAGCACTACCCCTAACAACCGCCTTAAACGCATCCCAGCGTGTATTAATTGAGGTTTCTCCCCCATTACATTGCCAATATCTCTCCTGGTCTTTTTCAAGTACACTGCAGACTTCCTCATCTTGCAGCCATAGGGGATTAAGAACCCACCTTCTCAGCCCAATCTGGACCCTGGACATACGTACCATCACCATCAGTGGTGAGTGGTCCGAGATACCCCGTGGCAAGTACTCGCAAGCCACTACCATTTTGTTTCCATCTCCATAGTTCAGTCAACCCCAGGATATCCGCCCACGTTGCCAGCGGGGTAGTCGGGCCTACCCCTGGAGCTAATCGATCCAGAGATCTGTCTAGAATCATATTGAAGTCGCCCAAAAGCATTAAAGGGTCAGGCGGGAAGTTGGCTAATTTGTCCATGACCTCTTGAAGAACTCTTGCATCAAAGGGGGGTGGGATGTATAAACCTACTATCAAAACACTGATATCATATATTTTCGCATGCACAATAACAAATCGACCCTTAGGGTCAGAACAGACCGATATGAGAGCAAAAGGGAGATGCTTAGCCACCAGGACCGATACCCCCCTGGCATAACTAGAGTAATGGGAGTGAAACAGATGTGCAATCCATGGTCTTTTGATTGACATCGACTTCTGACCCAACAAGTGGGTCTCTTGCAAAATTATAATATTAGGGTTGTGACGCTTCAAGAATTGAAGTACTGAAGACCTCTTTATATGATCAATGAGACCCCGCACATTCCATGAGATTACTTTACACTCCATACAACCATATATAGTAGATATTTATACCAAGAAAATATTGAACATCCCAGTACCTCACAACCCTCCTTAGGACCTCGTGGCAGCAGGCCATGACATTCGCGCCAACACACACCATACACCGCACACACACACAATTTACAATCAAGAAAGAAAGAAAAGGGGGGGAAACATTAACAGTAGCATTACCTTAACCTTAACCTAACCTTAAGGGTCTAACAAGCGTTATACCAGCGTAACAATTCCCTAACCCACCCGGCTCTACCTAATCCCAACTGTGGTGAGCTTAATCCCGTAACCTTGTGAACAATTAACACCGGTTTAATTGTAGTGCTAATGGGACGCAGTCTCTGAAGGCAGTCACATAGAGGGTTAACATAGGATAAGTGGTCCCCGTGAAATCCAGTTATCTTATCTCAAAGGGGGTAGGGGCAGGGAAATCAGGGGTGGATAACAAGGGCGTCTTGCATAAGGGCTGATGGGTGTTGGGGGGGGAAAGGGGGGAACTAGGAACCCAAACACAGTATCACCTCCGCGAGAAAGTCTCCAACCTCCTCATGCAGGGCCCCCCACAAATAGCAGCAGCATCATCTAGTCAACCAGACAAGGTGGTAGAAGGTGCACCACCAAACCAAAACTCCAATGAGGGTCTCAATAAGGCTCATCAGTACCCAGTATAGCATTGCTCCCGCTAGACCAGGAATAGGCAGCTAGCCCTCAGGCTGCAGGGAGTGAGTCTATCCAGTCGCTGGCCTCCTCCACCGTGTGGAAGAATTGAGTGGTAGCTCCATCCTGGACTCGCAGCTTAGTGGGAAATAGCATGGCGTACCTAATATTTTTCGCCTGGAGGTGCGCCCTCACCTCATTGAAGGAACAGCGCTGTTTCTGCACTTCCGATGTAAAGTCCGGAAAGAAGGACAATCTTGCACCATCAAATAGAACATCTCTCAGTTTCTGTGCCGCCATTAATACAGTGTCCCGATCTCTAAAGTTCAGCAGTTTTAAGATGAAGGGGCGGGGAGGGGCTCCTGGTGGTGGGGGCCTAAATGGGATCCGATGCACCCTTTCAACCACGAAGAAGGGGGAGAGGCCCTCTGGTGCCAACACATTTTAATGAGGTTTTCCGCAGTCCTCCGCCCGCTCCGTAAGAGTTTTCACTTGGCGTTTCAGAGATTCCACTGCAGCAGTGACAGTCGATAGCCCATCCTCCGTTTCCCCAATTCTTCTTTCCGATTCCTGTGCTCTATCCTTCATTTTGTCTAGGTCATGCTTAAAGTAATTGAGCTGCTCTTGCAGATTATCAAATTTGGCAGTTAGGACACTTTGACAATTAGTGATAGCTGCCATTATTGCAGCATTATCAGTACCCGAGACAGGAGAAACAGGGCGTTCAACTGGGGATTCTGCCATGGTTTGCGTGACACTATTCAGGAGCACAGGGCGCCTCTTCTTGCCTCCTTTCATATAGAGATGGTAGCTGTTTATTATGTCACACTTTCCCCACACTTGCTCCCTGGGGTGTATAAATGGCTGATGCGCTCAATAGATGCAGGGTATACGTAGCCACACTGAGTACCAGCTTCCAGCTCTCAGAGGAATTGTGCCTCACATATATATAATGAATTGTGCTGATAGGAGATTTTTTCCCACACCTTCTTCACCGCCTCCCCTAGTCCCCAGCCCAGGGCCGGCCAGAAGAGTCTAGCCCCTGAGCAACACTGAGGACAGGGCGGCCTCACCAGCCCGAGCAGCAGCCAGAGCCCAGGTTGCAGCAACAGGAGGGGGGGGGGAAGGGGGCTGCGGCCACTATCAGACACCGCAGCACAGGACAGGAGCCAGTCGTTTACAGCGGCGGAGGGAGTCAGTCGCCGACCGGCGGATAGGAGGTGCCGCGCCGGAGGTGACGGCCGTGGCCAAGGCGAGGGGAGAGCCGGCCACGGGGAGGATAGGTCAGGGGCACGCCTCGCAAGAGGAGAAGACTGGCGGCGGCAGGCGAGAGGAGCCGATCGCCGAGCAGCAGACGCCGCTGCAGCGTGCGTCCGCCGACAGGTCCGGCTCAGGTCTTCCCCACAGGTCGTCTCTGGCAGATGGGGATCTTGGCACCTCACCCCTCCAGGCGTCGGCAGCATTCACACAGCGGGGAGGATCAGCCAGCGAACACACCAAGGTGAGTCGCCTCCACTCACCCAAAATGGCGGGGGTCACCACACGTGGGAATTCCCAGGTCTCGCAGAGGGCCCAGCAGACAAATCTTATCTCCGCAGTAGTTGACAGGAGGGTCCAGGGAGGTAGAAAGTGCAGGGTCCCGGTGAGTTTTCCTAGGATTTGCTCTGGATTTCAGGGGTTTTCCAGGATTTTTGCAGGAGCCCTTGTGCCTCACGTCGGCTCAGTTCAGTTACATAGCCACGCCCCCCAGAGCCTGAGGTTTAACATGAAATGTCTTGTTTGTCATTTTATAAGTGTATTCTCAATATTTTTGGGTGAAAATTGTGCAAAAAAATAAAAAAAAACTATTTTTTACAATTTGTAGTGTTTTATTGTAATAAAAAATGTAAGTTTGTCAATAAAATCTTATTGCGTGTGAAACCCCAATTTCTTCCGGTTACAGCGGTACCACATATGTATAGGTAGACACCCTTTCCTGCCCAGAAGACTCCCCCAAACTGAAACAACGCTTTAGGAGATTTTCAGATAAAATACAACTATGCTATGCAATATGCGCACCTTGCAGTTTTTCAAGAAAAACAACCCTTTACATTTGAAATACCACCCCCAAACTATACATTCCCTAGAAGCATACACCTCAGGCTTTCTAGGCGTACCAGGCTTGTTGACATGGGTGCAGTTTTCTGGAAGTAATCCCTCAATGTATTCTTTGGTTGCACAGGGTTTCCTTAAAAATGAATTAAAAAACTATATGCAAACCAGTAAATCTGAAAAAGCAACATTCCCCAAACAGAACGATACCCAACATGCATAGGTTCTGTCAAGGAAAGAGTTGCCAAACACACCAAAGTAAAGCATGCGCATAACGGTAATTTTACTTCAAAATTTCAGCTCTGCAGACAAAGTGTGCACCTTGTACTTTTTCTACCAAAACAACCCTTTACATTTGGAATATCCCCCATAAACCATATATTCCCTGAAAGTACACATGTTAAGCTTTCTAAGTGTACCCAGCTTGTTATAGTGGGCTCATCTTTCTGGAAGTAATATCTACTTGAGGTTTTGTCACCCTCTGCTGACAGGATATTTTTCACCATTTTGCTTGATGTTTAACTGTGATTTTTGCAGGAATTTCCAAGAAAATGGCATATTTTCTTTTTGTGGCAGAGTTTAGGCTTTAACATGAAATGTCTTGTTTGTATTTTTTCTACTTTTTATTATATATTTTTAAATAAATAAGTAAAAAAATATAAAAAAAAATATATTTTTTTTAAATTGTCTCCTTTATTTTAACAAAAACATTTTTTTTATTAAAGAAAACCATATTGCATGTGAAACCTCCATTTCTTCCGATTACAATGATACCACATATGTATCGGTAGCCCCCCGTTCCTGTCCAGGTGATCCCCTAAACTGAAAAGAGCCCTTTATAACATTTACAAATAAAATACTATCCACATAATAAAGGGTTAAATTAAAAAATTGGTGTGGGGTCACCATTTCTTGGGGGAATTTTAAAGGTTTTTTTGAAAGGCAGGTAATGGGGGGTCTCGGGGTTAATGGCAAGTCACCCACTAGCCGCAGGTGACTTGCCAGACCCAGAGCCTTGTGAACTGGTATAGGGGTCTCATAGATCCCTTACCAATTCAAAAAGGGTTAAAAAACACTTAAAAATCCAAAAAAAAAATGGTGTGAGGTCCCCCTTACCCAGCATAACCAGCCTGTGACAAGCTATGGGGGCTTGCAGAACAGGGCGCAGGGGCCAGCTTTAGTGGCCCCTGGCCCTGCAGGTTACATGCGCCGGCATAGTCTAGGGCCACAGCTCTTCTGCTCCCCCCCTGGGCTTTGGGGAGACAGGTAATTTGGGGGGCCAGGGGTTAATGGCAAGTCACCCGCTAGCCGCAGGTGACTTGCCAGACCCCGAGCCTTATGAACTGGTATAAGGGGTCACATGGACCCCTTACCAGTTCAAAAAGGGTTAAAAGTAAAAAAAAACACACAGACACACTTTTTAAAAATATCTTTATTAAAAAAATTATTTTTTTTTATTATTTTTTTTAATACTTACCTCCCATCCATCCCTGTGTCCCACGCTAATCACTTAGGCTTCTGCTTTCCTGCTGCTGCTGGAAGCCTTTTATACCTACTGGGTTACAGATAACATAGGGTTAATTAAAAAAAATGACATAGGCCCCCCCCTCCCAGGGAGGGGGACCCCATTTTTGGGGGGATTTTTAAGGGTTAAAACCCTTAAAAATCCCCCACAAAAATGGCGTAAGATTCCCCCTACCCAGCGTAACCAGCCTGTGACCAGCTATGGGGGCTTGTAGAACAGGGTGCACTGCAGGGCAGGCTACAAGCCGTCATAGCCTAGGGCCACGGCTCTTCTGCCCCCCCCCCCAGGCTTTGGGGAGGCAGGTAATCTGGGAGGCTAGGGGTTAATGGCAAGTTACCCGCTAGCCGCAGGTGACTTGCAAGACCCCCGAGCATTGTGAACTGGTATAAGGGGTCTCACGGCGATCTGATGTCAGTAACGGCTGGGCAGAGAAGGGGGGAGGCAGGCGGTCAGAGGATCGCCTACCTCCCTCCTTCTCTGTCCAGCCGTCACCGGAATCTGAGAGCTGAACTGCCGGGTGCCCCGATGACACCCGGCGGTGAAGTCATCGGCGCCGCCCCCGAAAGGGCGGGGCTAGAATCCAAGATGGCGGCCGCCATCGGAAACTATGGAGGGGGAGGGCTGTTATGCCCCCTCCAGAAGATGGAAGAGTGGGGGGTGATCGGAGCCGCGCCCCCCCCCGTGAAGAGGAGAGCCTGCGGGAGCCATCGGGCACAAAGGTAAGTAACTGTCATTTTTTATTTTTAACTTTTTTTGCAGGCAATCCCGGCGGCTGCTGAAACGGGAAGGGGCACCCTATTTTGGGCACTCCCCTGCAGCCGGAGGAGCCCCTCTGGCTGAAGAAGAGACCTGGCCAGATCGAACGAGGGGTCAGGTAAGTGACTTTTTTTTTTACTTTTTATGCTGTAAGTGGGGAAAGTCAGGCACGTAAAATTTACGTGGCTGGCGGTTAACTGCAGGGGAGGCAGCCACGTAAATTTTATGTGGCTGGCGTTTAAAGGGTTAAGAGTACCTGCCTACTAACCTTTTGCCTTTTGTATAAAACAAGTCTGGTTTACAAGTTTAAAGCACCCATTGCCTTTCACCGGGGGCCATTGTCAGTGCTAGCACTTATCTTTTAAGAGTACCTGCCTACTAACTTTTTGCCTTTTGTATAAAACAAGTCTGGTCTACAAGTTTAAAACACCCATTGCCTTCATCGGGGGCCATTGTCAGTGCTAGCACTTATCCTTTAAGAATACCTGCCTACTAACCTTTTGCCTTTTGTATAAAAAAGTCTGGTTTACAAGTTTAAAGCACCCATTGCCTTTCACCGGGGGCCATTGTCAGTGCTAGCACTTATCTTTTAAGAGTACCTGCCTCCTAACCTTTTGCCTTTTGTAAATAAAAGTCTGGTTTACAAATTTAAAGCACTCATTGCCTTTCACGGGGGCCATTGTCAGTGCTAGCACTTATCTTTTAAGAGTACCTGCCTACTAACCTTTTGCCTTTTGTATAAAACAAGTCTGGTTTACAAGTTGAAAGCATCCATTGCCTTTCACCGGGGGGGGGGGGGGGGGGGCATCCCAAATACTAGCACTTAAGAGTACCTGCATCTTTACCTTTTTTACATTTTACATTTTGAACAAAAAACACGTTTTAAAACTGCCTGTGGTGCATTTAACTCTGACCAGGGGCATCCTGTGTAAGACCATCTGACAGTGTCTTTTTGCATTAGCTTTTAGCTACAGTGTGTGCCTATTTTGATCTAACTTTTCTACACACCTGCTGTTACAAAAATACTGTTATAGGTGTAGTATATTGTTTTCCCCTCCTAAACGCAGTAAAAATTTCAGGCAGAGATGTGCCAGGATGTGCACCGAGGAGAGGCCTAGATTCATCAGGCAGTGGTTGCAGCAGACTAGGGGCGAGTAGCAGCAGGAGTCGCGGTGAGAGGCCTGATCTCCCGGTACCTGCTAGCGGTCGTGTCTCGACCAGTAACGCATCTGCCGTCATCGATTGGTTAACGTGGTCATCGACCACATCACAAGTGACATCTGACACCCCCAGTCAACAGTCCGTAAGTTCCTTGGACACAACCCTGAGTTGGCAAGGCCCGGGAGCAGCCCCTGTCCTTCCATTGCCTCTGTCCTACGCCCCCCCTCCAGCCGCCGTATCTTATGCTTTGGGTTCAGCTCCACTATTCAGTGAGGACGATGTGTTAGAGGACAGTTAGCAGCTACTGCCCAGCCAAGAAATGGAGGAGACATCCGCCGCTTCTTCCGCTAGGCAGACAAACACTGAGGATGAGAGTGGCATGGGAGGTGGTGTGGTGAGGACATCAGTGACGTGCAGGCACAACTCGATGATGATGATGATGATGCCGATCGCACTTGGGAGCTCCTGCAGAAGGGGCTTCATCATCATCAGGAGAAGAGGGTCCCAGTTTGCCCCAGAGTCAGCAGCTGAGGCAGCATGGTGGCAGTAGGGTTGGCAGTCAGCATGGTGGCAGTAGGGTTGGCAGTCAGCATGGTGGCAGAATTTGGATGTCTGGAGCCACACGTACCGGGGCGGGGTAGACCACCTGCTGCACGGCAGGCTGCCTTCCCGGGAGGTAGGGGAGCAGGGGTTCCTGCAGTAGCAGTGCATTAGTGCGGACTGTTGGAGGGAAAATTAGCTACTCGGCAGTGTGGCACTTTTTCCTCAAGCATCCACAGGAGGGTAACCTGGCCACATGCAAGATGTGTAGACAGAAGGTCAAGCGTCGCCAGGGCCCCAATGTTGGGTTCCACGGCTCTGCGGCAACACATGCAGCGTCACCATAAAGCGGCCTGGGAGAACCGAGGCTCCGAAGTGGGGGTCCAGCCTACTGCGTCAGCCAGTGCCACACCCCTTCCAATTTCACCCAGCCAAGGCTCCAGCACCTCAGCCGAAGGTAGCTGTGTGTCATACCCATCCTCTGCCGCTCCAGATGCTCCTGCTCCTCCTACTAAAAGTCACTCATCCCACCAGCAATCCATCAGCGAAGCCATGTCCAAGAGACAACAGTATGCGCCCACTCATCCTACGGCACAGAAGCTAAATGTGCTCCTGTCCAAGTTGCTAGTGCTGCAGTCCCTCCCTTTTCAAGTGGTGGACTCTGCACCTTTCAGAGAACTGATGGCTTGTGCCGAGCCGAGGTGGAGAGTCCCAAGCCGTCATTTCTTTGCAAAGAAGGCAGTACCAGCCCTGCACAAATTTGTTGAGCAGAAGGTGGGCCAGTCCTTGAGCCTGTCGGTGTGCACCAAAGTGCACGGCAGCGCCAACATCTGGAGCTGTAACTACAGTCAGGGACAATACATGTCCTTTACGGCCCACTGGGTGAATGTGGTTCCTGCACAGCAACTTGGACAGGTCACACCGCTTCGGCCTCCACTCTCCCAGGCCGTTTTGCCTGTCACAGTGTGTGACTCCTCATCCTCTGCCATCTCCTCAGCCTCCACTGTACGGTCAATTCTCAATGCCCCTTCAGCCTACCATGCGTGCAGGGCACGTCGGTGTCACGCTGTGCTTCACATGGTTTGCCTTGGCGAACGGAGTCACACAGGGAAGGAGATCCTGGAATTCATTCATCAAGAAATCAAAACATGGCTTACTCCGCGAAAATTGGAAATGGGTACCATGGTGACTGACAATGGGAGTAACATTCTGTCTGCACTGAGACAAGGAAGCCTGAGCCATGCGCCCTGTATGGCACACGTGTTCAACCTAGTTGTCAAGCGTTTTCCCCCATCTGCAAGACATCCTAACAACGGGAAGGAAACTTTGTATGCACTTCAGCCACTCCTACACTGCCAAGCACACCCTTCTTGAGCTACAGCGTCAGAACGGTATCCCCCAACATAGTCTGATTTGCGATGTTCCCACCCATTGGAATTCCACCCTACATATGTTAGATCGACTATACGAACAGAGAAAAGCCATCAATGATTTTTTGATGATCCAAGCAGATAGGGGGACTCCCCTGTGTAACTTTAATGTGAACCAGTGGAAGCTCATACGTGACACCTGCCGTTTGCTCAGGCCCTTTGAGGAAGCCACTTTATTTGTCAGTCGCAAGGATTACGTCATGAACGACGTGATTCCGCTGCTTCATGTAATACAACACATGTTGGAAACCATGGCTGGTCAGGGCACTGGAGACATGTTGCATACATTTCACGGCCACATAAACCCCGTGGGAGCTGAGGAGGAGGAGAAGCAGCACAGTGAAGCGCAGTTTAGTTTTGGCGAAATGGGTGGTTTATCTAGTCATCTGACAGGAGAGGAGGAGCAGGAGCAGCCATTGGAGCTAGAGGGTTGTGAGGAAGGTGAGACAGAGGACCCAGACACACCGTGGCAGTTTGCAGTGTAGATGGAGACAGGTAGTCCCTCCTAGTCACTTGCACAAATGACACGATGCATGCTCACGTGCTTGCGTAGTAACCGCAGAATTGTCTCCATTTTTCTGCGAGATGACTCCTTGCTCTCATCCCTTATTGGACCCTCGTCCATGAAAAATGTGGAGAGACTCACCTTTGTGAAGATGAATCAGGCATGGATCAGCCAGGATTTCCACCCACCAATTGCTGATGCATGCGAGTAGCTTATGCATGGTAGCTCCTTCTGCTGCTGCCATCTCCTGGGTGTGTCTTTCAGGCAATATATGAGCTCCCTATGCTGCTGCCAACTCCAATGTGTTTTTCAGGCAATATATGGGCTCCCTATGCTGCTGCCAAGTCCAGAGTGTGTCTTTCAGGCAATATTTGGGCTCCCTATGCTGCTGCCAAATTCAGGGTGTGTTTTTTAGGCAATATATGGGCTCCCTATGCTGCTGCCAACTCCACTGTGTGTCTTTCAGACAATATGTGGGCTCATCATGCTGATGCCACCTCAAGGCTCTGAAATTGTGCCGCTCTGCATCAGCGAATCTAATAGCGACGCCTCTGATCTGCATGTCATACTTCTTTACAATAGTATTTCACTAACCCAGCAGGCATCCTATGCATGTTACAGCCAAGCAAAACGTTCTGCAACCCTATGGAGGCTCTCGGACACCCAGAAATAGCCGTTTTTAATAGCTATTCGTCACGAATAAATTCGGACGATTTTTCCCGAAAAATTTGGCGAATCGAATGTTTCTAAAGTTTGCTCATCTCTAATAATAGTAAGAGAATAGCATTTGCTAAGTTCATTAGGGCTAAGGATCTGGTCTCCCCCTGGTGATTTAGATATGCTACAGTGGAAGTGTTTCCTGACCTTATCTGCACATCTTTTTCCCACTAAGGCTGATCAAAACTGATCCAGTGCCAATTTGACCACCAGGAGTTCTCTGAAATTCGAGGCCTGGCTGCCACAAACCTTGGCCATTTTCCCTGCACCTGGTGATATTTGAAATGGGCTCCCCAACCCCAATTGCTTGCATATGATGTGATTATTACTGGGTTGGTCTGTCTCTTCTCTCTTTCTTTTCCTAGAATCCCTGGATCTATCCACCATCTGAGATCTTCTAGGATATTTGGACTTAACTGGAACAGTCGGTCTAGTGAGCTTTGCTTCTTGTCCCACTGCTCTAGAAGGAATCTTTGTAATGTTCTTCTTGTGTGCAACTGAGCCCACAATACTGCAGGGATTGCCGAGGTCATGAGACCCAAGACTTTCATAATCTCTCTTTTGGTGACCAGAGGGACTGTAATTAATCTTAGTGCTTTTGCTGCGATCATGTCTATCTTTACTTGTGGTAGAAATAGCTTCTACTGTGTGCTGTCTATGTTGAACTCCAGGAATTTGCACTGTTGACTACATTAATTATCCACCCCAGCCTTTTCAGTACGATCAGGGTCTTTTTCAGATCTGCTAACAACGCTGACTCTGACTTGCTTGACAGAAGAAGGTGGTCCAGATAGGGTATCACTATGATTCCCAGGGAGGAAACACAAAGAACTGAAGTGAGGAGGAAGGGGTGGAGCTTTTAACCTCTGTTCCAGTTTGTGTTTCCTCCCAGGGGGTTGAGCCTCTATCTCTCCATGTAGTCACGCTGAAGGATGACTTGGAAAAAAATAAAATTAAATACATTTTACCTATCTATTGTGATCTCATGATTTGGCTGCCTTTGCCTGGATACTTTGCATCCATTGACATTTTTCCACAAAATCTTGCAGGTCCATGCTACCGGGAGACTTGCGGACGGGTACGCATGCATGATGAATGTAGGAGCAGGAAGCTGAGTGACTGGGAGCTGGGCTCTGCTGATTGAGAGACAATGAGAAGCTGCCCAGCCCCACCCACACAACAAGCTTCGATCGGAGATGTATCGATGCATGTGGCTCTATACCACCGATGTTATGTGTGAGCAGGACACACAGCAGTGGGGGTGAGCGCTTGCCAGGTATGTGTGTTATGAAGCCATTGAACTCACCATGCTGGCAAGTTGTCGGGGCAAGTAGGAATCGCTCACCCCCACTGTCTTTCTATTGTGCATGGCCGTAGATTGCTAGGGATCCAGGAAAGTTGCTGGTGAAGATGGTGGCACCTAGTATATGATTTAAATAACATTTGGCAAACACTAGATTATATTGCACTAATCAGTAAATACTTTATTTTAATACACATGACATGATATTGACAGAGGGGGGGTTTGATGGTTATGAAAAACCCAAGTCAGAATGTCCCCAAATCTTTGTGCAATCTATAGAGATACATAGCATTACATAGCTTCCCTCACACACAAAGCATTCTTTTCCTCCAAGAGATGATGAATTAGTGTGTGTGCGTGTGTGCGCGCATGCCCAGTTAGGTGTGGGATGCTTTGCTGTCATCTCCACATTGACATCCTTCCTTATGTGGAGAGACATAATCATACCAGTACACTGCTGGCCAGCTGGGAACTTTATTTTCATTAATTCAGCCAGCTAAAGAAAGATTTTATCTCCTTTTAACTTTCTGTCTGGACTGTCAGGTGTGAAGCAAGATGACCACTCCCATGCAGCCCAGGACCTCCACAGCATCTGCAAAAATATTGCACAACAAATGCATGGGGTTAAGCCCTGGAGGGGGCTGTTAGGGGAGCTATTTACTTTAACTACTTCAACCCAAACATTTGACATTATTTGAATATTACATCATGGCCTCGCTGTTGGCTTAAATTGTTGGCCAGCAAACATGTTTAATTGTTTATATAAACTGTTTTTTAAAATACATATTTGTATTTTCTACATAGATCAGAAATTGCAATATTTCTTGTGTTCTTCTTTCATAACTTGAATTTGCGGAAACCCTGTGGTTTCTGCGTGTTCCGAGGAAATATGAATACAGGGCCTATTCCATCAACATTGCTTTCTGAAGAACCCTACTGAGCAACAGAGTACTCTGCTCCATACCAATCCTTTAAACAAAGTGTCTAAAAAAAGCTATACAGTGACTGAGCTGCTAAATTATAATTGAAAGGTGGTCGAAGCTATTCACCGTCCTACAACCAGCAAAGAGCATGTCATCGTCACGACTATTGCTTTGCTTTATGTGTTAAACTAAAGCTTTGTACAAGCCTACTGATTGAGAGAATAGAACAAGTTACTCGTATTTTTAACTTATCTCTCAATCTATTGAGAAGTCGGAGCTTTTAAATGTAATAGACACAGCAGGAATTTATCAGGATCTTCAGAAAGCTCCTCTTTTGATGTCTTCTGTCTCAGAAAAGTAAAGTTAAGCCAGGGTAATTGTTCTTAGTTTAAATAGTTAGGCGAATGCCGACTTGTAGAAAGTGTTTACTAGACGCAGAGAGGGCAAATTGATCTATAAGTTTACATTAGAAAAATGCTTGAAAGCACTTCTGTCTTTAAGTAAAAGAAGACACTAGCCTAGATATGACAAGGATACTCTTTCATGGAACAATGTAGATACAGAGGGCTTTAGAGCATCCATTCTACTCATGTCATGCATTATAAACAAAATGTACTTTCAACAATTTTCTGTCTAAATATATATATTTCCTTTTTTGCTGAGAAAGTTCACGGGGATGAATTTTGCCTGGGGGGATCGAGATTCCGATAAGGATTGCAGGGGTCTATGTCCAGGGGGCTTCAGCGCTCAGGATGTCCCCTCAAGATTGTCACTAGGGATGAGCGAATCGATCCGGACGAACCCGAATTCGTGCCGAATTTCAGGAAAAATTTGATTCCGAACGAATCCGAATTTTCCCGTGATCCGATGGATCGAAGTTTTCCTTTAAACTCCATTTAATTCAATTACAGCCATTGTAAAATGGTGGATGGACATGTCCGGACATATCCCCTGGGGCAAGTTATCATGGAAAGGTCACATGTAGCCTATCAGCAGCCAGGAAGCCCGGTGACATCACAGTGCTATATAAACGGCGGCCATCTTGCTTGTGCGCATTTCAGCGCTGTATTGCGGCCAGAATGGATTAAGGCGCTGCTCTCCAGTTACAGACATTCCTCCGCATCAGACCACAAGTAATTATTGAGAAAATGCTTTACGTTACTCTTACTTTTTATTAATATTCTTCGGATAAGATATCTGTGCCAAAAATCTGTATATGTTCTCTTAATGCTGCTGCCAACTCCAGGGTGTGTCGTTCCGGCAATTCTGGGCTCCTGCTGCTGCTGCTTGCAACTCCAGTGTGTCTTTAGGCCAATTTGTGGGCTCCTGCTGCCAACTCCAGTGTGTCTTTCAAGCAATGTTTGGGCTCCTGCTGCTCCTGCTGCCAACTCCAATGTGTCTTTCAAGCAATGTTTGGGCTCCTGCTGCTGCCAACTCCAGTGTGTCTTTCAAGCAATGTTTGGGCTCCTGCTGCCAACTCCAGTGTCTCTTTCAAGCAATGTTTGGGCTCCTGCTGCTCCTGCTGCCAACTCCAGTGTGTCTTTCAAGCAATGTTTGGGCTCCTGCTGCTCCTGCTGCCAACTCCAGTGTGTCTTTCAAGCAATGTTTGGGCTCCTACTGCCCCTGCTGCCAACTCCAGTGTCTCTTTCAAGTAATGTTTGGGCTCCTGCTGCTGCTGCTGCCAACTCCAGTGTGTCTTTAGGCCAATTTTTGGGTTCCTGCTGCCAACTCCAGTGTCTCTTTCAAGCTATGTTTGGGCTCCTGCTGCTTGCAACTCCAGGGTGTCATTCAGCCAATTTTTGGCCTCCTGCTGCTGCCAACTCCAGTGTCTCTTTCAAGCAATGTTTGGGCTCCTGCTGCTCCTGCTGCCAACTCCAGTGTGTCTTTCAAGCAATGTTTGGGCTCCTGCTGCTCCTGCTGCCAACTCCAGTGTCTCTTTCAAGCAATGTTTGGGCTCCTGCTGCCAACTCCAGTGTATCTTTCAAGCAATGTTTGGGCTCCTGCTGCCAACTCCAGTGTGTCTTTCAAGCAATGTTTGGGCTCCTGCTGCTCCTGCTGCCAACTCCAGTGTGTCTTTCAAGCAATGTTTGGGCATCTGCTGCTCCTGCTGCCAACTCCAGTGTCTCTTTCAAGCAATGTTTGGACTCCTGCCGCTGCTGCTGCTGCTTGCAACTCCAGGGTGTGTAATTTTTTGGGCTCCTGCTGCTGCTGCTGCCAACTCCAGTGTCTCTTTCAGCCAATGTTTGTGCTCCTGCTGCTGCCAACTCCAGTGTCTCTTTCAGCCAATGTTTGGGCTCCTGCTGCTGCTGATAACTCCAGTGTCTCTTTCAGCCAATATTTGGGCTCCTGCTGCTGCCAGCTCCAGGGTGTGTTTTTCAGGCAATATAGGGGCCCCTCATAGTGATGCCACCTCAACTCTCTGCAATTGTGCCACTCTGTGATTCTAATAGCGATGCCTCTGATCTGCATGTCATAATTATTTACAGTATTATTTCACTAACCCAGCTCGCATCCTATGTGTGTTACAGCAAGGCAGAATGGTTTACAACACTACTGAGGCTCTAGGAAGCTCAGAAATAGACATTTCTAATAGCGATTTGTCGCAAATAAATTCAAACCGAAACAAATTTTGTCGGAAAATTCGGCGAATCAGCCGAATTTAATTTTTCAAAAGTTTGCTCATCTCTAATTGTCACAATGGGGCCACACTCCCATTACATAGAAAATGGGTGTGGGACTGTTTGGCCAGAACAAACAACATACTCACTTCCTGGTCCCCACAATAGCCAGAATGGTGCCCTGTTCTCTGAAACGTATCATTGCATAAACATGGCTGGAAAATCTTTAGGTGTTTGTTCACCATTCACAAGTGAACTGGTGGAGTCTTCACCCCACCTCATGTCCACAGAGTGTGCAACTCCATTCACTGAGACAAAGGGGCATTGCAGTTAAAACCCTCTTTCAGTACAAGGTGGATGGCGTGGATACTACAGAGCCCAAAATACATTAATGAGCACTGGAGACCTGGCTGTCTGCTGCGGGTGATGGGAGGTGGGTAGCTATGTTTTTTGTTTTTCTGTCTGTACAGGAATTTTAATTTTAGAGAGGCTCCCCAAACCTGTGTGTATATGGGGAAGGGGGGTTCTAATTAATAATTGGCAATATTTTGAGGGCCTCTACAATCTTGCAAATTTACAATTTCCCTAAATCTCTGTGAAATCCCCCCTTATCACAAGCCAGGAGTAGAAAGCTACTCATCATAGCTCAAAAAGCTCTTAGAAAGATTGAAGCAACATTGTAAACAACAACTGTCAAAACTCTGTGGCTGCCGAGCCATAGAGATAGATAGTGTTACATAGCTTCCCTCACACACACAGCAATTCTTTACTCCAACAGCTGATGATTCAGTGTGTGTGCCCAGTTAGGTACACTACACACAAGCACACTGGGAACATTTTTTTAGGCAATTCAGCCAGACTGTCAGGTGTGAAGCAAGATGACTGTCACGATCAGCTTACCTGTGCCGCGTTCCAGCGGTGTCCCCGTCGCCCCGCCATCCAGGCGCCGGCCGTGCCGGGCGGCAGCTCGCGTGGCTGCGGGCGCGCCCCCTCCTTCTCCTCCTGCCGGCGTGTCCGGCATCAGCACACGTGCTCGCGCGGGTGCGCGAGCACGTTCCTTCTATGCCCTCCGGCGGCGCTGCTCTCAGCGTGGCCGCCGGAGGAGGTGAATAAATTATAAAAGGGGCACGCCCCCTTTTCTGTTAAAGGGCCTATGAGCCCAGCTGGGCGGCACGCCCTCTATACTATCTGAAGGGCCAATGAGCCCTGGGTTCAGTGGGGGATACACCCCCCTCCTGTTGTGCATTCCTTGTTCTGGCCAATCATTATCATGATCCTGTGTGCACCAATCACAATACCTTCCCTCCTATGTCTGTCCCTATAAAGCTCTTTTCCCCGCAGTTGGTTGTTGCCTGTGATAGCGCCTAGACCCTAGCCATTGTTAATCCCTGTTATTGATCCTGATTCCTGTTGCCGACCCTCGCTTGTTTGACCATCCTTGATCTCCATTCCTGTTGCCGACCCTCGCTTGTTTGACCATCCTTGATCTCCATTCCTGTTGCCGACCCTCGCTTGTTTGACCATCCTTGATCTCCATTCCTGTTGCCGACCTTCGCTTGTTTGACCATCCTTGATCTCCATTCCTGTTGCCGACCCTCGCTTGTTTGACCATCCTCGATCTTCACTCCAGTTGCCGACCCTCGCCTGTCCTTGGACTCCCACCATACGCTCACATACCGGCTACCCGATTCCACTTCCAGCCGCGGGCTCTCCAGTACTCTGTACCGTAAGACCTCAACCTTTGAGCCATAAAGTCCTGGGGGCAACCGATCCCGAGCAGGCGTGTTCTGCGTCTCGGCAAGCGGGGGCTCCTATAGGTGAAGCTGGCTGCGGAGATTGGGGGTTGAGGTTCTTACCAAGAGAGCTGGAGTTGTCCAAGTGGTAAATTGTGGTTCCGGGAGCGTGATATTATCACAGGCCTTCATGGATGACCTGGTACAGCAAGTACAGGCTATGGCCACAGCTATAAATCAACTTGCCCAGAGAGTGGCCAATCAAGAAACCAGGCAGATTCCTGCATCCGCTGTACCACCTCACGTGTCAGAGCCGAAGGTCCCGTTACCGGAGAAATTTTTTGGAGACCGAGCCAGATTCTCCAATTTTAAAAACTCCTGCGAGCTGTACTTCAGATTGAGGCCCGGATCCTCGGGCACCGAGACCCAACGGGTGGGGTTAGTTATCTCCCTTTTGCAAGGAGATCCCCAATCATGGGCCTTTAGCCTGCCTCCTGATGATGCTGCCCTGCACTCCGTTACTTCCTTTTTTCAGGCTATGGGTGTGTTATATGCCGACCCAGACCAGCAGTCCACAGCCGAAAATAGGCTTCGGGCCTTGAAGCAAGGTCGGAATACTGCCGAAGATTACAGTTCTGAATTCCGGCGGTGGGCAGTAGACTCCAGATGGAATGACCCAGCCCTGTGTAGCCAGTTCCATATGGGTCTATCAGAGGGTATCAAGGACGCTTTGGTCAATTTCCCTACACCAGCAGATCTAGACCAGCTAATGCAGGTCTCCATCAAAATAGATCGGCGTCTTAGGGAAAGAGCCAGGGAAAGGGTTAGAACTTCCTCGTCCTTTAAGCCATCTCAGTCCCCCAACCCACTCCCTTCCCCTGGGGCAAACACACCTTCTTCCTCACTGGAGGAACCCATGCAGATCGGTAGAGCTCGTCTTACCCAGGACGAGAAGCAGCGTAGACGCTCCATGGGTCTCTGCTTATATTGTGGGAATCCGGGACATTTTGCTAGGTCCTGTCCTAACAAGGGATACCCGGCGGGAAACTTCCTCGCCTAGATCAGGAGGGGAGTACTGATCTAGGTGAGTCCGTTAATTACTCTCACTTGAATAAAATGTTAATCCCCATAGAGCTTTCTTGGGGACCCTCCAAACGGGCAGTATCCGCCTTAGATACAAAAGGTTCGCCGATCGCCACAGGTCTCAAGAACCCGCGCTTCAGATTGGGGACCTTGTTTGGGTTTCTACAAAAAATATTTCTCTCCGGCAACCGTCCAGTAAGTTAGGGCCCAAGTTTATTGGCCCTTTCCCCATTATTCAGAAATTAAGCAACGTGTCCTTTAACCCTTTTGTTGCCAAGCACGTAACACCTACGTGCTGGCTTGGCTGGGCCTTAAGTGCCAAGCACGTAGGTGTTACGTGCTTGACTTTCCTCGCTTGTAGTTTAAAAAGTAAAAACAACAAATACTCACCTGACCCCTTGTTGGATCCGGCCGGGTCTCCTCTTTAATTTGGTGCCATCCGATCCCCCGTGGGGGGTCGGATGGCTCCAGGAGAGCCCCCGGAATAGGCCGCCCCCCCCCCGCTTCTGCAGCAGCAGCTTCTAACTGTAAAAAAAAAAAAAAATAAAAATGACATTCACTTACCTGTGTGTGCGCTGGCTCCCGCTGTCCCTCCTCTTCACCTGGGGGGCCTCCGATCCCCCCCCAGGACTTACCGATCTTCAGGAGAGAGCCTGGGAGGCTCTCTCCTCTCTTCTGCACGATGGCGGCCGCCATCATGCCTCTAAGCCCCGCCCCCTTGGGGGCGGGGCTTATGAAGTCATCCCGGCCCCGATCTCAGGCTTCAGCCTTCTCAGCTTCTCAGATGCCGGTGATCGGCACAGGGGAAGGAGGTGACAGGAGATCCTCTGATCTCCTGCCTTCTCCTTCTCTGGATGCCGATCACCGGCATCTGTCAGCTGAGCGGCGAGGGACAAGAGCTTGCAATCGAAGGTAAGTACAGTAAAAAAAAATTTTTTTTTTTTCTAATAAAATACTTTTTATTATTGTGTGGTGTTTTTTTTTCACATTAACCCTTTGTGAGCTGGTAAGGGGTCCATGAGACCCCTTATACCAGTTCACAAGGCTGGGGGGGTGGCAAGTCACCTGCCCTAGCGGGTGGCTTGCCATTAACCCCCGCACCCCCATTACCTGCCTCCCCAAAGGCCAGGGGGGGGGCAGAAGAGCCCGGGCCCACATAGGCTATGTGGGCTCGTAGGCTGCAGGGTGGGGGGGCCACCAAAGCTGGCCCCCCCACTCTGTGCCTACAAGCCCCCATAGCTGGTCCCGGGCTGGTTACTTTGGGTAAGGGGGACCCCACGTCATTTTTTTTTTTGGATTTTGAAGGGTTTTTAACCCTTCAAAATCCAAAAAAAATGGGGTCCCCCTCCCCGGGAAGGGGGACCCTATGTCATTTTTTTTTTTAATTAACCATTTGTCATCCAGCAGCTATAAAAGGCTTCTGGGCAGGAAAGGGTGTCTACCTATACATATGTGGTATCGCTGTAACCGGGAGAAATTGGGGTTTCTCACGCAATAAGATTTTATTGACAAACTTACATTTTTTATTACAAAAAAACTCTACAAATTGTAAAAAAATGTTTTTTTTTTGTTTTTTTTCACACATTTCACCCAAAAAAATTGAGAATACACCTAAAAAATACAAACAAGACATTTCATGTTAAAGCCCAGACTCTGTTGAAAAAAACAATATATAATTTTCCTGGGAAATCCCTGGAAATCCCTTCAAAAATGACAGTTGAATATGTGTAGCGCAAAATGGTGAAACATCGTCTGGCAACAGGGAGTGGCAAATGCTGCAGGTAGGCTGGCAGCGAAAGGGTTAAGGTTCAACTCCCGCAAACCTTGAGAATCCCAAATTCTTTTCACGTGTCACTGCTAAAACCAGCCAAGAATGTACCGCGTCCATCATCGCCACCTATTCTAGTAGATAACGAACCAGAATATGAAGTGAACAAAATTCTTGACTCGCGCAAGCTCCGTAATTCTTTACAATATTTAATTGACTGGGTTGGTTACGGTCCTGAGGAGAGATGTTGGGTTGCGGCAAAAGATGTGCACGCTAAAGTTCTTATTAAAAAATTCCATCGTGACAATCCGGGGAAACCTGGTGAGGGTCCGGAGGCCCCTCATGAAGGGGGGGGGTAGTGTCACGATCAGCTTACCTGTGCCGCGTTCCAGCGGTGTCCCCGTCGCCCCGCCATCCAGGCGCCGGCCGCGCCGGGCGGCAGCTCGCGTGGCTGCGGGCGCGCCCCCTCCTTCTCCTCCTGCCGGCGTGTCCGGCATCAGCACACGTGCTCGCGCCTATGCGCGAGCACGTTCCTTCTATGCCCTCCGGCGGCGCTGCTCTCAGCGTGGCCGCCGGAGGAGGTGAATAAATTATAAAAGGGGCACGCCCCCTTTTCTGTTAAAGGGCCTATGAGCCCAGCTGGGCGGCACGCCCTCTATACTATCTGAAGGGCCAATGAGCCCTGGGTTCAGTGGGGGATACACCCCCCTCCTGTTGTGCATTCCTTGTTCTGGCCAATCATTATCATGATCCTGTGTGCACCAATCACAATACCTTCCCTCCTATGTCTGTCCCTATAAAGCTCTTTTCCCCGCAGTTGGTTGTTGCCTGTGATAGCGCCTAGACCCTAGCCATTGTTAATCCCTGTTATTGATCCTGATTCCTGTTGCCGACCCTCGCTTGTTTGACCATCCTTGATCTCCATTCCTGTTGCCGACCCTCGCTTGTTTGACCATCCTTGATCTCCATTCCTGTTGCCGACCCTCGCTTGTTTGACCATCCTTGATCTCCATTCCTGTTGCCGACCCTCGCTTGTTTGACCATCCTCGATCTTCACTCCAGTTGCCGACCCTCGCCTGTCCTTGGACTCCCACCATACGCTCACATACCGGCTACCCGATTCCACTTCCAGCCGCGGGCTCTCCAGTACTCTGTACCGTAAGACCTCAACCTTTGAGCCATAAAGTCCTGGGGGCAACCGATCCCGAGCAGGCGTGTTCTGCGTCTCGGCAAGCGGGGGCTCCTATAGGTGAAGCTGGCTGCGGAGATTGGGGGTTGAGGTTCTTACCAAGAGAGCTGGAGTTGTCCAAGTGGTAAATTGTGGTTCCGGGAGCGTGATAATGACCACTTCCATGATGTCCAAGAGCACAGATTCTACACAAATATTCCACAACATATGCAACTGATTGTCCGGGGGTGTTATGGGAGCAATTTACTTTTTTTTACTCTGTCTGCTTTAACTCCTTCAAACCCCCCCCCCCCCCCCCCAAAAAAAAAAAAAAAAAATCTAAACATTTAACATTATTTGAATTCCACATCATGGCCTGAATGTTGGATTACATTTTTGGTCAACAAAGTTTTTAGTTGCTTATATAAACTATTTTATAAAATACATACTTGTGTTTTCTACATAAATCAGAAATGTCAATTATCAATTGATGCACCTCAATTGCCGAGTTGATATTTCAATGGGACAGATGAGGGGCTGATTTATAATTAATTATTGTTTTACAGTTGTGTAAATAACAACCTGCAATGAGGGACGGCACTGACTGCCTGCAATGAGGGATGCCGCACTCTGACTGTAATAAGGTATGACCCACACTGGCTGTAATGGGGGATGCCGTTCACTATCTGCAATGTGGGATGCTTCATACTGTCTGTAATGAGGGATGCATCACACTGTCTGTAATGAGGAATGCATCACACTGTCTGTAATGAGGGATGCTGCACACTGTTTGTAATGAGGGATGCAGTTTACTGCCTGTAATGAGGGATGCAGATTACTGCCTGTGATAAGGGCTTCTCTAAACCCTGGGTGCGTCTTGTGGTCAGACGTGTCTTATGGAGCGAAAAAAATGCAGTAAGTAAGGAACCACAAATAACTATAAATATTTTTTGTTGGATATAGTGGCAATGTTAAGGGTTACAGAATCCTAAATCCCAAAACAGACCAGGTTACCATTAGTAATAGCATAACTTTTGTTGAAGCTCTCAGACGCAATGTGATAACAGGTGAAGTAAGAACAGAAGAGAAAACTTGGCGCTGATCAGCATCATCATCTGTAACCTCTGAACAAGGAGTTTAAGTGAGTGCAAAACCTATCAGTACTGAAGAACAGACACAAGCAAGGTCAGACACAGAACCAAGACACTCTATGAGAGAAAACAAAATTAAACCACCTGTACGTCTCTCATACATAGCAAGCACTGCCAGTAGCAATGAACCTGCAACTTGAGAAAACATATTTCAGCTTTCAGAAGGGGAAGCCAGTAAATGGATAAAGGCTGCAAAGGAAGACATTACAACATGGACATTTTATATATTATATACCGGATTGTTAGGCCTGTTTCTTTTTGTTTAGTTATTATTTATTTTATTTTATGTATTTATTATTGTAGTTTTGTATAAATTGTATATATTGTATATGATTGCTTGATTTTACACAATAAAAAAAAAGTTACAGCATGGACACTTGCCACAGAACTGCCACCGGGAAGGAAAACCATAGATTGTAATGGATTTTTAATGTGAAGCACATTGCAGATGGCACAGTGGAACAATACAAAGCAAGAATTGGTCTGACTGGGGGGGAGTCTATAAAGTCCATGGGCAAAACTTAGAGCTATTTGCCCTTCAACCCTCTATGGGAGCTGTTTTTTTGGTTTGGCCGCACATGAATGAGCAGAGTATTGAGGAAGAGGGATGGAAGAAAACAGGGAGAGCAGAAATGGATGGATGGATTGATGGCGAGATAGCTGGGAGGATGAGGGATGGCTGGGTAGAGCTGGTGGGGGGGTAGATGGACAGAGCTGGAAGAAAGATGGATAAGGAAAAGGGGTAGATGGGCAAACATATGTGAAAGAGGGGTAGATGGGCAAAGCTGGGAGGACAGGGATGGAGAGGTGTAGAGCTGAGGGGGTGGGGCAGAGCTGATGGTAGAGGGATGGATGGGGAAGAACTGAGAGGGTAGGACTGTGGGGCAGAGCTGATACGAATGGGTGAGGCAGGACTGAGGGGACATGGATGGATGAGGCAGACCTGAAGAGACAGGGATAGATGGGCCGAACAGGGCGGATAGGGGCAGATCAGGTCAGGGCTGAGGGGACAGGGAGAGATGGGTCAGGGCAGAGAGAACAGGGACAGATGGGGCAGGACTGAGGGGACAGGGACAGATGGGTCAGGACTGAGGGGACAAGGAAAGATGGGTCAGGGATGAATGTAGCAGAGAGACAAGGACAGATGGGTCAGAGAGACAGGGAGGGATGAGGCAAAGAGACAGGGAGGGATGAGACAGAGAAACAGGGATGGATGGGCCAGAGCGACATGGACGGATGGGGCAGAGAGACAGGAATGCATAAAAAAAGACAGAAAAAGGAAACATCTACACCTAAGCTGGGAAAGGGCTCAAATGAATCCCACAAAATGAAACAAGTACACAAATAAATAAATACATGAATAAATGTTGGCATAAATTAATAAATATATAACATCAATAAATAAATATATACACACAATAAATCAAAAAATACATAAATAAATGAATAAATACATAAATAAATTAATTACAATATTACATTTTTTAACAGGTGTCACCTGATTGATAAGTTACATATGAGGCGGTGGGTGGGAAGTCTGAAGAAAGATCATCAGCAGCAGCAGGGGGAGAACACCAAAAGTGTGTGTACACGCCACATACTTTATGCAGCTTCTCTGGATAATGGCCCAGGAAGCTTTGCACCACCAAATTGAGTTCAAGCGCCAGACAAGGGATTTGCATCAGCCCGGCTTGGCCCAAAGCTCTGCACCACTTAATTATTATTTGGTATTAAACACAATTGACCCCCGTGTGGCCTAAACTAGTGGATATTTAAAAATAAAAAAATATAAATATTTTTTTTTTTTGCAAATTAGCCTCACATGGCCTGAACAAGTGAAACTCAACTACTATGTGTTATTAAACACAAGTGATGCTCACCTGGCCCTGAAAAAGGGGACACTCAACTACTATGTGTTAATAAACACAAATGAACTGTATGTGGTCTGAACAAGTGGACACTCAACTACTATTTGATATTAAACACAAATGACCCTCACGTTGTCTCAACCACAAAGACCAGCCACTGTCCCTAACTGACCTAAAAAGGACAATTTTTTTAGAAACCCTAACTATCCTCAAAGGGACAATTTAGTTTTTAACAAGAACCTATCTGTCCCCTCACTCCAGCCACAGTTTCTAAATAAATGTCCTGAAAAGGACAATTTTTTTCCATAAACTCCCTATTTGCCCCTCACTCCACAGACGACCTCTCCCTAGCTGATGCAGAGCACCCTGAGAGCACCAGGAGACAAACCCTGCCCTATCTATACACCTACAGAAAAAAGGTAATTACTGATTCTCTCCAGCTGCTCCCTACTTAGGCCCTTATTTTAGAAGGGATAGCGTCAGGTAGTGGCTGGTTAATGAGAGGTAGCGACTGGTGAACGCCGGACACGGCACGCAATTACACATTTATCAAGCCAAATCTGTTTAGCGACTGGGATAACGCCATGTAGCGTCTGATTTATCATTTTCACAGCCTCAGCGCACAGTGCCGGGGTTCAGCCTTGCACAGTCCCAAGTATGACCTCTCGCTACCTGTCGCTCTCCCATACATTTCAATGGACGATCCTTTTCTTCTTTTTTAACAGGGTTTTTTTTTTTTTTTTCAAAAAATCTCAAAAAATTCCGTGACCTCTTCTGGCATTGAAAATGCAGTTTTTTGACAAATTTGTCTTTTTTTATATATTTCTTCAGAAAAGACATTACAGATCTGGCATTAAAGTGTTCATGTTACAATGTTGCTACAATGCAATTCCATATGTTTTCGCTTTGTTACTAGTGGATAGATGCTGAAAAACGGACTTTAAACACACCGCCTCCTGCGCTCTGGGCTTCAGATAAGCATTTTACTGTGCCAGAGTTGTGTGAGGCGTTTTTTTATTGAATATGTTGGGAGTCGGTCGCTATGAGCAGTGGCTACCATGCACTCCCATACAGCGCTGTACTGGTCAAATAGCGACTCGTCACAATGTATTCAACATTACTGCACAGCGACTGAGTCGCTCTAAACTAGCGACTCACGGCCGAGCACAGTGACTACTAGCGGGCACTCTGAAAATGCCTGCTACAAACGCTCATCTGTCGCTACCTGGTTTTAGTGATGAATCAGACTGCCTGTTTGTCTGTCTTTGCCCTACTTTGCATAGGTCAACTATTCAGTGTTAAAAAAAGCAATTCTGTGAGTACTCACCTGTAGAATTGTTTTTGTTCTTGCATGGCACGGCCTGCTTCAGTATTCATAACTGATGGGTATTCCGCCACCAGGTGGCGCAGCAGCACTGCAGAAAGCTGTGGAAGCTCCCGGCCCCCTATAAAAACAGGACCAGCCAACAAGTTCCCAGCGTAGACGAGCAAGAAGCCAGAAGAGAATAAAGGTAAGAATGTAAAAAAGGTAAAAAAAACCCGATTTAACTTGGAACAATCACCAGAAAGAGGCAACCAAGAACAACTATAACAAGGGTGGAGTGCAGCGGGCCGTGCCACGCAAGAACAAAAACAATTCTACAGGTGAGTACTCACAGAATTGCTTTTTTCTTTACTGCATGGCACGGCCCGCTTCGGTATTCATAACTGATGGGACATCCAAAAGCAGTGTCCAAAGTAGGGCAGGATCCCCAATGAGTAACAGCCAGTAGTTCAAGTCACTACCGCCTGAAAACCTTGTGGCCCAAATCAGCTGAGGCCTAAATATCAACCATGTAAAAAACTTAGAAAAAGTATGAACAGAAGACCAAAAAACTGCCTTACAAACTTGTTCCACAGAAGCTCCAAGAGAGTCCAATAGCACGCATGGAAAGAGCAGTCACCCTAAAGGGAGGAGTCTACCCCTTAGTAGAATAGGTTTGAACCATCACCTGGCGTATCCACTTACCAACAGTGGATCCAGCAGGAGGCAAACCCTTCCCAGTCTTAAAGTGAAACAAACAGAAAATTAGACTTCCCAAATGTCTCCATTGCACCAAAAAGAACATCAGAGCCCAGACCACATCCATAGAATGCAGAGTCCGCTCCATGCCCTGAATAAGATAAAAGGCATACCCAACCATAGGCCGAAATCTGGCCTAAGTCTAACATCGCCTAACTCTAAAGACACTCAAAATAAGTATTTTTGATGAAAAAAACACAGCTAATTCAGAACTCACCTTACAGAGGCGATAGTCATACAAAAAGGGGGGCTACTCTAGGAGTCAACAAAGGGCAAGGCGGCCTCACGGATAGACTCAAAAGTAGGCCCCTGCATAGCCAGTAGCCCCAGATTCAGATCCTATACAGATAGCAAGGCTACCTGGGGGGACACACGTGAAAAAACACCCTGGAAAAAAACCCATGCACCAGCAGATAATGGCAAGGGCCCGTTGGAAAAACTTTTCCAGAGCTACAAACATGGCCCTAGAGTGTACTTGAGACGAAGGTCCAAATTCAACCAAGTTGCAAGAATTCCAGAATCCTGGGAATAGAAAAAACAGCCTACAACAGTCAAAAAGGCCACCAGGGTGGCAGGTACCCGCTCTTGGGTTATGGAGCCCATAACCCTGCTCAGGAGAGGAACAGAGGGAACTCATAGAGAACCCGAACTCCGTCCAAGGGAATGCCAAGGTATCCAAAGTGAAGACCATAGGATCCTGAACCAGAGACAAATTCTGAAGATATATGATTATGGCGGGGCACCACCGTTCCATGACCAGATGATCCCAGCGGTGAAACAGGAATAGAAGCTCCCATTAGTTGCGGGACCATATCCCCAGCTGAGGCAGCCCCCTATCTCAGGAAGTCCACCTCCCAGTTGTCCGCCCCTGTAATGTAGACCGCTGAGATGCAGGGAACATTCTGTTCCGCCCAAGAGAGAATCAGGGAGAATCCCTTGAAGGCTAACTTGCCCCAAGTAACTCCCTGATGAATGAAATAGGCAACAGCCTACTGGACGTCTGAGTGGACAGAACAGTCTAACCCTGAAGGTGAGCGGACAGGAAGAAGACGCAACCTGATCGTCCTCAGTTTCAGGGAGTTGATGGAAAACTGGGCCTCCAGTGGGCCCCACCGTCCCTGGAACTTGAGCTTGGGCTTTTCAGAAGTCTCCCCCAAACGGCAGACTGGCATCTGCGGAGACCATCTCCCAACATGGGGGAAGGAAGGACCTAACCCCCAGAGGTACCAGGAGTTCAGTTTCCACCAGAAGGACCATCTGGCCAGAGAAGACAGATCAAAATCCTGCTCCAAGGACGCAGGGTCCCGATTCCAAACTGACTAGAGGACTCATGTGAAAAGAGCAAAGACGATTACCAGAAGCAGGACACCAACAGACCCACTAACTGCATCTCTTGACAATGTAGGGGTTAGGACACTATAGCAGAGCCTAAGCCTGCATCTGAAAAACCATAACCCTATAGCTGAGGAAGGAACACCCTGACCTGGGAGATACTCAGAAAAGACAGCATCCAGGACGGGAAAATATAAAACTAGGAATGGCAGCTTACCCAGCCGATGGATTCTAAAAATAAGATAACCAGTTGAGTGACTTGCGCGACCCGAGAATGGGACTTGGCCACAATCAGACTGACGTGCAGGTCAGGAATGGTGAGGATGCCTTGGATCCTTAACAGAGCCATCACCCTTGCCATTGTCATGGTTAACCATCTAGTGACCCTAAAGGGCCATAAATTGGAATGCTAAGTCTCAAGCGCTAACCGCAGAATCTCTGACAACCCCAAAAAATAGGCACCAGAAAATAAGCCGCCATGATGTCCACAGAGGACCTGAAATCGTCCAGATGAAGAGTACTGACAGTAGGCTAGCGGCTTAAAGCAGAAAAAATTTATGAATCAAACAACTTGGTAGAGGCCCATCAGGGCCAGAATGTGCCTCAAAAAGCCTTCCTGTTGGGGGACCATGAAAAGACTCCTGATTCTAATAGTCAAGGAGCCAGAAGAAACATCCCTTAATAAGACATGAGATTTAAATGACATCCAGGATCAATGAATTCTGGGGGCGGCCAGGCAACAAACTCTATCTTGGAACCAGAGGATACAAGATCCTGAATCCACCGGATTGAGACGTGAAGTCTCCAGATGAGTAAAAAGCCAAGGCCATCCCCCCACCCAGATAGGCGAGGGCGCCCCTTCATGCCTGAGGGGGCTTGGGAGAGGGTTTGGTCTTGGTATTCCAGGAAAAACCAAGAATCTCTGCGGCCACTAGATAAGAGGGAGCCACGAGCTCCTCTGGGAGTACGAAAAGAAGAGAGGGGGATGGAGGACCCCCTAAAAGGCCGAGACTGCCTCCTACGCTAGGGCAGCCTGCCATCCTTAGCTAAAGCATCAAGACACTCCCCAAAAAGCCGCAGCCCCGCGAAGGGGAGACCAGTGAGAGCTTTCTTGGCTGCAGCGTCAGCTGCCCATTGGCGCAACCAGACAGAACGGGGCATAGCCACCAAAAGGGCAGAGGCCCTACCGCACAGCCGCACAACATCATCCATAGTGGTAAGGATAAAACCACAAAATCAGAGCAAAGTAATAGGGTCCCATGTTCCTCCGCCCCGCTACCAGCAGTAGCACCATCCTGTAGACGCTTGAGAAGCCTCTTAAGGGCAATAGCAGTGATGGCAGCAGCACAGGCCGGGTGCAAACCAGCCCCCACACAGGTAAAGGCATGGCAAGCCAACTGATCCATGCGCCTGTCCTCACTGTCCCTCAGCGTGGTAGTGTCAGGGGGCACGACAAGGCACGCAAGTTGTTTCTCAAGTTTGGCTACTCGCATAGCCAAATCAGAGCTAGACTCTCTGCTAGGGTCCCCCTCATTGGGACCCAATTGCAGGTGTGGGGGAGTAGGTGAAGCCGAGGGAGGCGCAGAGCTGGGAAGCAAAGCAGGCAAACCAGCTTGGAGTGCAAGTACACTCTCAGCGCATGGCACGCACACCGTGACACTGTTACTCACAGGGGACACCCCACACATGGAACACAGCCGGGCTTGCCCCGAAATACACCCAAGTCCGCTATCCCCAGAAGCCTCCATATGGTGATTAATACAGGCGCAATAGGCTAGCAGTGGGCAAAGGCTATACAAAGGCCGCCCCGGGCTGCCCTCCCACGGGATACCCCCAGAAATAGTGAAGGGGGATGAGGGGAGGGAAGGAGTGGAGCTGGGATATGCCACAACCCAATGGTATCCCGCCTGAAAGACATAAGTAAAGAAACATATAAGTATCCCGCAGCATATGCACTCTGAATAAAAAAAAAAAGGGGGACTCACAGACCAAAGATACCGCTGGGTCATTCAGGCACAGACTGAAGGATAGGCGACACACCGGAGGAAGCAGCGCCGCAGCCAGGAAGGGAGAAATCCAGACGCGCAGCTCTCTCAAAATGGCGCCGGCAGAGGTACCTCGAGGGGCGGGCCGCAGGGAGACGACGCAATATGCATCACCAAGCGGCCCCGCCCCCCGAAGAGCGCGAACACGGCGCTCATGTGACCCGGCCGGCACCATGACAGGGCAAAATCACCTCAGGTTTTAGTGCCCACAGCCGCGGAGCGTAGTACAAAGCGCCGTAGCAGCTAAAAACACCAAAAACACACAAAAAAATCAAAACACCACAGATATTACTCCTCTCCGCAGGGGAGGGGGATAAGAGAGGGATAAGGAGGCAGCGGCGAGCAGCCATGGCCAGGAAGGGGGAGGGGGGGAGGGACCCCAAAAAGAAAAATATCCCCAACAACTCACCCCCTCAGAAGCTAGGGCAGGAACTCCTCATCCCAAGAAGGCTCACCATAAAGCCTTGTGGCACAGGGTCTGCAGCTTGGAGCTGCGCTCCAGGAGCACTTGACCCTAGTGCTCTTCTACCTTCACCTGATCTGTCAGCCAAGGCTGGGAGGCAAGTAGGGTCCAGAAACGGATGGAAATAGACATGCAGGGCCGCAGGCTTGGTTGCCACGCTCACCTGCGCAAGAGAGATAGCCATCTTCTAACTTCGCAGTGTCACTGCAGGAACAACACTGGGAACTTGTTGGTTGGTTCCATTTTTATAGGGAGCCGGGAGCTGCCACAGCTTTCTGCAGTGCTGCTGCGCCACCTGGTGGCGGAATACCCATCAGTTATGAATACCGAAGCGGGCCTTGCCATGCATTAAAGAAAAAGGCGGTCATGAACAAATATAACCGTAACTCAAGAGGGTTGATTTAGCACTTTATTTTTTTACAAAAAAATGTTTTTTCTCATGATTTTTCCTTAAGACAATTTGGCACCATATTTAGATGTTCAATTTTTTTAAAACAGAACTTCCTGTGCCCCCTAGGGCATCCCGAAGCCAGATGGCCCGATGTGTGAAACCACCCAGGAAGTCACAGGCTCCAGGTTCCAATGGCGCATGCTTGGGCTATTGTCCTATGAGAGCCACCTGTTATGACTACATCATTCAGCAGACGGCTCTCATTTACTAGAATGGGGAGCGTGCGCTGCCGCATCCCCTGCATACCCTGCATGTAAACAATGAGAGCTTCCTGCCGAATCATGTAGTCAAAGCGGGCGGCTCTCTTCGGACGGGAGCCCATGCATGCACCAGTGAAGCAGGGAAAGGTGAGGCATCCTGGGGGTTTCACACAGCGGGGCATCCTGATTCAGGATGTCCTGAGAAAAGCCAGTGGCCGCTGCTGGGTTTTGTTTCCCTTTAAAAAAACTGCACAAAGAAATATAGTGCTGAATTGCCCCAAGGGGAAAAAATCCAAAGGAAAAAGAAAAGTGTAAAAAGAACACTGTGCTGAACTGATATTAATGTACAGCAGCAAGTCTGGTGTCACACAGGTGCCCCTAGGATGACAGCGCCCTGTGTGGACGCCCCATCTACACATATTACTGGTCCCCTTCACTCCACACCTTCAGGATGGCCTTAATATTTTCTAGGTAACCAGTCGGCTGTCATCAGAGGAATCTTTAACTATTAAACCATGACAGATGATTTGATAAATAAAATCGAACCTGGCCTGAACCTTTTGACTTATAGTGCTTGTTGTGTCAGGATAATCAAAGACATACTGTATATGGAAGCAATTTGTTGGGGTTTTACCTGATATCTGTACCCAGATTAACATATACACGATAGATAATATAATATTATTTGTAATAGGAATGATTCATTATTGATTTGGTACATTTTTCTCTTTATAAAACCACATGAGTAACCTAACATGACAAATAAAAAAATGGAAGGGTTACAGAGAATACTAACTGACCATTAATGCAATTCTAAAAGTTTTAGCCTACTGGTTCAAAGTTCTGTGAAGAAGCACGAGCTGCACAAAAGTTTAGTCATCTTGAAAAAGTAGAAACAAAAAGCATGGTGACACTAATGACACTAACAGTTTTTTATCTCCTGTATTAAAGCAGAAAAAAGCATGAGTCATCCTGGATCCTGATGTCATCAAGACCATCATCGTAGTTTCCTCATTTAAATCCTGACCTTCATGATAATACATCAAGCATGCCAGCTGTTATGAATGAAACATCGGCTTAGACCATGTGCAGTGGAACGCAAAATACAGAGTAAAAAATGGTCGTGACAAAAAGACCATTATCTTATTTGTGTAGCTTTTTCCTTTTCTAGTGAGAGAAGCAGATCTTTTCCAGAAAATACAATACCCATAAATCTGTAAGCAGTTGTTATCCGGTGCCCATTTTACTTTAAACATTGTATTTAGTGGCGTAATCGCTTGATTGATTTTAGCAATACAGACTATAACATTTATTTAAGCCATCATGTGGCGAGCTATGTAAGGTTTAGTATAGGGGTGCTTATGAGACCAAAAGACCTCTACGTAAAGAAAAAGTTCCCTAGAAGGCAACATATTTTCACAATGACCAACACAAGGAATTATAATATTACCAGTCACTCCTTGCAGTGGGCAGTGGTGATTACCAGAACCCATAGCAGACAGTGTGGAATCCTCTGACTCGTTTTAAACTAACTTTGGTCCTTCATCATAGATAAAGCTGAGTGCAGCGTTCTGGGCTGGCGTCCTCTCCGTTGCTAGGTGGCCGTTTCTTCCTCTTGGCAGGTCCAGGCTGGCCATGTGTTCTCTCTCTCTATTGGCTGGCCCAGACCTGATTGGTGGATGCGACCATGTGGCTGGCGGTGACGTCACCTCACTCTCGGCGGCCCCGGGATACAGATGTGACAGGCCAGTAAGGCGCATATTTACATTTGCATTTGCATATACATTTATTATTTATATTGGATGTATTTTGAGGGATTTTTTGTCTACGATGGTTGTGGTAGTTGGTGGGTTGACTGTATTAAGAGGAATTTCATTATTGGCAATTCATTTTGTGGTTGATTCTTCATATAGCTTTGTCACTATGTTATTTGGGTATATTTTATGATAATGTTGTTAGATCAATTAATGTCTTGGATTAAGGGCTATATTGTTGGATGAATTTATTTATATATTTTTTTAGATTGATTGATAGTTCTCTCCCTACCGCCTCCGCACCTATTTTTGTTGGTCTGTCTTGTATATTATTGTCTAATATATGTTTTTTAATGGGTTTTAATATGTCTGATATATGTGTTGTGGATATTTGAATTCAATAAAAACTATGTATTGATTTGTAGATGAGTGTGCTTCCCTTTTTGGTTTTGATCACTGCTTTGGGGCCCACTAAAACTTTCTTGCCCAAGGGCCCCACAAACCCTGAGCCGCCCCTGATTGGCACCTAAAGGTAAATAGTGATGTTTGGTTCAGAAGCCTTTCGGCCAAATTTGCCCAAGCTTTTGTCATTTGTATATTAGTGAATACGAAAACCAATAAAATCCATAAGGGGGGGAAATTCAACAGCATCAACCATTTCCCTTTTTATAAAAAAAAAAAATAAGATACAATAAAAGTGATGTTAGGTTAAGGAGCCATTCGGTCACCATTGTCCAAGTATTTGTCATTCGCACATTACCGAAACCGAATACCATTAATGAATATAAGAGGGAAAAATTTGACAGCTTCAGCTATTTCTGTTTTTTATAAGAAAAAAATTAGATAAAGGTATCCGCTCTCTCCCAGGGCTACTGGTATCTTCAAGGCTCAGGTGCCTCTGGTCTTGGTAGCATACCAGTCCTTATGTCCTTCAGTAAAGGTCCAGTTAAGCTTCCTGGGGTGTGTAGGCTCTCCTGCACCCCCAGTGCCCAGGAAGGTTTATAATCCCTGGGCAGAATTGAGAGTTGAATTGAGAGTTTAAGACTTTTTTGTAATGCCTCAAGAGTAAGTCTAGCCAAAGTTGGACCCACTGCCACATTTTAGCTGTTGCTCCAACCAGGCTTAAGTGGGCCCTTGGGTGAGAGAGTCTCAGTAGGTTCTGAACCTCGTCACCCTTCAGTTTTGCTGCCACAAAGTTCCCCCTTTGTTGCTAATTGCTCTCTAGTCATCAGTGACTTCTCCTGTGCCTTCTATATCGATAGTCCTCTAGTCCACTGTTTTTCGACCTGCAGTATGTGTACCCCAAGAAATAAGCAGCAAAATGAAGATTATTATGGGCCTGGCATATTTTAACAGTAAAACATTATTCTTTCTTGCTTTGTGCTACAATGCTCATGACCTACTTATTTTGGGAACATTAATAACTAGAGATGAGCGAGTAGTGAAATATTCGAAATTTCGAATTTCGATTCGAATAGACCGCGTTACTCGACTACTCGACCGAATATCGAATCCCATTATAGTCTATGGGAAAAAAATGCTCGACACTTGGAAATCTCAATTCGACCACTTGGAGGTCACCAAGTCCACCCTGAAACATCAGAAAATGATGCCAACACTGCTGGAATGCAACTGGGACAGCAGGGGAAGCATGTCTGGGTGCATATAACGCGCCCAAGTCGCACTATTACGCCACTATCACAGCCTCTCAACAATACACTCCAAACACAATATTACTTCTACGTAAAGTGAGACAAGACAAGGAAACCTTCTTTCCTCTACATTGCCATGGACCCCAAGCCAAACTGTACAAAAAAGAAGAACAAAATTCTGCACCCCTTAAAATCACGTTGCCTAATGACAACCACAGATGGCATAGGCAAGGGGGAAAATAAATAGACCCCACCCCTAATTGTCATTGTGTGTGTGTGTGTGTGTGTGTGTGTGTGTGTGTGTGTGTGTGTGTGTGTGTGTGAGATGTGGTCAGACATGTCCTCTTGTGTCATTGTGTCACCCCAGCAGTAAGGGAAGCTTAAAGGAGGAGGTTTGTTACAGTGTGTTACCCCAGCAGTAGGGGAAGCTTACAGGAGGAGGTTTGTTACAGTGTGTCACCCCAGCAGTCAGGGAAGCTTACAGGAGGAGGTTTGTTACAGTGTGTTACCCCAGCAGTAGGGGAAGCTTACAGGAGGAGGTTTGTTACAGTGTGTCACCCCAGCAGTCAGGGAAGCTTACAGGAGGAGGTTTGTTACAGTGTGGCACCCCTGCAGTCAGGGAAGCTTACAGGAGGAGGTTTGTTACAGTGTGTCACCCCAGCAGTAGGGGAAGCTTACAGGAGGAGGTTTGTTACAGTGTGTCACCCCAGCAGTCAGGGAAGCTTACAGGAGGAGGTTTGTTACAGTGTGTCACCCCAGCAGTCAGGGAAGCTTACAGGAGGAGGTTTGTTACAGTGTGTCACCCCAGCAGTAGGGGAAGCTTACAGGAGGAGGTTTGTTACAGTGTGGCACCCCTGCAGTCAGGGAAGCTTACAGGAGGAGGTTTGTTACAGTGTGTCACCCCAGCAGTAGGGGAAGCTTACAGGAGGAGGTTTGTTACAGTGTGTCACCCCAGTAGTAGGGGAGGCCCAAGAGCTGAGACCTTTTAAAAATTGTGTGGAGGCCCAAGAGCTGAGACCTTTTAAAAATTGTGTGGAGGCCCAAGAGCTGAGACCTTTTAAAAATTGTGTGGAGGCCCAAGAGCTGAGACCTTTTAAAAATTGTGTGGAGGCCCAAGAGCTGAGACCTTTTAAAAATTGTGTGGAGGCCCAAGAGCTGAGACCTTTTAAAAATTGTGTGGAGGCCCAAGAGCTGAGACCTTTTAAAAATTGTGTGGAGGCCCAAGAGCTGAGACCTTTTAAAAATTGTGTGGAGGCCCAAGAGCTGAGACCTTTTAAAAATTGTGTGGAGGCCCAAGAGCTGAGACAGCTGTTCAGCGTAGCAGCACTAATAAGGGCTATTAAGGACTGTCTTGTCTTCTGGTAGCTGGTATATATGGTGGTAAAAGGTATATTCTGAGCTTCTGGGGCCCTGCCTGACTACATAGAATATGAGCTATATACTGTTCAGCGTAGCAGCCCTAATAAGGGCTATTAAGGACTGTCTTGTCTTCTGGTAGCTGGTATATATGGTGGTAAAAGGTATATTCTGAGCTTCTGGGGCCCTGCCTGACTAAATAGAAAATGAGCTATATACTGTTCAGCGTAGCAGCCCTAATAAGGGCTCTTAAGGACTGTCTTGTCTTCTGGTAGCTGGTATATATGGTGGTAAAAGGTATATTCTGAGCTTCTGGGGCCCTGCCTGACTACATAGAATATGAGCTATATACTGTTCAGCGTAGCAGCCCTAATAAGGGCTCTTAAGGACTGTCTTGTCTTCTGGTAGCTGGTATATATGGTGGTAAAAGGTATATTCTGAGCTTCTGGGGCCCTGCCTGACTACATAGAAAATGAGCTATATACTGTTCAACATAGCAGCACTAATAAGGGATTAAGGACTGTCTTGTCTTCTGGTAGCTGGTATATATGGTGGTAAAAGGTATATTCTGAGCTTCTGGGGCCCTGCCTGACTAAATAGAAAATGAGCTATATACTGTTCAGCGTAGCAGCCCTAATAAGGGCTATTAAGGACTGTCTTGTCTTCTGGTAGCTGGTATATATGGTGGTAAAAGGTATATTCTGAGCTTCTGGGGCCCTGCCTGACTAAATAGAAAATGAGCTATATACTGTTCAACATAGCAGCACTAATAAGGGATTAAGGACTGTCTTGTCTTCTGGTAGCTGGTATATATGGTGGTAAAAGGTATATTCTGAGCTTCTGGGGCCCTGCCTGACTAAATAGAAAATGAGCTATATACTGTTCAACATAGCAGCACTAATAAGGGATTAAGGACTGTCTTGTCTTCTGGTAGCTGGTATATATGGTGGTAAAAGGTATATTCTGAGCTTCTGGGGCCCTGCCTGACTACATAGAAAATGAGCTATATACTGTTCAACATAGCAGCACTAATTAGGGATTAAGGACTGTCTTGTCTTCTGGTAGCTGGTATATATGGTGGTAAAAGGTATATTCTGAGCTTCTGGGGCCCTGCCTGACTAAATAGAAAATGAGCTATATACTGTTCAGCGTAGCAGCCCTAATAAGGGCTATTAAGGACTGTCTTGTCTTCTGGTAGCTGGTATATATGGTGGTAAAAGGTATATTCTGAGCTTCTGGGGCCCTGCCTGACTAAATAGAAAATGAGCTATATACTGTTCAGCGTAGCAGCCCTAATAAGGGCTATTAAGGACTGTCTTGTCTTCTGGTAGCTGGTATATATGGTGGTAAAAGGTATATTCTGAGCTTCTGGGGCCCTGCCTGACTAAATAGAAAATGAGCTATATACTGTTCAACATAGCAGCACTAATAAGGGATTAAGGACTGTCTTGTCTTCTGGTAGCTGGTATATATGGTGGTAAAAGGTATATTCTGAGCTTCTGGGGCCCTGCCTGACTAAATAGAAAATGAGCTATATACTGTTCAGCGTAGCAGCCCTAATAAGGGCTCTTAAGGACTGTCTTGTCTTCTGGTAGCTGGTATATATGGTGGTAAAAGGTATATTCTGAGCTTCTGGGGCCCTGCCTGACTAAATAGAAAATGAGCTATATACTGTTCAGCGTAGCAGCCCTAATAAGGGCTCTTAAGGACTGTCTTGTCTTCTGGTAGCTGGTATATATGGTGGTAAAAGGTATATTCTGAGCTTCTGGGGCCCTGCCTGACTAAATAGAAAATGAGCTATATACTGTTCAGCGTAGCAGCCCTAATAAGGGCTATTAAGGACTGTCTTGTCTTCTGGTAGCTGGTATATATGGTGGTAAAAGGTATATTCTGAGCTTCTGGGGCCCTGCCTGACTAAATAGAAAATGAGCTATATACTGTTCAGCGTAGCAGCCCTAATAAGGGCTATTAAGGACTGTCTTGTCTTCTGGTAGCTGGTATATATGGTGGTAAAAGGTATATTCTGAGCTTCTGGGGCCCTGCCTGACTAAATAGAAAATGAGCTATATACTGTTCAGCGTAGCAGCCCTAATAAGGGCTCTTAAGGACTGTCTTGTCTTCTGGTAGCTGGTATAGATGGTGGTAAAAGCGATATTCCGAGCTTCTGGGGCCCTGCCAGCGACAGCCTGTCTTTCCCTGCTGTGAGCGTCTGTCCCTCAGTAAGTTCAAGCTGCTAATGCTGACGAAGAGGAAGTGCTGAGTTTTGTATATTCGAGGTCACATGGTTTTTCCAGCCAATGCGTGTAGACGCCGTTTTCGCGATGCCAGCGTCCTCCCAGGACCTGTCCCACCCCCCCTGCATGGTGATTGGTGTAAAAAACGCGCCAGGGAAGGTGGGAGGGGAAACGAATTGTGAGTGCGCCATCGCCGCTGTACTCGATCGAAATCGAGTATGACGAACAGCGTAGTATTCGATCGAATACCGGCTCGGTCGAATACTACTCGCTCATCACTATTAATAACTGATCTCCTCCTTGGGGGTAGTTGGCTGTAAATGCTTGTTTCTAAGAGGTACTTGGCATATAAAGGTTGAGGACCACTGCTCTAGTCCTTACTATATTCTCTGCTAATGCTGATCAACCTCAGGTCCTTGTTGCCTTCTCCACTGTCGCCAATCACCCACCTAAACCCCCTTCAAGTTCATGCTGCCTTTTATATAAAACTTTTATATCATTGCTGCCAATCATCCTTTCATCTTCTCCACTGCCACTTTAGGGTACACTGCTGCTGCCAATCTTCCTTTGTCCTCTCCATCATCTAAGCTTCCACTGATCACCCTCTAATGCTCAACACTTTCTTTCATTGCCGCTGATCATCCTCTGGTCCTAAGGTCAACCAAGTCTGCACATAGGCTCTTACAGGTGCCAGGGGCCTCGGCACATGCCCGTGTACGACCAGTGCTAGTGCCGGCCCTGGCCCCGACTATGATCGCAGCAGCACAGATGCACATACAGTACATCAAAATACATTGCCTTTAACCATTGAACTATGAAGAAAAGGGGAAATATGTTTCTTTATTGCACCTCTTTCACGCCAAACTCCAATCTCCTCATGCAAAAACAAATGGTGTTAACTAAGCTTTTTCTTTCTTTAATAAGATCCAACAGTTCAAATGTCAGCTAATAACACTGCCATGTAGCTGGATTTTACTGTCCACTCCTTTGTGGTTAAAGCTAGTAATCCAGGCAGGGTATTCCTATTACAAAGAAGACTATAAGCAGCTTAACGACAACCATTTAGCTTGAAGCCTTTAAACAGATGGAGCTAATCACTCCATTTAAAAGGGTGTAAAATGGTTTTGCTTTCAAATATACCTAAAGAATATTAGCAGGCAAATGGTGGTTACCATTATCTGAATCTATTCTGAAATACGTATCTCTGTTAAAGGCTTATTTCAAAGCAAACCTCCAGTTAAAATGACTCAAGGTCTGCTTACTCCTTATGGCTGATTTGGGATACCCCTCTACGAAAATAGTAAAAAGAAGCCTGAAATCAGGAAAAGTTGCTCTCAGGGCTTCCACACGTCTCTCACATCCCATGTAACTGCAGAGAGGAAATAGGGTTTTGAACAGTTTCTGGTGGTCACTTGGGGTGCAAGAGCAACTGATTAAAGCTATACAATGCAACAGTATTGGATTGGCCCACTGAAGCAACAGAGGCTCCTCCAGTAGGCCCCAGGCACTGACCTAGGGCCACAATCAGGCACAAAAACATCCAAGATTAAAGCAATGCTTCTGGCTTGCCTGGAATATTCTCCGAGTTTGTTATTTTGCAGCAAATTTCATTTTTTCATTTGATCAACATCTTTAAATTGTTACCGAGTGTGTTTTAGCTGAAGGATGGTCGCCAAGAATGATATCTCTAGTGTGCCCAAGGTCATCCAGTATGGAATGGAAAGCTAAATTTGAGCTTTGTTTTACACAGAGGGTCATCTCAAACAGGATGCCCGCGGGGTGGGGGCTTAGTGGACTGCCATCATTTTTTACTTTGACCTGACTTTATTCCATTATGTATCTGACCATACTGACCATACTGACGAGTGTTCTTACACTGTCCTTACATTGTCAGCTTTTATGCTTATAGAGTAGCTGCTCCCTGTACAGCCTTGGTGCACACCCCTGTTTTTAGGAAGAGGAAGGCTCCCTGATGCAGCAAGGGATGCACAAATTGGATGAGGTGTTACTCATCGACCACTGATGGACAACCAGTTCTTGGGGGCATCAGGAGTGTCAGGTCTAAAGCAGAAACAGGATTCACCTCTCAGAACTTTGAAAGATCAAGTCTAGTGGTGAGGTGAGTTTAACTTTTCTTTAGTGACCTCAACTAGAAAATGTGTAAACCTAGTAATCGTTTACCAGACTAAAAGTAATATGCTCAAACAGGATTTCAGGATGGTAATGAGAGGGCCAGCTTGCCCTTCTTAAAGGAGCAGTATCGCAAAATTTGCATTAAAAAAGATAAATAATTAAATAGCCACACAATAGCTTCTAACATGTGTATAAATAATCTGGCGATAGAAAAAGAAAAAAATATATGCCTCTCTTAAATTGTATAATGCCAATGGCTCAGTCCATTTACTGAATAGGGGGATCTGCTGGGTTATATTTAGTGAGCTGCTTCATTTAGCCCACTGGTCTCCTAGCAACACTTTACCTCAGAGGCTGACACTGTAATCAGTGGTAACGGCTGTGTGTGTGTGAGGTGCTGCTTTTGTTATGAGACCAGGTGACTCAAATGTGTAAATTCTATACAAAATAAACTAAACTGACTGAAAATTCTTCTTTGAATAACTGTGCAGGAAAATCTAAAGGTATTAAAGTGGAACAAAACCCTGAGTGGCCGACCCTGAAGTCTATAAGACCCAGCCATTGACCTTCCCCTTGGGCTTTCTAAATCAGGATGCCCACTGGGTGAAACGACCCCTGGATAACCACAGATCCCCCCATTTTTCTGGCGCGCTCACGCAGATAGTCATTTAGACAGGCCGGGCGGCCAGGAAGGTTACTGCTCAGGCTCCCCATCTGCGTGCAAACAACGCTGATTGGATGAGAGCCCGCGACACTCAGAAGACATAAACATGAGCTATTAGTCTCCAGCTGCTCAACACACACATCATTTTTTTCTACATTTGTAATTCTTACTCCAACACTTACCTACATTCAAAGTACCATTTAAATATAAGTCACCAAGAAAAAATTGCGATACTGCTCCTTTAAGCTGCATCAACCATTAGCAAGAGGTTGGAGAAAATCAAAAGTAGGGGGCTAGAGAGAGAACCTAGACACCACCAGCAAGTGGACTTGATTTGGGATGTCCGCAGTGTAAATCTCTTGGTTTCCTGGATTACTATCCATGATTCCCTCACAGAGCCAACACTTTGGTAACAGGGGCAGAGTGGGGATGCTCTGTGGGATCAAGGATCAATATATGTATAGGGGGAAATCAGGGGGCTCCACACTGTGGGGAGTCCAAAAATCATGTAAAACAGTAGGCCTTTTTTCCAACTTCAAACAGGTTTTCTACTTCAGCTCCACTTGAAGGCCATTTTGTCACTGGTGGGCTCAATCCCTCATTTAGGTTTGCAACCTGAGACATGTTAGGTAAATCTGTCTCAAACCAGTCCTACCTGGTTCTTGTTATGCTCAGTTTTCCCTCCAAATTAGTCTTTATCTTTTACCAAATTCAAATGTTACCTATTAGGGGTCTAGTCTTCTCCATGAGCTTATCGTAAATACTGCCATCTAATGGTCTAACTCGCTTACTGCCATTATTCTAAATTGGGACATGGAGGCTGGTTTACTACTAGCGGCATGTATCGGCATGGGAGCATCTGTATAGCGGCACTTAGAGCGACCGCTAGTAGATGCTGTAAGTGGGTATGAGGCGCTGTAAGAGTTGTGGTCACTATAGTAACCTGCCCGGCAGTAATGAATATGATGTGTGTTGGGCACTCTAACAACAGTATAACGCTACAGCGAGCGAGAGCAAGCGCCAGCTCAGTGCATCCGTCACCCGGCGCTCCACACCATATTTAACAAAAAACTACACACACACAGCGTCGGCGCTCTAAAGCTGGGCGCTCTAGCAAAAAACACTGGGACAATAACACTTTAGTGCCAGACCTGTAATGACAATTCTGTCTAAAAATATAAAAAGTCAAAAAACTGATAAAAGTGTTTGTAGTGTTGTGTTTGCAGCCAGGAGAGGGGACACAATGATTTGAGCAAAAAAAAAAAAATGCCAAACACGCTATTTAAACACAAACAAATGAAAGTCCATTGAAATGTATGGGAGAGCAACATTGAGAGAAAGGTAATACCTGGCGCTCTGGAAGCTAGAGCGCCGGCGCTATACGCTGAGCTACCTCTGGTAATACATGTGATGCTACATGGCGCTGAGTCAGTCACTCACCAGATTCGCTTTCTTAAATGTGGTTTTGCGTACAGCGCCCAGCTTTCACCAGATGCTACCTGCCGCTATGAAGCACTACCTGACGCTACTCGTTCTTAACTATGCTGTAAATAGTGAGAAGAACTGAGAAGAGTTCACTTATCCTTAGACCAAATGATCTTGGTGGAAAATAACAGTCCTCTTATTGCTGAATAAAATGAATAAAATGATGCTGTTTCTTTAAATATTTTCCGGATATTTCTTTTCTTCAAGTGATCACGGCCTCAAAAACTCTCCTAAATAAAATTACCAAGGGCCTCTTCCAACCGCGCTAAGTCCCTTTCTTTGCGCTCCGCGGGAGGCTTCACACAGTGAATAACACACAAAACAAGGGGAGGCCGATTCATTAATAGCGGCAGGTAGCGACAGTTGAGCGACTGTAGCAGCTTTTTCAGAGCGCCCGCTAGTAGTCGCTGTGCTTGGCCGTTGTTCGGTAGTTGATAGCGACTCAGTTGGTTTGCCGTAATGTTGAATATTGGGTGAGGAGTCGCTATTTCACAGGTTCTGCGCTGTATGGGAGCGCATGATAGCGACTGGCCCTAGCGACCGGCTCCCACGATATTCATTAAAAAATCACGCTCAAAAAATTCTCGCGCTGTAAAATGCATGTTTAAACCCCAGAGCGCTGACGGCGATGTGTTAAAAGTAGTTTTTTAACCCCCAAACAACCATATTTTTGGAAACCAAAAAAAACAAGTTGTTTAAATAATTTTGTAATATGAATACATTAATATCAGACCTGTAATATCAATTCTGTACAATTTTTTTTTTTTTTTAAATGGCAGAAGTGGTCACAGAATTTTTCACATTTAAAAAAAAAAAAATTAATAACAATTAATTATGAATATTTAAAGATTGTTCCATTGAAATGCATTGGAGAGCGCCAGGTAGCGAGAGGTCATACCTGTCGCTGTTCAAGGTCGGACGCTGGTGCTGTGGGCTGAGGCTGGAATAATGATGAATGAGTGGCTATATGGCGCTATCTCAGTCGCTAAGCAGGATTGGCTTGATAAATGTGTGATTGTGGTGGGGAGCCAGCGTTCTCGTGGCGGGGCCCGTCATTACCGGCCGCTCACCAGTCGCTACCTGTCGCTATTCCTTCATAAATAAGGGCCTCAATATCCTGCAGTAAATTGCACTCAGCTGGGGATAATCTATTATCAGAAGTATTCAATTTTTTATTTGCCAAGAAAATTCAAACCACCCCCTGGTGCTCAGGGTCATTTATTATGCAGCCTCCCCAAACATCAATGGCAGTGTTGGATTGGGGACTGGCAAGTTTTAAGGTTACTCTAGACTGAACTTTAATGGTGTGAATTATTGTGTAATCAGTTATTTCACTTTTTCATTATAATGACTTACAATCAATTTATGCAGACTTGTTTTTAGATGAAAAAAGGAAATTTCAGTTTAGCATAAAGCATGAAAACTTTCAAGGGGGTGAGTATTTTTTATTTTCTAGGCACCGTTCCTCTGGTATTACACTTAGCCAAGCGCTCCATTTTGTTATGCTTACAGCATTTCTTCAGACTTTGTAGCAAGCCAGCAGATGGCTTCTTCCTTGAAACGTAGCGTCTTAATGTATCTTTAATCACACGAAACTGTGAAGAAATACGATGCTCCTTTTTCAAATTAAGGACAAAACAAAATGTGGAAGCTCAGACTGAAGCACGATCAAAACAGGCTGCTGAGACGCACACTCTTGCAGGGTAACTGATTCACTATTCTGTTTGAAAGGCTTGTCCTGGATTTTGTAGAGAGTTTATCGTGCGGGTACTCTACTGGTGTAGATGAAAGGAAAAGTTACCTCTCTTGTATGTAGAAAGACAAATGATTTAACTGACAAACATCAGTTTTTTATTTACCGCAGTAGACTGTTCCCCGTCCGTGCAAGTCTGCAAAGAAAAAAAAGGACTTAAATTAAAATGATATTCACCTTTTCCCCCCCTGCAATAGACTGTCTTGAGAAGGTTGGTTTTGCCCCAGGTGCTTTTTATAGAGGTAGTGTCACAAGGCAGTGCCTATAAACAGAGGAACTGCAAGCACTGTTTGGATCATATTTGGAACTGTCCAAGCAAAGGATTAACTAAGGGTGCTTCCTTATTATCTCATGTTTGTGTCAGGGGCTGTGTTTCTAATCAGTCATTTCTGAGGTTTTCTTTTTTAAAACTGGAGAATCTCTGGAATGCATTGCTCAGAGTCCTTAACTATTTAGCCTTTGTCTTCAGGTGTTTTAGTGGAAGACAGTGAGTGACATTTAGGGGACATTGAGCAGTGTGGTCAGGAGCTAGGAGGAAGTTATTGCTAAATAAAGGAAATGATTGATTAGAAACACAGCCCCTGACACAAACATGAGATAGCAAGGAATCATATTTACATAGGCCCTTATTTAAGAAGGGATAGCGTCAGGTAGCGCCTGGTTAATGAGAGGTAGCGACAGATAGCGACTGGTCAACACCAGACACGGCACGCAATGACACATTTATCAAGCAGAATTTGTTTAGCGACTGGGATAGCGCCATGTAGCGTCTGATTCATAATTTTCACAGCTTCAGTGAACAGCGCCAGCGTTCAGCCTTGCACAGCGCCAGGTATGACCTCTCGCTACCTGCGCTCTCCCATACATTTCAATGGAATCCTTTTCTTCTCTTTAAACGGGTTTTTTTTTTTTTTTTTTCAAAAAAATCACAAATAATTCTTTGACCTCTTCTGGCATTGAAAAAGCATTTTTTTCATAATTTTTTCATTTTTTAAATATTTCCTCAAAAATGACATTACAGGTCTGGCATTAAAGTGTTCATGTTACAATGTTGTTACAATGTAATTTCATATGTTTTTGCTTTGTTACTAGTTGATAGATGCTTGAAAACAGACTTTAAACACACTGCCTCCTGCGCTCTGGGCTTCAAACAACTATTTTTCAGCGGCAGAGATTTTTGCAGCTGTTTTTTTGCTGAATATGGTGTGAGTCGGTCGCTATGAGCAGTCGCTAACATGCGCTCCCATACAGCGCTGTACTGGTCAAATAGCGACTCCTCACAATGTATTCACCATTACTGAACAGCGACTGAGTCGCTATAAAGTAGCAACTGACGCCCGAGCACTGCGACTACTAGCGGACGCTCTGAAAATACCTGCTACAGACGCTCATCTGTCGCTACCTGCCGCTAATGATGAATCAGCCTGCCAACCATTTACCTATAGGCTGCCTCACCTCTTCCTCCAACAACACTCCTAGTAAAAAATTCACATGTGCCTCTATCAGCTCCAGACATGTGGGGCTCTGGTACACATCGTCAAAAGGCAGTAGGGGTCAGGAGTCTACTTAAAGCAGACCAACAGTCAAAAATGACCAACACAATAGCCAGTGCTCATATGCACCCCTCCCCGGGTGTAATTTAGATTGTTGCACATAAAAATTCATTTACCTTTTTCTAAATCCTGCTTTAGTAAATTTTAGAAACAAAATGGCAGCTCATGCATTTGCAGCCCACCTGCAAACAGGAAGTGCTGCTGGGCTTCCTGTTACTGTGCATTGTCAGTTATGTCAGTTGAATTCAGGCATCAGAATGGCTGTACACCAAGAAGAGAGACCACTGCTGTTATGGCCGCTGCTGAGGTAAGGGAGGTCACTCAATCTTTTGTGTGAGATTAAAGAATGGCACCACCCCACCAATACATTTCCAAGCTTCCTCACTACCAGCCTACTGCCCCGCATGATTGCACAGTCACCGGAAGCCTCTTGTGCATAATCTAGCATCAAGGCAGGTGGAGGTGCTCACTCCTAGAAGCTGCCAGTTCACTGCCCCATATGACCACCCATGTGGTGTGTCAAATTGACAGACAATGGGGAAGCAGTGCAGAAGTGATGAACCTGGCACCCTGTGCAATGGCACACCTTACACACCACAAAGGCCGGCCCTGGACCTTGACTATTTTGAAAAGTTTAGTTGAACTGCAGTGTTGACCTAATCAGAGGCCTATTCAAACAACACTAATCATTAAAGCAGAACAAAACCCTCTCAGCCCTCCCCACCGGAGTACCTTGGGCTATGCTGTCGGCTTGGTTGTGCCCTGGTTTTAAAAAAAAAGTGATTTCCACCACTGAGGCCACACCCACCTGACAATTTTGAGATCGCCCATTGGCTGATATCAAGTACATGCGCTCCCTTGCCCAGCCTATCTGAAGCAGAAGCACGCACAGCTACAAAGATGCTGGGGTTGTATCTTTTAGATTACCCTCCACCCTCCTTGCCATAATCAATGAATAGTGTCTATACCCCTAGCATCATTTGGCCCTTTCATCAGCGGGGAGTGGTCAGAGCCTGGCAAAGTTCCAGCATGAAAGGAAAGGAGACTGCTTCAGCCAGCAGAAGAGGAGCTGACCCCAGAGCAGCCGGCGCTGGATGAAGATTGTAAGTGTAGTTTAAATTTGCTCATCCTAAAGCAGTCTCTAGGTAACATCGGGTCCTGAGCGCAGCCATCTTAGAGAGAATGCACAGAGGGGCATGTCTGTCCCCCAGAATGATAGTACTGGTCATTCAATTAAAGTGGACCAATAGTCAAAAATTACTTAAACAAACACTGGTCATATGCATCCCTCCCCAGTTTTCTTATCCAACTGTGCCAGGCTATTGGTCCTGTTTATGCACAACAGCTGCCATTCAGAGTCCTGTCTCTCGCCGGAATCAGGGGACTATTGTGGTGATCAGGTGACTTGTTTTATTATTTTAACGCCCCAAATTAAGCTTGGCACAGGGGGAGGGTGTGGTGGCTGCAGGGTTACCAAAAGCTTGGAGTACCTTTTAAAATCTGACTGTGATTAGTTAAACGTATTGCCATGTCCTTGTATTCATGTCCTTTTTTTCAGTAGATTCCTCTCTGTAACCTGCCACTTTAGCAAAGCTCTCAATGTATTTATCACCCCCAACATACATGCATCTTCCAACTGCGTAGCTGTTATATTGTTGTTGTTTTCCTTATAGGATCATAAATTTAGAAAGTCTAGCTTTTCCACTGGGTAAAATCTGAAAGTGGCAATTCAATTACTGAGTCACTATCGGTTGCTTTCTCGCCAAAGCTTAAATATATTCCATAACCATTTTAAGTTATTAGACTTTGTGAGTCAGCCTCCTGATCTCCTTTTAATTTGTCTTCCAACTCCCCGTGCCGCTTATACAACATCCGAAACAAGACAAACCTACAATTATACTGGTAGTGTTGACTGCAATGTAAATGTCACAACAACAAGTCAAAACACAGTGATGCTGAAACTATATATTATCCTTTAAAACCCCCAGCTTCATAGGCAATTTGTGCAGTGGCTGGCACAGCATAGGGAGACTGAACAATATGATGGAATGGTACTATTGTCAATATTTACCAACAACAAATTTCCAGAGACTATTGGATATAAAGATGTTGTTTTCGCATAAACATATAAACACTATACCAATAAATACAGGGTTTGCATATGGAGTATTTGCATATGGATTCAATGCTACAATGCTACAGCCAAAATTGGAAGCAATGCAAGTGGCATTCACAACAGGACCAAAGCACAAAACAATCTCCACATAGCACAACACAAATATTGGTTTTGTATTCACTTTTGTCTCATCTCTGCCACACTTTTTTTTGGAATACTGAACAGTTGAAACAAAAACTCCCCAAAACTCACTTGCTTCATCTGCGTGCATGATACTGAATCATTGTCAGGACTTACATTTGCTCCTGCATCCACTTAAAGTGGACCAACACCCAGGATTTTGACTATCCTGGGTCTAGGTCCACTTCGGTGGGGCACCCCCGATCGGGGTGCCCCGCTGTGTGAAACCCCCCCCCAATCACCCGAAAAACTCACCTCTCCCCGCTCCCAGCGCTGACGGACAAGCAATCTGACAGTCCCGGACAAGCGGCTCCTCCGCCGCCGCCTCCCGCGCGTCCCTCTTGATGCGCGTGCGCCCGCCTAGATAAGGTAAGGGGGTTTGGGGTGTTTGGGGGGGTTTCACCCCGCGGGACATCCGAGATCGGGAGGGAGGTGATCGGCCCGGGAATTTTATAGATTCCCGGGCCGATCACCCGTGGGTGTTGGTCCACTTTAAAGCAGAACACTGCGTCATCGATTCTTCCCTGGTTGCGGCCAGCTTGAAGCATCCGGGAGGTTTATTTTTTTCCCAGCATCCCAGCCGTGCTATCACCTGGACCTAACCGACATAATCCACAATGCAAAGTGCCTGCACATCCGCATTGCAGATCCAGAGGATGCCATTGAGGGGGGAGAATTGACCAAAGCAGATTACAAAACTGTAAATCCATTTTTATGTACACCAATGTGGCAGCAGCTGCGCCTGCCATCTCCCTTTGTTTGTTTCTGCCTAATGGGTGCCAAAGCAAGATCCGATCCCTGTAAATGGACAGAACCCAATTCCAATTGCCGTATTAGCCTAACTCCAGGTACCTTTTCTTCATCGATAGAAACAATTTCAGCACAGTAGATCATAATAACAGCTTTGTTGAAACCACATTCACAGATCCCCTGGCGAAGTATAATGTTATATACGAGGTATAGAGGGATTTATAATGACTAAAAATATTGTGAAACACTGTGAATATGTGATGCCATGTCAAATATGAAGATAAACATCTGTGTATGATCAATACTGTACAAATATACCAACTACAGAAAACAGAGGATCTAAATAAAATTGATTTTAATGTAATTTTGTGGTGTTGTAATAATGTATATACACTAATCTTGTGTGGAGGCCTTTTCCAAAGTCTTGCTGTTGTTACCACCAACCCAGGTGGTTACATGTGTGTGTGTATATATATATATATATACATATTTTTGGTTAAACAGCCAAAAGGGTTAGGTCCCATAAATTGAAGAAAGAAGATATTGATATGTCCCTCAACAGGCCTTTTGACTCATCTCCTAGCCAGGAAATACTTAAACCCAGCAATGTGAATTGCCCTGAGCACTATTTCTTGTAAGGGTGTGTAAATCTATAGAGGAAAATTTTGGTGGTGGGTTTTGGTTTTTGGGAAATCAACTAAAGCAGCCAAATGCCTCAACATGGCAGTCATTTAAAAATATCGCCCACATACATCCCTTCCTCTCATCTGATAGCACTAAAATCCCTGATCTTCTCCCACCTAGACTACTGCAGCACCCTCTTCAGTGGTGTACCAGCTAACAGGCAATCAATCTCCAACTCTGCTGCTCATCTACTTATATTCTCTCTCTTCCTCTGCTGCTCCTCTATGTCAATCATTCCAATGGCTCCCACTTTCCGAAATAATTCAAATTACTAACCCCAACCTACAGTACCAATCCAGACACAGTCTCCACTCTGCTCATGTCCTCCTCCTATCCTCTACCTTGATCACTTTCTCCTTCTTCTTCTTCTCTTGAGTCAACATATGCGACTCCAATCCTTTGGAATGCCCTCCTATTTAGAAGACCCTATAATCTGACCTAACCCACCCATCTTACAGTCTATCATCCCGCATAACAGAACTACTACTACCACTTATTTAATGCTGGGGGTTGTCTTTTTTTGAGGGGGCTCCACCCTGACTTTTGCTATGGGGCCCTGTAAGACCTAGGCATACCCCTGATATACACTTTGTGACCCAGCCTATTGTCTCAACCCTCGTCCCTTTAGAGTGTAAGCTCACAAGGGCAGGGCCCTCTTTCCTAATGTATTCCTGCACCTTTGTGTTTGCTTACTTAATAGTGTGTGTTTTATATGCATTGTCATCATTGTTGTCTTATAAGAATTTATTTTTCTTATTCCTTTGTACAGCACCAAAGAATATGATGGAGCTTTCTAAATTTACAATAATAATAACAATACCCAACAAATACTATGAAACCATTTGCATTCCTGACATTGCAGGTGTACCTATGACAGCAAAGGGGTTTTCATTATAATTAAAATCTGGAGAGCCTGTCCCTCTCAGTACATTGGAGAGGATATCCACATCAACACACAATAAAATTGACATAATTGAGTTTGAGGTGGAAAGGTTCTTCAGATGAGGTGCATTTTCCAGTAGGGGTAAGATATTTACAGCCTTCCATGGGAAGTTCATTAAAGTGCCGAGAGGCTCTCAACATAGGTTATAGGATTTATATGGCAGCAGTGGCACACCCAGGATTTTGTCCTGGGGGGATCCAGTTGAGGTGAGAGGGGCGTGGCCTGGGAAGATGATAAGCGTGCGCAACGTGCTGACATTTTTTGCAACTAAGCCACAAGTGGCTGAAGGGGGCAAGTTGGGTGCATAGACCTCTGAGTGAGCAAGGGGTCCTGGTCCACAGGGCCTGCTGATCCCTATCCCAAATCAGAATGCCCTTCTGTGTGAAATGCCTAGTATGCTCACCTCACCAAGCTTCCCACAATGCATGTGCAGGCTGCGCTGCCATCTCTGCCTTCCCTCTGGCTGATGCACACACCCGCACCAGGCATTTCTGAATGGTTGGCTTGGCTGTGCACATCCCAAGGGGAGCAGATAGCTGCTCATGCTCTATTCAGCTTTATTAAGCTACATGCTCCATGGGATCACTGGCAAGGTAAGAATTGTTATATTGGGATGCCACTTTAGAGAGAGGCAAAATCACAAGGATAGTATTTACAATGACCTGCGTTGCACTACATTAACACCAGCTTCTTAGAACTCACCACCACTCTCCCAGTCTTCTCTGCTGCTAATTGCCCTCTGGTACTTGCTGCCCCGTCTGCAGGGGCTTGAGGGGTTAGGTGAGCAGTAGAGGACAGAGGCAGAGGGGGGTTAGGTGAGCAGTAAAGGACAGTGGTAGGGGTGGAGGGGTTAGCTAAGTGGTGGAGGACAGCAGCATGGAGTGGAGGAGTCAGGTGAATGGTAGAGGACAGTGGCAGGGGATGGAGGAGTTAGCTGAGTGGTAGAGAATAGCAGCAGGGGTAGAGCACAGTGGCAGGGGTAGATGACAGCAGCAGGGGGTAGATAAAAAGGGGCAGAGGATAGATGACAGTGGCAGGAAGTAGAGGACATGGCGGGGTAGATGAAGTGGCAGGGGGCAGAGGACAGCGGCAGGGGAGCAGTGAGGCATCCTAAATTAGATAGTGATAGTCAGGCAGGGTTAGGTGAGTGGTGGAGGACATCAGCAGGGGGTAAATGTGTTAGGTGTGTGGCAGATGAAAGTGTCAGGGGTAGAGGGCAGCAGCAGGGGGTTGTGGGGTTAGGTGAGCAGTAGCGGACAGCAGCAGGGGGTGGAGGGGTTAGGTGAGCAGTAGTGGACAGCGGTAGGAGGTGGAGGGGTTAGGTGAGCAGTAGAGGACAGCGATAGTAGGTGAAGGGGTTATGTAAGTAGTGGAGGGCAGCAGCATGGGGTAGAGGGATTAGGTGAGTTGTGAAGCAAAAAGTCAGGGGGTGGAGGGGTTAGGTGAGTGGTAGAGGGCAGAGGCAGGGGGTCGAGGGCAGTGGTAGGGGGGTAGAAAACACAGCAGGGGATAGATGACAGTGGCAGGGAGTAAAGAACATGGCAGGGGATAAATGGCAGTGGCAGGGGGTAGAGGACAGCAGCAGGGGGCAGAGGACAGTGGCAGGGGGTAAATGGGATTAACTGCTGCCTGTAAGATTATTTTCTTTGAAAAGTGTTACAATCTCTTATATGTATTTGAATGTCCAGATCTTATTACTTTGTTTAAAGCCTAAATACAACTCATGTGTTAAATATTTTGTCTATTGTGTGTATCTGTGATCCCCTTTATGTTCTGGGGAGGGTCCGGACCCGGCGTTCGCTCCTGTATGGCAGGGTATGCTTGTTCATTGTTTAAATGAAGAAAGAAAATGATAACAGAGCATGCTGGCACTTGTGATTCCACTATGTCTGTGGAAGGAAGGAATCAACATGAACAAAAATTTTGAAGGACCTACTACAAATGTGAAAATGCTGGTATACTATAAACAAAGCTGTGTGGCATGTTAGAGGGTGACATGTAGTGTACCGTGCATGTGAAACATAGGTTGCTGCAGGTATAGCTGCCATATGATGTCCTAATGACACTTCCTAAATTGATGTCAAATGAAAACAGGAGCTGTGCTGTCCTCCTGGAGACCATGCTGCTCAAATGTTATTATACAGGGAATGAATTTCATATAGGCACAGTTGCTGTGTCGCATTGTCTTAACCCCCCAAGTAAATAAATATTGAAAAGCCTGGCCTCTGGTCTTAACAGAAAAGTGCCCTCTACATGGGACTATGTACACACTGGGTTTTCTTCAGTTAGGCTCATGATGATGATGATGATAGGTTTTGTCATGAGTGTTGTATATTAGCCTCGATTCAAAGACACATTCGTCCGGACTTCCGTAGCTGTCTGTGAAAGTTTTGGTGGGTGTTAGGCCCTTATTCATCAAGCGATAGCGCCAGGTAGTGTCCGACGAGCGCCAGGTAGCGGCAGCTAACGGCGACTACCGACTCAAGTACGCCCGGCGGCGGTCACAATGACGCATTTATCAAGCAAAATGAGGCTAGCGCCGGCGAGAGCGACGGCTAGCGCAGCATTCATCATGAAGCCGCCTGGACCGAACAGCGCCGCTGCAAATTCCCTCACAGCGCCAGGTATGAGCTGTCGCTCCCTGGCGATGTCCAATGCATTTCAATGGAGCAATCTATAATAATTCATGATTAATTGGTAATAATTTTTTTTTTAATTTTTTTAATGTCAAAAAATCGGAGAACACTTCTGCAATGTTAGGATTTATTTTTAAGTAAAAAAAAAAAAAAATATGTGCAGAATTGATCTAACAGGTCTGAGATTAATGTATTCATATAACAAAATGATTCTAAAAACATGTATAATGTTACATTCAAAAAATATGGTTGTTTAGGGGTTACAAACTAGTTAATACAGATCGCCGCCAGCGCTCTGGGGTTTAAACAAGGAATGGACAGCGACAGCACATTCGGAGCGTGATTTTTTGATGAATATGAAGCTAGCCTTTCGCTCTGGCCATTCGTTGTCAGGCACTCACATACAACGCTGGACCTGTGAAACAGCGACCCCCCAGCCCGTATTCAACATTACCGCACACCGACTGAGTCGCTGTCATCAAGCTAATGCCGGCCAAGCACAGCGAATACTGGCTGGCGCTGAAAAAATCACGCTACAGTCGCTCATCTGTCGCTACCTGGCGCTATTGATGAATCGGCCTCCCCGTCTTTTTTTTGCTTTTTTTCGTCCATTTTCTACTCGCACGAACGTTTGGGAAAATGTGTATATGCTCTTTCGATGAACGGAAGCAAATCGGAACATTTCCAAACAAAATCGGAAATTTTCCGTTCGTTCAGATAACTTCCGTTGTTGAGCTGATTTCCGACGGATCACCACCCTATAAATCCGTTTCATTTCCGATCCACTTACGAGACCTTTGAGGGCTCGGATTGCTATTGTTGAACATGTTTTGCGGCTATGTGGAGGAGTCTGCGCGCCTTTAGCACCAAGGCATTGCATGTATCAGCATGGCCGAGGCCATAAATTGTATAGCAATGCATACCTGAATCAATACATTTCATGTATGCCTTATAGAAGCATTTTAATGCTGACCTTAATTAGTCCTTAGCATGTAAACATTTATTTACCCACACATCCATATAATTGCTATATTTTTTTTAAACTTATGTCCTTTGTGAATTATATTAGGATTGTTGAACTTGAATCTTAATTTGTTGTAGGAGTTATTGTTTTAGTTGGTTACCTTTGCTTTGTGTAATTATTTTATATTTGGTTGCAGGAACTGCAAGATGTGCTACTCGCCTTTGCTCCTGATGCCCGTTCTTTGCCTGCAGAATGCGGGCCAGGGGTTCTCTAATCGGGCACTATGCAAAACCCGGGCCATGGTGGCGAGGGCCCTCTGGCTTTACAAGTCCAGATTTAGGTGTTTGGACCATACGGGGGGGGGGGGGGGGCACTGCAGTATGACCCCAACAAGGTTATACCAATATTTTAATTTACGTTTTTTAACAGGGACCAGACGTGCCAGAGTGGCACAACTGAGTGTCCGGGTCCTTCAGTTGGTGGGCGAGATGTAGGAGCTGCGCAACTCGTTGGGGACCACAGATGAAGAATAATGTTCTGTGGCCTGCCATTGCTATGTATTTAGATTTTTATAGTTGTAAATATGTAAAATTTACCAAATTTTGATACATTTTATATTTTATGATGGCATCCCAAAAAAAATGTTACAGTGTCATTTCATTTACAAAATACATTAACACAAAACTAATGGGCCCAGAAATATTTAAAGATGAATATTCACATGACCGAGAAGTGGTTTGGGTGAGCTTTAAGGTTCCAAAAGGGAAGATGGAGGATAGTGCTAAGTGATTTAGCTAAACATTGTAGTAGAAGTGAGGGTGGCAAATATGTAGGCAAGCACTTTAATGAGTTAAGTTTGTAGTGCGCAGGCGCAAGATCGTAAGGATTCCGTCTGGACGATTATTTTTTGTAAAATGGAAACAGAATCTATTGGGAAACGTAAAGGATTATTTGGAGGATTCGATGGGAAAAGGGCAAAAACGAAAGCCTACATTGTAACATGTGAAAATGAAACGGAAAAGTCTGGATGGAAACTGACATCCTCGTATTCGTAATCTGCCGTACAAACGGACGGAAACTTTACAGAAGGTTTTCAATGCATGCATAGAATCGCTCGTACGCTCATACGAGAACGGAAACATGTCACACAAAAAAACAGATCGGAACTAAAACCAAAGTTTTTTTGTGTCTCTCTGAATCGAGGCTATTGTATTTGAGTTGTGTTCCTCAAAATTGCCTTGCTGAAGCTTATAGAAGATAGCAAGTTAACAGCTGGAGAGTAACTGTAAATTGACAGGCAGGATATTAGTTCCATAGTTAACACTACATAGTTACATTACAAAACAGTTTGATGTCATACTGTTTTTTTTATTATTTATAGGTAACAGCTAATAGTGATAGTTAAGTGTATACTCCTTTTTGAATCTGTTGCTGTAACAGTAATCTGTGGTAAGCTATTCTACAGATATATAGTTCTTATGGTAAAACGGATATACCAGTAAGAACAGTAAAAAAGCTCAAGGCAGGATCAATGTAGTCAGTGAAATTTCATAAATAAGAAAACATTTCATGTTCATTGCAGGAAGTGTAGATTTATAAATTTAAAAGAGAGCCTAGGGCAGGTGAAGTTGTACGTTAAATGTAACACACCGTCCAATTTATAAAAGGCAAAGTTGATGATGCCAAGGGTCAAAGGACCAAATGAAAGCAGGTCAGGATCAGATTAGATTAGAACTCCCATAACATCATGGCACCCATGCTTTGCACCAGGACCTACAGGCGTATTACACAAGTGCAAAGGTACCTGGCCAGCAGTAAGTAGGACACTAAATTAGCATATGTATTTCTGACACAGCAAAGACAAGTCCTCTAGCGAGTCCTCACAGGGGTGGCAAGGCACATGGCACGGCATCAGGTGAAGATAGCTATTGTAGCCAAGCCAAGAACTGGTCAAAGTTCATGACAATAGACCTTGTCAGCCCAGGGCATGGTCTACATCAGGCGTTCCACTGGGGTTACTCACGATTCTATCAGGTGGTACTCAGCAAGGCTGAGGACTGATCAGTACCTCGATCTGCTGCCATCTATACTTTATCCAAGCAAATCTGCTACAATATGGAACTCTTCTTCTTATGGAACTCATCTAGGTGGTACTTGTTGAAATCCTTAGAAAATAGAAAGTAGTACTTGATAAAAAAAAAAAAGGTTGAGAACACCTAGGCTACATCCATGGTCACGGTCATGGACACGCTGCCGACAAAAGCATAGTCAATATCTATGGTAATTGGTGGTGGGTAGGCAACAGGCAATGGCCTGGTCAAAGTTTGTAGCAATAGGCATACCTTACAACTTTTTAGGGTGGGAAAGAGGGACAGTTTCTAAATTAGGCCACATCCCCGCATTGAGGGATGGCTAAGAGATAGCTTGTACTAGTTACAACAATATAAACACTTTGAATAGGCAAATGCATAATTTACTGAATACAGATCTGCATGTTACACCTCAAATAGGGAAAAATGAGAACAAAGAAGGACAGAGGGACATGGCAAGTCTCTCCAAATGAGCAACAGTGAGTAGGGATGTTAATAGGTCTGACATGGATGAGGGACAAAAGATTCCAGGCCCAAACTAATTGTACCTCACAAATATGTGATATATCTCTTTCACCACCTAATAGTTGTCAGGCCTGCTAGAACACCATACACACACCAGTACTATACAAATCCCTGCCTTTGGCAAATATAATTCTGAGCCCATGGGATCAGACCCCAGTTATTGAGAACAAATGTACAGGCACACACAATGCAATTTTACACCAATAGTAGCCATCGAACATTAAGGAAAAAAGCATACAGCTGTGCATACAAACATGATAACAGTCTCTCTAAGACCAAAGGCAACTGAATTTTAAGTTCAATAATCTTTAGGCAGCAGTATATTTTAAAAAAGTGTACAGCGAAAAAGTTATAATAAATGAACCAATTAAACATACAAAAGCATTGGTAAGAAATAGAACAGGAGAAAAATTGAAAAATATGTGTTACCGTTGAGCAGCATAGGTATTTTTAGGTCACATTCTGGCCCTTGTACCATGCTTTACCTATTAATAATGGATCGAGCTATTGTTTTATTATATGATTATTATTATCTTTGTTAGCGGCAGATCTTTAAAAAAGAACAGCTATTCTCCAATGGAATGATCTAGTTCCATATGTATTACCATAAAATGGTAGGACCTGTCTTTAGAAGCCGTTAATAGACTATATGACATAGACCACGGCATGTGTACGTCATTCGAATATATGAAGCCGCTTACAGAATGAACAGACGCTAGAGAATTGTGAAAGCGTGTCTTTAGCTGAAGAGTTGCTTTTGTTACTGTCTGCTACATGAGTCATCTCTGATATTAACATTAACATAATCTTCAACTTTATTGAAGCTGCTCCTCATTTGCATCGATGCAGTGCGGTAGGTGCAGGTGTGTGAGATTCTCAGATCTGCCATGCTTGGCTGAATTTCAGGTTAAGAATCTTATACCGAATCTGCTATTCACAAATACAATTGCTAGTTTGCATTAGCTTGAAGATGCACATTACATCTAATTAATGGGATTTATTGTCTAGTTTTTTTTACGAATGAAAAAAAGGATACAGCTATTTAAACAAACCTTTTTTAGCCAAATAAAGAGCTTCAGCAAGTGCATCAACACTCAAACCAATGTGGGCTTCCACATACCCCACAACCGAAGCCTTTCCCTAAATTATGGCACCGGTTGTGGGGTATGTGGAAGCCCACATTGGTTTGAGTATACAGTCAGCAGCCAACCAGGCACACCAAAACTGTGGTAGGATTGTATAGGCTGGTGCGGTCTAAATTCTTGTATATAAATCAGTGCATCAAATTCTCATTCCTCTAGTTAAACCTTAAGTCAGTTTTGTGAAGTGAAAACTAGTGATGGGCGAACCTGAATCGCAAAGTTCAGGTTCATACCAAACTTTAAGAGTTCAGGTACCCAAACACAGATTTCAGCAAGAAGAGTTTGGTGTCTAAAGTGAAGAATAACCAGCACTCCAAGAAGATCTCCATATATCAAACAAGTGTATTAATCGCCAGAATAATGTCAAAGTCAATGTAAAGTCAATAGTCAATGTTTGGGGGGGGCGAGAAAACTCCCTTCATCAGGACATATAGTAACTGATGACGGGGGTTCTCTCACACCCCCCAAACGTTGACTATTGGCTTCATTATGCTGGAGATTAATACACTTGTTTGATCTATGGAGATCTTCTTGGAGTGCTGGTTATTCTTCGCTTTGGATCTGCGGCGTCTCCGCTAACCGTGCACCCACCAGCTCACTATTGGATTTATGATAGTAATGCGGCGGCCATCGACTTGCTTGAGTTCGGTGTCTGGCCCGAACTTGGAAAAGCTGGTTCATGGGCTGCTAAGAAGCCCATCAACCCACATCACTTAGAGGATGCAGCAGCCGAAGCTGCTGTAAAAACTACCTGAGCCCTGCGATCCCCTTCCTGTCAGCGGCGGCAAATTAATTGAGCTACGGCTGGGGTCACAGAAATATGGGCACTGATCCAGTTGAGTGAGGACACTCCTAGTGCCAGCACTGCCAGCTGGGGATCGCGGGGCTCATGTAAGTTTTTACAACAGTCAACTCCCAAAGTTCCGGCCCCCATTGATTTAAATGGGCACTCGGTTCGTGTTAGGGTCCCCGATCCCGAACTTTTAAGTAAACTCTCTAAAGTTCGGCCAAACTTTAGAGAGGATTTTGCTTGAAAAAAGTGTTTCCTCATATTTTTTGTATTGTCCATTTATATATTTATACAAGTTAGTCCTGTCCCTCTCAGTCGTCTTCGCTCAAGACTAAACAGATTTAATTCTTGTGATCTTTCCTCATTTAAGATCCTTCATTCCTCTTATTAGTTTGGTGGCACCCTTTCCATAGTGAGAGCATCCTTTCTATGAATGGGTGCCCAGAACTGGACAGCATAATCCTGGTGAGGGTGCACCAGTGCATTATAAAGAGGTGAATCACACCAATATTTCGTAATTCCATGCCTCTTTTATTGCGTGGTAAGACCTTGGTGCCCTTGGAATCAGATACTTGACACTGCTGGTGTTATTTATCCCGTGATCTACGTACTGGTAATAACACCAGAGATCCTTCTCAACAAGTGTTTCTTCCAGCTTTACTCCCCTGGGACTTATGTGGCCTTCAGGTTGTTAGACCCCCAAGTGGATGACTTCACATTTCTTCACATTGAACTTCATTTGCCATGTGGATACCCAGATTCTCAAAGTGTCCATGTCTGCCTGAAACCTGTGAACATCTTCAACAGACTGCACTGTGCTACAAATCTTTGTGTCATCTTTAAAAATAGAGACAGTGCATTTAATTCCATCTTCTATGCCGTTTATAACCAAGTTGAATAATAGTGGGCCCAGCACTGAACCCTGGGGTACACCACTTACAACCGGTAACCATTTAGAGTAGATCATTAACCACCTCTGGACATGATCCTTCAGCCAGTTTTCAATCCAGTTACAAACTGTATTTTTTAATCCTGAAGATCTCGATTTCCCCAATAAGCATATATGAGGGACAGTACTGGAGTATGTAGTCCCTTAATATCCCTTCAAGCAATTTTCCCACAATGGATGTTAAAATTGCAGGTCTGTAATTGCCCGGAGAGGACCTAGTGCCATATTTAAAAATTTGAAAGATCAAGAACAGGGGTGATGTGATAACTGAGCTTTAAGAACTATTGAGTGAAGACCATCTGGTCCTGCAGTCTTATTCACATTTAAATAATTTAGATTTTTTGGATGATATCCATGTTTAGCATGTTGAGTATTATACTTGGGCTGTTTCTATCAGTGGCATCTCCTGTGTTAGCTCTTTACTCCTCGCTTGTGTACACAGAGATAAAGAATCAGTTTAACAGCTCCCCATTCTCTTCATCCCCAGTGACCATTTCCCCAGTATCATTAATTAGGGCACCTACCTGTTCTGCTTTAGTTTTCTTTGAATTTATATATTTAAAAAATATTTTAAAAAAATAGGGTTTGTTTTGCTTTCTTTGACCACATCTCTTTCACTTTGTGCTTTTGCCAACCTTATTTCTTTCTTACATGCTTTATTTACTAATTTATACTTTTCAGGTGTTACAGCTGAGAGCTCAGGCTTGTAATTTTTAAATTTCCCTTTCCTGTTCTTTATTGCCCTTTTAACCGCAGGAGTCAGCCATAAGGGGTTTCATTTTAGCCGCTTATATTTGTTTCCCATAGGAATAAACTTTGCAACATTGGTACTCACAACAGATTTAAAGCACTCCCATTTTGCATCTGTAGCCTCATTCCTCAACAGATGCTCCCAGTCTATGTCCTGGAGGGCAGCTCTGAAGTTGGCCTTCCTGAAATCCAGCGTTTGTCCCTCCCAGGCAGAAAAACTTTCTTACATTTTATGTTGAATATAACTATATTCTGGTCATTTACATGGACTGTTACCGTCCCTATCAGGTCATAATCAGTTGATATTACCAGATCCAAAAGTGAATCACTCCCAGTAGGTGCCTTCACAAACTGATTCATATAGTTAACTTTTAGCAAGCCGAAGAATGCTCCCACCCCCGTTGTAGAAGCAGAACCATGTCGATACCTAGGTAGTTGAAGTCCCCCTTTTACCCCCACTGTGCCAGCCTTTGATGCCTCTTCTAGCTGTTTATGCAGCTGACCCTCTATTTCCTCAGTTATGTTTGGTGGTGTATAGATTACACCAATGTTGTATTTCAACATTGTTTACATCACCCCGCACTTCTACCCACAAGGTTCCTACATCCTGCTAGTATCCCCTCATTAATATAGGCTTTGAATTCTTGCTTTACATAGAGACACACTCCTCCCCTTTCCTATTTGCTCTGTCTTTCCGAAAGAGAGCAAAATCTTGAAGATTGAAGGTCTAGTCATGTGTGGAATCCAGCCACACCAATGACATCAATATTTTCTTTCAGATCAGAGCCTCAAGCTGTCCCATTTTACTTGCTAGACTTCTGGCATTTGTGAGCATACACTCTTAAGTTCCTATCTAGTTTGACATATTGAGCTTTAATGTTAGCTTGTGCAGTAAAGCATCTGCCTAATTTTTCAATATAAATCTAAAAATGTTCATTGGCCCACTTTAAACCCCACCCTCTGTGTATGTCAAGTTTGGATACATGTCTATTAAAACCCAATACAAAACCCCTAAACATAGCAGAATAGTCATCAGCCCATGTTCCCTGACTACTACATAGGCAACCAGTTGTGCAAGGGAATCCATTGGCTGCCAGTGGTGCACAGCACTGGAGAACGAACTAGACAGAGGGATTATTTGGCTTTCTAAGTGGTGTAGAACAGATGATCATCCTGAATCAGGATGCCTAAAGCTAGGGGATTATAGCCGGCCAAAAAAGAATGCTGTGGCAGCATGGGGAAAGTCAACAGGGGCCCTAACCCACCTCCTCCTGCACCCCCATATTACTGAAACACTTGCCTTTTTATTGGGCTTTTTCATCATAACTGGAAAAGGAAACAGTCTAACATCTTCTTCAGTATGAGGCAGCAGTAGTGTGCACAGTAAATAATGACCTAGTTACCAAATCGACACTTCTTGCCCTGGAGATAAAGCTCTCTTCATTGGGACATCCTGATTTTGGATGCCCTGCTTTATGAAGCCCCAAGTTCACCCAATTCACAGCTTTATCTGGTGATCTCATTACACACGCAAGGACCTCACTTTGCATACAGTATCTGCTTTGTGCACTTGCTGAATCTGGAAGCCTTGAATAGCTTCTGGTGTATGCACAGCAGGAAAAGCTGCGGGGTGTACTGCTAAACAGAATCTGCAAAAGCTGTCTTGCAATGTGCACACATTTACCAGGGAGGCTGCCAGGGGCCTGTGCATGAGCACATGGTGGGCATACTCAGGGCAATCAGTGAACCAGTCCTATGGTATTTTAGACCCTAAAGCCTTTTGCAGATGGGCTTTCCAAATAATGAGTCCCGGGAGTGGGGATGGTGGATGCATTGGTCCAATGGACCACTGCAGTAAATTCAGACTGGTCGTCCACTTTACTGTATACCTGCTTTATTATGTGAAAAAAGCAAGACAACACACAACTGTCGTCAACAGCACCCTCAACAAGAGATAATGAAGATGCAGCAGTGCTGCAATAACACAAGGGTGCTGTTTGCAGTCAAGATTTAAAGTTTAAAGATGAGTCACCGAGACGGCAAGCAAAGCTGTAGACGTAGGCTGTAAGATCCTTAGGAATGACATCCTGTGATATGTAAGAGGTGAATTATGAGGCTTGACATACAAAGTTGTCAGCTTATTTTGTCAGCGTCCAGTAAGCTGGCATTTATGCAAGCTGTAACAGATCATTCATTTATTCTGTGCGCAGCAGTAACATTTAAGGCGTTAAACAAAGCACACAAGCAAAGTTACGGAAGGATCCAGGAATCTGAAATACTGCATAAATATATAACCTAAAGGAGCTTTATCCTGAAAAATTATTCAAACTCATATAAATGTCATAAATGGCAAGAGAAGGGTTCACCTATATAACCTGCATCAGAAAATTCCTGACCATCTTATTAAAATCAGGGACTTTTAGTTAACATATATATTGCAATGCATATAAATATGCTGGGCAACCATCCTTTTGCAGTCATGCCAAGACTTGCCTTTACAATTAAAATTACGCTTTCTTAACCTGTTTGTATACAAACAAAAGGGCCAGTTCAGTGTGGTGCGAAAGAAACGTGCAAGACCCGTTTTCGCATGTGAGAAAAAAGAATGGGCATCTGCATTTCTAAATGTAAAAGCCTAAGCGGTGTGAATAGATATTTTTTACTGTTTTTTACATTTTATTATTTAATATGTGTGTCTTTATTTGTATTCTCTGTAAACTTGTATTCTTATTCTCATAACTAACATTTTTAAAAAATGTATTTTAGATATGTTTATGTAGCTCTAATCATTTTAAAACTTTGTATGTACTTTTGGGCTGGGTGGTGCATTTCTAGTGCATTTCAATACTCACCTCTCTGTGTTCTTTCTGTAGGTAACCATTGGTCACATTTCTTTATGCCAGGGGTCTTGTAGCTTAGAAGCTACAACCTGTAGCTCGGGAGCCACATGGGGCTTATGAACCCCTGCTATGTGGCTCGCCAGCTGTTGGCTAGACAAGACCACTTAGGGAGGTATAGCCCACTGTTGAGGCTGTAGAAATACACAGAGAACCATTAGCTGGGTTATTGGGAGAGTTGGCAGAGTCGGGAGGAGGAGATGGATGTTTATTGATGTTGGCTTACCTGTGTCTGCAACTTTAAGCACTGTACTTGTTTTCCCAACCTGCCTGTGTGGTGTCTGTTTTTATTCTTCCATATAACCTCTTTGGAGCTGGAGGATTTATATGTGTGAGGCAAGAATTTTATGGGGCATTGGTTTTTGGAACTGTTTCCAGCTACATGGCTTCTCAGTCCATTCACCATTTCTTAGTTCTGAATGCGGTTCCTGAGTAATGAAAGGTTGGAGAACCCTGTTCATTGAATATGTGTCTGATCCCCATCTTTGATGGACAGCAGTCCCACTCCTATCCTGCTCTTTTTAAGTGCTGAGTTTCATGGAGTGCCCATAAGATAATTCCCTATAGGGACTACAACAAATATAATGTAGCACAAAATGAGCAAGACAAATAGGGGGCAAAAGGTAAGTTTAAATAATAATGATCTTAACAATGCTGAAAATGAGTTCCATCAGAACTCATGTTTCTCATACATGCTCGCAGCACCTCTTGCTGCTTCCAAGGGAAGTCTAAGCATCAAGAAGATGAAGAAAATCAACAACGTGTGGCCTTACTACATTAGGAGTTATCATTTTGAAGGTTGGTTTCTCTCCTTAGCTGCTTACCTACTAGGTAATTTGCACCAAAATTTTTGGCTTAAGCAGCACTCAGTGTGATATTTAGGCCTAGGTGTCAATGCAGCCTGCATTTAATTTATCATTGGAACCATTTGCGGTGACCAGCAATGATATCCTGTAACAAAGAAATGCTGATCAGCTCCATTTAAATACAGCACTAATATTTTCAGCGTGTGCAATGCCTAAAAGTTGCCCAGCGCCGGTTAAATATGTTGCCAATCTTTCCAGAGATGTGCAGTGCCTAAAAGTTGCCTAGCCCTGGTTAAATATAGCACCAATCTTTTCAGCGTGTGCAGAACCTAAAAGTTGCGTCAGTTAAATACAGCGCCAATCTTTTCAGAGGTACAGGGAATGTAGCCAAGATCTTCAGCTGTGGAAAAATACCCTCCACCAATTTTTAGACCACTGCTCCAGCAAGCAACAGTATTGGGACTTTGCAATATGGCCGATTGGAACCACATGCCCTTGCAGAGGTGCACACCTGAAGTCCTCTTCTTTCCAACAACACCTCCAGTGGGTGTTAGCTCCCCTGGATCTGGAGAACAGAGGCTCCAAATCATCCTGGAAGTCAATGCACCTCTCCCAGGATTGTTAACACTGCACTGGTGTCATTGTAAAGGGGAGAACCTCAGGTATACACCCCTGCAAGGCCAAATGCATCAAAACCAAGTAGACGAAGTGGCAGTACTGCAAATTCCCAGTACCATTGCAGGTGCTGGAGGGTGGTACCTAGACCTAGGGGGGGTAATGGCTCCTAGAGGTGTTGTTGGAAAGGGAAGAACCTCAGGTATACAGTCCTGCAAGGCCATGTGGGTCAGGGCTGACCAGACCAAGTGGAGGTACCCCAAAATCCCGGGCAACAGTGGGTGGTGCATTTTCGAGTGCCGGAGCTCCAGATCTACAGGGGATAACACCCCCCGGGGGTGTCATTAGAGAAGTGAGAACATCAGGTGCACACCCCTGCAAGGGCATGTGCATTGGGACCAACTGGACCAAGTGGCAGCACCGCAAATTCCCGTACCCCAACCACAGTCCCAAAGTTGGAGGAGGCCCTCTTGAATGGCAAATAATGGAGGCCCTTTCACCCTGCCTATAATTCGGCCCTGGAACCGAGGGTCTAACAGGTGCTGACACAGGCCGGCCAATACCTACAGCAACAATCCACGTTGTGACTTGCAGCACTATTCTGTACAAATAACAGTGCCAAACTGGAAACAGGCCTCAACTCAAAAACAGGCCATATGCCAGAAAAATTAGGCTAAATGGTGCACTTCTTTTATAAGGCCCTAAATGAAAAGACAGCATATTAGCCAGGTGTATGGTGGCAAGTAATTGGTTCATACATTTGTGCCTTTTTATTGCATGGGAAAGGTCAGGCAACTCTGCTGAACGATGCAATGTATTTGCCGAAACAAATAAGCATGTGTGCATAAGCATAAAAACATTTGCACTACCAAAAATCCGTGCTGAGTAGTAACACCTAAAAAGAGAACGCAAAAAACTGGTGCAAATGTTCATTTTTGCACCATGCTAATTTGGCCTATAACATTTTAAAAATACCTGTACAAAAACAGGTCAGCTCAGTAGAGCTTGTTGTTTGTAGGCAAGCAAGTTAAAAATTGTCATTCTTTGGACAGGAAGGGTTAAAATGTTGCAGTGCTTATATACACGGAAAAGTTGGAAAAAACGGCATTGTCATTGTATAGGCATGTACTGTTCAACAAGATTTGGGACTGCTATAAGCTATGATTGCCCAGATTATATATGTATGGAAATCGCTTTTTGGAATCTACACTATTTTAGCACTTTTTTATGATTACTTTAAACTGCATTTGGATGTGTGTAGCCTCCCTTATTTTATCATCACTAGGGATGGGCAAACCTGAACCGCAAATCAGCCAAACAGGCTTCTTCCTGCACTAGCAACCATTGGCCAGGCGGAACACATGATCCCTCTGTATTAAAGACAAGTGCCCTTATTCATCAAGCGATAGCGCCAGGTAGTGTCTGACGAGCGCCAGGTAGCGGCAGCTAACGGCGACTACCGACTCAAGTACGCCCGTCGGCGGCCACAATGACGCATTTATCAAGCAAAATGAGGCTAGCGCCGGCGAGAGCGACGGCTAGCGCGGCATTCATCATGAAGCCGCCTGGACCGAACAGCGCCGCTGCAAATTCCCTCACAGCGCCAGGTATGAGCTGTCGCTCCCTGGCGATGTCCAATGCATTTCAATGGTGCAATCTATAATTATTCCTAATTAATTGGTATTAATTTTTTTTTTTTTTTTATGTCAAAAAATCGGAGACCACTTCTGCAATGTTAGGATTTATTTTTAAGTCAAAAAAAAATATGTGCAGAATTGATCTAACAGGTCTGAGATTAATGTATTCATATTACAAAATGATTCTAAAAACATGTATAATGTTACATTCAAAAAATATGGTTGTTTAGGGGTTAAAAACTAGTTAATACACATCGCCGCCAGCGCTCTGGGGTTTAAACAAGGAATGGACAGCGACAGCACATTCAGAGCGTGATTTGTTGATGAATATGAAGCTAGCCGTTCGCTCTGGCCATTCGTTGTCAGGCGCTCACATACAACGCTGGACCTGTGAAACAGCGACCCCCCAGCCCGTATTCAACATTACCGCACACCGACTGAGTCGCTGTCATCAAGCTAACGCCGGCCAAGCACAGCGAATACTGGCTGGCGCTGAAAAAATCACGCTACAGTCGCTCATCTGTCGCTACCTGGCGCAATTAATGAATCGGCCTCAAGGTCCGCGCCAGGCGGATCATGCTGGCTCTCTGCAGTAGATAGGGAAAAGGTGTTGCTGGCTGCCAAAAAACATCCAATACTATAAAAAATGCCAATACTATGGAAAGTACAGCATGGGAATGCATCATACCACTTTTGCAGGACAAGCAAGAAGCTAAATGCCGACCTTCTGTTTGGTGCTGAAAACGATGTGATAGCAAGCGGAAAGACGGAAGAACCTTTGCTGAACTTTTGTTGCAATGCAGACATACCAAACTGTAACCTTGCTCCCTTCATTAGCTGATTCTAAAATTCTTACATGTATTGACTGCTCCTCTTGACAATTTCAACATGAGAGCATTTTTCATCTTAGCCAAGAAGAGGCATGGCCACATCTTTTGAAACTCATGGCATCTACTCCATGCTGGAAGAGCTCTTTACATTTCCCTGATTACAGTGGTACCACAAATGTTGTATTTGTATTGGTATTGGTAATTGGTAGACACCCTTTCTTGCACAGGAGTCTCCCCCAAACTGAAAATTGCTTTAGGAGATTTTCTACAACTGCTATGCACACCTTGCAGTTTAAAAAAAAAAAAAAACCTTTACATTTGAAATACCCCCCCGCCCCCCAACTATATATTCTCTGAAAGTACACCCCTCAAACTTTCTAGGCATACAAGGATTGTATATGTGGGCACAGTTTTCTGGAAGTAATCCCTTTGTGAATTATTTGGTTGCCCAGGGTTTCCTTAAAAAAGAATAAAAAAGCAGAATCAAAGCCACATTTTCCTAAAATATGCAAACAAGAAAAAACAAGTTAAATTTGAAAAAGCAAGGTCACCTAAACGGAACAATGCCCAAAATGCATAGGTACTGTCAAGGGAAGAGCTGCCAAACACCCCAAAGTAAATCACTTGGTTAATCTTTCTTTTATTGAATTTTGTTGTATGGGTCACTGCTCTTTAATACCAAATGTTCAGGATATTTGTGTGTCGGTACTGTTTAATACCAGTTGCTCAAACCCCTTGGGTGTCAATACTGTTTAATACCACTTGCTCAAACTGCTGGGTGTCAGTACTCTTTACACTTGCTCAACTTACTTGTGTTTCAGTACTGTTTAACACCACTTGCTCTAACCACTTGGGTATCACTGCTCTTTAATATCAATTGTTAGTGGAATATCCACTGGTTCAGGGCACTTGTGTGTCAGTACAGTTTAATACTACTTCATCAAAGCCCCTTGTGTGTCACTTCTGAAAAAATTGTTTAGCGTCCACTGGTTCAGGACACTTGTGTGTCACTACTTTTTAATACCACTTGCTCAAACCACTTGGGTGTTACTGCTCTTTAATATCAATTTTTATTGGAGTATCCAATTGTTCTGGGCATTGGAAGGTACCACAGTTTAATACCAATTGTTCAGACCACATTGGGGTTTCTGCTCTTTAATACTAATTTTTTGTAGAGTATCCACTTGTTCAGGGAACCTAAGGTTGTATTGAAAAAAAAAAAAAAAAAAAAAATATATATATATATATATATATATATATATATATATATATATATGTAGTGTCCACTGGTTTAGGTCACTTGTTAACACTACTGTATCACAATTGTTAGTGGAGTAGTCACTTGCTCGGGCCACTGGGCTGTTGTTGCAGTTTAACATTACGTAACTCTCATAATATGCCTGGCTAAGGCTAGAGATGAGCGAACTTTTGAAAAATTCAATTCGACTGATTCGCCGAAATTTCCGACAAAAATCGTTTCGACCCGAATTTATTTGCGAAGAATCGCTATTAAAACAGCTATTTCTGAGCCTCCTAGAGCCTCAATAGGGTTGTAAACCATTCTGCCTTGCTGTAACATGCATAGGATGCGTGCTGGGTTAGTGAAATAATACTGTAAATAATTAGGACATGCAGATCAGAGGCATCGCTAATAGAATCGCAGAGCAGCACAATTGCAGAGAGTTGAAGTGCCATCACTATGAGGGGCCCCAATAGTGCCTGAAAAACACACCCTGGAGCTGGCAGCAGCAGGAGCCCAAAGATTTGCTGAATCACACCCTGGAGTTGCGAGCAGCAGCAGCAGGAGCCCAAACATTGCTTTAAAGAGACACTGGATTTGGCTGCAGGAGCACAAAAATTGGGTGAATCACACCCTGGAGTTGCAAGCAGCAGCAGCAGCGGCAGCAGGAGCAGCAGCAGCAGGAGCAGGAGCCTAAACATTACTTTAAAGAGACACTGGATTTGGCTGCAGGAGCCCAAAAATTGGATGAATCACACCCTGGAGTTGCAAGCAGCAGCAGCAGCAGCAGTAGGAGCCCAAACATTGCTTTAAAGAGACACTGGAGTTGGCTGCAGGAGCCCAAAAATTGGATGAATCACACCCTGGAGTTGCAAGCAGCAGCAGCAGCAGTAAGAGCCCAAACATTGCTTTAAAGAGACACTGGAGTTGGCTGCAGGAGCCCAAAAATTGGATGAATCACACCCTGGAGTTGCAAGCAGCAGCAGCAGGAGCAGGAGCCCAAACATTACTTTAAAGAGACACTGGATTTGGCTGCAGGAGCCCAAAAATTGGATGAATCACACCCTGGAGTTGCAAGCAGCAGCAGCAGAAGCACGAACATTGCTTGAAAAACACCCTGGAACTGGCAGCAGGAACCCAGAAATTGGCTGGAAGGCACCCTGGAGTTGGCAGCAGCAGGAGCACAAACATGAGCTGGAAGGCACACCCTGGAGTTGGCAGCAGCATAAGCAGGAGCCCAAACATTGCTTGAAAGACACCCTGGAGTTGGCAGCAGCAGCAGCAGGAGGCCAAAACATAAATATGTTTTGCACCATTTGGAAAGTGTAAAATGTGGCGCCATGCTGAATCTAGTCGCATGCATCAGCCATTGGTGGGTGGAAATCCTGGCTGATCCATCCCTGATTCATTTTGACAAAGGTGAGTCTCTCCACATTTTTAGTTGACAGACGAGTTCTCCTCGCCGTAACTATGGCCCCCGCCGCACCTGCTCAGATGGCACGGTACTTGCCGGGCAGGACAGCTTTTCCAGGGCAAACTCTGCTAGTTGTGGCCACAAGCCAAGTTTGGCTGCCCAGAAGTCCAGTGGATCCTCAAGGTGTGTTGGCATGGTCATGTCAAGGTATGACATGACCTGCTGGTTGAGGTCCTGCTCCAGGTCTTCCTGCTGCTCATGAGTAGCCTCACTATGCGGGTGTAGAAAGCTACTCATTAGCGACTGAAGACTGAGGCTGCTGCTGATGGAGCTGCTGCTGCTGCTCCTGCCAACCCCCCCAGCAGCCATGGCAGTGGAAGGTGAGCGCAGAGGTCCCCCCGAGTCAGACCTGCGAGAGTATGGACCATGTCGCAGATAGGCATCGGCCAACTGACTACACAGGTCTTCCTCAAAACCCTCTAGCTCCTCTGGCTGCTCCTGCTCCTCCTCTCCTGTCCGCTGACTAGATAAACCAGCCATTTCGCCAAGCCTAAACTGTGTTTCACTGTGCCCCCCTCCTCCTCCTCCAGTTCAGCTCCAACGGGGTTCATGTGGCCATAAGATGTAGAGGCCATGTCTCCAGTGCCCTGACCAGCCATGGTTTCCAACATGTGCTGTAGTACATGAAGCAGTGGAATCACGTCGTTCATCCCGTAATCCTGCTGACTGACAAATAAAGTGGCTTCCTCAAAGGGCATGAGCAAACGGCAGGTGTCACGTATGAGCTGCCACTGGTTGACATTGAAGTTACACAGGGGAGTCCCCCTATCCGCTTGGATCATCAGGAAATCCGTGATGGCTTTTCTTTGTTCATATAATCGGTCCAACATGTGAAGGGTGGAATTCCAACGGGTGGAAACATCGCAAATCAGACTATGTTGGGGGCTACCGTTCTGACGCTGTAGCTCAAGAAGGGTGTGTTTGGCGGTGTATGAGTGGCTGAAGTGCATGCAAAGTTTCCTTGAAGTTGTTAGGATGTCTTGCAGATCAGGGGGAACACTTGAGAAACCGCTTGACAACCAGATTGAAGACGTGAACCATGCAGGGGGCATGGGTCAGGCTTCCTTGGCGCAGCGCAAACAAATTGTTCTTCCCATTGTCGGTAACCATGATTCCCATTTTAAGTTTTCTTGGAGTAAGCCATATTTGGATTTCCTGATGAATACATTTAAGCAGTTCCTCCCCTGTGTGACTCCGTTCGCCAAGACAAACCATGTGAAGCACAGCGTGACACCTCCGTGCCCTGCACACATGGTAGACTGGAGGGGCACTGAGACTTGAGCCTACAGTGGAGGGTGAGGAGATGGCGGAGGATGAGGAGGCTGAGTCGCACAGTGTCAAAGGCCCAACGGGCAGGGAGCGCGGAGGCCGAAGCGGTGTGACCTGTCCAAGTTGCTGCTGCTGCTGCAAAGGGACCACATTCACCCAGTGGGCCGTAAACGACATGTACTGTCCCTGACCGTAGTTACAGCTCCAGACGTCGGCACTGCCATGCACTTTGCTACACACCGACAGGCTCAAGGACTGGCCCACCTTCTGTTCAATAAAAGTGTGCAGCACTGGTACTGCCTTCTTGGCAAAGAAATGACGGCTTGGGACTCTCCACCTCGGCTCGGCACAAGCTATCAGTTCTCTGAAAGGTGCAGAGTCCACCACCTAAAAAAGGAGCGACTGCAGCACCAGCAACTTGGACAGGAGCACATTCAGCTTCTGCACCGTAGGATGAGTGGGCACATACTGCTGTCTCTTGGACATGGCTTCGCTGATGGATTGCTGGCGGGATGCATGATTTGGAGGAGGAGGAGCAGGAGCGACAGAGGATGAGTATGACGCGCAGCTGCCTTCGGCTGAGGTGCTGGAGCCTTGGGTGCTTTATGGTGACGCATCATATGTTGACGCAGGGCCGTGGTGCCAACATTTGGGCCCTGGCCACGCTTCACCTTCTGCCTACATATCTTGCATGTGGCCATGTTACCCTCCTGCGGATGCTTCAGGAAAAACTGCCACACTGCCGAGTAGCTACTTTTCCCACCAACAGGCCTCACTGATTCACTGCTACTGTCGCCAACTCCAGGAACCCCTGCTCCACTACCTCCCGATAAGGTAGCCTGTCGCGCAGCAGGTGCTCTACCCCGGCCCTGTTTGGCTCCAGGCTTTACAATTGTGCTCCCATGCTGACTGTCAACCATGCTGCTAACACCTTGCTGCCTCAGCTGCTAACTCCGGGGCAACCTGTGCCCCTCTTCTCCTGATGATGACGATGAAGCCCCTTCATCACCCGGCTCCCAAGTGCGATCGGCTTCATCATCATCATCATCATCATCATCATCACCGAGTTGTGGCTGCACGTCACTGATGTTCTCGGTTTCCTCAACAGTGTCTGGCGCAGGAGCTGGAACGCTCGCAACACCCATGACACTGTCCACATCACTATTTGTCTGCCTAGCTAAAGAAGCCACCTCCAGTAGCTGCTGACTGTCCTCTATCTGATCGTCCTCCTCACTAAAGAGTGGAGCTGAACCCAAAGCATAGGATACGTCGCTGGGGGAGGGAACGGAGTAGGACAGAGGCAATGGGAGGACAGGGACTGCTCTCGGGGCATGCCAACACAGGGTTGTGTCAGAGGAACCTACCGACCCTAGACTGGGAGTCTCAGATGTAACTTGTGATGATGTTGATGAGCGCGTTAACCAATCTACCGTGGCATATGCGTTACTGGTGGAGACACGACCGCTAGCAGATACTGGCAGATCAGGTCTCTCACCGTGACTCCTGCTGCCACTCGCTCCTAGTCTGCTGCGACCTCTGCCTGCTGAATCTTGGCCTTTGCTACTCCTCTTTGAACATCCTTGCACTTGTCTGCCTGACATTTATGTATTTGAAATGCACAATAGGTACGATAAAAAATGTGTTTACTTTAAAAAGAAGAAGCTAAATAAAGTGAGAAACTCCTCCCCTCACCAGATACTATGAAAATTGGCAATATGAGATACCCTGCGGCCTAGTGTTTTGGCAGCAGACCAAAAACCAATTCAAAATGCAATAGTTTGATTAAGCTGAGGAAGGATGAACAAGCGTATTTAGTATAACAGATAGGGTGCCATGTGGTGGTTTGGGATACCCTGCGGCATGGTGTATTGACAGCAGGACCAAAACCAATGCAAAATGCAATAGCTTAATAAAGCTGATGCTGAACAACGCTTAGTTAGTATAACAGATAGGGTGCAACGTGGTGGTTTGGGATACCCTGCAGCCTGGTGTATTTAAAGCAGACCAAAACCAATTCAAAATGCAATAACTTAAAAAACTGAGGCTGTAGACGCTTATTTAGTATAACAGATAGGGTGCCACGCGGTGGTTTGGGATACCCTGCGGCCTGGTGTATTGACAGCAGGACAAAAACCTATGTAAATGCAATAGCTTAATAAAGCTGATGCTGAACAATGCTTATTTAGTATAACAGATAGGGTGCCATGTGGTGGTTTGGGATACCCTGCGGCCTGGTGTATTTAAAGCAGACCAAAATCAATTCAAAATGCAATAACTTAATAAAGCTGAGGCTGTAGACGTTTATTTAGTATAACAGATAGGGTGCCACGCGGTGGTTTGGGATACCCTGCGGCCTGGTGTATTGACAGCAGGACAAAAACCTATGCAAAATGCAATAGCTTAATAAAGCTGATGCTGAACAACGCTTATTTAGTATGCCAGATAGGGTGCAACGTGGTGGTTTGGGATACCCTGCGGCCTGGTGTATTGACAGCAGGACAAAAACCAATGCAAAACGCAATAGCTTAATAATGCTGATGCTGAACAACGCTTATTTAGTATAACAGATAGGGTGCAACGTGCAGGTTCGGGATACCCTGCGGTCTGGTGTATTTAAAGCAGACCAAAACCAATTCAAAATGCAATAACTTGATAAAGCTGAGGCTGTAGACGCTTATTTAGTATAACAGATAGAGTGCCACGTGGTGGTTTGGGATACTCTGCGGCCTGGTGTATTGACAGCAGGACAAAAACCTATGCAAAATGCAATAGCTTAATAATGCTGATGCTGAACAATGCTTATTTAGTATAACAGATAGGGTGCCATGTGGTGGTTTGGGATACCCTGCAGCCTGGTGTATTTAAAGCAGACCAAAACCAATTCAAAATGCAATAACCTAATAAAGCTGAGGCTGTAGACGTTTATTTAGTATAACAGATAGGGTGCCACGTGGTGGTTTGGGATACCCTGCGGCCTGGTGTATTGACAGCAGGACAAAAACCTATGCAAAATGCAATAGCTTAATAAAGCTGATGCTGAACAATGCTTATTTAGTATAACAGGGTGCCATGTGGTGGTTTGGGATACCCTGCGGCCTGGTGTATTTAAAGCAGACCAAAACCAATTCAAAATGCAATAACTTAATAAAGCTGAGGCTGTAGGCGTTTATTTACTATAACAGATAGGGTGCCACGCGGTGGTTTGGGATACCCTGCGGCCTGGTGTATTGACAGCAGGACAAAAACCTATGCAAAATCCAATAGCTTAATAAAGCTGATGCTGAACAATGCTTATTTAGTATAACAGATAGGGTGCCACGTGGTGGTTTGGGATACCCTGCAGCCTGGTGTATTTAAAGCAGACCAAAACCAATTCAAAATGCAATAACCTAATAAAGCTGAGGCTGTAGACGCTTATTTAGTCTAACAGATAGGGTGCCACGTGGTGGTTTGGGATACTCTGCGGCCTGGTGTATTGACAGCAGGACAAAACCCAATGCAAAATGCAATAGCTTAATAAAGCTGATGCTGAACAATGCTTATTTAGTATAACAGATAGGGTGCCATGTGGTGGTTTGGGATACCCTGCGGCCTGGTGTATTTAACCCTTTAAGTGCCAGCCTACCTGGAGTTTTTGTCACACTCTGTTGCCAGATCATTTTGCACTATTTTGCGCTCCCCATGTTCAAATGTGATTTTGGAAGGGATTTCCAGGGATTTCCCAGGAAAATGATATATTGTTTTTTTCAGCAGAGTCTGGGCTTTAACATGAAATGTCTTGTTTGTCATTTGTTAGGTGTATTCTTAATATTTTTGGGTGAAATATGTGCAAAAAAATAAAAAATGTAAGTTTGTCAATGAAATCTTATTGCGTGTGAAATCCCAATTTCTCCCAGTTACAGCGGTACCACAAATGTATTGGTAGACACCCTTTCCTGCCCAGGAGACTCCCCCAAACTGAAACAGCGCTTTAGGGGATTTTCAAATAAAATACAACTATGCTACGCAATATGCGCACCTTGCAGTTTTTCCAAAAAAACAACCCTTTATATTTAAAATACCCCCAACAAACTATATATTCTCTGGAAGTACACACCTCAGGCTTTCTAGGCGTACCAGGCTTGTTGATGTGGCCATAGTTTTCTGGAAGTAATCCCTCAATGGATTCTTTGGTTGCAAAGAGTTTCCCTAAAAAAAGGATAAAAAAGCAGAATCAAAGCCACATTTTCCTAAAAAAACTATATACAAACAAGAAAAAACAAGTTTAATCTGAAAACGCAACAACCTCCGAACAGAACGATACCCAACATGCATAGCTACTGTCAAGGGAAGAGTTGCCAAACACCCCAAAGTAAAGCATGTGCGTAACGGTAATTTTACTTGAAAATTTCAGCTCTGCAGACAAAGTGCGCACCTTGCGATTTTTCAACCAAAACAACCCTTGACATTTAGAATATCCCCCATAAACCATATATTCCCTGAAAGTACACACGTTAAGCTTTCTAAGGGTACCCAACTTGTTCTAGTGGGCTCATCTTTCTGGAATTATTACCTCAAAGAATTCTTTGGTTGCGCAGGGTTTCCCTAAAAAAATTATAAAAAAGCTGAATAAAAAACACCTTTTCCTAAAATATAAATATGCAAACCAGAAAAAACAAGCTAAGTCTGAAAGCGCAAGGTCCCCCGAACAGAACAATACCCAACATGCAGAGGTACTATTAACCCTTTCAATTGCCAGCCTACTTGAGATTTTGTCACCCTCTGTTGACAGGCCATTTTTCCCCATTTTGCGTCATGTTTTGCGCCATGTTTTGCGCCATTTTTGCTGGAACTTTCAGGAAAATTATATATATATTTTTGCAGCAGAGTTTAGGCTTTAACATGAAATGTCTTGTTTGTAAATTTTTTTTTTTTTTTTTACAATATTATAAAGTAAAAAAAATAAATAAATAAATAAAAAATTTTTTTTAAAAATTGACTCCTTTATTTTAAATAAAAAATGTATTTTATTAAGGAAAATCATATTGCATGTGAAAGCCCCATTTCTACCGATTAGAACGGTACCACATATTTATCGGTAGCCCCCCCATTCTTGCCCAGGAGACCCCTCTAACTGAAACAAGTATTTTATAACATTCACAAAAAAAATACAAATACCATCCACACTACAAAGGGTTAAATCGAGAAAAAAATGACATAGGGTCCCCCCTCCCAGGGGAGGGAGACCCCATTTTTTTTTTGATTTTTAAGGGTTAAAAACCCTTAAAAATCAAAAAAAAAATTGACGTGGGGTCCCCCTTACCCAAAGTAACCAGCCCTGGACCAGCTATGGGGGCTTGTAGGCACAGAGTGGGGGGGCCAGCTTTTGTGGCCCCCCCACCCTGCAGCCTACGAGCCCACATAGCCTATGTGGGCCCGGGCTCTTCTGCCCCCCCCTGGCCTTTGGGGAGGCAGGTAATGGGGGTGCCGGGGGTTAATGGCAAGCCACCCGCTAGCGCAGGTGACTTGCCATCCCCCCAGCCTTGTGAACTGGTATAGGGGTCATGGACCCCTTACCAGTTCACAAGGGGTTAAATGTAAATAATCACACAGACACACATAAAGAAAAAAATATTTTATTAATTTTTATTTTTTTTTACACTGTACTCACCTCCCATCTATCCTGGAGCACTCTGTCCCTCGGCGATCACTGGCTTCTGCTCACTTGCTAGAAGCCTTTTATAGCTGCTGGATGACAGATTACAAAGGGTTAATAAAAAAAAAAACCCTTAAAAATCAAAAAAAAAATGGGGTCTCCCTCCCCTGGGAGGGGGGACCCTATGTCATTTTTTTCTCGATTTAACCCTTTGTAGTGTGGATGGTATTTGTATTTTTTTTGTGAACGTTATAAAATACTTGTTTCAGTTAGAGGGGTCTCCTGGGCAAGAATGGGGGGGCTACCGATAAATATGTGGTACCGTTCTAATCGGTAGAAATGGGGCTTTCACATGCAATATGATTTTCCTTAATAAAATACATTTTTTATTTAAAATATGAGATGCCGGTGATGGCTGGGCAGAGAAGGAGGGAGGTAGGCGATCCTCCGATCGCCTGCCTCCCCCCTTCTCTGCCCAGCTGTCACCTGCATCAGATCGCCGCGGGACATTGCTTCTGAAGATCGGAGGTGAGTAAAGGTAAAATGTTTTTTTTTTTTTTTTTTAATAAACATATTTAAAAAACTTGTGTGTTGTGTGTTATTTATACTTTTAACCCCTTGTGAACTGGTAAGGGGTCCATGACCCCTATACCAGTTCACAAGGCTGGGGGTCTGGCAAGTCACCTGCGCTAGCGGGTGGCTTGCCATTAACCCCTGGCACCCCCATTACCTGCCTCCCCAAAGGCCAGGGGGGGCAGAAGAGCCCGGGCCCACATAGGCTATGTGGGCTCGTAGGCTGCAGGGGCCACATAAGCTGGCCCCCCCACTCTGTGCCTACAAGCCCCCATAGCTGGTCCCGGGCTGGTTACTGTGGGTAAGGGGGACCCCACGTCAATTTTTTTTTTTATTTTTAAGGGTTTTTAACCCTTATCCCAGGGACTTGGCAGAAGCGGGCTGAGGTGGAAGAGGATGGCTGTACCCACCCTGTAAGCCACGTGTGGAATGGCCTGATATATGTATAAATGTACCTTCCTCCCTGTGTTCCCCCTATTTCATGATCTGAAGTGTTTTATTGGCCAAGAATGGAGATGGTAGTGCTGACAATGGCATCATCAAGTGCTGACCATATTGGTGGCATACTGGAAGCACTGCAGCACTCATTGATGGTGTGAAGTGCTGTTGGTCTGCAAGTCGACTCACCCGGACATTCTGTAGCTGGAACTGGGTGGCCATGACATTTACCCAGGTGGCAGTTAAACAGATGTAGCATCCCTGCTCATGCTTAGTTGTCCGCATGTCAGTTGTGATGTTGAGTTGACCTCGCAGCATATAGCATTGCACACCTTATTTTCTCCACAGCCTGTTGGTGCAGGGCAGGGATGGACTGCCAAGAAAAGTTGTGGCAGTTGGGAATGATGTATTGCGAAACAGCTGCAGCAATAAGATGTTTATTGGCCTGCTTGGTGCAGGACCTAATCTCTTGACTGTGCCAGTTTCTAACTGTAAGAGTAGGATGGATCATCTATGGGGGAGAAAAGGTGATAATCGATTTGTTTTTTTAACTTGCAAAGTTTTCATTTTAACCCCTTCCCACCAGGGAAAACAGGAAGCTGCTGGGCAGAACTTGTGTTGCACTGAAATATTTTTGTATACCCCACTAGCAGCCATGGAAGCATGGGCACCTTGTGGTCAACTAGAGCTGGTTCTATCCAGATATGCCTGTTCATACCAGGTTTTGTTCCGTTTAAGCCTTCCATGGGTAGTTTGAGCTTTGCAGGACATCTCTGACTTTCCGGGCTGTCACAGGTACGTGGGTTGAGGTTACAGTTTTATCATATCTCTTCTGGTAATGGCCTTGTGCATGTGCAGAAACTTTTCTGAAGGCCCTTTTCTGATACTTATACACGAATACATTAGTCAACAAAAGAGCAAATTCTTTCTCATTAGAAAGACATTGACTCATGCATGTGCAAGGATGTTAAGGCATTTTTCAGTCCCTCTAGCCATTTTCTTACAAAAGAGCTGAATTTTATATAACACTGATACATGAAGTCATCCATGGTTGTTACATCAATGTTAAGTAAAATAAAATGGCACACATGAGAATATTCCTGACACCTCATCATCAAATGAAGCACACGTCTGATCCAAAAGCGACTTCTTTGCTGCCCACACTACCTGATGAACTCACGAGATAGGCAGATGGCATCACTGGAAGTGCTGCCAGACTGGCAGCTGCCACTGATAGATATACAAATAATATCCAAATGAGGAATGCTAGGATAGGAGCTGAGCAACTTCAGAGACATCTCGTCACTTGCTATGGTGGGCGGCAGAGCAAATGCTGTGGGACGGGGGGAATCATAGCCTGTTTATCTGTCTTTAGTCCTTACCAGTCTATGAGTCGTCTATTTTTAAGATGTGGGGACATTTTTAAATAACTCAGCTGCATAGATGGGAGTCATCGTTTAATAGGCAGATTGTATTAGGTCTGGTGTATCTTTTAGTCAACATTAAGTGGTGAAGTGGTGAAATCAACTTATTATTCCGTCATGCTGATAATTTGTTGCTTGATGATTGCTAATTATGAAAATCCTGCTTTTAAAAATCTGTTCTCCAACTCTCCCTTAAAAAATGTGTTTTTCTTCTTTTACCTATTTATTTTGCAGTCGCAGCTTTTATGCCCACAGTCAGAAACTTACAGGGATTCAGCAAACCCTCCAATCCCTACTTCGCTTCGCTTATTACTGATGTTCTTGAATTTTTCAGCCCAGTCACTGCTATCAGAAGGGTCAGAGAACAAGCAGTTACATTTATTTGGTGACAACTTGTCCAAAACAAGTGTTTTAAAATAGAAAAACGTTTAGAACATTGCCATGTGTAGCCCTACACAAAGGGCTAACTTTTGACTATGCCTGGATGACGACTTTATGTCCAAGCTGGATTGGTTCCCATTCATAGCGGGCTCCTGGGGCTCCACCAGTCACAGTAACTCAAGCATACATACTCTTTCTCAGAAATGGCAGTCTGGCAAGCTCTTCCTACTGCAGTGAATGAAGTGAGCATGCTTCAATCATTGTGATGTGATGGGGGGAGCCACCAGGAGTTTTCCATAAATAGAGACTAGGCCTGCTCGGTGCAGGACCTAATCTTATGACTGTGCCAGTTTCTAACTGTAAGAGTAGGATAGATCAGCTACAGGGACCCCTTCCCACAAGGGGGAACAGGAAGCTGCCAGGCAGAGCTTGTGTTGCACTGAAAAAAATATTTTGGAATACCCTACTAGCAGCCATGGAAGCATGGGCCGCTTGTGCTCAGCTAGAGCTGGTTCTAAAAGGTAGATATTTAAATCTACTCTGGTCATTTTTTAACTCTTGCCTCTTTAATGCCTCTCTGCCAAATGTGTCTGTCCTTAGCTTTAAATCGTACACTCAAAGCCTTTCCTTGTAGCTTCGATCTGTGTCATCAGCACCACACAGGGCGCACGCCACCACAACCAGTCCCGACCTTTTGTTTATGCTACCCCTTGTCTCCATCCCTTATGCTTAAGATTGAACTTTTGGTTTTAGAGTGTAATTTTTGCACTGATTACCGTATTTTCACCCTATAAGACACACTTATATTTCCCCAAAAGTGTGGGGGGAATGTCAGTGAGTCTTATCTGGCAAATGTAGAAAGAGAAAACAAAAAAGTCAACTCGCCTTTCCATGCCTCCTGCTCGAACTGTCCCTGCCATCTTCGCTGTATCTGTTGCCTTCTCTGCAGCGCCTGCATGCACAGACATCTGCTTCATACAGCAGGTGAACGTGGCTGACGCTTGAGCATTAGCCACATCCACTGCTGTATGAAGCCAGGTGTCTGTGTGTGTGCTGGTGCCGTAGAGAAGGAGCTGCCTCTGCCGCTTCTTGTCCATGGTTCCGGCACACACAGACACCCGGCTTCTTTGCTCGAGCTTTAAGCAGGGTGTTCGCTCGGTGTGTGCTGGCACTGCGGCCTCTTTCTCCGTGGTGCCAGCATACACAGACACCTAGCTTCATGTACCGAGAGGGGTGTCTGTGTGTGCAGGCGGCAGATACAGTGAAGGTAGGAGGGGGGAATGCAAAACTGCCTATATGGGAATGGGAGGGGGGAATGCCACACTGCCTACATGTGGAATGGAAGGGGGGAATACCACACTGCCTATATGGGAAGGGGCGGGAGGAATACTACACTGTCTATATGGGGGATGGGATGGGGATATGCCCCACTGCCTATATAGGGATTAGGTAGGAGAATGCCACACTGCCTATTGTCCTAGGTGCGTCCTATGGGCAGGTGCATTTATTGGGCGAAAAATACGGTACCTTGTAATTGTGCCTGCAGAATCAAGAGGTGAACATATTTGAAGAAGACAACAATTGAAAATTGATTCTAAGAACTTGCAAAATTTTCCAGAATATTTTTTTTTCTTTTTTTCATTCCTTTATTTGGCCTTGCCTCTCCAAACCATCTCTTCTTGTGATGGCTCTCGTTGATGAATGGATGGGCAAAATAATACACAGCTCTGTAAATGGGTTTTATTGTGCTTGGCTGACTCATGGGTATTGAAGGCCTTGCTTTCTTTTGTCAATAGCCAACCCTATTTTTATTTTATTCTAGACATATAAACTAAAAAAAGTCACTTAACTGTACTTCAATGTACCACTCTAAGCACAATAAATTATCCTTATTCTTCTAACAAAAATGTAGGATTTGGAAACTGTTGGCAGAAGAGTTAATAGTTGATGACATGATTCACCAAACCAGAAGTGTCCTCCCATTCTATGGCCTGGAGGAAGAGAAGGTACTACTGGGAAGCTGCTCCATTTCAAATATGCTGAGCTAAAGGGAAGAAACATGGTTCCTACAGAGTACTTGTTGTGAGAGACCACTTGCCCATAATATTTGAGAAACCTTAAAATGTCTTCTGCTAAAAAGCTTACCAGGATGCAGGTTGTAATCCACAATTCATTGCACACCGGAACTCACACTAGCTTCACCAAATGATTAGCATGGTGCTCTGCCAATGGCAAACTCGGCTGCATTACTCTTGTTGGAAATTATGGATAGCCTGTCATGAACAGCCAAAACCAATCGGGGTCATGCAAAAGATCTGACGAAGCTACCTTTGGGTGTGAAATGTGAAATAAAGTTTACAGTGAGCTTTTGTACTTGTACACATAAAAAGAATCTATAAAACATTTCAGTCCTAATATTTCCCAAAACCTACCCCTGTGACTGGGCATTTTTACAGGTGAAATACCGTACTTTTCGCCCTATAAGACGCACCTGCCCATAAGACGCACCTAGGATTTGGGGGAGAAAAATAAGAAAAAAATATTTTAAACCAAAAATGCACCATTACAGACAGTGTGGCATTCCCCTTTCCCATTCCCATATAGGCAGTGTACACCCCATTATCATAAGCAGTGTGGCATTCCCCCCTCCTATTCTCCATATAGGCAGTGTGCTTCCCCATTTCCATTGGCTGTGTGGCATCCCCCTCCCCCCATTAGTATAGGCTGTGTGGCATCCCCCTCTCCCCCCATAGGCTGTGTGGCATCCCCCTCTCCCCCCATAGGCTGTGTGGCATTCCCCCTCCCCCCATTAGTATAGGCTGTGTGGCATCCCCCTTCTCCCCTCATAGGCTGTGTGGCATTCCCCCTCCCCCCATTAGTATAGGCTGTGTGGCATCCCCCTTCTCCCCTCATAGGCTGTGTGGCATCCCCTCTCCCCCCATTTGTATAGGCTGTGTGGCATCCCCCTCTCCCCCCATAGGCTGTGTGGCATTCCCCCTCCCCCCATTAGTATAGGCTGTGTGGCATCCCCCTCTCCCCCCATAGGCTGTGTGGCATTCCCCCTCCCCCCCATTAGTATAGGCTGTGTGGCATCCCCCTCTCCCCCCATAGGCTGTGTGGCATCCCCCTCTCCCCCATTAGTATAGGCTGCGTGGCATCCCCCTCTCCCCCCATAGGCTGTGTGGCATCCCCTCTCCCCCCATTTGTATAGGCTGTGTGGCATCCCCCTCTCCCCCCATAGGCTGTGTGGCATCCCCCCTCCCCCCAATTCCCATAGGCTGTGTGGCATCCCCCTCTCCCTTCATAGGCTGCGTCGCATCCCCCTCTCCCCCCATTTGTATAGGCTGCATGGCATCCCCCTCTCCCCCATAGGCTGTGTGGCATCCCCCTCTCCCCCCATAGGCTGTGTGGCATTCCCCCTCCCACCCATTAGTGTAGGCTGTGTGGCATCACCCTCTCCCCCCATAGGCTGTGTGGCATCCCCCTCTCCCCCATATGCTGTGTGGCATCCCCCTCTCCCCCCATAGGCTGTGTGGCATTCCGCCTCCCACTCATTAGTATAGGCTGTGTGGCATCCCCCTCTCCCCCCATAGGCTGTGTGGCATCCCCCTCTCCCCCCATAGGCTGTGTGGCATCCCCCCCTCCCCCCAATTCCCATAGGCTGTGTGGCATCCCCCTTTCCCTCCAGTCGGCTTAAGTAAAAAAAAAAAAAAAAAGTTAAACTCACCTCTCCACTGACACTGCTCCGCTGAGCGGTCGGCTCCGTGAATGGGGTGGGCGTGACCTGCGCCGCGTTAGCGTTGGCACAGGCCACGCCCACCCCATTCATGGAGCTGGCAGTAAGAAGCAGCGGTGAGCTCTGTCCCGGCCCCGCCGCTGCGATCGCTGTCTTTTACAGCTCCTCCATCTGCTGCTTCTTCCGCCTGGGGCACATGCGAGCACCCAGGTCAGGGCAGCGGGTGGGCGCGACCTGCACCAAGTGAGTGCAGGCCACGCCCACCTGCTGCCCTGACCTGGGTGCTCGCATGTGCCCAGAAGAGGCAGCGGATGGAGGAGCTGCGGGGGCACTGTCTCTGGCCCCGCCGATGTCATCGCTGCTGGTAAAAGACAGCGATCGCAGCGGCGGGGCCGCTGCTCCTCTGGGCTCCCGCAGTGTAACAGGCAACCCGGGAACGCCGGGAACGGGTGAGTTTTTTTTTTATTTATTTATATATATATATTTTTTTTTTTACATTCACCCGATAAGGCGCACGGACATTTTCCCCCCACTTTTGGGGAAAAATAAGTGCGTCTTATAGGGCGAAAAATACGGTACATCATTTTTTCAATGATGTGAGGACAATTTTGTCCTCAGCAGCCCCCTATGGGGTATGCAGAAAATAAGTAATTTATTTTATCATACCCCATTTACAAATCTCAAATAATTACCCTTAACTAATTGGAAATATGATAGACTTCATCTTTTTTTTTTTTTTGTTTTACAAACAGTCAGCAGTTGAAGAAATTACTCCGTTTCGCCCAAGCGTTCCATCATAACAATGGTACCTTAGGGAGTATACGAGTATATTGCATCATTGTTTGTAAGGTATGAAAAGAGGTTATCTAAAGCAGATGCATCACAAAAATTCTAATTTCCTCCCTACCACCTTCTGTTACCCATCCCCCCTAATCCCTTTACCCTCCTCCCCCCTTATAAGCCTTTGTGCATTGATCTAAATCTCACTTATCATCCCTATCTTTTAATTTTTTCTAAACCCTCTTTCAGGACCTGCCTATATCTCGAATCGGAGGCCAAACAGGTTTCGTTTTCCAACTGTGTAATAAGGTGGTTTTTCCATTGGATTAAATCTAGGGGGTTTGCTTCGCCCCAACGAATTACAACGCTTTTCCTAGTTGTCCATATAATTGTCGAGACCAGCCTATCTACCAGTTTTGCCTCATTGATTTCTTTATCTTGGGGCCTCCCGCTGCATATGGGAGTAATTAAGGCCTCTTTAACTGTAATGGCAGAAAAGCCTTCCTTTATCTGCTTAAGCATTTTTTCTGTGAAACTCCATAAAGGTTTTATACTTTCGCAGGACCACCATAGATGGATAACCGTGGCCGGATGCTTTTTGCACCACCAACACATATATTCTCTAAAATTTTGATTATAATCAGATGTATAATAGAATCTATTCCAATATTTCAAGCAAAAGATTTTCAGAGCTGGCGATTTTATCGTGGTAATCGATCTTATTATAGACTCTTTCTGTTCTAGTGTTATCTCTGATCTTATGTCCGTTTCCCACTTTTTTATACATCGGCGTTCTTTTAGTGTACAGGGCAAGCTTAAAATCGTATAGTAGTGCGAAAGAGATTTAGCGGGTTGTTCCTTTATAAAGAGCTGTTGAAGTTCTGTAAGATATATTTTATGTTTCGGGAGATTGAGATTTCTTAAGAAGGATTCTACCTGAAGGGCTTTAAAATAGGTTTTGTTTCCATCTTTCATCTTCTCTAATAGCGAAGGTTTCGCATTCGTTTGTATAGCCTGCCATATATGATAGACTCTAGGCTCAATATGCGATTCAAGGTCTAGTTCCTTCGCTTCCCATTTCCCAATATCTGCATTCCTTAAGGTTTTCATTAGATCCGGGTATGGAAATAATTCCTGATTCCGTGTAAGTATCTTCAGGGAGTTCAAAACGGACAGGACTATAGGATTTTTAAGGTCTTGTTTAAGAAGATGCATTCTTTGTGGTTCTAAAGCCCTAAGTTTATCAGGGCTGAACGGATGTAATTCGATTTCTACCCATAGAGAGTCCTTATCTGAGGAGATCCATTTGGCTAGACGATAAATATGGGAAGCCACGACATAACGAGCTAAGTCAGGGGCCCCCCACCCTCCATGAGATTTGGATTTTATTAGTGTATTATAAGCTAGTCTATGACGACGATGATTCCAATAAAAGTTTCCCAATATTTTATCCAGATTATCTATATAGGACTTGGGTATGTGGATAGGGATATTTATTATTTTGAAAAGTAGTTCTGGTAGGAAATACATCTTAACCGCGGCAATACGAGCTAGTATATTCAATGGGAATTTAGACCACTTAACTATGAACTTTTTTAAAGTTTGTACACATTCAGAAAAGTTTGCAAGAAAAAGATTATCTGGTTCAGCAGTTAAGTTTACTCCTAGATAGGTAATCTGGGTAAGATTTACCGGGAATCCACAGCCCTTATTTAATTCTTCTATTTCAATTTCATTAAGTCGGAAAGGCATCAGAAATGATTTCTCTAGATTTAGAGAAAAATTGGCATGAGCCTTAAACTGATCAAATATTTCTATTACTCTTGTAATCATGCCAGGAGTGGGGTCTCTTAGGACCAGTAGTATGTCATCCGCATACGTCAGATGCTTAATTTCTCTGGTTCCTATCTGTATCCCTTTTATTTGCGGGTCGGATTCAATCCTTGATAGAAGTGGGTCCAAATGCAGGTTGAATAATAATGGGGATAATGGGCAACCCTGACGTGTGCCGTTAGTTATTGAAAAGGGTTCGGATATAGTCCCATTTACATCTAGTCGTGATTTTTGATTAATATATAATGCCATGATCTTATTTATGAAGTTGGGTCCCAGTCCAAATTGATGGAGGGTAGCTTCCAAATAGGTCCAGGACACTCTGTCGAATGCTTTTTGAGCGTCCAGAGCCAGCATAAGAGCTTTAGTTTTTGTTTCTTTAATCTGGGTTATTAGAGATACTGCTAACGAAATATTTTGATTTACTCCTCTTCTTGGAATAAAACCCGCTTGACACTGTGAGATTATATATGGTATTACCTTAAGTAGTCTGTTTGCTAGTAACGTGGCATAGATCTTTAGGTCACAGTTAATTAAAGAAATCGGCCGATAGTTTTTACATTGGCTTCCGTCTTTCCCTGATTTTAAAATAAGTTTTATTATAGCCGTATTCATTCTCGGACTCGGCGGGTGGAGACGATTGATATTATTTACCCATTGAAGCATATACGGTGCAATCTGATCCTCAAATAGTTTATAGTACTCGGCAGGTAGGCCATCTTCCCCAGGAGATTTATTCGGTTTCAATTTTACAATAGCTTCACTCAGTTCCTCCTTTGAAAAAGGCTTTTCCAGTTCTCTTGCCGAGTTAGCATCTAATTTGGTATTAGTTATATCTTGGAGATAAGTTTGATGATCAGATTCAGTTTGTTCTATGTTGTATATCTTTTTAAAAAAAGACACAAATTCTTCCGCTATATCTTCGGTTTTATATTTCATTTCTCCTTCGCTAGACAGTATTTCTTCTATAAAATTTTTTGCTCTTTTATCGTTTAATAATGCTGCGAGGTCCTGACCTCCTATACTTCGTCTTAGTTTCAATTTACGTTGATTTTCTTTAGCCAGTCTGCTGTTATTATCTATTAATGTTTTTAAATTTCCCCTTAAGACTTTTAAATCTTGATAGGTCCTTTCTGATTGTTTTTGCTTATGTATCTGCTCTAATTTACTTATTTCTTCTGTAATCGTGTTGATTTCTGTCGTTTTTATTTTCCTATAAAATCTTTCTTCCGATTGAGCTATCCCTCTAAAAAAACATTTATGACACTCCCAGATAACACTTGGACTAGTTTCTGGTACGTCATTAAACATAAAAAATTCCTGAAGGGAGGACTTGAGCTTATCCACTACCGGTTTTCCTTGTAATATCTTTTTATCTAAAGTCCAATGAAAATTTCTCACTTCATATTTTTGTTCCCATGCAACGGTTAGGATAACTGGAGCGTGATCGCTTAACGTAATATTGCCAATCTCGCATTTTTTTATTTTCGAGAGGGTAGACTGCTGCACGAAGATATAGTCTATTCTCGAGTAGAGTTTATGGGCCGTATTGAAACAGGTAAAGTTTCTTTCTCCTGGATGCAGAACACGCCAGCTATCAACTAAATATAGTTTCCTCAATTCGTCATGTAGAGCAGGATCCTTAAGTGTACTGTGTCTACTTTCCGGTTTTCCTGTTGTATCGATGAGAGGGTCGGATACAAGATTTAAATCGCCTCCCCAGATGATTATACCTTTTTTGATCTCGTCTAATCTCTTAATTATTTTCTTTATAAAAGATTTTTGATTGGTATTTGGGGCGTAAGAATTTACTAGCGTGCAGGGTTGACCATTCAGACTTCCTACCCAGATTAAGAGACGCGCAGCTTTATCTTTATAGACTGACCATTTCTTAATTTTTATCCTTTTATTTATTAAGATAGATACTCCTCTTGATTTTTTAGAATATTCATTATTTACAACGGTCCCAAATTCGTGGAATAGTCGTTGTGGGATTTTGTTTCGCTTGAGATGTGTCTCCTGAAGGAGCGCTATATCAACTTTATAAGTATTTAAATCTGATAATATCCTATTCCTTTTATATAATGAATTTGCCCCTCGAATGTTATACGTCGCAATGGTTAATTCATTTGCACCACCGTATATTTCCTCCCTTGTATACATATTCTAAGAAGGTTTTTTTTTTTTTTTTTTTTTTTTATATTTATCAACGAGGGTCTCGATGAGATCAGATCATGCGCATTAGCATTTTTACAGATACTTCCCTTAGCCCCCCTCCCCCTCCCCTCTAACCACTCTAGTCTGGGTTTTTGAGGGGTTAATAACCCTCTCATTCCCAATATGACCATTTGATTTAGGTCAAAACCCAGACTTCTACCTGCTGCCTAGATATCCACGTAAAGATACTGATCAGCATAAGCTGCATTGATAATTCCCATTCAGCATTGCCGCATTCCTCCTTTTTTTTTTTTTTTTTTTTCTCTCTTTTCCACCATCCTCCCCCTCTCCTTCTTCTTACCCTTTCCTTCACCCCTTCTCTTCAGTATTTCATTTAATTGTAATCCCTATTTCTTTAAAACTTTTCCGCTCTACTCTCTATATTAGGTATTTATCGTCCAAGATTCTATTAAGAGATTTCGCGGTGACAGAGCAGTATCTTCCTCACTTGAGGCTTGCCACTCTGTGATCAGTGGGATTTCGATTCCTAGTTGTTCTGCAATATTTCTTGGGTTATCCCCATCTTTTAGGATCAGTTGTCTTCCCTCCTTTTGTATTTGCAGGGTTAGAGGCCCAATCCACCGAAATTTAAGGTTTGCCTTATGTAGTGCCGCAAGGAGTGGTTTTAGATGGTAACGTTTACTCAGGGTGCGTTGAGAGTAGTCCTGAAAGATTTGGATTGTCATACCATACATATTATGTTCTCTCTCTTTCCTTGCTTTATAGAGGATTTCTTCTTTAATAGCATAGTCTGGTATACAGCAGATAACATCCTGGGTCTGTCCAGAGGGTATTGTTTTAATTCTGCCCAGGCGGTGTACCCTATCTATTTTAATTTTCTCTTCCGTCTGTAGGAGATGTTGGAAAATTTTTTCTACAGTGGTGATCAGGTCTTTCCTTTGAATTGTCACGTCTATTCCTTTGATTTTTAAGTTGTTTCTTCTTGTTCTATTTTCTATATCATCCATTTTAATATTTAAGCCTTCTAAATTTTGAACCTGGGAATGAAGTTTTGAACTTATCTGTTTCCGCTCTCTAGCGACTATAATCAGGTCCGCCTCTATATTTTCTAATCGTTGTGTAATAGAGTATATAGCTTCTTTAAGTTCTTGAAGTTCATTTTTAATTGTAGTCTTTACAGTCTCTTGTATTGTTTGTAGCAGGGTAGTTTTGAAATCAGATAGGTGATTGTCTACCGTTTCTCTTAATGAAGAGAAGTCTTTGTATAGGTTTTTATATGATTTACCCAACGATATTATTGCGTCGTCTCTAAATTCTTTAGTCGACAATGTAGAAGTTGTTTTAGATGGATCTATGCCTTCCAATATTTGGGGTTCATATATGCCTTGCTTTTTTGATTTCCTTGCGGACGCTTTATTTTGTCTTTCAAGACTTCCAGTATCCAGAGGAAGCTCTTTATCCGCCTGCATTAACAACTCTTGAGCCTTATGGATAAGGTCTCTATGTAGGCCTATTTCCCCGGGAGTGCGGATTTCACCGGACAGTGTGGCCATTTCTGAGAATGCGGGTTTAGTGGATTGAAATGGTGTTCCAGGTATGGCTATAGACGGTTCCATTGCTTTAGTTGACGGTGAGAGACTATCTACTCTCGATCTGGTGTTTAGGCCATGTCCATAGGAAGCGAGTGAAGTTTGCTTGAATAAATTCTTCTTAGTGTTCTGTGACATATTGAGATAGTAGATTGAGACACTATATACTGCGAGGCCCAATTGATTAAATTCTAGTCGGATTTAGGAGAGCTGAATGCATTTGTATTGTTCCAATAGAGGGTCTAATTGCAGAAAACCCTTCTTCAATTCCTCTTCACCTTTACTATTCCTCCTCCTCACATTTCTTTTCCCCTCTTCCCACTTTCCTATTCCTATCCCCCGTAACTCTTTCCTTTTTCCCTTATCTTCCCTATTTCCACCTTTTTTTTTTTTTTTTTTTTTTTTTTTATTTTATTTTATTATTATTTTTTTTTTCCACTCAGTCTTCCCCTTTCCTTTTATAATGCAGATATTCTATGGCTTAGCAGAGTAGAAAAGGTATTTCAGCTGCTACTCTAATATTGCCTACCTAGTACTTAGATAGCCAAAAATAACCTGTCTATAATGCCTTTATAAGAGGAGTAACATACCGGGAAGATTTAAATGCAAATATTAGTTGTAAGTATACAGGGGTAAATTTAGGGATTTATACAATAGAACATTTAGTTGAGATTAATATTGCCTAACAAATGCTTAAATAGTCAGGAATAGCCTATCTATAATACCTTTATGAGAGGAACAGAGAGGAGGGAAAATTTAGATGTATATATTGGTTATAGGTATGCAGAAGTAAATCTAGGAATTCATGCAAAAAAAAGAAAAACATTCAATAGAGGACAATATTGCCCGGATAATGCTTAACTAGACAGAAATAGCTTATCTATAATACCTTTATAAGAAGATCAGAACAAAGGGAAAATGCGAATATTAGTTATAAAAATACAGGAAAAAATCTAGAAATGTATGCAGTAAAACATTCACTCAAAAATTAACACCGCATTTATCTTCCTACTTATATAAATAGAAGAGTAAAGTTTTGGTTATATAAGTACAGTATGTTAGCTTACAGTAATATACACCGCCTCATCTATATAGGTTTACATTGTTAATATGGTATCTGCTAGAGGGAAAAGAGAAAAACAGAAACAAAAAAAGGATACTTATAACTGAGAAGGATACATCCCGACCGGGTCTCATCTTACAATAAGATTGGAGTTGAGGGCCCCATATTGCAGTGTGGACTTGCCTGGCGGATTCCTTATTCTGGCCCCAGTTCTTACTTCGCACGTTTAGTATAACTTTAAATTTTTCTGCGAGCCGTAGAGGCAGCGCCGGCTGGCCCGTCAGACCCTAGTCGCCACAGGTGGAAGCAGGGGAACTTAGTGACCGCAGGGCCGGCAAGAGACCCAGGCAATCCCAGCCAGGCTTACACAGCCACGCCGCCGTCCCCCAGCCTAGCTCAGGAGCACAGCGCTCATGCCCCGAAACCGCGGCCACGGCCGCCCGGCCCGTCCCGTCCACCGTCCGGCAGGACAGTCAGGCACAGACAGAGCGGAGCCCCCCGTAAGCTCACGGTATCCGACGGCACAGAATAGACGGTGGCAGCGGCGGAGGGAAACAGCGACGGGAGCAGTGGCGGCCGTAAAACACACTAGCCTGTATCACGGCATCCACACAGATGAAACCCAGGGTGAAATCCAGATGAGGTCAGCGGAGAAAACAGCGGGAAAACAGCCAGGTGAGGCGGCTAATTGCTGCTAAATGCTGCTAAATGCATTACATCCATTACATCCAGCGCAGCGTGGATTCCAGGTAGCAGGAGCGGCGGTCTGCTCACTCACTCATCCTCACGCATCCTCACGGCCTGCTGCACTATGATAGACTTCATCTGTAAAAACTCCCCATGACAGGTAAAGGTGATATATTTTTAGAAAAATTAGAATATACATTTTTATTGCATTTTTTGGTGTGTTAAAGTTAAAAAGCTCACCAAGATGCAGGTTGCAATGTGCACCTACTGTGTATTTTCCAGTGCACTTTCTTTGCATGGCCCTCAAGATTCTGTGCACATTGCTATTCACATAAATGCATTTGCTGGTTTATGTTTTTTTTTCTATGTGTGGACATGCTAATTCTGAAAATTAACCTTGAGTGCAAACTCTGGCACACATACTAAAACTCACATGCACACTGGTTCATACTTTGACTGGATTCAGGTGCACATTGCAGCTCACAATTCAATGCAAGTCGCTGTAGGAGTGAGCTTTAATTTTTTTGTGAATGACTCATGTGCACCTTCTAAGCCTAGATAGCTTAACATGTGTACTTTCATGGAATATATGGTTTGTGGGGAGTATTCCAAGTAAGTATTCCAAATGTAAAGGGTTGTTTTAGTCAAATAATTGCAAAAAAAATTGTCTGCAGAGCTGAAATTTTTAAGGAACAATACCGTTACGCACATGCTTTATTTTGGGGTGTTTGGCAACTCTTCCTTTGAGAGTACCTATGCAAGTTGGGTATTGTTCTTTTCGGAGAGCCCTGCCTTTTAAGATTTAACTTATTTTTCTTGTTTGCATATTGTTTGTAAGAAATATGTGGCTTTGATTCTGTCTTTTTATTGTTTTTTTAGGGAAACCCTGCGCAAAGAATTATTTGAGGGATTACTTACAGAAAACTATGTCCACCACAACAAGCCTGGTACTCCTAGAAAGCTTAAAGTGGACCAACACCCACGGGTGATCGGCCAGGGAATCTATAAGATTCCCGGGCCGATCACCCCCCACCCCGCGGGACATCCGAGATCGGGATGTCCCGCGGGGTGAAACCCCCCCCAAACACCCCAACTCACCTACCTTATCTTCGGCGGCGGCCGGCCGCCGCCGCCTCCCTCGCGCCCCTGTAGGCGTGCGCGCCTCCGCGCCGGCCGTCTGCGAATAGCTGGCGCGGGCGCGCGCGCGTCAAAAGTGACGCGAGGGAGGCGGCCGCCGCCGCCGCCGCCGCTTAGACGTTCCAGATCTTCCCTTGTACGTCGGCGCTGGGAGCGGGGAGAGGTGAGTTTTTCGGGGGGTTAGGGGGGGGTTCACACAGCGGGGCACCCCGATCGGGGGTGCCCCACCGAAGTGGACCAAGACCCAGGATAGTCAAAATCCTGGGTGTTGGTCCACTTTAAGGTGTGTACCAGATAATATATAGTTTGTGGGGGTATTTAAAATGGAAAGGATTGTCTTGAATAACTGAAAGGTGTGCCTAGAAGTTGTATTTTATCTGAAAATGTCCTAAAGTGCTGTTTCAGTTTGGGGGCAGGAAAGGGTGTCTATCAGTATTTGTGTGCCAACTTTTTAACTGGAAGAAATGAAGATTTTACACGCAATATGATTTTATTGAAAAACGTACATTCTTTATTGCAAAAAAACACTACAAAATGTAAAAATAGATTTTCATTAAATAGCCACAGAAAAAAAAACAATATTTCATTTCCCTGGGAAATCGGAAATCCCTTCAACAACCACAGCTGAACATTTTTAGTGAAAAATGGTCTGGCAACAGAGGGTGCTAAAATCTGTCTAGCAGTTAAAGGGAAGGGTTAAAGTCATTCTACGGGCCATACAATAACAAACGCCATACCAACCTTTATTCCCCTGCAGATGATCGCTGCTAGTCCAGCGCTCTGACACTTACTGAATTGCCTTTTGTGCAACTGACGATTGGATCAGGCAATTTTTTTAGTGTTTTTTTTTTTTGTTGCATTGCCTGTAAAATGAATTTAATTTCTATAAATCGGTGTTCCATAATACCAAAACCTGCAAGTCGGTGACTATTTTCTATAGGCATTGAATCTGGACAACAAGAAAACTATGATAGCAGCTTAAATCGCAGAGAAATATGAAATGGTCGAATCAGCGTCTCACTCATTTCCACACTCAAGTCTCTATTAGCTATTCATTTCTCTATTGACGGCATTATTATCTGTCTACAGGAGTCGATATAAGGATCTGGTTCTAAATTGGAAGAGAACAGGTCGCTAATTATAAATAAGGATGTCTGTTATCAGTTGCTAATTTTATTATCCGTCAATAGTTAGGTCAGCCTGTTGTTTTTCTGCTACATTTTTCAAAACCTATATAACATATAGCATTAGGAAAAAAAAGAAGCTTTGTCTGCCTCTAATATTTATTCTAATTTATGTGGTATCAAGCGCTGGAAAGTAGGTGGAACAGGAGTATGGACAGGAGTGCTGCAACCTGGGATATACTGTAAGTGACCGTTTTCTTATATTTTTATTGGTTGAGAGGTGGGTGGAATTCTGCGATAATTAGGAACAGCCGGTGACCAAGTCAATACTGGCTCTTCAAAACTACATTTCCCAGCATGCACATGGACTTGTTCACGTCATCTCCCTTTAAATGAAAGCTGGAACGCATGCTCCCCCCACACCCGGAAGACGGCTCAAGCCGAAACGCGCGTCGGTGATTTGATTATACTCACGGAGCAGGGAAGACGCTTAATCGCGCCCCTGCAGACAGCTACTTTAAAGACTTTGGCCCTTTTTTAACAAGGGATAGCGCCAGGTAGCGACTGGTGAGCGAACGGTAATGACGCTCCCCGCCACGAGAACGCCGGCTCCCCACCACAATCACATATTTATCAAGCCGATCCTGCTTAGCGACTGAGAGAGCGCCAGATAGCGAATCATTCATCATTATTCCAGCCTCACCCCACAGCGCCAGCGAGCGACCTTGAACAGCGACAGGTATGACCTCTCGCTACCTGGCGCTCTCCAATGCATTTCAATGGAACAATCTTTAAATAATCATAAATAATTGTTATTAATTTTTTTTTTTATGTGAAAAATTCTGTTACCACTTCTGCAATGTAAGATATTTTTTTTAAGGTAAAAAAAAAAATAAAAAAAAAATTTGTGCAGAATTGATATTACAGGTCTGATATTAACCCTTTAACCGCCAGCCTACCTTGAGATTTTGTCACCCTTTGTTGCCAGACCATTTTGCACTATTTTGCGCTCCCCTTGTTCAACTGTGATTTTTGAGGGGATTTCCAGGGATTTCCCAGGAAAATGATATATTGTTTTTTTCAGCAGAGTCTGGGCTTTAACATGAAATGTCTTGTTTGTCATTTGTTAGGTGTATTCTTAATATTTTTGGGTGAAATATGTGCAAAAAAAAAAAAAAATTTTTTTACATATTGTAGTTTTTTTTGGAATAAAAAATGTAAGTTTGTCAATAAAATCTTATTGCGTGTGAAACCCCAATTTCTCACAGTTACAGCGGTACCACATATGTATAGGTAGACACCCTTTCCTGCCCAGGAGACTCCCCCAAACTGGAACAGCGCTTTAGGAGATTTTCAGATAAAATACAACTATGCTATGCAATATGTGCACCTTGCGGTTTTTCCAGAAAAACAACCCTTTACATTTAAAATACCCCCAACAAACTATATATTCTCTGGAAGTACACACCTCAGGCTTTCTAGGTGTACCAGGCTTGTGGATGTGGCCATAGTTTTCTGGAAGTAATCCCTCAATGTAATCTTTGGTTGCAAAGAGTTTCCCTAAAAAAAGGATAAAAAAGCAGAATCAAAGCCACATTTTCCTAAAAAAACTATATACAAACAAGAAAAATCAAGTTTAATCTGAAAAAGCAACATCTCCCGAACAGAACGATACCCAACATGCATAGGTTCTGTCAAGGGAAGAGTTGCCAAACACCCCAAAGTAAAGCATGCGCATAACGGTAATTTTACTTGAAAATTTCAGCTCTGCAGACAAAGTGCGCACCTTGCGATTTTTCAACCAAAACAACCCTTTACATTTGGAATATCCCCCATAAACCATATATTCCCTGAAAGTACACACGTTAAGCTTTCTAAGGGTACCCAGCTTGTTGTAGTGGGCTCACCTTTCTGGAATTAATTCCTCAAAGAATTCTTTGGTTGCGCAGGGTTTCCCTAAAAAATTTATAAAAAAGCTGAATAAAAAACACCTTTTCCTAAAATATAAATATGCAAACCAGAAAAAACAAGCTAAGTCTGAAAGCGCAAGGTCCCCCGAACAGAACAATACCCAACATGCATAGGTACTATTAACCCTTTTAATTGCCAGCCTACTTGAGATTTTGTCACCCTCTGTTGACAGGCCATTTTTCCCCATTTTGCGTCATGTTTTGCGACATGTTTTGCGCCATTTTTGCTGGAACTTTCAGAAAAATTATATATATTTTTTTTTGCAGCAGAGTTTAGACTTTAACATGAAATGTCTTGTTTGTAATTTTTTTTTTTTTTTTTACAATATTATTAAGTGAAAAAATAAATAAATAAATAAAAATTTTTTTTTAGAAAATTGACTCCTTTATTTTAAATAAAAAATGTATTTTATTAAGGAAAATCATATTGCATGTGAAAGCCCCATTTCTACCGATTAGAACGGTACCACATATTTATCGGTAGCCCCCCGTTCCTGCCCAGGAGACCCCCCCTAACTGAAACAAGTATTTTATAACATTCACAAAAAAAACACAAAAACCATCCACACTACAAAGGGTTAAATCGAGAAAAAAAATGACATAGGGTCCCCCCTCCCAGGGGAGGGAGACCCCATTTTTTTTTTTGATTTTTAAGGGTTAAAAACCCTTAAAAATCAAAAAAAAAATTGACGTGGGGTCCCCCTTACCCGAAGTAACCAGCCCGGGACCAGCTATGGGGGCTTGTAGGCACAGAGTGGGGGGGCCAGCTTTTGTGGCCCCTCCACCCTGCAGCCTACGAGCCCACATAGCCCATGTGGGCCCGGGCTCTTCTGCCCCCCCCTGGCCTTTGGGGAGGCAGGTAATGGGGGTGCCGGGGGTTAATGGCAAGCCACCCGCTAGCGCAGGTGGCTTGCCATCCCCCCAGCCTTGTGAACTGGTATAGGGGTCATGGACCCCTTACCAGTTCACAAGAGGTTAAAAGTAAAAAATGACACAGACACACAAAAGAGAAAAAATATTTTATTAATTTTTTTTTTTTTTTTACACTGTACTCACCTCCCATCCATCCTGGAGCACTCTGTCCCTCGGCGATCACTGGCTTCTGCTCACTTGCTAGAAGCCTTTTATAGCTGCTGGATGACAGAACACAAAGGGTTAATCAAAAAAAAAAATGACATAGGGTCCCCCCTCCCAGGGGGGGCGGACCCCATTTTTTTTTTGATTTTTAAGGGTTAAAAACCCTTAAAAATCAAAAAAAAAATTGACGTGGGGTCCCCCTTACCCACAGTAACCAGCCCGGGACCAGCTATGGGGGCTTGTAGGCACAGAGTGGGGGGGCCAGCTTTTGTGGCCCCCCCCCACCCTGCAGCCTACGAGCCCACATAGCCCATGTGGGCCCGGGCTCTTCTGCCCCCCCCTGGCCTTTGGGGAGGCAGGTAATGGGGGTGCCGGGGGTTAATGGCAAGCCACCCGCTAGCGCAGGTGGCTTGCCATCCCCCCAGCCTTGTGAACTGGTATAGGGGTCATGGACCCCTTACCAGTTCACAAGAGGTTAAAAGTAAAAAATGACACAGACACACAAAAGAGAAAAAATATTTTATTAATTTTTTTTTTTTTTTTTACACTGTACTCACCTCCCATCCATCCTGGAGCACTCTGTCCCTCGGCGATCACTGGCTTCTGCTCACTTGCTAGAAGCCTTTTATAGCTGCTGGATGACAGAACACAAAGGGTTAATCAAAAAAAAAAATGACATAGGGTCCCCCCTCCCAGGGGGGGCGGACCCCATTTTTTTTTTATTTTTAAGGGTTAAAAACCCTTAAAAATCAAAAAAAAATTGACGTGGGGTCCCCCTTACCCACAGTAACCAGCCCGGGACCAGCTATGGGGGCTTGTAGGCACAGAGTGGGGGGGCCAGCTTTTGTGGCCCCCCCACCCTGCAGCCTACGAGCCCACATAGCCTATGTGGGCCCGGGCTCTTCTGCCCCCCCCTGGCCTTTGGGGAGGCAGGTAATGGGGGTGCCAGGGGTTAATGGCAAGCCACCCGCTAGCGCAGGTGACTTGCCAGACCCCCGAGCCCTGTGAACTGGTATAGGGGTCACATGGACCCCTTACCAGTTCACAAAGGGTTAAAAGGTAAAAAAAAGACACACACGTTTTTTAAAAAAAGTTTATTAAAAAAAAAAAAAAAACTTTTACTTTACTCACCTCCGATCTTCATCTTCTGTGTCCCGCGGCGATCTGCTGTCAGTGACGGCTGGGCAGAGAAGGGGGGAGGCAGGCGATCGGTGGATCGCCTACCTCCCTCCTTCCCCTCCCAGCCGTCACCGGCATCTGAGAGATGAACTGCCGGGTGCCCCGATGACACCCGGCGGTGACGTCATCTGGCCCCGCCCCGTGACGTCACCAAGATGGCGGCCGCCATCGGAAGACAGCAAGGGAGGAGGGCTGTTATGCCCCCTCCAGAAGACGGAAGAGCGGGGAGGGGGGATCGGAGCCCCCCCCCCGTGAAGAGGAGAGCCTGCGGGAGCCGGCGGGGACAAAGGTAGGTGACTGTTTTTTTTTTTGTTTTTTTTGATAGGAAACCGGGCGGCTGCTGAAACGGGGGGGGGGGGGCACCCTGTTCCGGGCCCTCCCCTGCAGCCGGAGGAGCCCCGATGGGCGATCGGAGCCCCTCTGGCTGAAGAGGAGACCCGACCGGATCGAACGAGGGGTCAGGTAAGTGTCTTTTATTTTTACTTTTTTTTTTATTTATGGGGAAAGTCAGGCACGTAAATTTTACGTGGCTGGCGTTTAACTGTTGGAGAGGCAGCCACGTAAAATTTACGTGGCTGGCGTTTAAAGGGTTAATGTATTCATATTACAAAATGTTTTTATAAACTTGTTTTTTTTGGTTTCCAAAAATATGGTTGTTTGGGGGTTAAAAAACTACTTTTAACCCATCGCCGCCAGCGCTCTGGGGTTTAAACATGCATTTCACAGCGCGAGAATTTTTGGAGCGTGATTTGTTAATGAATATGGTGGGAGCCGTTCGCTATAGCCATTCGCTATCATGCGCTCCCATACAGCGCGAAACCTGTCAAATAGCGACTCCTCGCCCAATATTCAACATTACCGCACACCGACTGAGTCGCTGTCAACAACCGAACAACGGCCGAGCACAGCGACTACTAGCGGGCGCTCTGAAAATACTGCTACAGTCGCTCATCTGTCACTACCTGGCGCTATTAATGAATCGTCCTCTTTGTTGATTGTCTACTGGAAGTCACGGAACAGGGAGGTCGCCAAAGCGCGCCCCTGCAAGCAGCGATCAGTAAAGGCCTTGCCAATTACTGCACCGAGGATCATTTTAAGACCAAGACCCCCGCAGCTCCTTGGCATCACTCCTTCCTGCAAAAACATCCAGCAGGATTCAAAACACCCCTTCCCCAAGCACCATTGTACTTAACACAGCCTGGATCATTTTTAATGATGACCTTCACAGTGCAATGATTCATTGACACGATTACAAGGAAAACATCTTCAGAGGCCCTGGGTAGGTTTAGCACCCCCAGGCCGCGGCGGTAAGTGCCTCTTTTTCCATTGTGATTTTGGAATCTGTTTTCATTTAGGCTTTATTTCTGATGTTATGCATATTGAATATTCCATAAAACGATACAATTAAGGGTAATATTCCCAGCCCAGTACCTTTCTAAACAATAGCTGGAAAATAACTACAACAGTTCATATTATTCAGCATAGATAAACCAATCAGAAGAAAATATAACATCCCAGTCACATTTATTTACTTGGACTTTGTTCTTGATATAATCACATTAAATAAGTAGCGCAACCTACAGGTAGTCTTTTTCTTGGAAGTCAAACTTCCACCCACCTCTAATATTTATTGAATACCGGTGCTCTGGGTTTGCGGAGCATCTCCAGCTCAATACACAATAATTAGCATAGAAAAAAAAATGTTGCTTGTTGTTGCTTTAAAGAGACCGAGATTGAAGTAGGGTGCCTAAACTGAATCCTAGGCTTTGAGGGCACTTTTGAGGGTTTGAAGGGTTGGGGAGGAGGGATTGTATGGCGAGAACATTCCAGAGGAGGGGAGCAGCACAAGTTCTGAAGATGAAAGTGGGAGGAGGTGACAAATTGGAAGCTGCATCTAGATTGGTACTTTTGCAAAAGGTAAATACTCAGCTAATTTTGTAAAAAAAAACTAAAATCACATACACTAAAATCCGCACTATTCTTATATATACTATTCTATAATTATATAAAATAATTAAAAAATTATTTATTAATAATTAAGATGCTCTCGTGTGTAGGTTAAAAATCTTGTATCCAAAAGACCCATAAACACAGAAATAACTCTATGCCACAAAGAAAAAATATTTGTAATATTCCAAATGCAACTCTCGAAGATCTTTTCACCATGTGACTATGAGGTCCAAAAATGAGGTTCAAAAAACAAATGCGTCTCCTTCACCACTAAAGGCTTACCAGACAGCCGAGGCAATTAGGCGTTTCCAATATTTTCATCCGTTGTGTTTGCAATCCACCACATATAGAATATAAAGCAATAGACCATAGTGCAATACAGTTTTCAATAAAGGAAAACCTATTTATTCCAATTTTGCACTCTCCTTGTTAACAGGCAGAACTGTCAGCACTGTTTTAACATGGACCACGCACTTTCGCTATAGTTACCATGCCGCGATGTAATCTTCCTTTGGAACTAGGGATCCATCGCCTTGTGCTCCTACAACTGGGTGAAGCTGATACACATACCGTCCTGTTACGTGAGGCTCCTACCAACAATCATCATCACACGTCCAAAGGCTCCGCCCAACGCGTTTCATCATGGTTGACTTCAACTGGGGCTTACAGAGGCTAATTTTATTTAATAGCACTATTATTATATTATATTTGGGTTTTTCTGGAGAGGTTAAAGCTGTCCTTCACTCTGAATAAGAGTCTATCTTATATGTTTCCCCTACCCTGTACATACAGATTGCTCACATTAAAAATCATCCTACCAGCATCTACTGCATGTTATGAGCCTTTAAACGTTCAAGATGGCGGCTCATGGGACATCAGGCAGCCTGCAAACAGGAAGTGCCTTCTGACTGTGCTGCTCTTCAACTTTTTAAGAAAAACCCCTGAACCTGTGATGAAGGTCTAATATTTTATTTCAAAAGTTAGGAAATAAAAAATAAATAAATAAAACAGCAGCCTATGGAGATTAAGGGAGTTATTTAAGAAACACTAACGTCACTTAGTACCACGTAGCGTCAGGTGAAAGCTGGGCGCTGTATGTGAAAACCATATATATGAAAGTCAATCTGGTGAGTGCCTCTAATAGCATCATGTAGCGTTGAATGTATTACTAGCGTCAAGGGGTTGTATATAAATAACATTTTTCTAAAGTAATTCTCTACATTTTTGGTTCAAATTGTGTGGCCTCTCCTGCCCAGCAACCAAACACTTTTAACGTTTTTAATTTTTTTTTTCTTTATGCAGAATTGTATGCGCAGGTCTGCCATTGCAGTGTCATTCTACAGCGCCCTCCAGACATCACATTTATCAATGCTGGACAGGATACTACAGCATCACTTGTCCACCCGCTAAGCTAGGGTATAGCGCCAGACACCCGCTTGCAGCAGATGCTCTTAGCGCTGCTACATAGATGCTCAAATAGCAATACGTGGCTCTAGTCTTAAATTAGCCTCCCCAATTTGCTTTTGAGTAGGCTGATTTCCAAACTCCAAAAAGTAAAATTATGATACTAATTAAAATAATCTGCACCTTACCCGTAGAACTGTCCCATGGCAGGTGCAGGAGATATTTTAGTAAAACTTTTTTTTTGTTCCCTATATTTTGTGTACAGAATGAGGGAAAATTCTGAGTCTCTTACAGCCTAAATACCATAATAATACCATACCAATGTGGTATATTGTACCTTTCCAATCTGAATATAGTTAATTGTCTTACTTCAGTTTAAAAAACATCCTAGACCTATTAAACAAATTTAGAATTACAGGGTAATGTCAGAAACATATATATATATATATATATATATATATATATATATATATATATATATACACACACTAAAACAGCTCATGATTTCAACTACATTTAATACAATATATAAATGAAGAAAAAAGTTAATATGTCTGAACAAAGAAAATCAACATATCTATGATAGCAATTTTAAACTGATATCATTTTAGATCTTAGCTTTATGCATTCTGGTCCCTTGTTATTGCTGTTTTGTCTGTGTTGGTTTATTCTTTGGAAATGAAAAGGTATAAAAGAATTTTTAATCCTTGACAGCATAAATATTGGATTAAACGGCAAACATCCAACTGACTCACATCATGGCGTGAATGTGTGAATCGCTATAGCAATTGCGCTACTGACATTTAAGCTCTGAAGTTCTAATCTCATTGTATTGATGATATGAAAAATATGTTATTATAATAATATGTATTGCTGTATGATGGGTACATGATATTGATGATATGATGAATGCATGATATTGATTATATCTATTGATGATATGATGGATGCATTGATGATGTGTACTGATGATATAGATCAGGGCTTCCCAACCAGTGGCATGAGTATCACAGGTGGTACTCAGCAAGGTTGCAAACTAATCTGTACCCCCAACATGCGGCTATCCATATTTTACCCAAGACATAATAACTCCTTAGCAGTGATGAACAGGTTGGTTGAAATTCAGATTCACTGAGATCGCCCGGAATTGCCACCAACGGTTGTGTCTGGGGCCCTGAATCCGAACCCCATTGAAGTCAACGGGGACTCGAACTTTGGGGCACAAAAATGGCTGTAAAATTGGGCCAGTAAGGGCAAGAGGGCTGAAAATCAAGAGGAACATCAGAGTGATTGCCCTGCTTAAAATGGGCTAGGGAAAGTACTTAAAGTAATCACAGAAAACTGAAAAAATAAAGAAATACACCAATAAAGAAAAAAAAATATTAAATATTAGTTTTTTACAGGTGTTGGAGGCCTGATTTGGGGGGTAACACCTAGGTGATTGCCATGCACAAAATGGGGTTGGGAGAGTACTCCTAATAGTCACAGAAATCAAGAAAGTTAATTGAATATATAAATAAATAAAAAAGAGTTATTCCATGTTTAATTGCTTCCCGCTGCAGGTAACTGTACGATTTTAATCTAAGGAGCAATAACTTGACTTTTTATGTTTTAATTGTGTTTTTTCAGGTTTTAACTGTTTTAATAAATGCAACTTTTTAAAGCAACCATGTAACATGGAAACTGTTTATTGTTTTAGATTTTTTGGTAATTTTTTGGACATTGCTCGTTAGATACAATTTTTATCTACCAAACAATAACCTAACTTTTTACTTTTTACTTTTTAATTGTATTTTTCCATTTAAGCTTTTTTAATGCAGCTTTTAAATGTATCCCATTAAATATTTGAAACTGCCTGTGTTTTTTTTTAATTTCTGGTAACTTCTTTGGCATTTTTCGTTAGATACAATTTTTATCTAAAAAACAATAGCCTAACCTTTTTGTTTTTTATTGTCTTTTTTTTTTAGGTTTTAACTGTTTTACTAAATGCAGCTTTTAAATGCATCCAATTAAACATTTAAAACTGGCTGGGGTTTTTTTTTATATATATCTTTGTAATTTCTTTGCCATTTACAGATACGAATTTTATCTAATAAACAATGGCTGGACTTTTTAGGAAACCCTTTTCACATTAACTGCCTGGGGGTTTATTGTTTTATATTTTTTGGTAATTTCTTTGGTATTTTTCGTTACATATAATTTTTATCTAGGGAACGATAGCTGGATGTTTTATTGTTAAATTGTATTTTTTCAGGTTTTAACATCAAAACTGACCGGGGGTTTATTTGTTTACATTTTTTGGTAATTTCTTTGGCATTTTTCGGTAGATACAATTTTTAGCTAACTTTTTATTTTTTAATTGTATTTTTTCAGGTTTTAACTGTTTTACTAAATGCAGTTTTAAAGGCGTCTAATTTAACGTTAAAACTGCCTGGGGGTTTATTGTTTTATATTTTTTGGTATATGCAATTTGTAATATTTGTCCGATTTTTCTTTTTTTGCCACTTTCCCTTGTTTTTTCGCATGCACTTAACCAGCATTCATTACACACGGGAATGTGATAGTGAGGATCATATTTTATGTATTTACATTGTTACATTTAAAAAAAAAACATGGGGCTACCAGCCCGGGCATCAAGCATAAAGGCTTGTAACCCAGGGCTCATAGGCCTCACTATTGGCAGCCCCTGACCATAGTGAACTGATATAGGGGTTCCCTGTACCCCTTACCAGTTTACCTCAAGTGAAATAAGACACCACACAAAAAATAGTTTAATTGTTAATTTAACTTCTGTCTTCCTGTCTTCCTCCGATCCAATGACTCTTCTTTGTCCCACGCCATCTCCTCATCCTTCTTTGGGGCCCCCTCCAGCATGCAGATGAGGTGGCGGGGGCCGTCAGAAGCTAACGGCTGCACTGCCATTTGGAGGAAAGGGGGGACATAGGGGAGACGGCTTTTATACTGGAGGCTTGGCCTCCATGGATTCTCCCTGACATCATTACTGACATCACAGAAGAGGAGTGGCCTAGAAGGGGATTATCCCATGCCACCCCTCTAGGCCTTTTGTGACATCATAAGCGTAAACGGGGAGATTCCAAAGAGACTGCGCCTCTGAATATAAAAGCTGCTCCCCTGCAGCTCATCATGGAGTCCCCTGGCGAGGAGGGAAACTTGCGCTACCCTCCTTGCTAAATGCTGCTAAATGCCACCAGAATATCCTTAGATGCCCAGTGGCATACATTTAAGGGAGCCTGCATTGGAGCCCAGAGGGGGAAGGTAAGTATAGGTTAATTAAGATTAAGATTAATAAAGTAATTTTTTTTACCAAACTTGTGTTTTTTTTTCCACATTTGCATTGAACTGGTAAGGGGTCTCATGGAGCCCTAAACCAGTTCATATTACATTACCCGCACCACCAATGGGCATGGTAGTGCGGATGAGCCCGCCGACCCATAGCATAGGCCAATGCTGGGCCATGGACCTGTGCCATAGGCAGGGCTGGATTAAGTGTGGTGGCCGCCCTGGGCACAAAATCTGGTGGAGGCGACGGATACAGTATTTTTTCCTTTAAATAATAGTTCAGCCAAGTAACTGATTGGTGGTTGTCTGACATCCGCCTACTTACTGGAACGTCAGATCGAGTCCCTTGTGCCACCCTTGTGCAGGTGCGTGATGCTCGGGAACTCCTGCTTTACCATTCTTGGCGGAGGGGGGGTGGAGTTGCCCAGCGGGTTCAACAGAAAACAGTTCCCTGCATTGAGCTGCCAGCGGCTGTGCTTGGTGACTTATTTGCAGTGAGCGGCCGCTGATTGACAACTCAAACCCATCACTGTAGCGGTGCTGACGGCGGCTTTGCTGAACTAGACTCTCTGTCCTGCCCTGTGGTGGCTTTGCCTGTCCAGAAGCGGGGCCCCCCACTGCTGCCGATAGCTTCTATGCGCGGCCCCTCAGACAAAGACTGAAAAGCCTCCTGGATCAGACCATATCCCAAAGGTTGATGGAGGCCCCCTTTGCAGGGTAAGTGGTGGAGGCCCCAGTGCTCGCGCCCCTTGCACCCCTCTCATAATCTGGCCCTGGCCATAGGGCATAAGGGCTTGTAATGGTCAGGGAAAGGGGCCAACTGCTCTACAAGCCTACATGCTTAATTTGCCAGATTGGTAATGCTTAGATGGGGGGACCCCATGCATTAAAAAAATAAATTTTAACATGTTGGTGGCAGGGTTAAATTTCAAATAATTTTCCCGCCAAAAATGCATAGGGGCTTGTAATTCCAGGGCTCAAGGGCCATCCAGAAGGTCCCTGACCATTCCAAGCCCTTATGTCCATGCTATGGGCCGCTGAGCTCACCCGCACCACCATGCCCATTAGTGGTGCAGGTAATGCAGTATGAAGTAGTAGTAGTTCAAAGTGAAACTGGAAAACACACACACACGTTTGGCAAAAAAAATACTTTATTAATCTTAATTAAATTATATTTACCTTCCCCCTCCGGACTCCCATGCAGGCTCTCTTAAATATATGTTTAAGGATGCTCTGGCAGCAAGGAGGGGAACACAGGTTTCCCGCCATTCAACCTGGCTCCTGGCCAGGGGACTCCATGATGAGCGGCTGGGGAGCGGCTTTAATATTAAGAGGCGTGGCTTCTCTGGAATCTCTTTGACATTGCTTATAAGGTCACAAAAGGGGGGGGGGGGCAAGAGGGTATGGCATGGAAAAAATCCCCTCTAGGCTCTTCCTCTTCTGTGACATCAGAAATGATTTCAGGGAGAAAGCATGGCGATCACACCTCTAAGTATAAAAGCCGGCTCCCCCAGCCCTCAATTCAGTCCCTCGCTGGGTAGCAAGGATGAAAGGCACATTTACATGCTGGAGGAGGCCCTGAAGAAGGAAGAGGATAAAGAAGACCCACTGGACCGGAGGAAGACAGTACCTGGCAGGGAACAGAAGATGGAAGACTGGGATGGGTGAGTTTATGTTAAATTAAGAACAATAAAACATTTTTTAATGTGGTGCCTTATTTCTTTCTCATTTGGGTCGGACAGGTAAAGGGTCCAGTTCACCAAAGCCAGGAGCTGGCATGGCACCTCAGGAGCCCTGCCAGTAAAATTACACATTACCCGTACCCCCATTTGGGCCATCGTGCGGACGAGCTAAGTAACCATAACAAAGGACATAAAGGTTTGTAACTTGCAGGGACAGGGGCTGCCAATAGCGCGGCCTCTGAGCCCTGGGTACCAGGGTACCAGCCCTTGCTTGGTGCCATAACATAAAAAAATAAATAAAATATGATTCCCCACTTTAATGAATGTTGGTTAAGTGCAATTCAATAAAGCAAGGGAAAGTGACAAAAAAACAATTCAGACAAATTGTTGACAAATTCAGACTAAAGTTGAATCTAAGAAAAATGCCAAAAAACTGAAAAAATATAATTAAACAATAACAAGTCCAGCCATTGTTCATTAGATAAAAGTTGTATCCAATGAAAAATGCCAAAGAAATTACCAAAAAATATGAAAAAATAAACCCAAGGCAGTTTTAAATGTTTAATGGGATGCATTTAAAAGCTGCATTTAGTAAAACACCTAAAACGGAAAAATACAATTAAAAAGTCAGGCTATTGTTCAGTAGATTAAAGTTTTATCTAACAAAAATATATTTAATGTTAAATGGGATGCCTTTAAGGCCACATTTAATAAAACAGTTAAAACCTGAAAAATACAAATGAAAAATAAATATTTAAGCTATTGCTCCTTGAATAAAAATGTGGAAATATCACCCGCTCATCTTTATAGCAGACACTGTGGCAGAATTCCCCCCTCATCTTCATAACAGACACTGTGGCAGTATTACCCCCATCATCTTTATAGCAGACACTGTGGCAGTATTACCCCCATCATCTTTATAGCAGACACTGTGGCAGTATTACCCCCATCATCTTTATAGCAGACACTGTGGCATTATCACCTGCATCATCTTTATGGCAGACACTGTAGTAGAATTCCTCCCTTATCTTTATAGCAGACACCATGGCAGTGTCACCCCCTCATCTTTATAGCAGACATTGTGTCAGTATCACCCCTCTTATCTTTATAGCAGACATGGTGGCAGTATCACCCCTCTTATCTTTATAGCAGACATGGTGGCAGTATCACCCCATCTTCTTTATAGCAGACACTGTGGTAGAATTGCTCCCTCATCTTTATAACAGACACTGTATTACCCCCATCATCTTTATAGCAGACACTGTAGTATAATTCCTCCCTCATCTTTATAGCAGTCACTGTGTCAGTATCACCCCTCTTATCTTTATAGCAGACATGGTGGCAGTATCACCCCATCTTCTTTATAACAGACACTGTATTACCCCCATCATCTTACAGGCTGATTCATCATTAGCGGCAGGTAGCGACAGATGAGCGTCTGTAGCAGGCATTTTCAGAGCGCCCGCTAGTAGTCGCAGTGCTCGGCCATGAGTCGCTTCTTTATAGCAACTCAGTCGCTGTTCAGTAATGGTGAATACATTGTGGGGAGTATTTGACCAGTACAGCGCTGTATGGGAGCGCATGTTAGCGACTGCTCATAGCGACCGACTCACACCATATTCAGGAAAAAAACAGCTTCACAAATCTCTGGTGCTGAAAAATATTTGTTTGAAGCCCAGAGCGCAGGAGGCAGTGTGTTTAAAGTCTGTTTTCAAGCATCTATCAACTAGTAACAAAGCGAAAACATATGGAATTACATTGTAGCAACATTGTAACATGAACACTTTAATGCCAGACCTGTAATGTCATTTCTGAGGAAATATTTAAAAAATGAAAACATTTTGAAAAAACTGCTTTTTCAATGCCAGAAGAGGTCAAAGAATTTTGAAAAAAACAACAACAAAAAAACCCGTTTAAAGAGAAGAAAAGGATCGTCTATTGAAATGTATGGGAGAGCGCCAGGTAGCGAAAGGTCATACCTGGCGCTGTGCAAGGCTGAACACTGGCGCTGTTCGCTGAGGCTGTGAATATGATGAACCAGACGCTACATGGCGCTATCCCAGTCGCTAAACAGATTCTGCTTGATAAATGTGTAATTGCGTGCCATGTCCGGCGTTGACCAGTCGCTATCTGTCGCTACCTCTCATTAACCAGGCGCTACCTGACGCTATCCCTTCTTAAATAAGGGCCTTAATTGCAGACGCTGTGGCAGTATCACTCCTATCATCTTTATAGCAGACACTGTGGCAGAATTCCCCCCTCATCTTTATAGCAGACACTGTAGCAGTATCACCCCATCATGTGTGATAGTATCACACATGTATCCTGTCTGGTCAATCACAGCGAGTCCCTAGGTTGCTGTTGTTTTCAAACTTTCCCAAAAATGCCCCATCACAGGGGTAAGTGATTTTTGAGAAAAATCAGAACAAACATTTTTTATTAGATTTTTGGTATCTTAAAGTTAAAAAGCTCACCGTGATATAAGCTTCATTTCACACACAAAAGTGCACTCAAAGACCAACCTACTGATAATAATAAATAGAATGACCCCAATGCTTGTGAATAGTTTAACTGGTCAGTTCATATAAGGCTTCGAAGGTAAAATTCAATTTTTTTTATTCTGGTCTAGAAGCCAAATGAAATGCTGTGCCAATCAAAAGATAAGTCAGACATCCTCTTTAGGAAGAAGTTAAATGTATAAAATAAAAATAGACTAAAATTAAATAGAGAATGAAAAAAACAGAATCCCATTTAACATTCAAAATATATGCGCAATTTATGCTAGAAACCCTCCTTAACAAAATAGTGCATTTTATATACTGAAAATGCACCTCCTTCAATTATAATAAAATGTATTTATTTAATGCTAAACACACTAGATGTTTTTTACATATTTGGGAACCTGAGAAGTAAAATATATACCTCATTAGAAAGGTCCTCTTATTTTTCACAAATACAAGAGATTTTATAAAGAAAAGATAAAAGAAATGTTACAAAAGCTTTAAGTACTGGGACTCCCCAGAAATTGCAGAGGCTCTAATGTTTTTCATCATCAATAACCCCCATCATGTCTAAATATATATTATTATTATTTATTTATATATTTACACAGGGTAAGATGAGTAATATACTTAAAGGGAAAGTGCACTTTCAATAATATTTTTGAAAGTGTATATTTTTTTGTCCCAAAAGGATGGCTCCAAGATGCTGAGCTTATTTGGTATTTTTTTATGTTAGAAAATGTGTGTTTTATGAAAGCAGTTTTCACTATCTGCAATTTGTTGCCATTATTTAGGGGCATCAGACTACAGAGGGCTGAATACAAATGTATGCAACAATTCCTATTTTTACAAAATTTGGAGAATGTATAATTTTATATACACTTTGCAAATACTTATACATTGTGTTGCTCTATCATATATCATCTCAGTAAAAAAAAACATTTAAGTTTGTGACTGTAACAATTAAAAATATGGAAAAGTATGAGTATGAATATTTGTCAAGGCACTGTATGAACTGAGCATGGTGGCAAGTGCTCCAAATGTTGGCACGTCTGTAAAGTGGATTGTTTAAGCCAGGTGTAACAGTAAATACTGAGTTTAACCAGCAGTAATCACATTCAGCTTTAAATTGTAATCCAAAATAAGTCACAGCACACAGGTATGGTAGGGTAGGGGTTAATGGGACTGCAGCATGGGGAGCTGACAAGGTGGTGTCACAGCAGACAGACACTCAACAGCAAGCAGGATCAGTGAAAGCATCTGCTTGTTTTATTGTTGCTGGGTCATGAAAAGAAAGCTTGTACAAAAGCAAACACAGGTACACTCGTTCCATAAGTATGTTCCAGTGAAAGGGTATTCGGGCTTGTGTCCATCAGCATAGAACACACTTTGTTATCAAATCGTTTCAGCATAACGGTTAAATAGACTTGTGTCTATCAGATACAGAAAATTGCTTGTCAGCACGTTTCTGCATATGAGCTAGGCAGTATTGCATTTCCAAATTAAATGTAAACCCTTTTCCAAGCGGCCACACCCCCACTTTGAACTGAGCACTCTCTTGTAGTGGAGACCATCTATGGGGTATCCCAGACTTGGCTGCAGGTTGCCAGTCGTAAAATACAAGTAAAACACAGGGGGAACCTCTACTCTATAGCTTAAGTCCAGACCGTTCCACCAACACAAGGGCTTCTCCCTCACACAACAGCCTCAGACAGAGGCAGCCACACCTTACCTCAGGTACAGCGCCTTGCTCCATGCAGCTTGTCAGTCTGTTTTGGATCCTCTCTACTCGTGAGTGGTACCTCCTTTGTCATATGCAATGTCAGCCCCCCCGGGCTCCTTCCCACCAGGGTCCTCTCCTCTCTGCCTGGACTCCCTGCACCTCAGTCTTCTCACTCGCTCTGCAACTCAGTGCGGCTCTGCTTCACTACAGCCACGTCCTCCTACTACATCTGCACCCGGGTCTCGTCTGTTGTAGCCAGACATCTTATGCGGGAGTCTACACCAGTCTTTCCCTTAGTATGGTTATGGACGATCTCTCCCTTTGTCCCTCTGGTTTCGTCTTATAATGCCTCTGCTCTCTACATTGTAGCCTGAGGTGTTCCCTTCAAAAAGATCCCAACCAATCTCAGCAGTTTTTCTGCTGTTCCCTAAATGTATCATATGCCCCCTGACTCATCCTAAAGGGCAGTTCAGAGTTAAAGTTCTGAGCTTGAATAAAATTCAGCTTCTTTCAAGTGTGGTCTTATACCCCGCATCTAGTGACCAAAGTGGGAATAGCAAAACATTTTTTATTTTAATGGACAATTCACATATAAATCCCTTTTTGATATTATCACATGGGTGATAAGCTTGTCTAACTGGCTAAATGACAAGTTTGAAAGGGTGGGAGAGTAGCGAATTGTATGGGGGGGCACTACAGAGAAGTGGAGCAGCACCACAGATGAGAGTGGGGGAGGAAAAGGGGACACTGGCAATAACTCACTGAAATGTGGAAAGCCTTTGTCCGAGTCAACAATATTCAATAAAGTTGAATAGTACAATTTGTATGCAGGAGGGCATTCCAGAGGAGTGGAGCAGCACATGTGAATTCCTGAAGTCGAGAGTGGGAAGTATAGGGGATAACTTATTAAAATGTGCCTTTACCTGAACCACCTGAGTTTAATGGAGCCTCTCCAACTGTATACACTATATTTGTATTTATAATTTTTTTTATATATGAAATGTACTGGCATATGTTTTATTTTGGCACTACATTGTTTAAACTCTAAAGCTGCCTATAAAATGGCCGACCATATTCTGCTGTCTATGGAAAATGCACTATAGAAATAACACCAAATCAAAGAACGTAAATGTCTTCTATGAGTCATTCAGGCTTTCGGTAAAGAGCAAGTGAGCATTGCTGTGACACAAGACGATGATCTATTGTTTCTTAGTCAAAGCGGCAGCACACCTGCAATTTTTGAAAGTGATTCCGCATCGCACAACATTAACATTTGTACTAATGGGCCGGATAATATAAATGAGCTGAGGGCCCAAATCTTCAAGACTTTGAATGATTTAATGTGCCAAGTAATTAAGTTATACGTGTATTATTATTTGTTATGTAAAGGTAACAATGAAACACATGTATGTTTGGCAGCTAATTGTCTAAACTGTTGTTTGTATCAGAACTAATGTTAATGCAGACCTTTAGCCTAAAGTGAGCCCTGAGCCTATTGCCTAAAGCCATAACCTTCTGTACATACACTAACACTCTTTTTTAATTTGGCGAGCACTGGCCCTCCACTCTACCAAAGGGGTGTCACACACATACACGCACAGACTGGTGGAGGAGCTCCAGGCCTAAAAGATGGTGGGAAAAGACCCTGTCCACTTTGCCAAATCACCATTTAAAGGCAGCCAGAATCTGTACATGTGAGCCTATCGTGGAGAAGAAGGCTGAATTTTGGCAATGGGGTATGAGGGCTGTGCTTCAGGGTGTAGCTCTGGCATATGAATGATTAAAGGGAATATGTTGGTATTTTAAAAAGTAATAATTTATAATGAGCTGAAAAAAGGCTTTATTTAGCTTGGAAGTCATTTGATCGAATAGTTTACAGTATTCCGTGGCCTTTAGAAAGAGGAAAATTTCCTAAAAATTTGATTCAGGCAATTCGCCAAATTTCCCCAAGAAATGTGATTTATTCTGAATCAAATTCTTAACAAAGTGCAAAAAAATAATACTTAAATTACCAGCCTGTCTTCTCCTGGCTCTGGTGGTGATGGCGACAGGTTCGGTGTCCTCCTTTATCGTCCAGCGAGGCAGCTCCTCCTATTTCTTGACCTGGTGCAATCCTCGACTGTCTTCTGCTGGAGGTCAATAGGTGATTAGCTGCCAGGGGACAGAGGTCTCCCTTCTTTAGCCTGCAGCCCGCCACATGGTAATGACAGGGACACACTCTGGTACCAGCCCATCCCTGTGATTGGCCAGCTAGGGTTGATAGCCTGACATCATGGCTGGTGCACCTGTGGACAAAAAATCCAAAAACATAAAATCTGCAGTTTATTGTATGTTGAATGAGCAAGTCTTTCAAAACCCACCCTTCTTAAAAATAATTTGAATGATAGTTTCATAAAGAGTACAATAAAGTGCCGGACACCACCACCCTGCCCCCGACGCATCCTGCATCGGGATTCCCCAGTGTGTGAACCCCCCCCCCCGGGAGCCTGAAATCACTCACCTTCCCCTGCTCCAATGGCGCATTTTCATGCTGTCATCCAATAAGAGCCGTTTGCCTTTTGTTTTCAGTGGGGGCAGGAGTGGCCACTTCCCAATCTTTGGATGGAGCACACGCTCCTGCCCCAGATAGGCATTTGCCGAAGGATGTAAACTAGCAAAAAGCTCTGATTGGATGGGAGCCTGAGCATGCACTGCTGGACCGAGCAGAGGTGAGTTTCACTGGGCAAACTGGAGATTCGAGATGCTCCATGGGGCACTAAGCAAAACCCAGGAAAAAAAATACCAGGTTTTGTTCTGCTTTAAGTACGAAATAAACAGCAGTGCACAGCAAAAGTGACATGCATGCATGCACCACAGGGAGTAATACTGTATATGCAAAAAAGCCAGGTGAGCCCCCAAATTGCCTCCAGTATAAAAGGTGGCACACATTTGATACAAAGTAAAGTAATATGACTTTATTACTGAGGAAATACAGCAACCACCTTAAAACCCACCCCTTCAGAAAAGCATATAACTTAGCCTCAGCAACTCCTATAACATTTACAGGGCACATGGTGCCCACTCAAGAGTCAGAAAGTCTCTATTGCGTACACTAAACACACCAGTCGGCATACGTTGCTAAGATAAACACAATGTTGCTAGAGATTTTTTTTCCTTTAATAACAAATCACAGATAAGCTCAGCACCTTTAGAACAACATTTTGGCACACAATAATTGAGTCTTTGTAAGAGACTTTTAAAAATGGCATTGAAAGTGGAATTAATCTTTAACAAATAAATATAGATATATTATAACAACAATAGGCAAAAAAAATATTGGCAAGTCTTATTTGCTAAAATGTCGACAGTCAATTTTTGAAAGACGTCGTAAAGAAACTATACTCACCTAGCTGACGATCCCATGGCTCATGCATGGGTTGCACTGCATCCCAGGATACATTTAGGTACAGCAGTCTTTTGAATAGCCAGCGTGGGTGTGCACTGCTAGAGGGGCACAGCGCAACCTCGGCACTCCTCCAGTGGTGCAGCTCTGCGGTGGCTGTTTAGAAAGACAAGTCAAGCTGCCCATGTTACCATCAAGGGGCAGGGCTTAAGCAGACTAACCCATTTTTCCACTAACCTGGGTCTTAGCCTGCTTTAGCAAGGCATCTCAATTTAAGATGCCTTGTTGTACGAAACCCAGCTTGGCAAATCCAAATTGGGATGCCCTGCTAAATTGGACCTGAAAAATGCAGTTGTTACTGTTGGACCTGAAAAATGCAGTTGTTATAGAGGGTTAAAGGAGAGGTGTATAGAGGGAGGAAAGAAAGCAGGAATACAGAAAGATTAAGGTAAAAATAGAAAGAGATGAAAGAGTGATATGGAGGAAGGTAGGAAAGAAGGGGCAGAGTATAGAATTATGAACAGAAATAAAAGCAAAGAAAACAAAAGCCAAAATATAGCACCCCTATTACCCATAAGCTTTGATGATTAGGACACCTTTTTTGCCAGTAGTGGGTGTAACTGGGCTCTGGACCCAATTATTCTGCCAGGTCTTTTCCCCCATCCTATGTAGCGGTGATATTTGATGATCCGTGTGCTGCCCTAACGCTCAGTACCTAAAGTAATTGTAGGGGAGTGTGATCCATTGCTTATTGACCCATGGTTGGAACATGGTCGAGAGCTTGCACATCATACAACCCCCCTTGCCATTCTCAGAATCTGTAGGTATTTGGCACAGAAGGACATCTCCCTTATGCTTCCAGGGTCGAGCTTTGGACAGACCCCATAAGTGTACGATTGCACTGTCTATGCCGGTGCCTGTGGATGCTCTGTCCTTGGGAGTTGCATCTGCCTCCATTTCTCTCATCCCCACAGCCTTGTCAGCTGTTGTCGGCTGCACAGTAGGAAGTAGGAACAGGGCCGCAGAAGGTGCGCAACAGCACAGGTCTTCCATTAAGGGAATTCTGTGAACATCCTCAATCTCAGGACAACATATGACCCACCCCTGGCCCCGCTGCAGTTTAAAACACATGACCACGACCATCTGCCACTTGGCACCAGTGCAACCGGGACCCCTAAGACTGCAATCGTTATGCCACTGCTTATAATGCTTTGTTATTTACTAATTTATAGAAAATGTCTCTACCTCATTGGAAAGCTTTTGTGTCATGTCTGGAGAACTTCTTACCTTAAAACCCTCTCAGTACAAAATTCTATAAGTGAATCAATATGTAGAAGCTCTTCAATCTGATCGATCATCTCAAATAGAAGGGGGCTTCCATACAATAGTAAAGCTCTTAAGTTTTCATAATTAACCCAACAGTATGAATTGTGCTCACATGAGCTCTCTTTAAAAAATAGACGATAGCTTGTCTTAAGTGAGCTCCATGTCTAAAATTACCCCTGTGCGGGGTGAACAAACTGCTAAAAATCTATGCCAGTTGCTTTGACAACACTACGGCAAAAACTGCAAATTATATATATCACAGCTCTGAAATATTGAGATGGATAATGCATAATCTTATGAGTCAGTAAAAATATTTTAGCAGTTTAAAATTATTAAACCAACCAATGTTAAGAATGTCCAGATATCTCCTAACTTGGTAGTAGCCAAGGATACTGATTTACAGTATGGCAGAGAGGAGGTAAGTGAGGCATTAGGAAGGAGTTGAGAAGAAACAAATAATATGGGGATACATAGAAGGAGAAGGAGGTGGGATTCTAAAGGTAGGTCCATGGAATGGGCAAAGGAGTGATCACCCATCGTTGTCAGGTTGGAGTAGAGTGGTTAATGCTGACGAACCCCTAAAAGGCAGCCAGCTCCCCAAAGTGGAGTTAAACTTATCATGGGTGCCTCTCTCATCCAAAATTACTTCTTTAAAGTGTCCCGCCAGTCGGTGTTCAATGTGAGGACTGGGGCCTTTAAGGATAGAGATATTCTTAACTGCTAAGTTTGTGGGTTACAGGTCTCTAAAACTGGGAAAGCTGAAAAGATGATGGAGAAACTGAAGAAAAATTAAGAGGAAATAAGAGGGTAGAAGACCAAGGATAAAGCTGGGTGAGAGAGAGAGTGGGTAGGTGAGGCAGCAGTTCCAGGGTGAATACCGCTGTGATAAATTTGAGCATGTTGCAACTTTGGAAGCTTGGGCTACAGATCTGGAGGCACAAAATGCAACACTGAGGGAGAGTGAAACCCTTGAAGGGGCATTCTGCTCATTGAGCAGGCATCAATTTGAGTGGGGTAATGGGTCAGGAGGACCAGATAAGTACCTGGATAAATGTAGACAAAGGGAGTAGAAAGGGTGCACAGAAATGGAAGAACATACCTGTGTCCGTGCACCCTAGCAAATTCGCCACCTTGGGTAATGATGCAAAAGTGGCAGCCCTAGTGGATACTGCTCTCTCTAACAGCTGGGAGGACAGTACGAGGGTGGTTGGGACTGCAGGTAGGACTAGACAGTTAGTGGTCATAGGGGATTCTATTATCAGGCGGATTGACAGAATAATTTTTCACCAAGACCACCTCAATAAAATGGTTTGCTGTCTCCCTGGTGCCAGAGCTCAGGATTTGGTGGAAAGGGTGGATAAATTACTGGGAGGGGCTGGGGATGACTCACGTGGGTACCAGTTGGAAACCGATGACAGAATTAATACGAGATTGAGGATCCTTAAGAATACATTTAAGGAATTAGGCACCAAGTTGATGAAAAGGACCTACAAGGTTGTATTCTCTGGAATAATGCCTGTGCCATGCGATTCACAGGAATGACAGCTGGAGCTTATAGAGTTAAATGATAGGTAAAGGTAGGTTCCCTAATTAAAGCTTAAGTCCTGGTGAAGGGCAAAAGGATTTGGGTTCCTAGAGCACTGGGCTGACTTTTCATTGGGGTACAAACTTTCTACAGAAAGGGTGAATACCGCTGTGATAAATTTGAGCATGTTGCAACTTTGGAAGCTTGGGCTACAGATCTGGAGGCACAAAATGCAACACTGAGGGAGAGTGAAACCCTTGAAGGGGCATTCTGCTCATTGAGCAGGCATCAATTTGAGTGGGGTAATGGGTCAGGAGGACCAGATAAGTACCTGGATAAATGTAGACAAAGGGAGTAGAAAGGGTGCACAGAAATGGAAGAACATACCTGTGTCCGTGCACCCTAGCAAATTCGCCACCTTGGGTAATGATGCAAAAGTGGCAGCCCTAGTGGATACTGCTCTCTCTAACAGCTGGGAGGACAGTACGAGGGTGGTTGGGACTGCAGGTAGGACTAGACAGTTAGTGGTCATAGGGGATTCTATTATCAGGCGGATTGACAGAATAATTTGTCACCAAGACCACCTCAATAAAATGGTTTGCTGTCTCCCTGGTGCCAGAGCTCAGGATTTGGTGGAAAGGGTGGATAAATTACTGGGAGGGGCTGGGGATGACTCACGTGGGTACCAGTTGGAAACCGATGACAGAATTAATAGGAGATTGAGGATCCTTAAGAATACATTTAAGGAATTAGGCACCAAGTTGATGAAAAGGACCTACAAGGTTGTATTCTCTGGAATAATGCCTGTGCCATGCGATTCACAGGAATGACAGCTGGAGCTTAGAGAGTTAAATGATAGGTAAAGGTAGGTTCCCTAATTAAAGCTTAAGTCCTGGTGAAGGGCAAAAGGATTTGGGTTCCTAAAGCACTGGGCTGACTTTTCATTGGGGTACAAACTTTCTACAGATAATTTGCACCTGAATGGAAGGGGGGCTGCTGTGCTGGGTAAGAGGATACCAGAAGAGGTGGAGGTGTACTCAAACTAGAGTTGAATGGAGGGGCAAGAGTGAAAGCAAATGGGAAGACAGGTTACTAAATGGACAGCAAATAATGTTGGGTGGATAAATAGAAGGGGGAGGACTGCTATGATGTGTTGCAAACCAGCAGTGAAAAATTAGGCACAATACTGCAGAAGCAAGTTATACTAGTGAAAGTTCAATGTTTAAAACGGGATAGAAACTTAAAGTGTATGTTCACAAATGCCAGAAGTCTGGCAAGTAAAGTGAGAGAGCTTGAGGCTCTGGTACTGGAAGACAATATTGAAATTATTGGTGTGGCTGAGACATGGCTAGATTCCACACATGACTGGATAGTCAATCTTCAAGGTTTTGCTCTCTTTCGCATAGACAGAGCACATAGGAAAGGGGGTGGAGTGTGTCTCTATGTAAAACAAGAATTCAAAACATATATATTATTGAGGGGATACTAGCAGAAGATGTGAGGATGCAGAATCCTTGTGGGTAGAAGTGTGGGGCGATGTAACCAATGTTAAAATACAATTTGGTGTAATCTATAGACTCCCAACATAACTGAGGAACTTGGTCAGCTGCGTAAGCGGATATAGTGGGCCGCACAGGTGGATACAGTGAAACATGGGTCAGCTGCATAAATGGATAGAGTGGGCAGCACAGGCAGGTACAGTGAAACATTTTCTGTCTGGAAGGGCAAAAATACTGAATTTTAGGAAGTTCAACTTCCCCAGGTTCAGGGATGGAACTCCAGGACATATGGGTTGATTCAAAGAAACATGTAACAGCTTGGATTTGGCTCACGATCATCCTATTTTTCACGTCCGCTCGTGCGTTCGTATGAACTTGCGAGTGATTCAATAAGCAAATACGTTTCTATCCTAAAATATACGTCCGTTCGTATGGCAGTTCGGGAATCAGACCTATGTCAGTTTCCATCCTGAATTTTCCGTTTCATTTCTCAGGTTGCAACATTGGTTTTGCCCTTTTTCCTTTTTTGTCTGGACGTAAATCCTTCTGATCTTGCGGCTCCGCACTACAAACTTACCTCATTAAAGTGCATTCTAAATATTTGGTCTTTTAATTTTCGTTATTTCATTCATTTTGTAGTAACCAACCATTAATGAATGCATTTGCATAAGTAAATCTTACTTTGTTTAATTTTTAGTTAACTTGCATTTTTTACTTGTGGATTTAATTTTAATATTTTGGCTTCAAATGGTACAACTTTAAATTTTTTGTGTGGTTACCCACACCCTCTACATACAGATTGCTCACAAATATTAAAAAACACCCAGCAACTTCTGCATGTTATGAGCCTAGAAACAGCCAAGATGGCGGCTCAGGTATTATCGGGCAGCCTGCAAACAGAAAGGGCCTTGTGACTGTGTTGCTCTGGATTCTTTGATTTCTGACCTTTCCATGCCCCCAGCTCTGCTGTGTCTGTGCAAAATACAGCAGTAACCCACATCCTGCACTTTATCCCGCTCTCCTCTCCTCAGTAAGTGTGATGCATCTGACCAAAGATGTGCTTAAATAATTAAACAAAGCAAAGGTAAACAACTACACCAATAAATGCAATCTAAAAATATTATTCTAGTACCTCAATTTTAAAATAAATAACAAAGGACATAAGTTTCTTTAATTAACGCAAATATATTGCAAAATAAAGGTTTACATGCAAAGGACTAATTAAGGTCCACATTAAAATGCTTTTATAAGGCATACATGAATCAGGTATGCATTGCCATACAATTTATGGCCTCGGCCATGCTGATACATGCAGTTCATTGGAGCTCAAGACGCGCAGACTCCTCCACATAGCCAAAAAACCTGTTCACGAACAGCAATCCGGCTGCTAAAAGGTGTCGGCTGTGGCTTTCTTTTAAAACGCGTTTAGAGGTTTCTCTGAATCACACCTAAACACATCCAATTAACCTAAGTTTTACGTTTTGATCCTAAGTTTTAGGATTTGATCCTAAGTTTTAGGATTTGATCCTAAGTTTTACGTTTTGATCCTAAAATTTAGGAACGAACTTCCGCTGATCGTAAGAGCATATACGCATTCGTACGTAGGCTCGTGCGAGTCGGAAATGGCCAAAAAAACAGGAAAAAATGACTAACACCCACCCAAACTTACGATTCTCGATACGAAATCAATTAACTTTTGCTCTTTGAATCGAGGGGATAGACTGGGAGCATCAGTTGATTCATAAGGATACAGATGCCAAATACCAATTTTGAGTACCAATGTTGCAAACTTTAGTTCTATGGGTAACAGATATAAGCGGCCAAAATGAAACCCCTCATGGCTGACACCTGAGGTTAAAAGGTCAATAAAGAGCAAGAAAAGGGCATATAAAAATTACAAGGTGGAGCTCTCAGCTGTAACCCTTGAAAAGTATAAAGCAGTAACTAAGCATGTAAGAAATAAATAAAGTTGGCAAAAGCACAAAATTAAAGAGATGTGGCCAAAGAAAGCAAAACCAACCCCTCAGAACAGGTAGGTGCCCTAATAAATGATAATGTGGAAATGGTCACTGGGGATGAAGAGAAGGGGGAGCTGTTAAATGGATTCTTTAGCTCTGTGTACACAAGAGAAGAGCAAGGAGCCAACACAGGAGTTACCACTGATAGCAATAGCCCAAGTATAATAATTAACAAGCTAAACATGGATATCATCCAAGAAGAACTAAATAATTTAAATGTGAATAAGACTGCAGGACCAGATGGACTTCACCCAAGAGTTCTTAAGGAACTCAGCTCAGTAATCTCATCACCCCTGTTCTTGATCTTTAAAGACTCACTAAAAACTTGTATAGTTCTAAGGGATAGGTGCAAGGCAAATGTGGTGCCCATTTTTAAAAAGGTCTCTAGGTCAGTGACTAAAATTAATATAATTAACTGGGCTTGAACTCTGGGACTCTAGGATACGGGCACCGGCATCTTGGCTCAGTGGATATGTGTTCAAAAACGGACTTTAATCACACAGCTTTTGGCGCTCTGGGCTACAGCGACCCAATTTTGAGCGCCGGTGCTGTGTGAGGCTGTTTTTTTTTATGAATATGTTTTTGAGACGCTAACACTGACCAGTCGCTAACGTTCGCTCCTATATAGTGCTGTACTGGTGTTATAGTGACTCACGCATCAAATTCATCAATGCCAGTCATGTTACTACAGCAACTGAGGCGCTCTGTAATAGTGACTCACGGCTGATCACAGCGACCACTAGCGGTCGCTCTTAGCACCACTGTACAGACGCTCATCTGCCGATACCTGGCACTAGACTTGAATTCGCCTCCACGACACTTTGAGTGTCTGGGCATCCACGTGGCAAATGAAGTGCAATGTGAAGAAATGTAAAGTCATGCACTTGGAGTCTAATAACAGGAAGGCTGGGGGCGTGGCCGTGCAGCCGAGCAAGATGGATGCCTGCTAGCTCGGCTCCACAGGTCAGAGAGGCTGAAAGCACACAGCAGCAGCAGGGCAGATCGTGAGAGGCCCCTAAAAGGCACAGTAGACCTTTGGAAACCCCAGTCCACTTACCAGAGGCGATGAGCACAGCTCATAGCAAGAAGAAAGCTGCTAGGGGGACACGCAGATCAGCAGCTCCAGCAGGCAAGATGGTGGCAGTCCCTGACAGTGCTGAGGAGGAGACAGCTCACAGCACTCCAAGTAAGGAGATCAGTGGGGGGATAAGCACTGGGGAGGATCTTTCTCTTGACTCCACAGATAGCTGGCCCCAACACCCTCCATCCACACAGCAAAGCAGGCCCTCCTCAGCCAAGCTGAAAACCATAGTGAGGGAGGAAGTTACTGCAGTGTCTGCCAGACATACTGACACCCTCCTGAAAGAGATCAGAGATCTGGGGGGACGTACAGATGCATTAGAATCCCACATGGACGATGCCACTACAGTTTTAGATACCCAGGGGACTTTATTACAGCAGCTCCAAGAAGAAATCACCCTCTTAAAGGGCCAGAATGAGGAGCTGGAAAATCGCAACCGCAGATCTAACCTGAGATTCAGGGGGTTGCCGGAAACTATGGAAGACACAGTGGCCACTATCACAGCCCTTTTACAGGAGCTAGTACCTGAAATCCCACTAGAGAGACTGAAATTAGACAGAGCTCATAGGGCCCTAACCAGAAGACCTGCAGAGGGCCCACCACGTGACATCATTGTCAAATTCCACTTCTACCAAACAAAAGAAATTGTATTGAAAGCTTCCAGAGATAAAGCCCCCCTTACATTTCAGAAGCACAGCTATCAAATCTTTGCTAATGTATCCCAAACCACCATCTTAAAAAGAAGATCTTTTCGGCCATACCTCCTGGCCCTGCAGGCGCAGGGAATACGCTATAGATGGGGCTTCCCCTTTAAGCTCTCATTCTCATACCAAGGGAAACAAGTCCAAGCTTCCTCTCTCCCAGAGCTTCCGGATAAATTTAAATCTCTGGACATCCGTATACCAGAACCTGATAAGACAACCTCTTCTCTCCTCTCTACACCAAGAACGCCAAGGCCTGGCTACAGCAGCAACATTCAAGCCACCCTATCGCCATGACTCACCAAACTAGTTCAGAAAACCCCAGCGATGAAACGTTTTTTGTCCCAAATGTTCCACCCTTCACAGAAGGACTGAGTGCAACACTCCCTGGCACCTCTACTGAGTTATAACCAGATACAGGGACCCATGCTCTCTTGACCAACTGCATGCATAATTGGGATGCTCCGGTTATCCCGTTGAGGTCTCACCAACGACCATGTGCGCCGCCGGAGCGGGGGACTCTCAGGGATAACCCCCTCAGTACACACCCTGTGTCTGGGTTCCTGTCTGACCTGCAACAGTGGTCATACCAGGCGCATGGGCTGCCTTCTAGGGTGCCAAACAACCCGCAGTTTTGTATCAGCAATAGAGATGAGCGAGTAGTATTCGACCGAGTCGGTATTCGATCGAATACTACGCTATTCGTCATACTCGATTTCGATCGAGTACAGCGGCGATGGCGCACTCACAATTCGGTTCCCCTCACTCCTTCCCTGGCGCGTTTTTTACACCAATCACCATGCAGGGGGGGTGGGACAGGACGCTGGCATCGCGAGAACGGCGTCTAGACGCATTGGCTGGAAAAACCATGTGACCTCGAATCTACAAAACTCAGCACTTCCTCTTCGTCAGCATTAGCAGCTTGAACTTAGTGAGGGATAGACGCTCACAGCAGGGAAAGACAGGCTGTAGCTGGCAGGGCCCCAGAAGCTCGGAATATCGCATTTACCACCATATATACCAGCTACCAGAAGACAAGAGAGTCATTAAGAGCCCTTATTAGGGCTACTATGCTGAACGGTATATACCTCATATGTAGGCAGGCAGGGCCCCAGAAGCTCAGAATATCGCTTTTACCACCATATATACCAGCTACCAGAAGACAAGAGAGTCATTGAGAGCCCTTATTAGGGCTACTATGCTGAACAGTATATAGCTCATATGTAGGCAGGCAGGGCCCCAGAAGCTCAGAATATCGCATTTACCACCATATATACCAGCTACCAGAAGACAAGAGAGTCATTGAGAGTCCTTATTAGGGCTACTATGCTGAACAGTATATAGCTCATATCCTATGTAGGCAGGCAGGGCCCCAGAAGCTCAGAATCTCGCATTTACCACCATATATGGGTAGGGTGTAATAACATTGATAGGTCATAAACAGGGCTTAGTGCAATACTATTTGATTCATTGTACAGAATTATTGGAGTAGATTAGGCCCTGGGTTTCTTCTTGGCAGCTGTTTATGTTTTTTAATTGTTTTTAATCTTTGTGTGTGTATTTGTCTTTGTATAGTCGATTTCCTGATTCACAATTAAAGGTTTACATATTTTTATATATTTGGTTGTGCAGCCTTTTGTTGGAGACCTTCTAGAACTGATCTGGCGGTTCTATATTGTGCTACACAGTCTAAAGGTTGGCCAGGAATCAAGGATGGCATTTGGCAAAGCTTTACTATTTGAATTTTTTACAGTTCTTTTTTTAAGTTACAAAGCATATACAGGAGCCAGTGACATGTATAAAATCACACCACTGACATGGTAAATGAAAGCCTGCAAAGCAATAAAACCGCATGCAATGTTTTATGAAAGCAAAATAAAAAAGGGACACTTCTCTGTCAGGGTTTATAACAAGAAAAAAAAAAGAACTTCCAGTCTCATTGACATCTATTCTCACTTGAAAGGCTCATGCGAGCTCGGCAGCTCTGGGTGATACTGAGTCATCGGGCCCATACATGAAGCACAGCGGTGAACAACAAACTGATGAAATTCTAAAATATCAGATAATTAAATGTTGTCCTGGTGCTTACACTCGGTCGGTAGCTACTCCACAATATCTCCAGTTATCTGGCCTCTGTTGAATGCAGCAAATATTTTTAATATTATTTGGCCAGCTATGCAGTATTGTTTAACACAACAGTTGGAAATTATTATTTTTTTCGTTTACAGCACATAGAAATATGAAAGTCTAATGCTGACTTAAAAGTTAAAATAACATTAATTATGATCAAACATTGTATATATTAACTGGGTAAAAAAAAAAAGATATATATATATATATATATATATATATATATATATAGTTATAAATAAGTACACTTTGATTAGTCAACAGTCTATCTTTTTACATTACTTTAACTAAACTGCCTTCTCAGCTTGCTGGAACCACAGAACTGATACCGAGTGGAGGTACTCATCTGCTTCCATATTCTACCACAGCACAGTCTGCCGGTTCGCTACCCCACATGACGGCCAGAATTATATCACTTTTGCCAGGCGGGCTTGCACATCACTCCCTGGTGGTGAACCCAATTGGGCACCGGTGAAAACCAGTAAGGGATCGCATCCCGATTAATGATCCTCCCCATAAGCCCCTACATGCTTAACTGCAACATGCTCCTCTTGCAAAATCAGGCTGGCAGTGGTCATGTGGACCGGTTATACTTTGGTAGCCAGAATCGAAGAAGAGGAATGCAGACCATGTGACAGCCGGCAGGGGTCACAGGGGGCCTAATTTTGTCAAGGAAGCATGGAACCAGCCACATGAAACACCTATTTCATATAATATAGATGTTGTTTCAGTTTAAAGGGCTTGTCTAATAGAAGATAAAGAAAAAACCTAAAACCTGACAGCACCCCCGGATGCTATCATTTAAAGGGCAAACTAGATGGACCATATGGTCTCCTTCTGCTGTCAACCTTCTATGTTTCTATACAAGTATTCTTCATTTGCCAGTTCCACTGCTGACAGCATGCGTCCATTTCAGTATGGATGTTGTGATGCAGACCCTCCTCCGTAAAATCACATCAAATCAATGTGGACGTGAAACTGGTGTCTATTCAATGGTGTCTTTTGTCTATTCCTGTTGGACAGGATTTTCCTTGGCACCCTTTCCGGCCACCTCCTAGCGCCACAATTAGCTATACTCACCTAGTCTCGGATAGGTCTCAGCAAACACTGGAGGACTGAGATTTCAAGTAGACGTAAGGTCACAAATAAAAGTCCCCCCCATCAGTGAAGCCTGATGAGTAAAATTTAAAAAGACACTGCTTGCTCTTGGTTCTTGCTTCTCACCTGCTTTTAACCTTGGAACTAGTCACTGTTCTACATCTGTTGAGCTGCATGGCGGTGATAAATATTATTCCAGAAGGTGGACACCACTAACGACTAACATATAAAAAACATTTTTAGTAGAATTTAAATTGCACATACATGTAAGATAAACTGAGAATCACACTACATTAGACTCTTTAAAAACGTGTAATAAAAAACAATTATGCACAAAGACCTTAAATACAAGAGCGAACAACACACCAGATTCTCACTTTTCTGGGTTTTGTTCATTAATGCTGTGGTAACCTAAATTGGAATGCCCCACTGCTTGTATCCCCCCCAGGTCATCTGATCCATCAATTCAGGTTGCCCCAAGGAGTGGAACTCGGATTGCCCTGGAGTCTTTTAAATATCTCCAGGGCCACTGGAGATATCACGGAATAGCTACTGACCGAGTGTAAGCACTAGGACAACATTTAATTATCTAACATTTTAGAATTTAATCAGTTTGTTGTTCACCGCTGTGCTTCATGTATGGGCCCGATGACTCAATATCACCCACACCCATTGTATTGTCCGTGTATACTCTTATCTGCTTGCAACATGATTTTTGATACTAGTTACATTATATGGTTTATTATGTTGATTACATTGCATAGGGTATGACATTGAATATCACAATATAGTCTCACTTATGATTTGGGTTAGGGTACAGACTTTGTGATTTGTATTTTGGATGCACTTTTTTGCCATATTTCTGTTGTACACACAGGCTTTTGGAGATTGTGGGGGATTGCCAGGAGTGAAGTTCTCTCAGGCCCTGAGGTGCAGTTGTGCGTTATTGGCATTCTTTAGCTTCTAAACACTTTGCAGAACTACTGGCATCATCCAAGGCAGGTCTCTTACAGAAGGTTCCATTCCAATTTTACAAGTAGTATACTGTTCCTTTCAGTTAAACAGACACTATAGTTGTTTAAGACAACATAAAATGAAAAATGGAAATGTGTGGCTCTTGCTCAATAGTGAAGATCTCATCCACTTCTGTGGCCAGGTCCTGGTTGCTAATTCCAGTATTATATAGTAGCAGAGAATTGATGAGCTCACAGTTCATTGGTGAAAATATAAAACATCCATTTTAATCAAAGCCTTTAAAATCACAAATCCATCTCCATAGCGGTCATTAAAATTAAGTTAAAACAAATACATCCTGCAGAGTGTGTGTCCTGTGTGACGCATGTCAGGTGCTATATTGTGTCCTTAATCATACATGAACTGAACAAATCTTACGTAATCAAGAAAGAAAGTAGAGACACACGATGTCCCCTTCAGGTCCCCTTCTCACCATGAAAAGCTGGAGATTGTAATCCACTGACTGGTGAATATCGCCATAAGGAGATTGTTTCCCCAGGATGATATGCCACCAATATAAAAATATTGATCAAGACGACACCAGACCTTAGATTACCCTTCTGTAATTCCAGCACAGTCCAACTTATTGAACTGGCTACCTGGGCCTTTAGCTCCCTCCACATATTCCTGGTAAAGGCTGCCTGTCAACTATTCAATGCTGGAATGTGGAAGAGGTGAGAAATGGCTACCAATCTCTATTTTCTGGGGGGTGCAGCGGGGCTTCCTAGTCAGGAGCTTCCTGTGTTGCCATTCTTAGAGGACCTCCAGTCTATTTTGACTGGAAGTCTGCTTAATAAAAGAAAAATGTTTATCTTTCCCCATGCACATAATGGTTGGTCGGCTATTGGATGGCATACCCTGCTGGATAAATTTACTTACAAGCTCTGTGTTCCCGTGCTGGCCCACATGAACACTGGCAGCCAAGCCAAGGCAGGTGTGCACACGGTACATGTATGCTCCCCCAGCAATGAGTATTTGCTCCCAATTTCTGATTTCCATATAAATCAGGATGCCCCACTTGAGAAGTCTTTTTTTTTTTTACTTTAGTTCATCTTGTAGCATACTTTTCTGTTTTCCTGAAGCAAATCAGAATGTTCCACTGGACTCCACTAAAGGGCCTAAAGTATGTTTTTATGTGTGTTTCAAGTGTTTTTTATGCTTCCCCAAAGTTCACAGAGGACTGTGATTAAGGGAGTAGGTTACCTAAATATTAGTGTGGCAATCATTTAAAATTAAACAGAAAACCTGTTTAAAAAAAAAGATAAATATTTAATCCCTGAATATGAAAATGACATCTGCTCCTGGGTGCAAAATGAGACAGAAGGATCATAAGAACATTAGTAACGGGCAGTGCGTCTTGGATTTCACGTGGTTGTGTATAAACCAAATGCCAAGTGTTTATGATGGTCAGATTGTGGGATTTATCGTGTCCCTCTGGAAACACTCACTCTTGTTTGAAGTCATTCATTTTGGCTGACTTAAAATGAACATCGGAGGTGCAGCTATTTTATGACGACTTTGATGAGGCTTCTCGGTGAGTCATAGGAAAAACACGATCAGACTGTCCACTTACCTAACTAGGAATTATGCACAGCTTCCATATGTGCCAACCAAAAGCTTATATACAGAAAGGACATCTTCAGAACAAGACTAACAAAGCCCCATAAAAAGCAAAGGGGGTTTTCCAAACAATTTGGAGAGGCCCAGCTCAGTTTGGAGAGCCTTTTTTACTCAATATTACTGATGAGTTTTTGATATTACCAGATATTTTCCATTCAATTTGGTCAACCAGACCTGAACTGGCGCAAGATCTGGGCAAAATAACTTCTTAGTTTTAGTATTTTTATCTATAAAAAGTATCCCCTAGGCTGTCAGCCTGGCATGGGGGTTGGTACACCCAGGGCTCAGAGGTCACACAGCTGTCCTTCAGCCCTGGACATACCAGGTCCTATGCCCTTCTCCCTACTCTAAAGGACACCAATCCCATTACAATGGGCAGCAGGCTCTTCTTCAATCCTAAATTGATCACCTAACACCCAAAAACTCTAGAGATGCTTCAATGTCCTACATTGCTGTAATCAGCGCTGATTTTAAGGGAGGGCAAGAAGGGCAATCAGCCAAGTCCATTGGGTATACCTTTATTCCCACCATCTTGTCTGCTGCAGAAGGGTCAGTGTCACTGTTAGTGGTGCCGGCCATATAACAGGCCCTTATCCCCCATACTGCGATCGGTCATGGAGAGTGGGCACTGGCTGATGCTAATATAGGGGTACAAAATGGCACATACGTATATGAGACAGTAGTAGCAACATAGGATGGTTGAGGAGGGGGCAGAAACTATGAGGCCCGAGCCCTGTTAGATTATTTAAGGTTGACGCGGAACCTCGCGACCCCAGACATGGGATGCCCTCGGCCCAGGCTCCGATCAGACAGCTTCTCCCACAGTCCTCTGCAGACTCCAGTCTTCGAGACCTTCTTCAATGCCTCCCGACTAAAGCCGAGCTAAAGGCGGACCTGGAGGCGGTGGCTACCAGAATTGAGCGAGCCCTGCGCAGAGAAATTGAGGATCTGCAACAAAAATCTTCTGCCTTAGATACTAAGGTTGAATCGCTTGAAGATTCCTGCTCAGACCACGAGACGCGCTTGGCGCTCCTTGAAAGAAATCAAGAGCTACATCATCAACAGCTGGTTGACATTAGACTCCAGACGGAGGATCAGGAGAACAGAAACAGGCGTAACAACCTGAAGCTCCGAGGCATCCCAGAATCGATCAGATCAGAAGACCTGCGTTCATGGGCGACGGAATTATTCAACGGCCTGCTGGGAAGACCGCCGGATGCCGAGTTGATTATAGATCGGATCCACAGAGTAAGTGGGCGCCCGGCCGGAGACCCTCAGGCCCCCCGAGATGTTCTATGCAGACTTCACTTTTTTCTCATCAAGGAAGATATCCTGCGATTGGCCTGGAAGAGGGGAAGAATTGGATGGAAGGGCTCGCAAATCACGATTTTACCAGACGTGTCGCGCCGCACCTTGCAAATGAGACGTGTGCTGCGACCTCTCCTCAATGGGATACAGGAAGTTGGCACCTCTTACAAATGGGGCCACCCATTTCATCTTATAGTACGCAAAGACAACTCCACGTTTACCCTCAGAAGCAAGGCGGACCTCCCGGGATTGTTTATCTTCTTGGGATTGGATCCTTTCCCGGTCCCGGACTGGCTGGCGTTTGACCCCCCACCCCCCCCTGCTGCAGAGGGCCCCTCGGAGGTTCCGGACGGCCAGAGGCCGGGAGAGAGGGGCCCCTGGACCGATCCAGGATCGTTAAGCCCTTCCTTATTGCCTTCTTTTTGCCCCCCCGTCCCGATGACTGCCGGCTGTTTTCCCTGCTGCCCCCCCCCCCCCGCCCACGCCTTTTATATTTTATATCCTATCGACATTCTACTGAGAACTGAGAATGACTTCAATACAGCACATTGACTTTAGTGTTCTGGCTTTTGGGTTGGGGTTGGGACTGGGCTGTGTGGGCGTGCCCTCCCCCGGGCCATGTGGGCGTGCTGGCTTCCCCCCATCCTGTCCATTGCGCGTTTGTCGCTGTGGTCAGGGGGGGTTGCCTGTCTGCCGGCCGGCGGTCGCGGGGAGCGGGTAAAATGTAGCGTTTTATTGTTGGCTTCATTGGGAGGGGGGGAGGCTCTCTGATGTTGCCGGGATCTAATGGTGGGTGGGCCCCGATTGAGGGTTAACCCTGCGGTTATTTGTTACTGTAACATATGTTTTTGGTTGTTGGGGAAACAGGGGCATTCCCGGGGGTTTGCAGTGAGTGCTTTCTTGGCGATACCGGAGATCTCCTGCTATATGGATGGACGGGGAGGTAGGGGAGCCTGAATGACAGCCTTGAATAGATAGGGGTTGGCTCCTGAGTTGCTAGGCCGCCTTCCACAACAACCTTCCCGCGCTGTCCTGTCGGACCTTGACCGGCGGATAGTGCGTGGCGTTTGAGGACATCGTCCTCAGTATTCTTGCTTGCCCTCCTCTGTAGGGAAGGCTTTTTGTGTTTCCTTCTCTTATCTTTCTACTCCTCCCCCTTCTTTTTTTTTTTTTTTTGTACCCCATCGGGGTTCCTAATTTATATCTCTATTGTCTGTCCTGCGCCTTGCTCTGTCCCTCCCTGGGGCTCGGTCCTCATCTCGGACTCCACGCACTTGATACCTTTGGCCTTTTACCCTCTTGGCTGCTGCGGTGCACCCTTCCCCGAACTATAGCTCCAGCCTCTGAGCTGGCATGGTGGGCCTCAAGATCTGCACCTTCAATGCTAAGGGGTTAAACGTCCCTGAAAAAAGGGCAAAAATATTGTATGGACTCCACAAGGAAAGGGTGGATGTCATTATGTTACAGGAGACACACTTTTGTCAGGGGAAAATTCCGGAAATTAAGAATAAATACTATGATAGATGGTTCCACAGTCCTAACCAAGAAAACAAATCCAAGGGGGTTTCCATTGCATTCCATAAGGCTGTCCCCCTGGAACCTTTGGAATCGAAAGTAGACCCGAACGGTAGATACTTATTCCTCCAGTTTACATTATATGGGGCGAGGTACATTCTTGCTAACCTGTACTTACCCAATCAGTCCCAGGTGGAGGTTGGCCTTGGGATATTACGCATGCTGGAAGAGTTTGAGGAGGGTACTTTAGTAATAGGGGGAGACTTTAACCTGGCCCTCGACCCGAGGCTTGATTCCTCCCAGGGTAAGTCAGTGATACCCTTCTCTAGGTTGAATAGTCTTCGTGGTGCCCTCCGCGCTCTTCAGGTTGTCGATACCTGGAGGATTCAACACGGAGGGGCAAGGGACTATACGTTTTTCTCTCACCCCCATAATACGTACAGTAGATTGGATTACATCTTCCTCAGCCACCACGCGCTTTCACGGGATCCTGATACCTCTATTGGGTAGATATTGTGGTCGGATCATGCCCCTGTCTTCTTGAGCCTCCCAATCCCGGAAATGGTCCTTAGGCAGTACAATAGGCGTCTAAAGGACAATTTGTTGAAAGACGCTGTATGTCTAGCTGAGATTAAGACGTCTATAACCAATTTCTTTTCTGACCATGTGGATGACCCAACCCCACTGCCATTGCAATGGGAGGCCCTCAAGTGTGTGCTTCGGGGGGTTTTCATCAAACACGGGTCCAGGCTCAAGGAGGAAAGGGTGAAAGATTGGGGCTGCCCTGGCGCGTATTACGGAGCTGGGGCCGCCCTGGCACATATTAGAGAGCTGGAGGAGGGGCATAAATCCACCCCCACACACACTGTCTTGAGGGAGCTACTGGATGCCAGTCAGGGTCTGAAGAACCTGTACGATCAGTGCTTCCTCGAATATCGTGATAAATTTAGAGCCCGGATTTATGAATACTCTGACAAGTGTGGCAGGATGCTAGCTAGGTCTCTCCATCCCAGACAGGGTTGCACGTTTGTCCCCACCATTAAGGGAGGAGGGGGAGCGGAGCTACATAAGACACCCCAGATAGCGGGCGAGTTCCAGGCCTTTTACTTCAAGCTTTATAACCTTGGGTGCACTCCTGCCCAGGGCACACATCAGGTGGAGGGTGCTCCGATAGTGGACTATATCAGGGAGACAGCCCTCCCGACTCTACCCTCAGAAGATAGCGATTTGCTGGAAGACCCATTTGATTTGGAGGAGGTGGTTTGGGCCATAGGCGAGGTTCCCGCGGGTAAAAGTCCTGGACCCAATGAGTTTACCCCCAGATTTTATAAAACGCTGGGGACTTTGATTGCTCCCTTTCTTGTTAAGGTGTTTAACTCGATTTCGGACGAATGTCCCTTCCCGAGACAGGCCTTGGAGGCGCACATTGCGGTCATACCTAAACCCTGTAGAGATGTTACCCTGCCGGGAAGCTACAGGCCGATCTCTTTGATCAATGTGGATCTGAAAATATACGCCAAAACTATCGCTCTCAGGATGCAACCGCTGCTCTCCTCATTGGTCAACTTGGACCAAGTGGGGTTTGTCTCGGGAAGGGAGGCGAGAGATAACACCATCAAAACAATCTCCTTGATGCATTACACACAGTCGCTGGCTATTCCAGCATTTGACAGGGTGCACTGGGGGTTCTTGAGAGCCACATTGAACCAGGTGGGTCTGGGTCTGGTTATGTTAGCCAGAATAATGGCTCTGTATCAGGAAACTACCGCAAAGGTAAAGGTCAACGGCTCCCTGTCTGGTCCCTTTCATATTTGGAACGGCACTCGCCAGGGGTGCCCCTTGTCCCCACTGCTCTACGTGTTGGTGATGGAACATCTTGCCAATGCGTTGAGGGCTAGCCCGTCTGTTAAAGGGATCGCCTGTGGGGGGAGGGAGCATAAGCTCTCTCTCTTTGCTGACGACCTGCTCATGTACATAACTTCGCCTCATACATCCATGCCGTCCATTCTGGCGGAGTTCAAATGCTTTAGTGAATTGAGCAATTTTAAGGTGAACTTATCCAAAACGGAGATCCTGAATGTCTCACTAGATACACAGACTCAGCACCTAGTACAAACAAACTTTCCCTTTAAGTGGCAGAGAGAGGCCATAAAGTACCTAGGTGTTCAGTTGCCCTCTGATTTGGGGAAACTATACAAACTCAATTATGCTCCGCTCCTGCATTCCACATTTACTAGCCTTAACTCATATAACAAGAAACAATACTCATGGCTAGGCCGCATATATATCCTTAAAATGGACATCCTTCCCCGGTTTCTTTATCTATTTCAGGCAGTCCCTCTAGTCCCTGGAACGGGGTTTCTTCCAGTCTCTTCAGAGGTGCTTTTTTAAATTCATCTGGGGCAGTGGGAGGCCCAGAATTCGGAGGGCAACACTTTTCAGATCTAAATTGAGGGGAGGACTTGGGGTCCCGGACCTTAGGACCTACCACGCTGCTTCTGTGCTGGTGCATCTTTCGGACTGGTTCCATCATAAGGACGATAAATGAGAGGGCCATCTCCCCCCTTAGTCTGGCGGCCCTGCCTTGGGTGGTTCCTTCGAGCAGGCCTGGGGTCCAGACTGGGAGATATAGTATCGAGAGTGGGCCCTCCTTCCCTTTCCGACTTACGGGCTCGTGGAGGGCATGGGAATATCTCCTGGTTTTTACACGCTCAGCTGGTTGCTTTTGTCAAATCTCTTATGCCGGCCTCAAACCTCTCTTGCCCCTTCACGCCTCTAGAGTGAGTTCTACTGGACCTCTCACCCCCTAAGCGCGTGATTTCTACTCTTTACAAGATTCTCCGGGACGAGGAGGAGGGAGAGGAACTGCCATGGTTCTGCAGGAGGTGGGAGGAAGACTTGGGACAAACATTTTAGCCCGACGATTGGGAGAAGTCCTTTGCGCTTACCCACAAACTATCTGTAGCATCCAGGGCTCAGGAACGGAATTATAAAATTCTGGCGAGATGGTATAGATGCCCATCAGATCTTGTAAGATTCGGGGGGGCGGACACTGGGGAATGCTGGAGGTGCGCGGGGGCTCCGGGGACCATGTTGCATATTTGGTGGGAGTGTCCGACGGTGAGGGCCTTTTGGGAGAGAGTACTAGGAGTGTATGAGCACCTGACGCTCGAAAGACTCCCACGCACACCACAGGTTACCCTCTTATCGATGATCCCAGGGTCGGTGTCGGCTAATAAGAACGGGTTGTTTAGGCACTTACTCACCGCTGCCAGGTCGGTGATTCCCCAGGCACTGGTGTACCAACGTTGTCCCGTCCCTGCTGGAGTGGTATGGGGAGGTCGAGAACATCAAGATGATGGAGGAGCTGACTGTGGAAAGGGGTTGAGGGGGGAACCCAGAGGTTTCTCAAGACGTGGACCCTTTGGGAGGTTTCTCGGGTCTCTCCTGACTTTCAGGCGCTATTAGAACGTGGGTGAGCTGGGGTAGGGGGGGAGGTTTTGGTGGAAGGCCCGGTCTTTGGTTGACGCAGCGGGATCGGGTGGGACCGGGGGAGTCTGGAATATTGGACGCTGGGCCCCAGGGCTCCCTTTCTTCCTTTTGCTATCCCTTCCTTATGTTCGCTCCTTCTTTGTTCATTTTTCCTTCTCGTTCCCCTCTCTCTCTCTCTCTTTCTTTACTCCCCCCTTTCTCTTTTCTCTTTCTTTTCTCCTTTTCTATCTATAACCATTCTTGTCTCTCGGATCATTGGGGGGGATGGGCACGGTCGCTATATACCTGAAAAGCCGGAGGGACGGGTTCACACGTGCGGTGGGTGTAGTTGGTTGATGTTTGCGGATACCCTGTGTTTGATCCTTTTGTGTGCCCCGAATGGAGCATGGTACGCTCGAGCTCTCCTAGGCCGACCGAGAATATATTGCTTTTGTTTGGCTGCCGTGTCGTTCTCGCCCTGTGATCCTCTTTGCTATTGTTATTGTCTCTAAATATCCTTGTTCATAAATTGTAAAGTTTCAATAAAGACATATTGAAGTAAAGACATCTTACCAAAATGCATGAACAGATACTGATTGCCTAATAAATACAATATTTTTTTATGACACCTGCTTCATGATTTCCATTTATTATACGTTTGCTCATTATATGTATATTTAAATGCAGATCACTTTTAAGGCCTGTTTTTACATTGTATGTGAGATGCATTCAGCAATTCTGGCATCAATGGTTCTGTTAATGTTCACATTTTATATACTGTATAATTTAAGAATTGCTGATGAGGGCTCTTGTATATACAAAATGGCAGTTTTCAAGGCCCAGGTTCACAAGCAGAGCAGCACTTCACAGCACAGCGTTTGAATGATAGCTTGCACAACACATCCCCAAGTTTCTGTATAGAGCATAGAATTCTTTGTGTGTTATGGCGCTCAACGTTGCTGTACAGGAATTACTTGCCAGTCCAAAAAATGGTGATGTCACCTGAACTCATAAATGACTCAGAAATGAGCAGTGTCCTGATGTATTTAGTGTTACTATTACTTATATCTTGCTATGATTCCACACTACTGTCAGGTCCCGTGGGAGGCCCACCTTCCAATAAGTCTGCAACCCCCAATCTCCGCTGCTTTCTTCGCCTATAGACAAGCCCCCGTTTGCCGGGACGCAGGACACGCCTCACCGGACACGGTTGCCCCCAGGACTTGTTAGCACAAAGGATGCAGACTTATGCAGGGGAAGGCAAACGAACCAGGAACGAGACTGGGTAGGGTCAAACGGGCAAAGGTCATACACGGTAGATCAATCCAAGGAAGCACAGTACAGGAGGGATGAGATAGAAGAATAGACAGGACAAGCCAAGGGTCACACCGGAGAATCAGAGATACGCAGTACAGAGGAGCAGGCAGGAATCGTGGTCGAAAAACAGGCAAGGTCGGTCCAGGCAGCAATCAGGGATGGTCATACACGGCCAGATTCGTAAGGAAAACAGACACCAAATCACACCCAGCAGCACGCTATCACGGGCCCTCACACACTGCAGTGGAAATCCCTTTATAGTGGGAAAACCAGCAGGATTGGACAGGGAGACAATGGCTAGGATTGGTGCACGTAGGATCTGGCGGCCGATTGGAGCACTGGCCCTGTAGTCTGATTGGTGAGCTCTGGGCTGATTGCCCCAGCTGAGCTTCCCAGGCAAACTGCTCAGTGCTGCACCTTCTAGACTTTGTTCTTTTAAACAGCCTCCGGTGGCCATTCTGAGTATTGCACCACCGGAAGACATGAGCTGACTGTATAGGCCAGCAAGCACAAGCTGAGTGACAATGGGCAAGGGGGAAGGACTTACTCGGCGACACATGCGCCACAGAGGATGGCAACCGAGGCATAAGCGGCTCCTGGGCAGGAGGAACCCGAGCCCGTTGCCTAGGGACACCACGGGCACGGGTAGAAGGTAAGTCATTCGTGACAACTACATCATGGCCCCACATGACCACCAGCCGCCAATGAGGTTTGCTTGGAACATTTGTCTGTGGTCACAGAAGAATGGAATTAAAAGTTGGGGCCTCTCAAAATCATTATGAATGGCCCTTTATTTTAAATAAGGTCACTTTTAAATGGTAATTCCACTTTGGATGCCAAAGTGTCCATCATTGTGTGAGAAAATTAAGTCTTCAAGATGCTGTTCTTATCTGTTTCTTTCTCTTTTCTCTATTTCTTTATTTGTTTGCAACACCGTGCTTTATAGAGGAGCAACACCCCCTCCAGTCTATGAGAAGGAGCAGAGACTTCTGACTGTCACGTAATGGCAGTTAGGTTGAAGTGCTCCCCATTGCTGAGCTGTGTGCACTCTGATTGCATCATCACAGGGGGGGGGGGGGGGCTGCTCAGCCAGCAATATGGCGGCTGATTGCATCCAGTTTGTGTTGCTATTAGAGATGAGCGAATCGATTCGAACGAACCCGAATTCGTTCCGAATTTCAGGAAAAATTCGATTCTGAACGAATCCGAATTTCCCCGCATTTCGATCGATCGAAGTTTTCCTTTAAACTCCATTTATTTCAATTACAGCCATTGTAAAATGGTGGATGCACAAGTCTGGACATATCCCCTGGGGCAAGTTATCATGGGAAGGTCACATGCAGCCTATCAGCAGCCAGGAAGCCCGGTGACGTCACAGTGCTATATAAACGGCGGCCATCTTGCTTGTGCGCATTTCAGCCTTGTATTGCAGACAGAACGGAGGTTGCTGCAGACAGGGAGAGACTTACAGACAGGCAGGGAGAGTCAGGGAGACCCACAGAGACCCACACAGTACCAGGGAGAGCCAGGGAAAGATAGGCAAAAATCGGGAACGTTCCAGGCAGGTACAGCAGAGAAAGTGACAGGGAAATTTTTTTTTTTTTTTTTTCACCTCTTCCACTTCATTTACCAGATCAGTTTTAAATTGCTTTTTTTTGTGCTGCAAATATTCCTGGCCACTGTGCATCCCATCTTGGCAGTGGCATATTTAACCCTATCTGTTACACACAAGCATTTCTTATAACTCGATTAGTTTTAATTTTTTTTGTATGCTGTAAAACCTCCAGCCCACATGGGCATACTATTTCAGCACATTTCACCCTATCTGTAATACTAAATCAGCTTCTAAAGGCTCTGTTTTATTAATATATTGCATTTTGAATTGGTTTTGTGTGTCCTGTAAAAACACCAGGCCACATGGGCATCCTAAACCAGCACATTTCACCCTATCTGTTATACTAAATCAGCTTCTAAAGGCTCTGTTTTATTAATATATTGCATTTTGAATTGGTTTTGTGCATCCTGTAAAAACACCAGGCCGCAGGGTATCCCAAACCGGCACATTTCACCCTATTATACTAAATTAGCTTCTAAAGGCTCTATTTTATTAATATATTGCATTTTGAATTGGTTTTGTGCGTCCTGTAAAAACACCAGGCCGCAGGGTATCCCAAACCAGCACATTTCACCCTATCTGTTATACTAAATCAGCTTCTAAAGGCTCTGTTTTATTAATATATTGCATTTTGAATTGGTTTTGTGCGTCCTGTAAAAACACCAGGCCGCAGGGTATCCTAAACCAGCACATTTCACCCTATCTGTTATACTAAAGCAGCTTCTACAGGCTCTGTTTTATTAATATATTGCATTTTGAATTGGTTTTGTTTGTCCTGTAAAAACACCAGGCTGCAGGGTATCCCAAACCAGCACATTTCACCCTATCTGTTATACTAAATCAGCTTCTAAAGGCTCTGTTTTATTAATATATTGCATTTTGAATTGGTTTTGTGCGTCCTTTAAAAACACCAGGCCGCAGGGTATCCCAAACCGGCACATTTCACTCTATCTGTTATACTAAAGCAGCTTCTACAGGCCCTGTTTTATTAATATATTGCATTTTGAATTGGTTTTGTGTTTCCTGTAAAAACACCAGGCCGCAGGGTATCCCAAACCAGCACATTTCACCCTATCTGTTATTCTAAATCAGCTTCTAAAGGCTCTGTTTTATTAATATATTGCATTTTGAATGGGTTTTGTGCGTCCTGTAAAACCACCAGGCCGCAGGGTATCCCAAACCAGCACATTTCACCCTATCTGTTATACTAAATCAGCTTCTACGGGCTCAGTTTTATTAATATATTGCATCTTGAATTGGTTTTGTGCGTCCTTTAAAAACACCAGGCCGCAGGGTATCCCAAACCGGCACATTTCACCCTATCTGTTATACTAAATGAGCTTCTAAAGGCTCTGTTTTATTAATATATTGCATTTTGATTTGGTTTTGTTCGTCCTGTAAAAACACCAGGCCGCAGGGTATCCCAAACCGGCACATTTCACCCTATCTGTTATACTAAAGCAGCTTCTACAGGCTCTGTTTTATTAATATATTGCATTTTGAATTTTTTTTTGCGTCCTGTAAAAACACCAGGCCGCAGGGTATCCCAAACGGCACATTTCACCCTATCTGTTATACTAAAGCAGCTTCTACAGGCTCTGTTTTATTAATATATTGCATTTTGAATTTTTTTTTGCGTCCTGTAAAAACACCAGGCCGCAGGGTATCCCAAACCAGCACATTTCACCCTATCTGTTATACTAAATGAGCTTCTAAAGGCTCTGTTTTATTAATATATTGCATTTTGATTTGGTTTTGTTCGTCCTGTAAAAACACCAGGCCGCAGGGTATCCCAAACCGGCACATTTCACCCTATCTGTTATACTAAATGAGCTTCTAAAGGCTCTGTTTTATTAATATATTGCATTTTGATTTGGTTTTGTTCGTCCTGTAAAAACACCAGGCCGCAGGGTATCCCAAACCGGCACATTTCACCCTATCTGTTATACTAAAGCAGCTTCTACAGGCTCTGTTTTATTAATATATTGCATTTTGAATTTTTTTTTGCGTCCTGTAAAAACACCAGGCCGCAGGGTATCCCAAACGGCACATTTCACCCTATCTGTTATACTAAAGCAGCTTCTACAGGCTCTGTTTTATTTATATATTGCATTTTGAATTTTTTTTTGCGTCCTGTAAAAACCCCAGGCCAATGGGCATCCCATATTAGCACATTTGACCCTATCTGTTACACACAAGCGGCTCTTAAAGGGGATTTCATCTAACTAGAGCACAGTTTTAATTGTTTTTGTGTCTGCTGTAAAAACCCCTGGGGACTGTGCATGCCATGTTTGCACATTTAACCCTATCTGTTGCACGCAAGCAGCTCTTAAAGGGGATTTCATCTAACTAGAGCACAGTTTTAATTGTAGACTACCTGTCTAATAACTGCTTGAATTTTATGATTAACGGCACTTTTCCACAATCAAGGGAGGCCACCTCTGTATGTGAGCAGGGAGCATCCAATACACTAGCATAAATATTTCAAGACTACCTGTCTATTAGCTGGTTGTATTTTGTAATCAATGTCACTTTTCCACTATCAAAGGAGCTAACCTCTCTATGTGAGGAGGGGGCATCCCAAACACTAGCATTAATATTTCAAGAGTACCTGTCTATTAACTGGTTGCATTTTGTAAAGAAAGTCACGTTGTGAAATTGCCAGCAGCCATTGCCTTTAACCGGGGGGCATCCCAAATATGCTAGCATGTGTCTTTTAAGAGTGCTCACATTGGAGTTGGCAGCAGCAGCATTAGGAGCCCATATATTACCTGAAAGACACACATATGAGCTGGCAGCAGCAGCATAGGGAGCCCATATTTTGCCTGAAAGACACACCCAGGAGTTGGCAGCAGCATAGTGAGCCCATATATTGCCTGAAAGACACACCCTGGAGTTGGCAGCAGCATAAGGAGCTACCATGCTTCAGCTACTACCATGGATCAGCCATTGGTGGCTGGAAATCCTGGCTGAACCATGCCTGATTCATCTTCACATAGGTGAGTCTCTCCACATTTTTCGTGGACAGACGAGTTCTCCTTGGCATGACTATGGCCCCCACCGCACTAAACACCCGCTCAGATGGCACACTACTCGCTGGGCAGGACAGCTTTCCCAGGGCAAACTCTGGCAGTTGCGACCACAAGTCAAGTTTGGCTGCCCAGAAGTCCAGCGGGTCCTCAAGGTGCGTTGGCATGGTCATGTCAAGGTATGACACTACCTGCTGGTTCAAGGCCTGCTCCAGGTCTTTCTGCTACTCATGATTAGCCTCACTATGCGGGTCGCTTGTGATTAGGGTGTGATTCTGTTAGTTGTTTTCTGATTCCGACCCGGCTTGACCGACCATTCCTGTCTGCTGCCTGTACCGACCTCTGCTTTGTCTGACCACAAACCTGCCTGCCCCTCTGGATACCCCGCGATCTCTGACCTCCCGGCTTGACCCTTTCGCTACTCCTGACTATGCACCTGTCTCATCCCTGTACTCTGACGCACCCTTCGGATTGACTACCTGTGAATGACCTCGGCTTCGGGATACCCTCGTGGTTCATCGGCCTTCACCGTAAGCAGCCATCCTTTGTGCCTATTAAGACCTGGGGGCAACCGTGTCCGGTGAGGCGTACCTATCGTCCCAGCAAACCGGGGCTTGACTATAGGCAGAAGCGGCGGTGGAGATTGGGGGTTGCCTGCTTACAGAAGGCTGGTGTCCCGCTGGGCATCACAGTATGGACCATGGCATCGGCCATGCAGATAGGCATCCGCCAACTGTCTACGTAGAATGTCTCTGTAGTAGGTCAGTTTGTCCTCCCTCTCAGTGGGTGTAAAAAAATGCCCCCATTTTGTGCCGGTAGCGAGGGTCCAATAAGGTGGAGAGCCAGAAGTCATCCCACTGACAAATGGAGACAATTCTGCGGTCATTACGCAAGCACGTGAGCATGCATCGTGCCATTTCTGCAGGTGACTCGGAGGGAGCATACTGCCACAGTGTGTCTGGGTCCTCTGTCTCGCCTTCCTCACAACCCTCTAGCTCCTCTGGCTGCTCCTGCTCCTCCTCTCCTGACAGATGACTAGATAAAATGGCCATTTTGTCAAACCTAAACTGTGCTTCGCTGTGCCCCACCCCCTCCTCCTCCTCCTCCACTTCAGCCCCCACAGGCTTCATGTGGCCGTGAAATGTAAGCGCCATGTCTCCAGTGCCCTGACCAGCCATGGTTTCCAACATGTGTTGTAGTACATGAAGCAGTGGAATCACATTGTTCATCCCATAGTCCTGGCGACTGACTAATAATTGGCTTCCTCAAAGGGCCTGAGCAAACGTCACGTATGAGCTGCCACTGGTTAACATTGAAGTTACACAGGGGAGTCCCTCTATCCGCTTGGACCATCAAGAAAACAGTGATGGCCTTTCTCAGTTCGTATAGTCGATCCAACATATGGAGGGTGGAAACATCGCTGGTACTGCCTTCTTCGCAAAGAAATGACAGCATGGGACTCTCCATCTCAGCTCGGCACAAGCCATCAGTTCTCTGAAAGGTTCACCACCTTAAAAAGGAGGGACTGCAGCACCAGCAACTTATACAGGAACACATTTCGCTTCTGCACGTTGGATGAGTGGGCACATACTGTTGTCTCTTGGACATGGCTTGGCCAATGGATTGCTGGCGGAATGACTGACTCGGATTAAGAGGAGGAGGATCATCTGGAGCGACAGAGGATGGGTATGACACACAGGAGGTGGTGGAGCCTTGGTTGTCTGGAACAGAGAGCGGCGTGCCACTGGGTAATGCAGCAGGCTGGACCACCGCTTTGGAGCCAACTCTCCCAGACCGCTTTATGGTGACGCTGCAAATCGATGCAGGGCTGGGGGTCCAACATTGGGACCCTGGCCACACTTCGCCTTCTTCCTACACATCTTTCATATAACCATGTTAAGTGGATGATCATGTTAACCAATGGATGACGGCAGATGGGTTGCTGGTCAAGACACGACCGCTAACTGATACCAGGAGGCTTCTCACTGAGACTCCTGCTGCCACTCACCCCTAGTCTGCTGAGACCTCTGCTTGATGAATTGAGGCCTAATATGTTACCATGTTACTAATATGTTACTATGTTACTAATTACAAATATGTTACTAATATGTTACTATGTTACTAATGTGTTACTATGTTACTAATGTGTTACTATGTTACTAATATGTTACTATGTTACAAATGTGTTACTATGTTACTAATGTGTTACTAATATGTTACTATGTTACTAATATGTTACTAATCTGTCACTCTCCATCACTCCAAGCCTTTAAAAGTGCCCTCAAAACTCACTGATGTCCTCCTCAGCTTCCTCAAGAAGTGGCGAGTGTCTCCTCCACTTCTTGGCTGGGCAGTAGCTGCTGATCATCAGATCGTCCTCACTGAATAGTGGAGCTGAACCCAAAGCATAAGATATAACCGACAGTTGACTGGGGGTGTCAGATGTCACTTGCGATGCAGTGGATGATCGTGTTAACCAATGGATGATGGCAGATGGGTTGCTGATCAAGACACGACCGCTAGCTAATGCCGGGAGATCAGGCCTCTCACTGAGACTCCTGCTGCCACTCACCCCTAGTCTGCTGCAACCTCTGCTTGATGAATTTAGGCCTCTGCAACTTCTCTGTGCCCATCCTGCCACTTCTCTGCCTGACATACTTAGTGCGTATATGAGGGGAGGACAAAACGCTACACTACACTTATAGCAGGATTTGTCGATAACAGCAGCAGGTGTGTAACTATCTATGGCCTTTGACTAAGTAGTAACTAGGCCCTGAAGACTTTAACAGGAACAAAGTGATGAAACTCTTAGATGTGCGTATGTGATGCTCTGATGAGAGCAATTCAATGTGTTCCAGTACGCTTGAAAAATGTCTTTTTTGAGAGACTGGCCTGCGTGGAAATGAATCGGGCATGGATCAGCCACGATTTCCACCCACCAATGCCTGATGCATTAGAGTAGATTGATCGTGGGGCAAGACCAACACTAAAGAAATATGGATAGTGCAAAACAGATTTAAGGCGCTGCTCTCCAGTTACAGACATTCCTCCGCATCAGACCACAAGTAATTATTGAGAAAATGCTTTACGTTAGTCTTACTTTTCATTAATATTCTTCGGATAATATATATGTGCCGAAAATCTGTATATGTTCTCTTCATGCTGCTGCAAACTCCAGGGTGTGTCTTTCAGGCAATATATGGGCTCCTAATGCTGCTGCCAACTCCTGGGTGTGTCTTTCAGGCAATATCTGAGCTCTCTATGCTGCTGCCAAGTCCAATGTGTTTTTCAGGCAATATATGGGCTCCCTATGCTGCTGCCAAGTCCAGAGTGTGTCTTTCAGGCAATATTTGGGCTGCTGCCAACTCCAGTGTGTCTTTAGGCCAATTTTTGGGCTCCTGCTGCCAACTCCAGTGTCTCTTTCCAGCTATGTTTGGCCTCCTGCTGCTGCTGCAAACTGCAGTGTGTCTTTAGGCCAATTGTTGGGTTCCTGCTGCTGCTGCCAACTCCAGTGTGTCTTTAGGACAATTTTTGGGCTCCTGCTGCCAACTCCAGTGTCTCTTTCAAGCAATGTTTGGGCTCCTGCTGCTGCTGGCAACTCCAGGGTGTGTCTTTAGTCCAATTTTTGCGTTCCTGCTGCCAGCTCCAGTGTCTCTTTCAAGCAATGTTTGGGCTCCTGCTGCTGCTGCCAACTCCAATGTGTCTTTAGGCCAATTTTTGGGTTCCTGCTGCAAACTCCAGTGACTCTTTCAGCCAATGTTTGGGTCCCTGCTGCTGCTGCTGGCAACTCCAGAGTGTGTCTATCAGTCAATGTTTGGGCTCCTGCTGCCAACTCCAGTGTCTCTTTCAGCCAATGTGTGGGATCCTGCTGCTGCCAACTCCAGGGTGTGTCTTTAGGCCAATTTTTGGGCTCCTGCAGCCAACTCCAGTGTCTCTTTCAAGCTATGCTTGGCCTTCTACTGCTGCTGCTGCCAAATGCAGTGTGTCTTTAGGCCAATTTTTGGGTTCCTGCTGCTGCTGCGGCTGCTGCCAACTCCAGGGTGTGTCTTTTGGCCAATTTTTGGGTTCCTGCTGACAACTCCAGTGTCTCTTTCAGCCAAAGTGTGGGATCCTGCTGCTGCCAACTCCAGGGTGTGTCTTTAGGTCAATTTTTGGGCTCCTGCAGCCAACTCCAGTGTCTCTTTCAAGCTATGCTTGGCCTTCTACTGCTGCTGCTGCCAACTGCAGTGTGTCTTTAGGCCATTTTTTGGGTTCCTGCTGCTGCCAACTCCAGGGTGTGTCTTCTGGCCAATTTTTGGACTCCTGCTGCCAACTCCAGTGTCTCTTTCAGCCAATGTTTTGGGCTCCTGCTGCTGCTGCTGCCAACTTCAATGTGTCTTTAGGCCAATTTTTGGGCTTCTGCTGCCAACTACAGTGTCTCTTTCAAGCAATGTTTGGGCTCCTGCTCTGCTGCTGGCAACTCCAGTGTGTCTTTAGGCCAATTTTTGGGCTCCTGCTGCCAACTCCAGTGTCTCTTTCAAGCAATGTTTGGGCTCCTACTGCTGCAGCTGCCAACTCCAGGGTGTGTCTTTAGTCCAATTTTTGGGTTCCTGCTGCCAACTCAAGTGTCTATTTCAAGCAATGTCTGGGCTCCTGCTGCTGCTGCCAATTCCAGTGTATCTTTAGGCCAATGTTTGGGCTCCTGCTGCCAACTCCAGTGTCTCTTTCAGACAATGTTTGGGCTCCTGCTGCTGCTGCTGGCAACTCCAGTGTGTCTTTAGGCCAATTTTTGGGTTCCTGCTGCTGCTGCAGGCAACTCCAGGGTGTGTCTATCAGTCAATGTTTGGGCTCCTGCTGCCAACTCCAGTGTCTCTTTCAGCCAATGTTTGGGCTCCTGCTGCTGCTGCTGCCAACTCCAGGGTGTGTCTTTAGGCCAAGTTTTGGACTCCTGCTGCCAACTCCAGTGTCTCTTTCAAGCTATGTTTGGCCTCCTGCTTCTGCTGCTGCCAACTGCAGTGTGTCTTTAGGCCAATTTTTGGGTTCCTGATGCCAACTCCAGTGTCTCTTTCAAGCAATGTTTGGCTTCCTGCTGCTGCTGCTGCCAACTGCAGTGTGTCTTTAGGCCAATTTTTGGGTTCCTGCTGCTGCTACTGCCAACTGCAGGGTGTGTCTTTAGGCCAATTTTTGTGCTCCTGCTGCCAACTCCAGTGTCTCTTTCAGCCAATGCTTGGGCTCCTTCTGCTGCTGCTGCCAACTCCAGTGTGTCTTTAGGCCAATTTTTGGGCTCCTACTGCCAACTCCAGTGTCTCTTTCAAGCTATGTTTGGCCTCCTGCTGCTGCTGCAAACTGCAGTGTGTCTTTAGGCCAATTGTTGGGTTCCTGCTGCTGCTGCCAACTCCAGTGTGTCTTTAGGACAATTTTTGGGCTCCTGCTGCCAACTCCAGTGTCTCTTTCAAGCAATGTTTGGGCTCCTGCTGCTGCTGGCAACTCCAGGGTGTGTCTTTAGTCCAATTTTTGCGTTCCTGCTGCCAGCTCCAGTGTCTCTTTCAAGCAATGTTTGGGCTCCTGCTGCTGCTGCCAACTCCAATGTGTCTTTAGGCCAATTTTTGGGTTCCTGCTGCAAACTCCAGTGACTCTTTCAGCCAATGTTTGGGTCCCTGCTGCTGCTGCTGGCAACTCCAGAGTGTGTCTATCAGTCAATGTTTGGGCTCCTGCTGCCAACTCCAGTGTCTCTTTCAGCCAATGTGTGGGATCCTGCTGCTGCCAACTCCAGGGTGTGTCTTTAGGCCAATTTTTGGGCTCCTGCAGCCAACTCCAGTGTCTCTTTCAAGCTATGCTTGGCCTTCTACTGCTGCTGCTGCCAAATGCAGTGTGTCTTTAGGCCAATTTTTGGGTTCCTGCTGCTGCTGCGGCTGCTGCGGCTGCTGCCAACTCCAGGGTGTGTCTTTTGGCCAATTTTTGGGTTCCTGCTGCCAACTCCAGTGTCTCTTTCAGCCAAAGTGTGGGATCCTGCTGCTGCCAACTCCAGGGTGTGTCTTTAGGTCAATTTTTGGGCTCCTGCAGCCAACTCCAGTGTCTCTTTCAAGCTATGCTTGGCCTTCTACTGCTGCTGCTGCCAACTGCAGTGTGTCTTTAGGCCATTTTTTGGGTTCCTGCTGCTGCCAACTCCAGGGTGTGTCTTCTGGCCAATTTTTGGACTCCTGCTGCCAACTCCAGTGTCTCTTTCAGCCAATGTTTTGGGCTCCTGCTGCTGCTGCTGCCAACTTCAATGTGTCTTTAGGCCAATTTTTGGGCTTCTGCTGCCAACTACAGTGTCTCTTTCAAGCAATATTTGGGCTCCTGCTGCTGCTGCTGGCAACTCCAGTGTGTCTTTAGGCCAATTTTTGGGCTCCTGCTGCCAACTCCAGTGTCTCTTTCAAGCAATGTTTGGGCTCCTACTGCTGCAGCTGCCAACTCCAGGGTGTGTCTTTAGTCCAATTTTTGGGTTCCTGCTGCCAACTCAAGTGTCTATTTCAAGCAATGTCTGGGCTCCTGCTGCTGCTGCCAATTCCAGTGTATCTTTAGGCCAATGTTTGGGCTCCTGCTGCCAACTCCAGTGTCTCTTTCAGACAATGTTTGGGCTCCTGCTGCTGCTGCTGGCAACTCCAGTGTGTCTTTAGGCCAATTTTTGGGTTCCTGCTGCTGCTGCAGGCAACTCCAGGGTGTGTCTATCAGTCAATGTTTGGGCTCCTGCTGCCAACTCCAGTGTCTCTTTCAGCCAATGTTTGGGCTCCTGCTGCTGCTGCCAACTCCAGGGTGTGTCTTTAGGCCAAGTTTTGGACTCCTGCTGCCAACTCCAGTGTCTCTTTCAATCTATGTTTGGCCTCCTGCTTCTGCTGCTGCCAACTGCAGTGTGTCTTTAGGCCAATTTTTGGGTTCCTGATGCCAACTCCAGTGTCTCTTTCAAGCAATGTTTGGCTTCCTGCTGCTGCTGCTGCCAACTCCAGGGTGTGTCTTTAGGCCAATTTTTGTGCTCCTGCTGCCAACTCCAGTGTCTCTTTCAGCCAATGCTTGGGCTCCTTCTGCTGCTGCTGCCAACTCCAGTGTGTCTTTAGGCCAATTTTTGGGCTCCTACTGCCAACTCCAGTGTCTCTTTCAAGCAATGTTTGGGCTCCTGCTGCTGCTGCTGGCAACTCCAGTGTGTCTTTAGGCCAATGTTTGGGCTCCTGCTGCCAACTCCAATGTCTCTTTCAGCCAATGTTTGGGCTCCTGCTGCTGGAAACTCCAGTGTGTCTTTAGGTAAATTTTTGGGTTCCTGCTGCTGCTGCTGGCAACTCCAGGGTGTGTCTATAAGTCAATTTTTGGGCTCCTGCTGCCAACTCCAGTGTCTCTTTCAGCCAATGTTTGGGCTCCTGCTGCTGCCAACTCCAGGGTGTGTCTTTAGGCCAATTTTGGGCTCCTGCTGCCAACTCCAGTGTCTCTTTCAAGCTATGTTTGGCCTCCTGCTGCTGCTGCTGCCAACTGCAGTGTGTCTCAATTTTGGGTTCCTGCTGCTGCTACTGCCAACTGCAGGGTGTGCCTTTAGGCCAATTTTTGGGCTCCTGCTGCCAACTCCAGTGTCTCTTTCAGCCAATGTTTGGGCTCCTGCTGCTGCCAACTGCAGTGTGTCTTTAGGCCAATCTTTGGGTTTCTGCTGCTGCTGCCAACTCCAGGGTGTGTCTTTAGGCCAATTTTTGGCCTCCTGCTGCCGCTGCTGCCAACTGCAGTGTGTCTCGATTTTGGGTTCCTGCTGCTGCTACTGCCAACTGCAGGGTGTGTCTTTAGGCCAATTTTTGATCTCCTGCTGCTGCCAACTCCAGTGTGGCTTTAGGCCAATTTTTAGGCTCCTGCTGCCAACTCCAGTGTCTCTTTCAAGCAATGTTTGTTCTCCTGCTGCTGCTGCTGGCAACTCCAGTGTGTCTTTAGGCCAATTTATGGGCTCCTGCTGCCAACTCCAGTGTCTCTTTCAAGCAATGTTTGGGCTCCTGCTGCTGCCAACTCCAGGGTGTGTCTTTAGTCCAATTTTTGGGTTCCTGCTGCCAACTCCAGTGTCTCTTTCAGCCAATGTTTGGGCTCCTGCTGCTGCTGCTGGCAACTGCAGGGTGTGTCTTTAGGCCAATTTTTGGGCTCCTGCTGCCAACTCCAGTGTCTCTTTCAGCCAATGTTTGGGCTCCTTCTGCTGCTGCTGCCAACTCCAGTGTGTCTTTAGGCCAATTTTTGGGCTCCTGCTGCCAACTCCAGTGTCTCTTTCAAGCTATGTTCGGGCTCCTGCTGCTGCTGCTTGCAACTCCAGTGCGTCTTTAGGCCAATGTTTGGGCTCCTGCTGCTGGCAACTCCAGCGTGTCTTTAGGCCAATTTTTGGGCTCCTGCTGCCAACTTTAGTGTCTCTTTCAAGCAATGTTTGGGCTCCTGCTGCTGCTGCTTGCAACTCCAGTGCGTCTTTAGGCCAATTTTTGGGCTCCTGCTGCCAACTCCAGTGTCTCTTTCATGCAATGTTTGGGCTCCAGCTGCTGCTGCCAACTCCAGTGTGTCTTTAGGCCAATTTTTGGCTCCTGCTGCTGCAAACTCCAGTGTGTCTTTTGGCCAAATTCTGGGTTCCTGCTCCTGCTGCTGCTGTCAACTCCAGGGTGTGTCTATCAGTCAATGTTTGGGCTCCTGCTGCCAACTCCAGTGTCTCTTTCAGCCACTGTTTGGGCTCCTGCTGCTGCTGCCAACTCCAGTGTGTGTCTTTAGTCCAATTTTTGGGCTCCTACTGCCAACTCCAGTGTCTATTTCAAGCAATGTTTGTCCTCCTGCTGCTGGCAACTCCAGCGTGTCTTTAGGCCAATTTTTGGGCTCCTGCTGCCAACTCCAGTGTCTCTTTCAAGCAAGGTTTGGGCTCCTGCTGCTGGCAACTCCAGCGTGTCTTTAGGCCAATTTTTGGGCTCCTGCTGCCAACTCCAGTGTCTCTTTCAAGCTATGTTTGGCCTCCTGCTGCTGCTGCTTGCAACTCCAGTGCGTCTTTAGGCCAATGTTTGGGCTCCTGCCGCTGGCAACTCCAGCGTGTCTTTAGGCCAATTTTTGGGCTTCTGCTGCCAACTTCAGTGTCTCTTTCAAGCAATGTTTGGGCTCCTGCTGCTTGCAACTCCAGTGCGTCTTTAGGCCAAATTTTGGGCTCCTGCTGTCAACTCCAGTGTCTCTTTCATGCAATGTTTGGGCTCCAGCTGCTGCTGCCAACTCCAGTTTGTCTTTAGGCCAATTTTGGCTCCTGCTGCCAACTCCAGTGTCTCTTTCAGCCAATGTTTGGGCTCCTGCTGCTGCTGCTGCAAACTCCAGTGTGTCTTTTGGCCAAATTCTGGGTTCCTGCTCCTGCTGCTGCTGTCAACTCCAGGGTGAGTCTATCAGTCAATGTTTGGGCTCCTGCTGCCAACTCCAGTGTCTCTTTCAGCCAATGTTTGGGCTCCTGCTGCTGCTGCCAAATCCAGTGTGTGTCTTTAGTCCAATTTTTGGGCTCCTACTGCCAACTCCAGTGTCTATTTCAAGCTATGTTTGGCCTCCTGCTGCTGGCAACTCCAGCGTGTCTTTAGGCCAATTTTTGGGTTCCTGCTGCCAACTCCAGTGTCTCTTTCAAGCTATGTTTGGGCTCCTGCTGCTGGCAACTCCAGCGTGTCTTTAGGCCAATTTTTGGGCTCCTGCTGCCAACTCCAGTGTCTCTTTCAAGCAATGTTTGGGCTCCTGCTGCTGCTGCTGGCAACTCCAGTGTGTCTTTAGGCCAATTTTTGGGCTCCTGCTGCCAACTCCAGTGTCTCTTTCAAGCTATGTTTGGCCTCCTGCTGCTGCTGCCAACTGCAGTGGGTCTTTAGGGCAATTTTCGGGTTCCTGCTGCTGCCGCTGCCAACTGCAGGGTGTGACTTTAGGTACATTTTTGGGCTCCTGCTGCCAACTCCAGTGTGTGTCTTTAGGCCATTTTTTTTGGCTCTTGCTGCCATCTCCAGGATCTCTTTCAGCCAATGTTTGGGCTCCTGCTGCTGCTGCTGCCAACACCAGTGTGTCTTTAGGCCAATTTTTGGGCTCCTGCTGCCAACTCCAGTGTCTCTTTCAAGCAATGTTTGGGCTCCTGCTGCTGCCAACTACAGGGTGTGTCTTTAGTCCAATTTTTGGGCTTCTGCTGCCAACTCTAGTGTCTTTTTCAAGCAATGTTTGGGCTCCTGCTGCTGCTGCTGGCAGCTCCAGTGTGTCTTTAGGCCAATTTTTGGGCTCCTGCTGACAACTCCAGTGTCTCTTTCAAGCAATGTTTGGGCTCCTGCTGCTGGCAACTCCAGCGTGTCTTCAGGCCAATTTTTGGGTTCCTGCTGCCAACTCCAGTGTCTCTTTCAAGCAAGGTTTGGGCTCCTGCTGCTGGCAACTCCAGCGTGTCTTTAGGCCAATTTTTGGGCTCCTGCTGCCAACTCCAGTGTCTCTTTCAAGCTATGTTTGGCCTCCTGCTGCTGCTGCTTGCAACTCCAGTGCGTCTTTAGGCCAATGTTTGGGCTCCTGCCGCTGGCAACTCCAGCGTGTCTTTAGGCCAATTTTTGGGCTTCTGCTGCCAACTTCAGTGTCTCTTTCAAGCAATGTTTGGGCTCCTGCTGCTGCTGCTTGCAACTCCAGTGCGTCTTTAGGCCAATTTTTGGGCTCCTGCTGCCAACTCCAGTGTCTCTTTCATGCAATGTTTGGGCTGCTGCTGCCAACTCCAGTGTGTCTTTAGGCCAATTTTTGGCTCCTGCTGCCAACTCCAGTGTCTCTTTCAGCCAATGCTTGGGCTCCTGCTGCTGCTGCTGCTGCAAACTCCAGTGTGTCTTTTGGCCAAATTCTGGGTTCCTGCTCCTGCTGCTGCTGTCAACTCCAGGGTGTGTCTATCAGTCAATGTTTGGGCTCCTGCTGCCAACTCCAGTGTCTCTTTCAGCCAATGTTTGGGCTCCTGCTGCTGCTGCCAACTCCAGTGTGTGTCTTTAGTCCAATTTTTGGGCTCCTACTGCCAACTCCAGTGTCTATTTCAAGCTATGTTTGGCCTCCTGCTGCTGGCAACTCCAGCGTGTCTTTAGGCCAATTTTTGGGCTCCTGCTGCCAACTCCAGTGTCTCTTTCAAGCTATGTTTGGGCTCCTGCTGCTGGCAACTCCAGCGTGTCTTTAGGCCAATTTTTGGGCTCCTGCTGCCAACTCCAGTGTCTCTTTCAAGCAATGTTTGGGCTCCTGCTGCTGCTGCTGGCAACTCCAGTGTGTCTTTAGGCCAATTTTTGGGCTCCTGCTGCCAACTCCAGTGTCTCTTTCAAGCTATGTTTGGCCTCCTGCTGCTGCTGCCAACTGCAGTGGGTCTTTAGGGCAATTTTCGGGTTCCTGCTGCTGCCGCTGCCAACTGCAGGGTGTGACTTTAGGTACATTTTTGGGCTCCTGCTGCCAACTCCAGTGTGTGTCTTTAGGCCATTTTTTTTGGCTCTTGCTGCCATCTCCAGGATCTCTTTCAGCCAATGTTTGGGCTCCTGCTGCTGCTGCTGCCAACACCAGTGTGTCTTTAGGCCAATTTTTGGGCTCCTGCTGCCAACTCCAGTATCTCTTTCAAGCAATGTTTGGGCTCCTGCTGCTGCCAACTACAGGGTGTGTCTTTAGTCCAATTTTTGGGCTCCTGCTGCCAACTCTAGTGTCTTTTTCAAGCAATGTTTGGGCTCCTGCTGCTGCTGCTGTCAGCTCCAGTGTGTCTTTAGGCCAATTTTTGGGCTCCTGCTGACAATTCCAGTGTCTCTTTCAAGCAATGTTTGGGCTCCTGCTGCTGGCAACTCCAGCGTGTCTTCAGGCCAATTTTTGGGTTCCTGCTGCCAACTCCAGTGTCTCTTTCAAGCAATGTTTGGGCTCCTGCTGCTGCTGCTGGCTACTCCAGGGTGTGTCTTTAGGCCAATTTTTGGGCTCCTGCTGCCAACTCCAGTGTCTCTTTCAGCCAATGCTTGGGCTCCTGCTGATGCTGCTGCCAACTCCAGCATGTATTTTGGCCAAATTCTGGGTTCCTGCTGCTGCTTGCAACTCCAGGGTGTGTCTATCAGTCAAAGTTTGGGCTACTGCTGCCAACTCCAGTGTCTCTTTCAGCCAATGTTTGGGCTCCTGCTGCTGCTGCTGCCAACTCCAGTGTGTCTTTAGGCCAATTTTTGGGCTCCTGCTGCCAACTCCAGTGTCTCTTTCAAGCAGTGTTTGGGCTCCTGCTGCTGGCAACTCCAACGTGTCTTTAGGCCAATTTTTGGGTTCCTGCTGCCAACTCCAGTGTCTCTTTCAAGCAATGTTTGGGCTCCTGCTGCTGCTGCTGCTGCCAATTCCAGGGTGTGTCTTTAGTTCAATATTTGGGTTCCTGCTGCCAACGCCAGTGCCTCTTACAAGCAATGTTTGGGCTCCTGCTGCCAACTCCAGTGTGTCTTTAGGCCAATTTTTGGGCTCCTGCTGCCAACTCCAGTGTCTCTTTCAAGCAATGCTTGGGCTCCTGCTGCTGCGGCTGCTGGCAACTCCAGTGTGTCTTTATGCCAATTTTAGGGCTCCTGCTGCCAACTCCAGTGTCTCTTTCAAGCAATGTTTGGGCTCCTGCTGCTGCTGCTGCCAACTCCAGGGTGTGTCTTTAGTCCAATTTTGGGTTTCTGCTGCCAACTCCAGTGTCTCTTTCAAGCAATGTTTGGGCTCCTGCTGCTGCTGCCAACTCCAGAGTGTCTTTCGGCCAATTTTTGGGCTCCTGCTGCCAACTCCAGTGTCTCTTTCAGCCAATGTTTGGGCTCCTGCTGCTGCTGCTGTCAACTCCAGTGTCTCTTTCAAGCAATGTTTGGGCTCCTGCTGCTGGCAACTCCAGCGTGTATTTAGGCAAATTTTTGTGCTCCTGCTGCCAACTCCAGTGTCTCTTTCAGCCAATGTTTGGGCTCCTGCTGCTGCGGCTGCCAACTCCAATGTGTCTTTAGGCCAATTTTTGGGTTCCTGCTGCTGCTGCTGCTGGCAACTCCAGGGTGTGTCTATCAGTCAATGCTTGGGCTCCTGCTGCCAACTCCAGTGTCTCTTTCAGCCAATGTTTGGGCTCCTGCTGCTGCTGCTGCTGCCAACTACAGGGTGTGTCTTTAGTCCAATTTTTGGGCTCCTGCTGCCAACTCTAGTGTCTTTTTCAATCAATGTTTGGGCTCCTGCTGCTGCTGCTGGCAACTCCATTGTGTCTTTAGGCCAATTTTTGGGCTCCTGCTGACAACTCCAGTGTCTCTTTCAAGCAATGTTTGGGCTCCTGCTGCTGGCAACTCCAGCGTGTCTTCCGGCCAATTTTTGGGCTCCTTCTGCCAACTCCAGTGTCTCTTTCAAGCAATGTTTGGGCTCCTGCTGCTGCTGCTGCTGGCAACTCCAGGGTGTGTCTTTAGGCCAATTTTTGGGCTCCTGCTGCCAACTCCAGTGTCTCTTTCAGCCAATGCTTGGGCTCCTGCTGATGCTGCTGCCAACTCCAGCATGTATTTTGGCCAAATTCTGGGTTCCTGCTGCTGCTGCTGCTGGCAACTCCAGGGTGTGTCTATCAGTCAAAGTTTGGGCTACTGCTGCCAACTCCAGTGTCTCTTTCAGCCAATGTTTGGGCTCCTGCTGCTGCTGCTGCCAACTCCAGTGTGTCTTTAGGCCAATTTTTGGGCTCCTGCTGCCAACTCCAGTGTCTCTTTCAGCCAATGCTTGGGCTCCTGCTGATGCTGCTGCCAACTCCAGCATGTATTTTGGCCAAATTCTGGGTTCCTGCTGCTGCTGCTGCTGGCAACTCCAGGGTGTGTCTATCAGTCAAAGTTTGGGCTACTGCTGCCAACTCCAGTGTCTCTTTCAGCCAATGTTTGGGCTCCTGCTGCTGCTGCTGCCAACTCCAGTGTGTCTTTAGGCCAATTTTTGGGCTCCTGCTGCCAACTCCAGTGTCTCTTTCAAGCAGTGTTTGGGCTGCTGCTGCTGGCAACTCCAACGTGTCTTTAGGCCAATTTTTGGGTTCCTGCTGCCAACTCCAGTGTCTCTTTCAAGCAATGTTTGGGCTCCTGCTGATGCTGCTGCCAACTCCAGCATGTATTTTGGCCAAATTCTGGGTTCCTGCTGCTGCTGCTGCTGGCAACTCCAGGGTGTGTCTATCAGTCAAAGTTTGGGCTACTGCTGCCAACTCCAGTGTCTCTTTCAGCCAATGTTTGGGCTCCTGCTGCTGCTGCTGCCAACTCCAGTGTGTCTTTAGGCCAATTTTTGGGCTCCTGCTGCTGGCAACTCCAACGTGTCTTTAGGCCAATTTTTGTGTTCCTGCTGCCAACTCCAGTGTCTCTTTCAAGCAATGTTTGGGCTCCTGCTGCTGCTGCTGCCAATTCCAGGGTGTGTCTTTAGTTCAATATTTGGGTTCCTGCTGCCAACGCCAGTGCCTCTTACAAGCAATGTTTGGGCTCCTGCTGCCAACTCCAGTGTGTCTTTAGGACAATTTTTGGGCTCCTGCTGCCAACTCCAGTGTCTCTTTCAAGCAATGCTTGGGCTCCTGCTGCTGCGGCTGCTGGCAACTCCAGTGTGTCTTTATGCCAATTTTAGGGCTCCTGCTGCCAACTCCAGTGTCTCTTTCAAGCAATGTTTGGGCTCCTGCTGCTGCTGCTGCCAACTCCAGGGTGTGTCTTTAGTCCAATTTTGGGTTTCTGCTGCCAACTCCAGTGTCTCTTTCAAGCAGTGTTTGGGCTCCTGCTGCTGCTGCCAACTCCAGAGTGTCTTTCGGCCAATTTTTGGGCTCCTGCTGCCAACTCCAGTGTCTCTTTCAGCCAATGTTTGGGCTCCTGCTGCCAACTCCAGTGTCTCTTTCAAGCAATGTTTGGGCTCCTGCTGCTGGCAACTCCAGCGTGTATTTAGGCAAATTTTTGTGATCCTGCTGCCAACTCCAGTGTCTCTTTCAGCCAATGTTTGGGCTCCTGTTGCTGCTGCGGCTGCCAACTCCAATGTGTCTTTAGGCCAATTTTTGGGTTCCTGCTGCTGCTGCTGCTGGCAACTCCAGGGTGTGTTTATCAGTCATTGCTTGGGCTCCTGCTGCCAACTCCAGTGTCTCTTTCAGCCAATGTTTGGGCTCCTGCTGCTGCTGCTGCCAACTCCAGGGTGTGTCTTTAGGCCAATTTTTGAGCTCCTTCTGCCAACTCCAGTGTCTCTTTCAAGCTATGTTTGGCCCCCTGCTGCTCCTGCTGCCAACTCCAGTGTCTCTTTCAGCCAATTTTTGGGTTCCTGCTGCTGCTGCCAACTCCAGGGTGTGTCTTTAGGCCACTTTTTGGGCTCCTGCTGCCAACTCCAGTGTCTCTTTCAGCCAATTTTTGGCCTCCTGCTGCCGCTGCTGCCAACTGCAGTGTGTCTCGATTTTGGGTTCCTGCTGCTGCTACTGCCAACTGCAGGGTGTGTCTTTAGGCCAATTTTTGATCTCCTGCTGCTGCCAACTCCAGTGTGGCTTTAGGAGTTGTCAACTTCAGTGTCTCTTTCAAGCAATGTTTGGGCTCCTGCTGCTGCTGCTTGCAACTCCAGTGTGTCTTTAGGCCAATTTTTGGCTCCTGCTGCCAACTCCAGTGTCTCTTTCAGCCAATGTTTGGACTCCTGCTGCTGCTGCTGCTACAAACTCCAGTGTGTCTTTTGGCCAAATTCTGCATTCCTGCTCCTGTTGCTGCTGTCAACTCCAGGGTGTGTCTATCAGTCAATGTTTGGGCTCCTGCTGCCAACTCCAGTGTCTCTTTCAGCCAATGTTTGGGCTCCTGCTGCTGCTGCCAACTCCAGTGTGTGTCTTTAGTCCAATTTTTGGGCTCCTACTGCCAACTCCAGTGTCTATTTCAAGCTATGTTTGGCCTCCTGCTGCTGGCAACTCCAGCGTGTCTTTAGGCCAATTTTTGGGCTCCTGCTGCCAACTCCAGTGTCTCTTTCAAGCAATGTTTGGGCTCCTGCTGCTGGCAACTCCAGCGTGTCTTTAGGCCAATTTTTGGGCTCCTGCTGCCAACTCCAGTGTCTCTTTCAAGCAATGTTTGGGCTCCTGCTGCTGGCAACTCCTGCGTGTCTTTAGGCCAATTTTTGGGCTCCTGCTGCCAACTCCAGTGTCTCTTTCAAGCAATGTTTGGGCTCCTGCTGCTGCTGCTGGCAACTCCAGTGTGTCTTTAGGCCAATTTTTGGGCTCCTGCTGACAACTCCAGCGTCTCTTTCAAGCAATGTTTGGGCTCCTGCTGCTGGCAACTCCAGCATGTCTTCAGACCAATTTTTGGGCTCCTGCTGCCAACTCCAGTGTCTCTTTCAAGCTATGTTTGGCCTCCTGCTGCTGCTGCCAACTGCAGTGGGTCTTTAGGGCAATTTTCGGGTTCCTGCTGCTGCCGCTGCCAACTGCAGGGTGTGACTTTAGGTACATTTTTGGGCTCCTGCTGCCAACTCCAGTGTGTGTCTTTAGGCCATTTTTTTTGGCTCTTGCTGCCATCTCCAGGATCTCTTTCAGCCAATGTTTGGGCTCCTGCTGCTGCTGCTGCCAACTCCAGTGCGTCTTTTGGCCAATTTTTGGGCTCCTGCTGCCAACTCCAGTGTCTCTTTCAAGCAATGTTTGGGCTCCTGCTGCTGCCAACTACAGGGTGTGTCTTTTGTCCAATTTTTGGGCTCCTGCTGCCAACTCTAGTGTCTTTTTCAATCAATGTTTGGGCTCCTGCTGCTGCTGCTGGCAACTCCAGTGTGTCTTTAGGCCAATTTTTGGGCTCCTGCTGACAACTCCAGTGTCTCTTTCAAGCAATGTTTGGGCTCCTGCTGCTGGCAACTCCAGCGTGTCTTCAGGCCAATTTTTGGGCTCCTGCTGCCAACTCCAGTGTCTCTTTCAAGCAATGTTTGGGCTCTTGCTGCTGCTGCTGCTGCTGGCAACTCCAGGGTGTGTCTTTAGGCCAATTTTTGGGCTCCTGCTGCCAACTTCAGTGTCTCTTTCAGCCAATGCTTGGGCTCCTGCTGATGCTGCTGCCAACTCCAGCATGTATTTTGGCCAAATTCTGGGTTCCTGCTGCTGCTGCTGCTGGCAACTCCAGGGTGTGTCTATCAGTCAAAGTTTGGGCTACTGCTGCCAACTCCAGTGTCTCTTTCAGCCAATGTTTGGGCTCCTGCTGCTGCTGCTGCCAACTCCAGTGTGTCTTTAGGCCAATTTTTGGGCTCCTGCTGCCAACTCCAGTGTCTCTTTCAAGCAGTGTTTGGGCTCCTGCTGCTGGCAACTCCAACGTGTCTTTAGGCCAATTTTTGGGTTCCTGCTGCCAACTCCAGTGTCTCTTTCAAGCAATGTTTGGGCTCCTGCTGCTGCTGCTGCTGCCAATTCCAGGGTGTGTCTTTAGTTCAATATTTGGGTTCCTGCTGCCAACGCCAGTGCCTCTTACAAGCAATGTTTGGGCTCCTGCTGCCAACTCCAGTGTGTCTTTAGGCCAATTTTTGGGCTCCTGCTGCCAACTCCAGTGTCTCTTTCAAGCAATGCTTGGGCTCCTGCTGCTGCGGCTGCTGGCAACTCCAGTGTGTCTTTATGCCAATTTTAGGGCTCCTGCTGCCAACTCCAGTGTCTCTTTCAAGCAATGTTTGGGCTCCTGCTGCTGCTGCTGCCAACTCCAGGGTGTGTCTTTAGTCCAATTTTGGGTTTCTGCTGCCAACTCCAGTGTCTCTTTCAAGCAATGTTTGGGCTCCTGCTGCTGCTGCCAACTCCAGAGTGTCTTTCGGCCAATTTTTGGGCTCCTGCTGCCAACTCCAGTGTCTCTTTCAGCCAATGTTTGGGCTCCTGCTGCTGCTGCCAACTCCAGTGTCTCTTTCAAGCAATGTTTGGGCTCCTGCTGCTGGCAACTCCAGCGTGTATTTAGGCAAATTTTTGTGCTCCTGCTGCCAACTCCAGTGTCTCTTTCAGCCAATGTTTGGGCTCCTGCTGCTGCGGCTGCCAACTCCAATGTGTTTTTAGGCCAATTTTTGGGTTCCTGCTGCTGCTGCTGTTGCTGGCAACTCCAGGGTGTGTCTATCAGTCAATGCTTGGGCTCCTGCTGCCAACTCCAGTGTCTCTTTCAGCCAATGTTTGGGCTCCTGCTGCTGCTGCCAACTCCACGGTGTGTCTTTTAGGCCAATTTTTGAGCTCCTGCTGCCAGCTCCAGTGTCTCTTTCAAGCTATGTTTGGCCCCCTGCTGCTCCTGCTGCCAACTCCAGTGTCTCTTTCAGCCAATTTTTGGGTTCCTGCTGCTGCTGCCAACTCCAGGGTGTGTCTTTAGGCCACTTTTTGGGCTCCTGCTGCCAACTCCAGTGTCTCTTTCAGCCAATGTTTGGGCTCCTGCTGCTGCTGCCAACTCCAGTGTGTCTTTAGGCCAATTTTTGGGCTCCTGCTGCCAACTCCAGTGTATCTTTCAAGCAATGTTTGGGTTCCTGCTGCTGTTAACTCCAGGGTGTGTCTTTAGGCCAATTTTTGGGCTCCTGCTGCCAACTCCAGTGTCTCTTTCTAGCAATGTTCGGGCTCTTGCTGTTGCTGCCAACTCCAGGGTGTGTCTTTAGTCCAATTTTTGGGTTCCTGCTGCCAACTCCAGTGTCTCTTTCAAGCAATGTTTGGGCTCCTGCTGCTGCTGCCAACTCCAGGGTGTGTCTTTAGTCCAGTTTTTGGGTTTCTGCTGCCAACTCCAGTGTCTCTTTCAAGCAATGTTTGGGCTCCTGCTGCTGTCGCTTCCAACTGCAGTGTGTCTTTTGGTCAATTTTTTGGGTTCCTGCTGCTGCCAACTCCAGGGGCTCCTGCTGCCAATTCCAGTGTCTCTTTCAAGCAATGTTTGTGCTCCTGCTGCTGCCAACTCCAGGGTGTGTCTTCAGGTCAATTGTTGGGCTCCTGCTGCCAACTCCAGTGTCTCTTTCAAGCAATGTTTGGGCTCCTGCTGCTGCCAACTCCAGTGTGTCTTTAGGCCAATTTTTGGGCTCCTGCTGCCAACTCCAGTGTCTCTTTCAAGCAATGTTTGGGCTCCTGCTGCTGCCAACTCCAGGGTGTGTCTTTAGTCCAATTTTTGGGTAGCAGCTGCCAACTCCAGTGTCTCTTTCAAGCAATGTTTGGGCTCCTGCTGCTGCTGCCAACTCCAGTGTGTCTTTAGGCCACTTTTTAGGCTCCTGCTGCCAACTCCAGTGTCTTTTTCAGCCATTGTTTGGGCTCCTGCTGCTGCCGTTGGCAACTCCAGTGTGTCTTTAGGCCAATTTTTGGGCTCCTGCTGCTCCTGCTGCTGCCAACTCCAGGGTGTGTCTTTCGGTCAATTTTTGGGCTCCTGCTGCCAACTCCAGTGTCTCGTTCAAGCAATGTTTGGGCTCCTGCTGCTGCTGCTGCCAACTCCAGGGTGTGTCTTTAGTCCAATTTTTGGGTTCCTGCTGCCAACTCCAGTGTCTCTTTCAAGCAATGTTTGGGCTGCTGCTGCTGCTGCCAACTCCAGTGTGTCTTTAGGCCAATTTTTGGGCTCCTGCTGCCAACTCCAGTGTCTCTTTCAGCCAATGTTTGGGCTCCTGCTGCTGCTGCTGCCAACTCCAGGGTGTGTCTTTAGGTCATTTTTGGGGCTCCTGCTGCCAACTCCAGTGTCTCTTTCAAGCTATGTTTGGCCTCCTGCTGCTGCTGCTGCTGCTGCCAACTGCAGTGTGTCTTTAGGCCAATTTTTGGGTTCCTGCTGCCAACTCCAGTGTCTCTTTCAAGCTATGTTTGGCCTCCTGCTGCTGCTGCTGCTGTCAACTGCAGTTTGTCTTTAGGCCAATTTTTGGGTTCCTGCTGCTGCCAACTCCAGGGTGTGTCTTTAGGCCAATTTTTTGGGCTCCTGCTGCCAAGTCCAGTGTCTCTTTCAAGCTATGCTTGGCCTCCTGCTGCTGCTACTGCCAACTGCAGTGTGTCTTTAGGCCAATTTTTGGGTTCCTGCTGCTGGCAACTCCAGGGGGTGTCTATCAGTCAATGTTTGGGCTCCTGCTGCTGCTGCCAACTCCAGGGTGTGTCTTTAGGCCAATTTTTGGGCTCCAAACAGTGTCTCTTTCAGCCATTGTTTGGGCTCCTGCTGCTGCCGTTGGCAACTCCAGTGTCTCTTTCAAGCAATGTTTGGGCTCCTGCTGCTGCTGCTGCCAACTCCAGGGTGTGTCTTTAGTCCAATTTTTGGGTAGCAGCTGCCAACTCCAGTGTCTCTTTCAAGCAATGTTTGGGCTCCTGCTGCTGCCAACTCCAGTGTGTCTTTAGGCCACTTTTTGGGCTCCTGCTGCAAACTCCAGTGTCTCTTTCAGCCATTGTTTGGGCTCCTGCTGCTGCCGTTGGCAACTCTGGTGTGTCTTTAGGCCAATTTTTGGGCTCCTGCTGCTCCTGCTGCTGCCAACTCCAGGGTGTGTCTTCAGGTCAATTTTTGGGCTCCTGCTGCCAACTCCAGTGTCTCTTTCAAGCAATGTTTGGGCTCCTGCTGCTGCTGCTGCCAACTCCAGGGTGTGTCTTTAGTCCAATTTTTGGGCTCCTGCTGCCAACTCCAGTGTCTCTTTCAAGCAATGTTTGGGCTCCTGCTGCTGCTGCCAACTTCAGTGTGTCTTTAGGCCAATTTTTGGGCTCCTGCTGCCAACTCCAGTGTCTCTTTCAGCCAATGTTTGGGCTCCTGCTGCTGCTGCTGCCAACTCCAGGGTGTGTCTTTAGGTCATTTTTGGGGCTCCTGCTGCCAACTCCAGTGTCTCTTTCAAGCTATGTTTGGCCACCTGCTGCTGCTGCTGCCAACTGCAGTGTGTCTTTAGGCCAATTTTTGGGTTCCTGCTGCCAACTCCAGTGTCTCTTTCAAGCTATGTTTGGCCTCCTGCTGCTGCTGCTGTCAACTGCAGTTTGTCTTTAGGCCAATTTTTGGGTTCCTGCTGCTGCTGCTGCCAACTCCAGGGTGTGTCTTTAGGCCAATTTTTTGGGCTCCTGCTGCCAACTCCAGTGTCTCTTTCAAGCTATGCTTGGCCTCCTGCTGCTGCTACTGCCAACTGCAGTGTGTATTTAGGCCAATTTTTGGGTTCCTGCTGCTGGCAACTCCAGGGGGTGTCTATCAGTCAATGTTTGGGCTCCTGCTGCTGCTGCTGCTGCCAACTCCAGGGTGTGTCTTCAGGCCAATTTTTGGGCTCCTGCTGCCAACTCCAGTGTCTCTTTCAAGCTATGTTTTGCCTCCTGCTGCTGCTGCTGCCAACTGCAGTGTGTCTTTAGGCCAATTTTTGGGTTCCTGCTGCCAACTCCAGTGTCTCTTTCAAGCTATGTTTGGGCTCCTGCTGCTGCTGCTGCTTGCAACTCCAGGGTGTCAATCAGCCAATGTTTGGGCTCCTGCTGCCAACTCCAGTGTGTCTTTCATGCTATGTTTGGGCTGCTGCTGCTGCTTGCAACTCCAGGGTGTCATTCAGATAATTTTTGGGCTCCTGCTGCCAACTCCAGTGTCTCTTTCAAGCTATGTTCGGGCTCCTGCTGCTGCTTGCAACTCCAGGGTGTCATTCAGCCAATTTTTGGGCTCCTGCTGCCAACTCCAGTGTCTCTTTCAAGCTATGTTCGGGCTCCTGCTGCTGCTTGCAACCCCAGGGTGTCATTCAGCCAATTTTTGGGCTCCTGCTGCTCCTGCTGCCAACTCCAGGATGTCTTTCAGCCAATATTTGGGCTCCTGCTGCTGCCAACTCCAGGGTGTGTTTTTCAAGCAATATAGGGGCCCCTCATAGTGATGCCACCTCAACTCTCTGCAATTGTGCCGCTCTGCGATTCTAATAGCGATGCCTCTGATCTGCATGTCATAATTATTTACAGTATTATTTCACTAACCCAGCATGCATCCTATGCATGTTACAGCAAGGCAGAATGGTTTACAACCCTATTGAGGCTCTAGGAAGCTCAGAAATGTCTTTACATGTGTCACTATGAATTATTTTTGTTGATGTGTCCACTCTTATGTATTTTGGATTTTGATGTCCAAAATCCGTATTTATTATGTATTAATAAATTATAATTTTTGATGTATTTTACTCTATCCAAGCCTTTTCTTTGTGGCGTGGTGTAGCTAACCGGAGCTCTGTTGCTGTTTTTTGGGGGGGGGGGATACCCAATAACCCCCGTTTTTTGTTGTTGCAAGCTCAGAAGCTCCGTTTTTAATAGCGATTCGAAACGAATTTTGTCAGAAAATTCGGCGAATCAGCCGAATCAAATTTTTCAAAAGTTCGCTCATCTCTAGTTGCTATGAATATTGGGAAAGTCTGAGGTAAAAAAAAAGAAACATAGTCTGATTTGGGGCACTGAGCTGGGGATAGAAGGTGACTACATATACTTTCTGGGTATAGGTGCACTTTAAAGCTGAAATCCAGTCTAAATGTACCCCTCCTCCCGTCTTGCTACCCTCCCCTGGTGCTGAGGCATGGTGGTGGGGTTACAACAAAAAGTGAGATCCAGCTCTGATCGTGGGCAATTCCTGTGTCGGGCACAGCCATCTTAGATCTGCTGCACAGATCGACATCCTCTGCTCTGTGCGTGGCCCATCCGTCCATACAGGTACATACACAGAGCATGGGGCAGAAAAGAAACTGATAGAGATCCAAATGAAACATGGAATAAAATGAAGCCCAAAAATTAGAGGGGAATCATGGAGTGCCAGTGCATACAGAAAGTGAGCTAAGACTGATGGTGCATGTGAGGAGATGAGTGTGGCCTTCTAGTTAACAGTCCCCAAGCTTCACCTCTTTCTTGCCACACCTGAGTTAGGTGAATATAGGCAGAAGTTTCTGGCTATCCCAGAGTAAAAACCTGGAAGAAATGTCTGAGGGTAAGATATCAGGAACTCTGATCTTCACATTGTACTCACTTCATAAGCCACCCTGAATTTTAACCCATCTGTACAAATGACCAGCACTCCGTTATATAATTCCACCAAGTGTATCATAGAAAGACAAATGTGGTATGAAAAATCCATCACAAAGTGTCCAAAGTCCATATTAGGTCAAATGGCAAGCAGTGTCCTGAATTCCAACGTTTCGGGGGAGCAGCCCCCTTCATCAGTGACAGACAAACAGACATGTGCCAAGAGGAAGTCCTTATAAACATTGTAATCAGGAAGTCCAATGTTTATAAGGACTTCCTCTTGGCACATGTCTGTTTGTCTGTCCCTGATGAAGGGGGCTGCTCCCCCGAAACGTTGGAATTCAGGACACTGCTTACCATTTGACCTAATATGGACTTTGGACACTTTGTGATGGATGTTTCATACCACATTTGTCTTTCTATGATACACTTGGTGGAATTATATAACGGAGTGCTGGTCATTTGTACAGATTGGATTCACAGCGGAGCCACCACTGACCTGGCACCCACGCAAAACTAGTAAGTGTGCACCAGCAACTTGGTTTATTGTGTCCTGGATTTTAACCCCTTCCCGCCACAGTAAGATTTGGGATTATGTTAGTTTAAATGACAGGGCTATAGGGTCGATTCATGGTCATGTGCTTATAAACCCCAAACCAAGCGCCATTGATTCTGCATGCACATAAGCACACGATTCAAGGTTTAGTGCACATGTATGGCACAGGTGAAGATTGCACCAAATGGCATGCACTCAGGGCACACACAAAATTCCTCTTCTGGTGCCTTCTGCATGAAATCCTGCTGTTTTGACGTGCAAATGGCCCTTCTCCATGCACTTTTGGCTGGCTAAGCCTTAAATTGGTCCCGATAGCCCCCCAGGTTTCTCCCCTTTCCTTACTGTTTAGAGATTGAGAATTAGGGGAATCTCGATTATCCAAATCAGAGTGTTTTTCATGTCAGGTGACTGAAAATATACTCCTAAATGGGGAATAGAGATTTGCCTAAAACACTGAAGCTGGAGAGACTATGGGGGTTATTCATCAAGGGATAGCGCCAGGTAGTGCCTCATAGCGGCAGGCAGCGTCTGGTGAATGCTGGGCGCTGTACGCAATACCACATTTATGAAAGCAAATCTGGTGAGCGACTCTAACAGCACCATGTAGCGTCTGATTCATCATTACAGGTGGCTCAGCGTATAGCGCCTGCTCTCTCGCTTACAGATCGCCAGGTATTACCTTTCGCTACTTGTCACTCTCCCATATATTTCAGTGTTCATTCCTTTTCTTCTGTTTAAACAGGGTTTTTTTTTTCTCTCAAATAATTGTGTCACCTCTCCTGGCCTAGAAAAACTCATTTTTGAAAACTTTTTTGTTTTTTTATGTAGAATTGTCATTACAGGTCTGGCACTAAAGTTTTAATGTCACAGTGTTACAACAATGTCATTAGTTTATAGACACACAATTGTATGGTTTTAAGCATTTCCATTATCAAATAGCCTACTGTGTATGTCTCCCTCCTCCCCCCCCATCTCTTGTTAGTAGTATGGATATTTATGTTATATGTCTTTTAAACAAGCGTAGTTTTAATGTGTCTTAGTATGTGATTCAGATGTTACAATAAATTTTCTTACCATTTAAACACTATAGAGTGCCATTGTTAGTCTCTGTGTTTCCCCTTTTAGGGGTTTCTGGGGCATCCCCCTTTTTGCTTGGTCATTCCATGTGTTTTTGCTTTGTTACTGGTGGATATGTGTTCAAAAACAGACTTTAAGCACACAGCGTCTGGCGCTCTGGGCTACAGCGACCAGATTTAGAGCACCGGCGCTGTGTGTGTGTAAGTATGGTGTGAGTCACTGAGAGTCGGTCTCACTGAGCTGGCGCTACCTCTCGCTCCCTGCAGCGCTGTACTGGTGTTAGAGCACCCAATATATATCACATTCATCAATGCCGGGCAGGTTACTAGAGCGACCGAGACGATCTGTTACAGCGCCCGATACCCGCACATGAGCGTCTACTAGTGGTCGCTCTAAGCGCAGCTATACAGACGCTCATCTTCCGATACCTGGCGTTAGTAATTAATCAGCCTCCACGCCGCAATATAGAAACAATAAAGAAAGGGGAGGCATTTTTAGGTATTGTTTATGTATAGGTGCTTATTTCTCCTTATTTTTAGGTGTTGTGTTTTATTAGGGATATCCTAGTTCCAGGTCACCAGTGTTGTGTTTCCAAATGTTTAGTCCCAGATGTTCTCTTTACCCCTCCCTCCCTGCCTTGTTAGTTTTGTGTATTAATGCTTAATAATTCTGCTACTAATATTATTTTTTCTGTTTTAAATTTTGGGGCCCAATGTCCACCTTTTTGGTGGTTTTATCATTACACATTTTGCGGGGAGGCCGATTCATTAATAGCGGCAGGTAGCGACAGTTGAGCGACTGTAGCAGTATTTTCACAGCGCCCGCTAGTAGTCACTGTGCTTGGCCATTGTTCGGTTGTTGATAGCGACTGAGTTGGTGTGCAGTAATGTTGAATACGGGGTGACGAGTCGCTATTTGACAGGTTCCGCGATGTATGGGTGCGCATGATAGCGACTGGTCAGAGCGACCGGCTCCCACCATATTCATCCAGAATCACGCTCAAAAAATTCAAGCGCTGTGAAATGCATGTTTAAACCCCAGAGCGCCGGCGGCGATGTGTTAAAAGTAGTTTTTTAACCCCCAAACCACCATATTTTTGGAAACCAAAAAAAAAAATTTTTTTAAGAATTTAGTAATATGAATAAAATAATATCAGACCTGTAATATCAATTCTGCACAATTTTTTTTTTTTACCTTAAAAAAATTATCTAGCAGAAGTGGTCACAGAATTTTTCACATTTAAAAAAAAAAAAAAAACATTAATAACAATTAATTATTAATATTTAAAGATTGTTCCATTGAAATGCATTGGAGAGCGCCAGGTAGCGAGAGGTCATACCTGTCGCTGTTCAAGGGCTGAGGCTGGAATAATGATGAATGAGTGGCTATCTGGCGCTATCTCAGTCGCTAAGCAGGATCGGCTTGATAAATGTGTGATTGTGGTGGGGAGCCGGCGTTCTCTTGGCAGTGCCCGTCATTACCGGTCCCTCACCAGTCGCTACCTGTCGCTATTCCTTCATAAATAAGGGCCTATGTGTCAACTTGGACAACTTCACACGAAATTTTTAGTATCCGAAAAAAAAAATGAAAAATATTAGGAAAAAAATTGTGACTGACACTTCCATTGATAAAAACATGCTGAATGCCGCTGGCATGTGTATTAGGAATGAAATAAGCCTGTTAGTCAGTGAAGTCAGCAGTTTACTCCAGCTTTTTTGTCTCGAAAGCAATACATTTGGGCATGTTTTTCAGCCCTCTAAACAACCCATAAATCAGTCGCCAATTTGCGCTTGAGAAAGTTTCTGCTTTGGCGCCGGCTCGGCTGCAAATTTCCACCTTAAAAAATGTGCTTCAAATTTTGATGACCATGAATCAAGTCTGAGTGCGACTTGTCGCTCCAAAAAACGTGCGCAAATGCACAGGCGCAGGACCATACATCGAGTCTTATGTGTCAGAAAACCACAAACAATATTTTAAAACTGCACCCAACAGCAAATGCAAAACCACTTTCAGAAAGTTAAATAAGCCTTTAGGTTTTTCACAGGAACTTACACGTTGAGCTTAGCTCCATTTGAACCTGGATGCCCCAGTGTGAAACCCCCACAATAAATCACCTTTCGGAAAATGGCTCTGATTGTTTACAATGGGGAGGACGCGCTTGAATTAAATCAGAGTCCTTTAAAGAAGGACATAGTTAAGGAAAAGGGTTCAGACTTGAAGAGAGCCTGCATATTCGCTGATGGACCGAGGAGAGGTGAGTTTTACTTGGCGTTTGGGGGGGGCGGGAGGTTCACACAGCGGGGCTTCCCAATCCGGGGCACAAAACAAAAACAAGCCGAATTGTCGGGTTTTGTTCCACTTTAAGCCAATCTTGGGCTAGAATAGGGGTTCTCAAGCCACTGGCAGGTAATTCGAAGCCGACGGCAGCTAGAAGCAAGGGGACCGCTGGATCAGCTGACCGATCCTATAATAGGAGGCTTAGCAGAAGTACTGCAGCATACATCTCCCTCGCTTCTAGCTGCAGGCGGTTTTGCATGTACGCAGTCCCCATAGAAGAGTGGTGCACTTGCCATCATTTAGTCAAGAAACCACTTCCTCATTCACGGTGTACGACACCAAATGGCAGTTCATCAGGTGACCAATGGAAACCACTCAGGTTAGATGCACAAGCTCACTGGAAAATACAGATTGGTCACCAGCAGTCACATGATTGCCAGCAAAACATGAATGAGGAAGTGGTTAACTTATGGGTATAGGGCCACTTTAATAGGGTGCAGGTCCCCTTTAAAAGCTCTGAGGGGAAGCCTGCCTTACTGTCCCACTTTAACACGTTTCTTCTCAGAGGACCTAAAGATCATCACTATAGACCAGGTAAGTTTATTTTTACAAGTTTAGAAAAAAAAAATATGTTTTTTTTTTTAAATGAGGCAAGTGTATTTATGCTGTTGACAGTATATGTAGCTCCTGTTTGAAGAATGGTTTAAAGTGAAACAAAACGTAGGGCGTTGGACTTCCTTGGGCATCCCGAATTGGGTTGGGACTGTGTGAAACCCCCCGAGTTGCCAGTATTCACTCACCTTTCCCCCACCAACAGCGCATGTGTGGCATCTCATCTAATCCAATTTTCTGTGCCTATGTGATTTGACAAACGGCTCTGATTGTCATTGCCAGCCTTTGGGGCGTGCAAGGTGTGCGACAGGATGCCATCCCAGCCTCTCTTTAAGGGGGCGCCAGGAGTTCTCAACTGGAATAGCAGACATCTTTTTTTTTTTGAAATACCTCCTTCTCTCTCTTTCTTTCTTTTTTTTTCCTCCTTTTTTTGCAGTGTTATTCAACTCTCTTGCTTTCTTTTTCTTTATTCTTTCTTTTGTTCTCTCTCTCGCTTTATTTCTCCCTTTCCTCCTTTCTATCTCTCTCTTTCTCTGCAATCCTATTCCTTTCTTTCTTTCTCATTCCCTCCTTTCTCTTTTCCTCTTTCTTTCTCTGCAATCCAATTCAACTCCCTTTCTATCTTTCTTTCTTTCTTTCTTTCTTTCTTTCTTTCTTTATCCCTCTCGATATATTTCTCTTTTTCTTCATTTCTATCTCTCTCTTTCTCTGCAATGCTATTCCTTTCTATCTTTCTTGTTCCCTAATTTCCTCTTTCTTTCTTTCTCTGCAATCCTATTCCACTCTCTTGCTTTCTTTCTTTCGCTCTCTCTCTCGCTTTATTTCTCTTTGTTTTCGTTTCTATCTTTCTCTTTCTCTGCAATCCTATTCCTTTCTTTCTTCCTCAATCCCTTTTTTATCTTTTCCACTTTCTTTCTCTGCAATCCTATTCCACTCTCTTGCTTTCTTTCTTTCACTCTCTCTCTCGCTTTATTTCTCTTTGTTTTCGTTTCTATCTTTCTTTTTCTCTGCAATCCTATTCCTTTCTTTCTTCCTCAATCCCTTTTTTATCTTTTCCACTTTCTTTCTTTGCAATCCTATTTAACTCTCTTGCATTCTTTCGTTCTCTCTCTCTCGCTTTATTTTTATTTTTCTTCATTTCTATCTCTCTCTTTCTCTGCAATCCTATTCCTTTCTTTCTTTCTCGTTTCCTCTTTACTTGTTTTCTCTTTCTTTCTCTCTGTCTCTCTTTCTTTCTCTGCAGTCCTATTCCTTTCTTTCTCTCTCGTTCCCTCTTTACTCGCTTCCTCTTTTTTTCTCTCTCTCTCTTTCTTTCTCTGCAATCCTATTCAGCGCTCTTGCTTTATTTCTTTCATTCTCTCTATTTAGTTCTTTCTCACTCTCTTTAATGTCAAGTCATTTTTACATCAATGCATCTCTAGTGTCATGTCGGTATAATAACTCCCAGGGATTTCAGCTGCCCCAAATGCCCTATTCCTGGCTGACAGAGCAGTGACGTGCACCGGGTCCCTCTGCTGCTTCCTCTGCTGTAAATGTCTGACCAATCTTACCTACAAGCTTGTACGCGTTCAGTTTGCCCCCTTCTTGTGAAACAATTAAAATAAAATGATGTAAGTTGACATTCTGCATATGTCATCTCATCTAGGCAAGCAGCTATATTTTACCAGAATATGACATCAAGTTTATCTAGCCTGGCGATTTAGAAGGTGATTCGTAAAGCTTATTGACTGGGGATACCTGTGCTCTGATGAGAGGGGTTATGTGCCAGGCTGGTATATAAAGGCTAGAGAGGGGTTGAGGAGGTTCATTAAATTTGCTGCCAGTTGCCCCCTTGTCTTCAATAGTCACCAAGGTGGTTGAGCATTTAGGATTGCAGGTATTAGATTCATAAGTAGTGGACGTTCTACTGAGCAAAGCAGAAGTTCTCACATTGGGACTTCGAACAACAGCTATTACCTTCCATCATCAGTTGGACAGACAGACAGAACCATGGTAAGTGACACTACTTTTCTATTTTTTTCTTAAAATATAAGAATTTGGCTACTTGGGAAGTAGCTGCCATTCTAATCTTTTTTAAAATAGAACAAAACCCTGGAATTTGACCTTTCCGGTTTTGTTCTGCGCCACGGGGCATCTCAAATTTGGATGCCTAGCTATGTGAACCTCCCCAGTTCGCCCACTAAATCACACCTTTCCCTTCACCAATGGTGCATGTGTGAGGTCTCGTTCAATCATAGCCCTCTTCCTTGACTATACCATTCGGCAAAGCGATCTGATTGAATTCAATGGGGAGCATGCCCTGACGCATCCCTTATATGGCTGAGGTGGGAGTGCACACATGCCTCTGGGTACGGCTGAGATGGGAGTGCACACATGCCTCTGGGTACGACTGAGATGGGAGTGCACACATGTCTCTGGGTACGGCTGAGATGGGGGTGCACACATGCCTCTGGGTAAGGCTGAGATGGGAGTGGACACATGCCTCTGGGTACGCCTGAGAGTGCACACATGCCTCTGGGTACGGCTGAGATGGGAGTGCACACATACCTCTGGGTACGGCTGAGATGGGAGTGGACACATGCCTCTGGGTACGGCTGAGATGGGAGTGCACACATGCCTCTGGGTACGGCTGAGATATGGGTGCACACATGCCTCTGGGTACGGCTGAGATGGGAGTGCACACATACCTCTGGGTACGGCTGAGATGGGAGTGGACACATGCCTCTGGGTACGGCTGAGATTGGAGTGCACACATACCTCTGGGTACGGCTGAGATGGGAGTGGACACATGCCTCTGGGTATGGCTGAGATGGGAGTGCACACATGCCTCTGGGTACGGCTGAGATGGGGGTGCACACATGCCTCTGGGTACGGCTGAGATGGGAGTGCACACATGCCTCTGGGTACGGCTGAGATGGGGTGCACACATGCCTCTGGGTATGGCTGAGATGGGGGTGCACACATGCCTCTGGGTACCGCTGAGATGGGAGTGCACACATGCCTCTGGGTACGGCTGAGATGGGGGTGCACACATGTCTCTGGGTACGGCTGAGATGGGAGTGGACACATGCCTCTGGGTACGGCTGAGATGGGAGTGCACACATACCTCTGGGTACGGCTGAGATGGGAGTGGACACATGCCTCTGGGTACGGCTGAGATGGGGGTGCACACATGCCTCTGGGTACGGCTGAGATGGGAGTGCACACATGCCTCTGGGTACGGCTGAGATGGGGGTGCACACATGCCTCTGGGTACGGCTGAGATGGGGGTGCACACATGCCTCTGGGTACGGCTGAGATGGGAGTTCACACATGCCTCTGGGTATGGCTGAGATGGGAGTGCACACATGCCTCTGGGTATGGCTGAGATGGGAGTGCACACATGCCTCTGGGTACGGCTGAGATGGGAGTACATACATGCCTCTGGGTACAGCTGAGATGGGAGTGCACACATGCCTCTGGGCACGGCTGAGATGGGAGTGCACACATGCCTCTGGGTACAGCTGAGATGGGAGTACATACATGCCTCTGGGTACGGCTGAGATGGGAGTGCACACATGCCTCTGGGTACAGCTGAGATGGGAGTACATACATGCCTCTGGGTACGGCTGAGATGGGGGTGCACACATGCCTCTGGGTACGGCTGAGATGGGAGTGCACACATGCCTCTGGGTACGGCTGAGATGGGAGTGCACACGTGCCTCTGGGTACGGCTGAGATGGGAGTGCACACATGCCTCTGGGTACCGCTGAGATGGGAGTGCACACATGCCTCTGGGTACGGCTGAGATGGGGTGCACACATGCCTCTGGGTACGGCTGAGATGGGGGTGCACACATGCCTCTGGGTACGGCTGAGATAGGGGTGCACACATGCCTCTGGGTATGGCTGAGATGGGAGTGCACACATGCCTCTGGGTACGGCTGAGATGGGAGTGCACACATGCCTCTGGGTACGGCTGAGATGGGAGTGCACACATGCCTCTGGGTACGGCTGAGATGGGAGTGCACACATGCCTCTGGGTACGGCTGAGATGGGAGTGCACACATGCCTCTGGGTACGGCTGAGATGGGAGTGCACACATGCCTCTGGGTACGGCTGAGATGGGGTGCACACATGCCTCTGGGTATGGCTGAGATGGGGGTGCACACATGCCTCTGGGTACAGCTGAGATGGGGGTGCACACATGCCTCTGGTTACGGCTGAGATGGGGTGCACACATGCCTCTGGGTATGGCTGAGATGGGGGTGCACACATGCCTCTGGGTACGGCTGAGATGGGAGTGCACACATGCCTCTGGGTACGACTGAGATGGGAGTGCACACATGCCTCTGGGTACGGCTGAGATGGGAGTGCACACATGCCTCTGGGTACGGCTGAGATGGGAGTGCACACATGCCTCTGGGTACGGCTGAGATGGGAGTGCACACATGCCTCTGGGTACGGCTGAGATGGGAGTGCACACATGCCTCTGGGTACGGCTGAGATGGGAGTGCACACATGCCTCTGGGTACGGCTGAGATGTGAGTGCACACATGCCTCTGGGTACGGCTGAGATGGGAGTGCACACATGCCTCTGGGTACGGCTGAGATGGGAGTGCACACATGCCTCTGGGTACGGTTGAGATGGGAGTGCACGCATGCCTCTGGGTACGCCTGAGAAGGGAGTGCACACATGCCTCTGGGCATGCAGGGGATGCGGCTGTGCTCATTACTCATTGTAAACAATCAAACCCCTTTGCCCAAAAGGCAAGTAGCTCTGGACTAGAGACATATGTGTTATTGGAGCAGGGAAAGATGAGTTGTTACGGGCACCCTTGGGAATTTACATAGCAATTCCTGGCCGACCGCTGGTTTCTTTTGATCCAATAAAAGACTTAAAGCAGAACAAATCCCACCAGCTGCCAGCCTGGAATCTAAACAATTCCAGAGCCGGTGGCTGGCTTTTCACAAGGGCATCCCGAATCTGCGCTGGCAACACCCCGTTAAAGGGTAGCAGGGATATGGCCGCCGGAGTGCCTGGCTCCTCTGTTTTCAGCTAGACCTGGACCTTATCCAAGTCTTAGACCGAAATTGAGGAGCGCAGCTGAACAAGAGCCTGCACATGTGTCGTAGGACCGGGGAAAGGTGAGTTTTATTGGGTTATCTGGGGGGTTTCACACATCCCGAAATGGGTTGCCTCATGGAAAAGGACTAGAAATTGGCACAGTCAAAATCTCCAAAAATGCTCCCTATGGCCACTCCGCCCCTGGTTTGTGCATTGTTAATTTGGATCTTGAGGGGCTTACTAGAAACCGGATAATTTCATGTAGATCACTCTATAGTGAATACATGGCATGTATGTGTGTGTTTGGGGGGGCACTGGGCAACACTGAGCTAAGAATGACCCTGTCTGCTCTATTAAAATGGTGCAAAACCCCACCAAAATGGAAAACAGGCCCCTGCTTACCCTCCCCCCAAGCACCCATGGCAGTATGGAGAGCTCGGCAGGGGCCTGGTTTTAAAAAATAAATGGGTTCTTCTACCACTGAAGCCACACCCCCGGGACCTTTGAGATCACTGACTAAAGATGCTGGGCAACATGCGCCAGCCGGTTGCCCACATCCCCTGCTTTCACGTTGGGCACGTCCGCTCCTGAGCCCAGCGATTCAGATCAACTGGGCGATGTGAGCGCAAACAGCTACAGGAAAGTCGGGGATGTGGTGGCCGGCGATTGCAGCACTGGGGGAGCCACCCGTAAAGGTGAGTATACCGGCAACCACTCAGGGTTTCACACAGTAGGGTTTCCCGCTTTCGGATGCTCTGGGGATAGGCTATCGGCCGTCCCTGGAACCTTTTCGATTCCAGAGCAGCCTGTAGGGGGGGTTTCATCTGCTTTAACAACTGGTTTAAGGTACAATATATAAATGTATTTATATATATATCTTGCAACTGACACAATGTAAAGTATGTTACAGTGTTTTGCAACAGAGCAGTGTCTTTACCTCTACATAGATAAATAAATGTAATATTGATTGTGTTAATACGTTGTACAGGTGCCCACATTTTTATATTAACTGATTCATTTCTTGGTTCTGGCCCAAGCACAAGCACTTTCTTGAGTCTGGATCATTCCAGATGAAACTTGGTGGAGCCCATTAGTTGTAGCTGTATGGTGTGTGCAGTCAGTTTGCAGTTTGCAACTAATGGCTACAGAACTGCTTGTGGACTATGGAAACCAGTAATAGTCAGCCAGGGATCTGCAGATTCCAGTGTAGCCTGGCAACTTTTCTGTTAACCCCATTGATTAGTTATTGCAAGGTTAGTTGACAAATTATCCTGGGATTTTACTGATCCAGTCCAGCCCAAGACCAGCCTATGGGCCAATGAGCTCCCTAGCTAGACAACAGATTAGCTCTACAGCTGAGGCTATAGCATTGTAGAAACAGATTATGGGCATGGCAGATATGGCCACTCCTAAAGTCATAGTCCTAGTGTTTTAGTATTGTAGAGGCAGATAATATAGCGGGGGTGGCTGAAGAATTGCATGGGTATACCATGAGCTGGGGTGTCCAGATTGAGTTATATCACAGGGCCAGCTATAGGGGCTGGGGAAGAAAATTGGGGAACAAGAAGTGAAGGGGGAGTGAAGAGGAATGAATTACATTTTGTGACGAGGGGGGCTATACCCAGACCAGATGGCCCAAAAGCAGTGCGGACCATTGGGAATATATATATATATATATATATATATATATATATATATATTACACTTTAGGTAAAAATAAGATTCTTCTAAAATTGTTACATTGTTTATACAGTTGAAAATCAATGGTGTTCTGGTAAGGGAAGTTTTTTTTTTTTTTTTTTACTGATAACAGCTAATAATAACTGTTAATGTTATTTTCCTCTAAATAAGCATCTAATCCTTTTTTGAAGCTCTCAGCGGTTGAGGCTGTAGCAAGCTTCTGTGGGAGACTATTTCACAGATTTATAGTTCTTATGATAAAAAATTATTGTGGCCTACAGAGATTGAATTTCTATTTTTCCAGTTGAAGGGAGTGGCCCATTGTCTTTAGAGAGGATTTTATTTTTTGTGTTGGCCATTTATAGATTTATACAAGTTAATCATGTCCCCATCTCAAGACTACACAAATGTAATTTTTGTAATCTTTCCTCATAACTAAGATCTTTCATTCCTTATTAGTTTGGTGGCTCTCCTCTGCACCCTTTCCATAGTCAAAGCGTCTTTCTATGAACGGGTGCCCAGAACTGGACGGCATATTCCAGGTGAGGGCGCACCAGTGCCTTGTAAAGAGGCAAAATTACATCCTTATCCCATGATTCCATGCCTCTTGTGATGCATGATAATATCTTGGTGGCCTTGGAATCAGCTGCTTGACATTGCATGCTGTTATTTACCATGTTGTCTACTAGTACCACCAGATTCTTCTCAACAAGTGTTTCTCCCAGTTTCACTCCCCCCAAGGATATATGTGTCCTTCAGGTTCTTAGACCCCAAGTGCATGACTTTACATTTCTTCACATTGACCTCCATTTGCCAAGTGGATGCCCAGACACTCAAAGTGTCCAAGTCAGCTTGAGGCTTGTGAACATCTTCAATAGACTGCACTGTGCTACATATCACTGTGTCATCTGCAAAACAGAGAGTGCATTTGATTCCATCTTTTATATAGCTTATAAACTAGTTGAATAATTGTGGGCCCAGCACTGCACCCTGGGTACACTACTTACAACCGCTAACCATTCAGAGTAGGTGTCATTAACCACAACTCTCTGTACATGAGGCTCGATTCAGAGGCACATTTGTCTGGACTTTCGTAGCTGTCTGTGAAAGTTTTTGTGTGTGTTTGTCATTTTATTTGTTTTTTTCGTTCATTTTTCATTCGTACGAACGTTCGGGCTAATGCGTATATGCGCTTTCGAAGAACGAAAGAAAATTGGATCATTTGCGTTAGTTCGGATCATTTTCCCATCAAAATCTGATATTTTGCGTTCGTTCAGATAACTTACGTTATTGCTATGGGCTTGCGTCTCATTCAGAGAGCTGATTGCAGAGGGACCACCACCCTATAAAACCGTTTCATTTGCGATCCCCTTACGGGACCATTTTGACCTCGGATACCCTTGCAATGAACCAGTTGTGTGCCTTTGTGGAGGAGCATCACGAGCTCCAGCTAATGGGAATTGAATGTGTCAGCAGGGCCGAGACCAGATTGCAGCGGCGACGCATGCATATCGATGGCATGCATGACGTTGAGCTGTTCGAGCTGACCAGACTTAATCGCGCTTCCCTCCATAAATTGTATAGTGAGCTGCAGTCATGGTTAGCCCGCACCACAAGGAAGGGGCAAGCAATTTCAGGTATGACCAAGATGCTTGGCTGCAATTTTTGGCGAACGGCTCGTTCCAGAGGCTGGGTGCCCTCTCTGGGGGGTTCTCCCAGCCTATGCTGAGCCGCGCGCTATCCAAGTTTTTGGAAGGCATAGCTACCATTAGTCAGAAGTATATTTTTTTCCTGACGACATGGTAGCCTGGAATGCGCTTAAGCTGGCATTTTATAATATCGCCGACATGCCCAACGTCATGGGTGCCATTGATTGCATCCATGTTGCCTTAGTCCCTCCGGCAGCTGACGAGTACATCTGTAGGCAAGTTCAATCAGTCATTTTTTTATATAGTTGACATAAATGGTATTTTAAATATATCTTAATCACTCCTTGTAAATAGTCTCTGTGAATTAGCTTACACTGTATATCTGTTAATCTCTCCTTGTAAATTGTTCATGTGATATATTTGGCCGGATTTAGCGTCATCAATGTTTTTCATGTAGCCCAAAGCCAAACATTTGCATGTGGACCTTAATTTGTCATGTTAAAGTTAATATTTAGTTGATCCAACATGCATATCCTTTGTAGGCCTAAAAAATAGTTAGGTACTTAGTGTTATTTGTATTGGCCAACATGTTTTTTGGAGGATGTTAGGAGTTATTGTTTGAGTAACTTACCTAGCCTTGCTAATTTTTTTTTTCTTTTTTCCCAGGAACCGCAAAATGGGCCACTCACTGAATGTCCAATCAGTGGTGGCCCCGGACATGCGGTTCCTTAGCGTCCTCGCCGGGTTTCCAGGCTCATCCCATGATGCGTACATATTGCGACGGTTTGGATTGTACCGTCGGTTTGAGTCTGGAGAATTCTCAGGTGGATGGCTCCTTAGTAAGTTGACGCAAATAACGTCATTCCCTTTTCAATGTATGCCTATGAATATAGTTTCGGACCCATGTCTGAAGCTATGGCTGTTTTTACCCCTTGATGACAGGTGAAACCGGACCTTAACCATAATCTTTAGCAAAGCACAAACCCTTACAAAATGAGTTTCCACAATTAGTAAATAATATATTTATACTTTCTAGTAAATTATTATTCTTCCCCACACTCGGCTGCAATTCTGTTCTTGACTTTATGATAGGGTCTGCGCCATCTTTGCTCAGAAGCATGACACTTACTGAGTAGAGGAGAGCGGGATAAAGTGCAGGGGGTGGATTAGAGCTGTGCTTGGCTCACACAAAGCAGATCTGGTGTCCTGAAAAGGTCAGACATCCAAGAATGCTGAGCAACACAGTCCTAATCCAATACCTGTTAGCAGTCTGCCTGATTTGCCCTCATCCACCATTTTGAATGTTTAAAGGGTCAGAACATGCAGTAGATGGTGTTAGGCTGTTCCTTTAGCAGAGCAATCTGTATGTTCAGGGTGTGTCTAAAATATAAGATAGGCTCTTATTCAGGGTGAACAACCTTTTTTTTAATACATTTTTGTGTCATGTGTAATTTATGTTATTATTTTCTTATTCTTTCACGGAATTCCGGCTATCCACTACTTCCCTGGCTGCTGACGCCCGTCCTTCGGCCAGAGAATGCCGCACAGGACCTCTACAATCGGAAGATCCGGGCCGCTGTGGAGAGGGCCTTTGTCCTGTTAAAAACACGCTTCTGGTGTTTGGACCATACTGGGGGAGCACTCCAGTATGACCCCAAAAAGGTCATAGAGATCATACTGGCCTGCTGTGTCTTACATAACTATGCCATCATGCAGCGTGTCCCCCAGTATTTAGATCTGCCACCCTCTCCACCCAGCCAGGACCCAGAAGACCACTACCGTGGCACACCTAGTGCCTCTGGCCAAGCAGTTCAGGCCCATTTGATTCAGACACATTTTCCATAATTTTTGTTGCCTGTGTTTGTTTTGTGCCTGTAATTATTATTTGCTCCTCTAATTTTGCCTTGTAAGTCTTTTATTATTTTTTGGTGTATCAACTAGTAATGAGTTAATTACTAAAATATTCACACATGATCTGAGACTCATGCATTTTTTTTGCCCTGTTTGTTTAGGAAAAGCTTAAGTAATCTAAAAATAACCAAAACATTAATGCATCAACTTAGTCAACAACCGATCAAGTCACATTCAATATTTTTTATTGAAATATGAAAATTTGGAGTTGAAGGGCACTCGCATACTTCATGTACATACATAGTACAACATTCAAATACATTTGTGGCAAATCATGCCACCTAGCAATTGGCCACATCCAGGAGTTTTAAAGTAATGCACTCCAGGACGAAGTTTCAATCCTAAATAAAATACACAGACACAGACGCAAGCATTTGCATGTCAATATTTGCCCTGTAATAAATAGGGCCACATACACACCCTCTCCTGCTTGGCCACATTTGTCACAGGCACAGGTGAAAAGCAGCAATACCTATGCCACATCCACGCCTGTAAGTCAGTGAGTCAGTGGCCCACCCAAACAAGAAGCCCCAGTCCAAATCCAAGTCCAGTACAATCTCTGCCAGGCTTCAAGTTATTAGTTTGCCAGCCCAGAATGCCCCCCAATCATGCCTACAAAAAGGATGAGCCAGAAGCAATTTAATTAGGCCAAAGCCTGCAGCGCAACAGCTTGAGTGGCAGTTTCAGTGAGGCTTGAGCTCAGGCATTGGCTAGTGGGGTATCTCAGCACTCTAATGAGCTATATGGGTGAAAATCCAAAGCATACAAGCAAAGCCATACAAAAAGGCTATATTGGTAGCGCTCACCAGACAGGTCAATACAGTAGGGATGTAGAGGAAAGATGTGGAGCAGATACAGGGCAAATAGGTGTTAAAATGGTTGATGCCCATAAAAGCCTGGTGGTGGGCCTTGGAGGTGGCCCATCACCTGGGCATGTGTGGCATTCATAATCTGCAACTGTGTCTATTGGTTGTTCGAACTTCATCCAGCATGCCACTGAAATTACTAGTTAAGGTGGCCATGTGGGTGTTGCTAGTTTGAACTTCCTCAAGCATGGCTGTGAAATTAGTAGATAAGGTGGCCATGTGGCTGTTGGTCGACCTAAATTATGCCATCATGGTGTTTAATGTATTATTTAAGGTCTCTAATTGTGTATGATGCTGCTCTGCGGTTTTTTCAGTTAGTTGGCGAAATAAACGCCTCTCATGGTGCCATGCTGACTCCATGATTGGCACGCGCCTCCCCTGGGAAACTGTGCGACGTAGCTGACTACGCCTCCCAATTCCCTGGGTTGGAGCGCCTGCAGATGATGGACGTCTAGGCCGATTAACAGCCACAGATGTGCTTGCCAAATCCTCTGCAGCAGACCTACCACTGGGGACTGTAGGCTCAGTCTCTGCATGCTGCCCACGATGGCCTTGCAGCATGCGGCCAGCTTCACTCTGCTGCAGAGGATTTGTTCCAGGGGGGTCTGTTGTGAAGGTCCCATCAAGGTGGCATCCTCCTCCATCTCCTGAATTTCCTCCATCAGTGTGTGGGTCTGTTGGGACATGTGTAAATAAAGGTTCAGTTTGGGCCCTAAATATATTTGTTATGCCAATTAGTCATGTTCATTCACATGCATCAGCAGATTCATCAAAATACACTTACCGTATATTTCTGGTCCTGGCTCCTAGGCAGCACGGAAGTTGACGGCGTTGTCCAACTGGATGAGGCTTCCACACTAGCTGAGGGTTGATGCTGGGCTGTATTGTAAAAAAAAGGCACGTAAACACCCAAATATGCATTGATGATCTGTATTACTACATATGCTTCTATAAAACACGAGGGCGAGCAGGAATGACAACTCCCCCAACGGTCCAAGTTGACCTTCACTATGAATGTCATTATCTGTTATTTGTATGAGTCACCCTGTACATACACATTGGTCACCTTAAATAATACAAACATGCATGTACTGCATGTTATCAAACTTCACACATCCCTAAAGGGCCATTAGGGACCCACACTCAGCTTGCAAATAGCATTTGGCTTAAGAGTATGCTGGTGGGCATTCTTCCTATGTAATCCTTTCCCTGACCCCAGATTAAGTATTTGAGACCAAAGCACAGCTCAAACCCAAGTGGTCTAAAGACAAATATTAAGACTTTAATAGTGACCATAAATACTGTCCGAGGTCATGTATGGCCTAGCAAATTAGAAAATGAACATTCCACAGACATTACACACCCTGCTAAAACTGTAGGGGTGTAGGGGGAGCTACAAGAGACTCCCTAGGGGCATGTGTTCATATATGCCTGTGAGCCTCATTTTACAGGTTTAAAACATTTCACATACACACTAACATTACTAACCAGCTGGAATAGTAGGGATGTCCGTGTCCCGTCGCCCCGAGTGGCCCTCTAAGGCCACGGGATGTATCAGGCCCAGCACCATCTCCTCAGCTCTGGTAAATTGTAATTTAGTGGGGAAGCCTCCACCAGTTTGTAAGCTGAAAAATATAGTTTGGCAAATGTAGGAAAATGTTGACAATACAAGAAGCAGACAAATGCACAAATCATATATGTACCTGTAATTGCGCCGTTTATTTTCTTTCTTCCATGCTGAATACTTCAGGTCCGATATTTTGCGTTGAATCTGCTCCACATCTTTGAGCTCCTCCCCCGCTGCATTGACCTGTCTGGTGAGCTCCTCTAAAATTTCTGCTTTGCTGGTTGCTTTGGATTTTCGCCCATATAGTTCATCATAATGTGCCACTAGCAATGCCAGAATTTGGGCCTCCCCAAACCTGCCACTCAACTGGCCTCGGCGCAATGTCCGCCCTATTGCTTGATGTTTGGGCTCATCTGTGGTTGCAGGCAATTCGGTTGACATTCTGGGCTGGCTGTGTTGGGTAGAAATGTTGGACAGGTGGCTGGATAAAGAATGTACTGGACTTGGAAATGGACTTGGGGTCCTTGCCTGGGTGGCCACTGAACTTGCAGGCATCGATGTGGCATATGGAGAGTGCCTTGCCACCTGTGCTGGGGGCAAATGTGGCCAAGGAGGAGAGGGTGTGCTTGATGTTGTTGGGCTTTTTGCCCTGTGCCTCTGTGGGCCCTTGAGACTTGTGCTTGCATGCCCCTGGGAGGTAGTTGCACGTGTCTGTGGTGATGCTGAGCTTGGTGGGCTGGGGCTTCTGGCCCGGTGGCTTTGACTCTTTCCATGGCCGCTTTTTCCACGTGTATGTGGAGATGCTGAGCTTTGGGGGCTGGGGCTTCTGACCCGGTGGCTTTAACTCTTTCCATGCCTGCTTTTTCCACGTGTATGTGGTGATGCAGAGCTTTGGGGGCTGGGGCTTCTGGCCCGGTGGCTTTTCTTCTTTCCATGCCCGCTTTTTCCACGTGTATGTGGTGATGCAGAGCTTTGGGGGCTGGGGCTTCTGGCCCTGTGGCTTTTACTGGCCTTGCCAGCGGAGCGTTCTTGGAGAATGGATGTGGTCGTCCGGGGAGAAGGGGATGGGGTTTTTTGTGGCCTGGGGCTTCTCCCCCCCCCAGTGGCCTTTTTGCGGGCGTACCTGTCTGCTTGGTGGCCTGGGGCTTCTTCTTCGCCGCTGCCTCCTTTGGTTTGCTGGTTGTTGATGCCTTAGCAGACTTTGTTGGTATTGTCGCCTTGGCCTGACCACTGCCCACTGCGGGTTTCCCGCACCTTTCGCCTTGGAATTTTGGAGCGAGTGGTCGGCCCTGAAGAAGCCTCCTCACGCAGCTCTTGCATTTTGCTGCTGCCCTCCTTGCCTGGTTTTGCCTTCCCGAAGGCTTTTTTGGGTGCCATAATGTTGAGACTCTGAAAGAGAATGAGCTGTGGGTCCAGGACCCTTTATATACTAATGCCTGGGTATGATACTTACGCGTTCGCGTATGCGTGAGTACAGCCGTTCGCCCGGCTGTGCGGAACCCGGAAACCGCTGGGGCATTACTTATCTGCTGCAGACAAGAAGAAAGATGGTGCCCACGATCTTCACCCGCCAACAAGAAGAGCTGATTATGCTCGTAAGTGTATTTTTATGCCTTTGATTTGCCATCTAAATGCATGTCTAGGCCTTGAGGAAGCGCAGGAGAAACGGTTTGGTTTAAAAGTGTGTAAAACTCCGTGCCACATGTGCGAACCAAGTCACTTCCAACTAGAAGGATAGTTTGAGGCTCGAAATGTGTCTGGTAATGTCATTTAATCAACTGATCGATTTGTGACAGATATTTGTATGCAGTTTGATCTAAAAAATATGTTTATTTTGTGTTTTTTAGACGATGCTTCAGCGCAGGTACAACTACCTGCCCAACTCTTTTGAGAAGAGGACCGACACCCTGGAGATCGTTTCCAGGATCCAGCAGGAGACTGACACCACTTTCACCCACACGCAGATCATGCAGCATTGGTCAGAGCCTGAAACGGCTCCACATGCCCCGGGTGCGACGATTTTTCAGACTCCATTTCCCAAGTAAGTACATAGCAATTGCATGCTAGATGTAACTAATACAGAAGGTAGGCCTTTATTTATAAATGCTTTTCTTTTCTGGTGCTGGAAATGGAGTACTGAATCCAACGCACCCGGTGCACAGGCCGACCAGTGCTGCATGATTCTGCAGCACAAAGTGAAGGTGGTTGATCTCCAGGGCGACATTCCTACCCCTCCTCTTTTGCGGCCTCCGACCAGCCCCTGGACATTTCTACAGAGGAGGGGCGTCACGGCGTGGGCAGGGAGTCGTACCCAGCGACGGAGCCGTTAGCCTCTTGTATGTGACTCTTCATGTAAGTGCACACACATACCTGCTATTTGAAACAAAGCTGATTCCCTTAATCTCTTTTTATAGATGTTAATGTAGTGGGTGAAGGATCTGTGGAAGAATCTGCAGCAGATCAGGCCCAGGAGGCACATGGAGAAGGTGGGTGATGTCACACACACATTTAAATTGTCATTTGCTTACTGTTGACTAAGACATTAGAAGTGACCCTATTTTACATATCTCTACAGCCTCAACTTCCCAGCAGTGGCAGGGCCCGGAACCCAGGGTGGTCCCCGACGCACACGTCGGCCACCAACAAAGTAAGTTGTAATGTCATTCTTTTGCATATGTGGTAATTGACATGATCACCAAGATACCTAAAGCCATAGTCAATGGCATTCGCATAATGACATATGCCCACTTCCTTAGATTAATTACTTAGCATAATGACATATGGCGCCATTAGTTAGCTTCCCACCTAAAAAAAAAACATCCACAGGTGAAAAAATTGTATTTGCCAACAAATAATGTTTGTTTCTTTTTTATACAGGGACCACACATGCCAGAGTGGCAGCAATGAGTGAAAGGGTCCTTCAGTTGGTGGCCGACATGCAGGAGCTGCGTGACTCGTTGGGGACCACAGATGAAGACTAATATTCTGGGTCCTGCCATTGCTATGTATATAGTTTTTTAATTGATAAATGTTTTAATTTTTTTTTTTTTATTAAATGTAGTATTTTTTTAAATTAAAAAAAAAAGTTTATAGCTTTTTATAAATACTATTTAAAAAAAAAGCCACCAAAAAATGGCATTAGTGAATGAAAAAAAAAAACAGTTTCAGTTTCATTTCATTTACAAAATGCATTAACACAAAACGAATGGGCCGAGAAAAATTTAGAGATGAAGATTCACATGACCGCGAAGTGGTCTGGGTAAGTTTTAGGGGAGAAAAATGGAAGAAGAACCTAACCACAAAGTGGTTTGGGTAAGTTTTAAGGGTGAAAAATGGAAGAAGAACCTAACCGCGAAGTGGTTTGGGTAAGTTTTAGGGGTGAAAAATGGAAGAAGAACCTAACCGCGAAGTGGTTCGGGTACGTTTTAGGGGAGAAAAATGGAAGAAGAACCTAACCGCGAAGTGGTTTGGGTAAGTTTTAGGGGAGAAAAATGGAAGAAGAACCTAACCACAAAGTGGTTTGGGTAAGTTTTAGGGGTTAAAAATGGAAGAAGAACCTAACCGCGAAGTGGTTTGGGTAAGTTTTAGGGGTGAAAGTGGAAAAAGAACCTAACCACGAAGTGGTTTGGGTAAGTTTTAGGGGTCATAAATGGAAGAAGAAGGAAAGAGCAAAGTGGTTTGTGTAAGTTTTAGGGGTCATAAATGGAAGAAGAAGGAAAGCGCAAAGTGATTTAGGTGAGTTTTAGGGGTCATAAATGGAAGAAGAAGGAAAGCGCGAAGTGATTTAGGTGAGTTTTAGGGGTCATTAATGGAAGAAGAAGGAAAGCGCAAAGTGATTTAGTTGAGTTTTAGGGGTCATAAATAGAAGAAGAAGGAAAGCGCAAAGCTAAGCATTGTAGCAGAAGTGAGTGAAGCAAATATGTAGGCGAGCACTTTAATGAGTTAAGTTTGTAGTGCACAGGCGTAAGATCGTAAGGATTTTCGTCTGGACGATTTTTTATTGAAAAAGGAAAACAGAATCTAACGGGAAACGTAAAGGATTTGTGGGAGGAGACGATGGAAAAAGGGCAAAAACGAAACCAACGTAACATGAGAAAAGAAAACAGAAAACTAACACTGGAAAATGACATTCTCATACTCGTACTCTGGCATAGGAACGGACGAAGACTTTACAGAAGGATTGCAATGCATGCATAGAATCGCTCTTACACTCATACGAGAACAGGAACATTTAAAAAAAAAAACAGATTGACACAAAAACGAAAGTCTTTTTTTGTCTCTCTGAATTAACCCTATGATCCTTCAGCCAGTTTTCAATACAGTTACAAACTGTATTCTCTAATCCTGAAGACCTCAATTTCCCCAATAACCGTCTATGGGGGATAGTGTAAAATGCTTTTGCAAATCCGGAAAAACTATATCTGCAGCGTCTACTCACCTCATATATATATATATATATATATATATGCCAGTCAGTTTAGTCTGGCAGCTTCTGCCCTTAGTAAAACCATGCTGGTTGTCACTTATAATATTATGCATAGTTACATATTCGGGTATTTAGTCTCTTAATAGCCCCTCAAGCAATTTTCCCACAATGGATGTTAAAGGAGCACTATAGTGAAAAAATGGCTTAATAATAAAAATCCATATAAATATGCTGCATGGCGGGAGGAGGAGTCACTTATACACCCGGCATCAAGAAATATCCAGCCAGGCTTGTTTTTTTTATTTTAATGGAAGAGGGCATCTCGGGTGACAGACTCTGTCACCCCTCATAGACTAAACCTGCAACCCCAGGATTTTATTCCTACTAGGGGAAAAAAAACACAAGCTTGGCGGGAGTTTTATTCAGTTCGGGTGTATAAGTGGCCCCTCCCCTTATTAGCTAAAGTGTTTACATGGATTTTTAATATTACACAATTTTGCGATAGTGCTCCTTTAAGCTTATAGGTCTGTAATTGCCCAGAAAAGACCTAGAGCCCTTTTTAAAAATGGGCACAACATTTGCCTTGTGCCAGTCCCTTGGCACTATACCAGTTGCTAGTGAGTCTTTAAAGACCAAGAACAGGGGTGATGAGATAACTGAGCTGAGTTCTTTAAGAACTCCATCTGGTCCTGCAGTCTTATTCACATTTAAATTATTTAGTCTTTTTTGATGATATCCATGTTTAGCTTGTTGAGTATTATACTTGGACTATTGCTATAAGTGGCATCTCCTGTGTTGGCTCATTGCTCCTCTCTTGTGTACACAGAGCTAAAGAATCCATTTAACAGCTCTGCCTTATCTTCACTCCCAGTGACCATTTCCCCATTATCATTAATTAGGGCACCTACCTGTTCTGATTTAGTTTTCTTTGAATTTATATATTTAAAAAACGATTAGGGTTTGTTTTGCTTTCTTTGGCCACATCTCTTTCACTTTGTGCTTTTCTTTCTTACATGCTTTATTTACTAAGTTATTCTTTTCAAGGGTTAAAGCTGAGAGCTCAGCCTTGTTTAAATGCCCTTTTATTGTTCTTTATTGCCCTTTTAACCACAGGTTTCAGCCATTGGTATTCACAATTGATTTAAAGCACTCCCATTTGGCATCTGTATCCTTATTCTTCAACATATGTTCCCAGTCTATATCCTGGAGGGCAGCTCTGAGCCGTGTGAAGTTGACCTTCCTAAAATTCTGTGTTTTTGCCCTCCCAGACAGAAAATCAGTTGATGTTGAATACAACTATATTGTTGTCACTGTTACCAAGATTTACACAGACTGTTAGTGTCCCTATCAGGTCACCATAATTTGACATTACCAGATCCAAAAGAGCATCACCCCTAGTAGGTGCCTCCACAAACCGAGGAAAATTGAGGAATGCCCCCCCCCTTGTAGTAGGAGCAGAACCATGTCTCCAGTTGATACCTGGAGTTAAGCCCCCCATCATCACCCCGTACCAGCTTGTGATTGCCGCGCTGTTTATGCAGGTGACCCTCTATTTCCTCAGTTATGCTTGGGGATCTTTAGATTACACCAAATTGTATTTTAACATTGTTTACATCACCCTGCACTTCTGCCCTGAACCAGGACTTGAGCCATGCTTTTAACTCTATAAGCTCCTGCTGTCCTTAATGTGTAGCGCATGGCACAGGCAGTATTCCAGATAATATAACCTTGGAGGCCTTTCTTTTAAACTTGGTGCCTAATTCCTTAAATATATTCTTATCTCCCATTATTCTGTCATTGAGCTGTCATTGCCATCATTTGCTGTCATCATCCTCTTGCATTCTTCAGCAGCCTAACCTTCAACGTCCCACCTGTGACGGCCTGGGTCCTTCTGTGTGGGGGTCTCACTGCAGGTGTGCTCTCTTCTGTCTCTGCTTCTAACTGCTGTTTATCTTTTGGGGGTTAAGGAATGAATTTTGAATGACGGTGAAACCCTGGTCCCTGCTGAATGTTGCATGCAAGTGTCAGTTCTACAGTGGAGACGAGTCTGTCTCTATGGGGCATGGGAATGTTTGCATCACTGTCTCCTCCAGTCTCCATAGGTTACTCTACCATTGACTTGGGTTACCCTAATACATAGATATGTATTATTAGTGTACATTACAGTCCTTATTGCTCTCTCTTTTTGTTTGTACAATATACCTTGTCAATGGTTATCACTGTCTCATTAAAATCATCATCAACCATAAGCAGGCTTAGGGACGTACAGTGTGGCATCCCAATTTCTATAAAAGGGGGAGCCAGAAAACCACCCCTTTAGATAGAAAGGGGTGGCCCCCCGCTCCCCTTCTCTCTTTCTCTCTCTTGTACATTGCATCTTTTTTTTTCTATCTCCAGTATTTTGTGTTTTCACTCTTTAATTTTTTACTTCTTGAATTACTTTTTCTAGGCGTATCCTCTCTTGCTGTTTCTCTTCATGTGATATCTCCATCATTCTCTCCTTCCTTTTTTGCCCCCCCCCCTTTTCATGTCTTTTCTACTTTTTCTCCAACTCACTCCACAACTTCTAATTTTTCTCACTCTTTTTTACACCCCCATCACTCTCTCTCTCTCAGAGCTTTTCTTTAATTTCCACTTTTTTTACCTTCTCTGTGTGGCCCTCTTTTTTTGCCTTTCCTCTTTCCTTCTTTCTCTCTTATTATCTCATTTTCTAGCCTCATCCTTTCTCTCCCTTTTCACTTTACTTCAGTTTTTCTCCCAGTGTTCTCCCTTTTCCGTACTCCATTCCTTTATCTCTTTTCTATGTTCTCTCTCTCCATTCTGTCTTTCCATCAGTTACCTCCATTCCTTTCCCTCTTTTCCACATTCTCTCTTTCCATCAGTTATTTGCATTCCGTCTATCCCTCTCTATCTTTTCCACGTTCTTTCTTTTCATCTGTTATTTCCATTCCCTCCACCCCTCCCTCTTTTTCACATTCTCTCTTTCCAGCAGTTACTTGTATTACCTCCATTCCTCTCCCTCTTTTTCACATTCTCTCTTTCCATCAGTTATTTGCATTCCCTCTATCCCGCTCTATCTTTTCCACGTTCTTTCTTTTCATCTCTTTTTCTACATTCTCTCTTTCCATCTTTTACTTGCATTCTCTCTAACTCTTTTCATTTCAGAGTGTGAATGTATGTATGTGTGTTCTTAGGGATAACATCCAAAAGTCTTGCGCAGGGTGATATCTAAAGTGACTCTGGATCCAAAATCGAAATCCTCCAGTTAATAAACAACTCAC